>JADKLZ010019686.1:10434576-10459107 GCA_021533235.1 Biomphalaria straminea
CCATTACAGCTTTGTTGACAATGGGGCGCCCAAAGAAAGGCGAAAAATATTCTAGTCTCAACCAGGATTTGAACCCGCGTAATCCAAGCGTTTTTTACAATTCGGCCACCGCGACGCCTAAGCTATGTGTTGTTTTATAGATTTTTTTAGTCTTCAAAAGACCAAGCGCTTTAAACCACCCCATTATCTCGATCAAAATAAGCAAATATTTTTTTTTTAGAGGAAACCTCAGAATTTTCGCCATCCCAATCTGGCTTTATCATCACAGGAATCCTTGGGCCTTTGGGCCTCTTTTCTTTGCCTCTTTTATGGGCCATGTTGCCTCTTTTGTGGGCTTTTTTTTTTATTATTAAATATTTTATTTAAGATTCACAAGTATATGATTCACAGGTATTAATCCATAAACAATTGATAAATTGCAAGTATAATAATAGTAATAGCAATATTATTTAATAACAAATAATAACAAAGACATAAAGCTTAATCATTAAAATGTCCCTTGATTACTGCAAGCAAATGAAAATTAAACTGGATAATTCTCTACCCTAAAATCAATAATTTTCCGAAATGTCATTTCTAAGTGATTTGGATCAAACACTTTGTCATTATGTAGCGCTTTAAGCCAGCTAGCCCAAACAAGATTCCTGTATTCGGATACAATGATCAAGTTGAAGTGTTCTAACATTTTATTTTTTAGTTTTGGCAGTTTGTTTAAAACAATAGACAAGGTAATATTCACATAGTTTTCACAATTAGCTTCTAGAAAGTCCCTAACAGTACCTCTGACTTTAAGGAATAATGGACATTCCAAATAAATATGTTCCTCGTTATCGGCCCCTTCAAGATGGCATAATTTGCATTCACGGACAATTACCTGCTTTTTAGCTATAGGGGTCATCCCAAAGATAAGTCTATAAGTTATCTCTCTAGCTCTTGGTGTGATATGTCTGCTGTGTAGGTTTATGAATGTGTCCTTGAATTCTGTCACCCCAAGGTCTCTCCCCCACTTAATCCTATTCACTAGGTTTTCTTGTAACAGCTTCTTAAGTGTTGTGTATGATTCTTTGGTTTTGTTGTGTATTAGATGCTCATTACCAGGCAAGATTCTTGAGATAGATCTGTAAAATGGGTGAGTGGCTGTACCAAAATAGTGAGGGGTATCATTATGTATTGGGAGGAGACCACTTAATCTTAAGCCATAATAGTAAATCGTCAAAGGGAAGTTTGTTGGGTTTCTAACTACTTGCCCTACAAATTTTAGCCTTAGCGAGTGTATTTTTGTTTTAACATCTTGTAGGTTTATCCCCCCATCCTCTTTGTTTTTGAATGAGTGTAGTGTGCTTAATGCTCCTAATCGTATTTTTAAATATAAAACTTCTAATTAATTTGTTCAGCTTGTTTATGAATTTAGGAGGAGGCTCTGTAATGTTAGCTAAATAGAGAATCTTTGGAATGACCATACTATTAATTAATACAGCTCTACCAAATATTGTAGAACCTGTGTGCTGATAGAGTTTAATCAAGTTTGAGGCTTTGGCAAAAATATTTTCCCACTGTTCTTTACAATAAAATGAAGGATTGCAGGTATAGATGATACCACAAATCTTGATCTTATCTACAATTTTGAAGGGGCAATTCTCTTTGAATTTCTATTTCCCTAATCCCATTACTGAGGATTTATTTATATTTATTTTGGACCCACTGGCTTCCCCGAAGAGTGTAAATTTCTTTAATATATTCTCAATATCTTGTTCTGAAGAAGGAAAAAAGGTTGTATCGTCCGCGTAGGCCTTGACTTTGGCGGTTGAGAAGGGACGACCCGGTATATTTATCCCAACAATAGAGGGGTCAGCTCTAATAGATTCCAAAAGGGGTTCTAAGCACAGGATATAGGCCTACAAGAAAGGGGATAGGGGACATCCCTGTCTGACAGATCTTTGTATGGGAATACTCCCGCTTAGAGAGTGGTTAGTAATCAATTTACTTGTTGCATTCGTATAGACAAGCTTTATATAAGTGGTTAACAGGGGACTTATTTTACATTTCTCGAGCACATTGAACAAGAAGCTATGGCTTACTCGATCAAAGGCTTTTTCTTGATCTACAGATAGAAGGGACACATTGAGGTTTTTATCCTTACTGTACATGATAAAATCCCGTAAAAAAATGTGTCATGCCGTCTATGTTTCTGTCAGGGTTACAGCAGTACTGGTCCTGTCCTATAAGTTGGTTAATGAGTGGTTTCATCCTTAGGAAAATCATTTTTGTGAGAATTTTATAGTCTACATTGAGCAGTGAAATGGGTCTATAGTCGCTGGGTGAGGTGTTATTTTCTGGTTTTTTAGGTACAAGCGTGATGTACGCTTCGTTAAAATTTGCCGGAAATCGCCCCATTTTAACGGCGTCGCTATAGAGTCGTAGTAATAGAGGACCTAGCATTGGGAAGAAGGCTTTATAGAATTCGAAGGTTAAGCCATCAGGACCTGGAGATTTATTGTTCTTAGTTGAGTCTAGGGCAGCCCCAAGTTCGTCTAGCGTAAATGGGCTCTCTAAGAGATCCTCATCTGTTTTGTCCAGCTGTCTGCAAAATTTTAGAAATTTATCCTGCGCATTAGTACATACTGGCTCTTCCCTGTATATAGTAGTGAAGTGTTCTGTAAATATATCTTTAATATCTTCATAGTTATCTACCTCATTCCCCCCACTATCTATGATGCTTTTTATAGTTTTACTTGATTGTACATTCTGTTCAAACGAAAGGAATAGTTTACTAGGACCTTCGATGCTCAAGTAATTTTTACACCTAATCTCAGCGCCCCTATAAATATACTTATTTAATTCTTCTAGTTTTAAAAGTGTCCGTTTTAACTATTTCATCATCCGTGTGTAGTAATGTGTATTTGAGATGTTCATATTGTAATGACTCTGACTTGCGCACCATCATTCAGGCTAGCGCACAGGTGCGCACCTCTAGTGAACGGACTAGAACAGGATATTGACATTGTGAGAATAACGACTTTCGCCCACGTTGAGAGTCAAGATGGAGAAACAGTGCTAAATGAAGTTGTTGTTTTGTGTTACTGTGATGTCATGTAAATAAACATCCTTGTCCTCGTTGAGTTGTCTCACTTGAAGTTATTACAATATTCTTGCTTACGACGTTCCTGAGCTAGTGTAGATATTAACTGGCATTGCTGCTTGATTGAGCTCTTTAGGAGTGTCCATGTCCCTGTTAAATCGAAATGTAGATCATTTATGTCTTGTAAGTAAGAATTTAGATTAGTAGAGACTAACTCCACGAAAAGGGGAATCTCCAACAGAGAGTTGTTGAATTTCCAGTGGGCTGGCTTTCTTTTATTTTCTTTGTTTTTTTGTTCATAGTAACTAACACAGCTTTATGGTCTGTGTATTCTAATGTTTCTTCCAAATGCGACACCAGACTTATATAGAAATTATTAGGCGTATACATTTGATCTAAGCGGGTATGACCTGCGCACCATGGTTGTGTCACGACCCATAGGTTCTAGTGTCCTGTAAGCATCAACTAAATTAAAATCTCTCTCTATCTCCTCTAAGAAATTAAGACTAGGAAAGGTCTTGTGAGAGTGAGGGCCCACTGCCAAAGTAATCTGTTTATCTAATGAGGAAGTTGAAGTCCCCTCCTATAATTAGCGTATCCCATCTATAATTGTTGTTTAGAGTATCTGTCAAGTTTTCACAAAAAAATCCTGTTTTTCTGTGCTCTTTGCTGGTGTGTAGATGTAAGAAGTCACATCAGTAGCCTACTAATTAATGTTTGCTGATCACCTTGGAGAACATTCAAGTTCAGACAAAATCCTCCACAAATCAATGCAACTCAAACTTTTGCGATGAACTAGAGAATTTATTTTCAGCTCTGGAAAAATAAATAAATAGAATTTGGTAAATTACATAATTTCCTGCTCCACTCAAGCATTGCACCAACTGTTACCAATACCTAACTTCTATTGCCCACGCTCATTGGCAAAATAGTATTCCATTAGTCATTGTCCTCTTTCATCATTTGTTCAATTAACTTCTTTCTTTCTTCAGCTTGCCTCATTCTCATTAAAACCAAGCTCTCAAAGTCATTGTCAGATTGGCCAGTTTTATCTTGAGGCTCAGAGACACCACTCAGATTACTAAATTTGACAGAATGTTCTTCAAGGACAGGTTTACTGCTGTGAGGTATAGTGGCTTCGTTGTCATCTTTCAAATTTTCACATGGTTTTCCAGAAAGCCAAACAAGAGTCAATGGGTTACTCTGGTGCCCATGTTCAGATAATATATCGGATGACACTCTATCAAACTCCACAATAGCACTGCCTTTCCTTTTTGTGGTTACAAAAAGGGTATTGATTTTGCCATAGCAACTGAGTAAGTTATGTAAATTGTCATTGTTATAACCACCATTTGTTAGGTCATCTTTATTTGCCTTCCACTTGAGTTTGATCCTTGGTGGTGATGAAGACGGTGAAGATGTGCTAGGGTTAGAGTGAAAAGCTTGATCTAAAGTGCTTTTAAATTGTTTTATCTCTTCACGTAAGCGCTGCTGTTCTTGTTCAAGCAACCTGTGTAGACAAAAATCCTAAAATATACTAAACTGATTAAAAAAAAATTATGAGTTACTTTTATAATTTTTTCTTATTGTAATAATAATAAAAATAATAAACAAATGAATAATAGTCAGCAAGTGATGCTAGAAAACATTTAAATTTAGTTGTTTTTAATTAAATAACTGATTGAGCACAAGCAAAAGATGCTGTTTTAACATTATGATTTTACAAAATGCGCAAAAAGATCCCTTTCTGGATAATCTAAGTCATATCAAAGAATTCAGGGACAATAATTAACTATTTATTTCTTCTGATTAATGTGTTTCAAAGATTCTTTTAAACAAACATTTTCTGTATCACGTTTAGATCTATTAAATAAAAGGATATGTAAGGCGTATGTATGTATGTATGTATGTATGTATGAGCCGAATGGAAATCAAAACCGCTTCACCAATGTTGATTTAACTTGGCAGAAATGTTCCTTGGGTACCAACTTAGGCCGTAGTGTATGTATTGTATCCCTAAAACAAACGTAAGACCCTTAAAAAAAATAAAGTTGACCAACTCTATTAAACTATTCTATCTCATAAATGTAGGCCATAGCTTCACGATTACACTAACTTACGGCACTATTAGGCCTAGATCTACATGTGTCGCGCAGTGGTACAAATGAAATGAATGTCATAGGTCATAATTATAATATCGCACATTATAAATGCATATTATTACAGTAATAAACTATTTACATAATACAATTTACTTTTTATTGTATTTTTTTCATAACATTTAAGCCTACAACTACCGATTTGGTTTAATTTTAAGTCTTTATTTTTAATTTACTTTTTTTTCTTTCAGATTTACTTACTTATGCGCATTTAGACCTGATAACAACGTACGAAACACTGTTATTTTATTTATATCTAGGTCAAATCTACGATGCTGTGTCACACAAGTTTTTATTTATTGACTAGATTGCTGTGACATTCAAATTGTTAGGATTCAAGAGCTATACAAAATTAAACTAACAATATTACATAAACAATTACATTCACGCGTTCGATTTGCTTTTAAAATATAGGCTAGATCTATTGTATTGTTTTTTTTGTCGCCTACATGGCTAACATGCCCAACAGTATTCACTGACGCAACGTGTATTGAAGTCACAAACTTAGCGTAGTGATACCTCTTGACAACATCGCTACACATTAATTTACATATGTGTTAACAACATTTCTTCTCATGCATCATCCCGCACTTGACAAAACGTGAATGTTGTTGACCTACATACTGATTTAGATTTAGATCGAGGTAAACACAAGCTTAAAGTTTTTAGTTATAGATTACTAAGGCATTCAATTTTCTTTTTAGAATAAATATTTATATCTAAACAGAATTAAACTAACAATGTTATATTAACAGTTGCATTCACGCGTTTGCTTAAATTATAAATTATATTTTATCGCGGTTTCTTTTTTTGTACCAAGGAGACGCGTCAAGGGGTCATGAACTTACATAGCTACACAAAAATAAAAACAGATGTTGACCTTTGAACAATAAATTGAATAATTAAGCTCTATTTTGCGTTATTTTTTAATTTAAATTAATGAGAATTCTTATATAATACAGACGTTACTTCAAAAAAGAAGATGATTACGTCCTACGCATATAGCATACTCTCTTATATAGGCTACATGACTATACTTTTAATTAACAATAACTATTTTAAAATTAGATCTAAAAGCTTTCATTTCATTGATGACCTAGATCTGATTAACTACTTTCTTCTCATTTGGAGGCTGGAACTCTTATATTTCTAAAGATATGGGAAAAAGAAGTGCCACCAGAATAGAAGGAGGGCTACCTCATCAAACTCCCAAAAGAAAGGCGATCTTAGTTCCTGCTCTAACTATCGAGGGATCACACTACTGTTTATTCCAGGGAAAGTGTTTAATCGCATTCTGTTAAACCGAATGAAAGATGCTGTAGACCCACATCTCCGTGACCAACAAGCCGGCTTTCGAAAGGAGAGATCATGCACAGATCAGATAGCAACACTAGGTTTAATTTTGGAACAGTCCATGGAATGGAACTCCCTTCTCTACGTCAGTTTTATAGACTATGAGAAGGCATTAGACAGTGTGGACAGATAGACCCTCTGGAGACTTTTGAGACACTATGGAGTGCCTGAAAAAATTAATAACATCATCAAGAAGTCATATGAAGGGATGACTTGCAGAGTAGTGCATGGCAGACAACTGACAGAGGCATTTTAAGTCCAAACAGGTGTGAGACAATGCTGTTTACTCTCTTCCTTCTTATTTCTACTAGACATAGATTGGATCATGAAGACAGTAACTGACCAGAAGCAGAACGGTATACAGTTGACACTGTGAAAACAGTTAGATGAGCTCCACATTGCAGACGACTTGGCTCTTCTTTCTCACACACAGCAGTGGATGAATTGATTTATTTTTTTAAATTATGATCTTTTTTGTTCACGTCATTATTGATTATTCAAAGGGACTAAATGCATGCTATTTGTAGAAAGAAAAGCCCAAGCAAAGCCGTGTAAAATTTAGCTAGTAGAATATAAATAGAAGGAGAACTTATTCCTGAGTTAGTCAGTTTCATTGTATAGAAGTTTAGTCTACTTCAAAATTTAGTTAACTATCATTTGTGAGTTATTCAAGTCTGCCCATTCGCTGTGTGGATTTCAATTCATTCATTGAGATTGTATATATATATATTTCCTCCATATATTATATATTTCAATTTTTAGATACAAACATTGGGTGGGGGGGCCGCCCCCCCCTAAGCTGAAGTATTCATTTCACAAGATTCTAGATTTCAAATCTAGAATTACCAATTAATAAGCACCAAAACAGCTTCATATTAACACTGGGAATGTTAACACTGACACTGTTAACACTGGGAACGGTATCACTTGAATCACTTCTAAAAATATAAACAACACATAATCCCAGTGTGAAAATGTGAATCTAAATCATATGCTTCTCTTGGTGTTACAATTGTAGGCCTTATAAAAAGGGAAGGACCAACTCCTGTAAATCTATAAGAGAAAGTCAGAATATGTGCAATAATCTAATCTAGATTCTAGATCTAATCAATCTAATCAATTTTTTTTTTATTCCCACCAGTCACCAGGTAGACTCTGTGACTTGTGTAAAAATAAAATTAATTCTAGATTTACTTTACCTTGAACCTTCCTTTCTTAATCTTTCAATTTCTGCTCTCACTTTTTTCTCTGCTTCTGCTGCTGCAAGGGCTTCATTTTTTTCAAAAGAGGCTTTTTCTCTGGCTTCTAAATCTTCTTTGAACTTTTTCCTTTTACTGTCTAAAACTTGATTTCTTGCTTCAACAGCTTTCTTGGCTTTCAAAGTCTGGTCATAAGCAGCTCTTGCTGCTGCGTCAGTTAATATTTCTAGAGCCTGTGACAGCTCATGGAAAAGTTCTGCAGCTTTTGGGTTGTCTGGATTTTTATCAGGGTGACAAAGGAGTGCTTTTTTACGGTATCCTCGTACTATTTCCTTTTCTGATGCTGTTTCTATCACACCTAATATACCATAAAGATTTTTCTTGTAAATGTCTTTGGACATTTTTTCACCTTTAAATACTATAACAATTAATAGACAAAACTAGATATACTTATTAATTTATGTTCAAGAACAACGTAGCACTGACGTTTGAAAGTGAAGTGAGGTGAACATAAACAAACACCTTTACTTTGGTAGAGCAGAAGATCTTGATATCTAGATTTCAATTGTTGAGAGTAAGCTCCCCTGCTCTTTTAAATGATACAGACCTCTATATTTTGTTCTACAATCATTGACATTCAAGTTTTTATTATGTCAGTGCCAAGCCTAATCTCTATGGACTCCTTTCAGAAGTTCAGTGGCGAAGACTAAGGAATAAGGATCATCACATGGAAATGAGATGAATGCCCGGGAATTAGATCTAGCTGTGGTCGGAATAATGTCGCCCACACATAAGTTCCCACCCTTTCCACTTAGCTAATGTATCCAAAGGAACGGCAGTGCCGATACTGTTCGGGGTCAGCGGCGTCGTAGGTTCTGCCAGCGTTAATTTTAAAGAGATAAGACATAAAAATTATGTGCTAAATTTAGCCGTGCATGTTAATTCGTGACACATTACTCTGCTAGTTCCTTGGTTTTCTTAACTGATTCAGGCAGCCTGTCCCATGCTTTAAATTCTAAAGGCCCTGGGGAAGAACTGTCCTAGCATATGCATATAAGAAATGTATGTTGCATTTCTTGCTACATTACTGAACTGAGGTAATAATCCACTTCATGTTCTCATTCTCAAAAAAAAAAGTTCACCTTTCAGACCTTGTGATCTATGATGGCAGTCGATGTAAAGGTCATCTGTTTCTGTGGCTTATGTTTTATGATGGTGTCAAGTGGTCAACATAAACCAACTGCCTTTACTTTTAAAACGCCAACTAATGTTAGGTACTCTGTAGAGCTGGGTGGACTCAGAGGCACTCAAAGATCCAGAAATTAAATCCGAATTTCACCAGAATTCGAACCCAGGACTCCAGTTCAGAAGTCAAGCTCTTTACCGCTCAGCCACCACACCTCCTTTTTCATTTGTATACACGTGTAAACTGTTTTGGCATCTCCCACACCCCTCATTTTAGCTCTACTCACTGGTGATCATTTGTAAACAAAATATTTTTTAAAATATCAACAAAGTAGTGCTGGTCCATAAAATCAAAAAAACAAAATGTACTGCTGCAGGGGTAAACGACTGTATAGAAAATACAAAGAACATGCATAAATGTACCCTGCGGGACCAAGTAAAACAAAGGACGTTTGGGCCACGAGGCCTTCATCAGCTACAAAACAAACAAAAAATAAAAAATAACAAACAATTAACACATCGGACAGATAAGTTACCTTAAGACTCTTTTGTGTTAATTGTTTGTTATTTTTTGTTTGTTTTGTAGCTGATGAAGGCCTCGTGGCCCAAACGTCCTTTGTTTTACTTGGTCCCGCAGGGTACATTTATGCATGTTCTTTGTATTTTCCATAAAATCAAGCAGTAAATTTTTTAAAAAATATTTTTGTATGTAAATAATGTAAACAAATTATTATTGATTGCATCACACACATTTTTATTGATTTCATTACATTTTGTTGAAATCTTACCAAAAAATGTATAAATAAGTTAAAATGGAAATATTTTATGCACAATATTTTGTTTTAAACTGTATAGCTAGTTTTTTTTTTTTTTTTTTTACATTGCAACATTAAACAAACTAAGTATTACATGCTATAGGACTAATATTTTAGCAGTCTTTTCATAGAAGATATTTGTAAAGTCTTTGCACTGGTAGTATTGGAGTAGAGACCTGGAGAACCACTATCACCACCAAGAAGAAAAAAAAGGTATTCATCAATACCATATTCTAATGATCTGCTGGCCAGACAAGATCAATAACAAGGTACTGTGGCAAAGAATAAAGCAGCAGCCCATTGAAGAAGATATCCTTTAGAGATGGCAATGAATAGGCCACACCCTTCGCAAAGTCTGCATTTAACATCACAAGACATGCCCTCACCCGGTATGTCCCAACAAAGAAGGATAGCCCAGAAATACATAGGGTCGAGATTCAGAAATGTATAGGCAAGACATATGGACAGTTGGAGAGACTTGCTCAAAACTAAAATGACTGGAGGAAGATGTTTAATGGCCTAAGCCCCAGACAGGACCACAGGCAGAGGGTAAGTTAACTAAAAATTCTGATTATTGCTTATTTAAGTGACATTTAAAAAAAAAACTAATACAATTAATTTTTTTAAAAAAGTAAAATTTTCTATTTTCAAATATCTCTGTACATCAACTTTGAAAGCTTGTATGGCACATTACATTCAATGAGAAAATTCCAGCCATGCCCCAAATCTTTTTCAGCCTGGAAGAGTGGAGGAGGGTGCAGATAGGAGTATAAATTTACTATACCAGTACGAGTTTCACTGGCCACATCATTGCAAAAATAATCGTCAAGTCACATGAACAAAATCTCTGAGGCTTCACCATGTACTGTGAAATGAGGTTTTAAAATGCAAGATTGTACCTTACAGAGGGCCAGATCTGGCCCAATGGCCGTATTTGAGGCATCGCTGCAGTATTAGATTACAACTAAAAAAACATCTCAGAGACAGAAATAATGAAAGATCTAATGCTTAAGTTGTTAATGTATTAAGTAGCCCTAATAAATGATTGACAACTATTAGAAACAGAAGCATGAAGTTATCTAATTATGGAACAAAGGTTAAAAACATGACAATAATAATTTATTTTATTAACTATCACTAGCCCTTCAATAGGGTCATTGCTAATTGCTAAGTAAAAATGTATTAGCTGTGATACTATAAATGGTTCTAAGTGATCACATCCAAAAGTGACCATGACAATAAAAGATTGGACGGACAATAGAAGTGCAGAAAATGATGGAAATGGTGTTAAATTTTTTGAAAGGCTGACCTGAATTGGATTATAGATTAATTTTTTATGTAAGTAAAGTTGAATTAATTAATCTGATTTATACTTGTGCAACTTTTTCCTTCTACTACTAAATACATTTAAGATAATATTCGAAATAATGTCTAAAGTACCAAGTTATTTAAAAAAAAAAACATTGATACATGTCAGTCTGATACTGGCGCTTAAGTAAATCACAACTCAATAGTGTAATGCTTACCATTTAGAAGGTTATAATTCATAACAAAAATGTATAACTGTATTTACTTTACATTTACTTTACATGAAAAAAGATTTATGTTTAAATGAATAAGAAAAAATTTATTAAAAATATTTTTGCAGAAGAACATTAAAATATCTAAAATTCATTTCCTAATTAAAATTACTGATTTTCAATGCTTTTTTTAAAAATTGAAATGTAAAAATGAATACAATACATAAATATCTCAAATCAAATTTTCATTTTAAAACTAATCTGCAAAACTGCTGCCATTTTAATTGTATAACTTTTTAACATTTTGTTCCATATTTACACAGAAAAATGATTTGTAGAAGAGATGAGGTTTTCAAAAGTATTTTAACAAACATTATTTTATAAATTAGCTCCTTGAGAAAGAAAACATATTTACAAATGAAAAGAAACGTTTTATATTAAACAAAGCTGAAGTGCTAAAGAAATGTGAAAATTGTATAAGTATTTTGAAATTGAGATAACTATACTTTTATTTTTTCTAATTTTGCTGTCATTTAAAATTCCTGTTGTTCTTTTTTATCAATAGTCAATTACAAAAAAAAAAAGTTATTTTTTCTCTTTTTGTTAAGATTTAGAAATATTTTAAATCAATGTTAACATTTTAAAACTTTTGTTTATCTGAATTCACATTTTTATTAAAATATGCATTGTACAAATTTTAAAACCATACAAATAAAAGTTTTAGTTCTGAAAGACATGTACAGAATAATATGTACACATTTTTGTTTTATAGGTTAACTGACAATGTTAAAAAAAAAGAGAAAGTAATATAATTTTTTTTTTAAAGTACAGTAATTAAAACAATTAACAAGCAAAATATTTTTTTTTTTTTAAATGATCAAAGGGGAAGAACTTAAAATTTACAGCCATATCTCTCATTGCTGTTACATTTATTTTTAATTTTCAGTATTAAATAAAATTAATTTATCATCACTTTTTAATTGATTAATAGGTTAATTTTTGACTGATTCAGATTTTGTTAGGAACAATGAATAATTCTGCAAAGTTTCCACGTGATCCGAGAATGGGAAGTGGGAAAAATGTGTGTTCAAAGTTTCACCAAAGTGAATTGACATAACCATAGGTACAAAACAAATGCCTATCTCTGCTACAAAACAAAAAAAGATGAGTACGCTACAATCAATGAAATTAAAAGCAAGTGCTGCAATTCATGAAAAAAAATTTGACATTTTAAAAAAAATATGTAGGCACTTTCATACACCAGGTCTGCTGCCACACCAGGTTTGATTCGTTTGTCTTTCTTCTCATTTTGCATAATGGTCAAGCTGAATACAAACAGCAAGTTGTAACATAGAATAAAACTGTTAATGTCAGTCATGCCTAATATGATTTGCATACTCTAAAGTACATCCAAAAGAAGTACAATGGCATGAAATAAATCAAATATGTTAACATTGCTCTAAGTACAGACAAAGTACTATAATAGTGATTTCTTTGCTTTTGAGGGCGATGTCCTGAAAACAAAAAAAACAAAAAAAATTTGAACACATTCAGGATAATGTTCATCAGCGCTTTAATTAACTTGCCTTTTTCTCAAATATAATAAATGAAAATGGACAAAGTATTAACTGAAGATTTGAAACAACCTACATTTCTAGGTCATCCATATTTAGCCTTTTCTTAGCTCCAGTTGGTACAAATTTTTTCACTGTTTCATTAATATCTTTTAATTTTTCAGATGACTGCAAATAAAACAAATTAAATCAGTGAAATTTAATTCATAATTTATCTTTTTAAGCATTTATAAAAAAAACAACACAAAAGCACTAAATTTACTACACCACTTGAATGCTTTAACTTTACACCCCCTCCCTTAGTATGTCACCAGAACTTAATTTTGAAAGTGTATCTTCTGTCATCTTCCAGAATTTCCCCAAAGCTTAACTATCATATTGTGAAACACCCAGGGATTATTTTCTACAAGTTGTGCATACTTACCCCCAGTGTATCACCAAAACAATACAACAGTCTAGTAGACGGTGTCATCTGGCCAGGAGAACTTGGAGTCTTGAATGATTCTTTTAATGGTGAGATAAGGAAATTTTTTCTACCATTCAGACTGTATAGAATAGTAATATGTACCGGTATTAGAAAACAAAATTGATAAATTCAATAAAAGGGCAAGTGTTTATAGGACAAATGTGAACAGACAAAAGTTTGAAACTAGTGTGGGGAAAAAAATGATTTATTATACAAATGGTTAAAAAACAAACATTAGTAAACTAATTTGAAGTATATAGTTATGAATTCAAACAAACTGTAACTTACCAATAACTTGGCGATTGCTTTGGCATAGGTGAAAGTTGCTGCCTCTAAAAAATAAAACATAAATTCCTTTGATCAAGTCTAACTAATACTAATAAAATATTGGTTGACTATATATTGGTTCTATATTAATACAGATGCATTGCATATGAAAAAATAAGATTTTTAAACATGTAGAGTTTAAGCAAGTCAGGGAGAAGTTAAACATTTTTCACATATTAATCAACAGCTAAGTCTGGACTATGTTATAAAGTCAATGTGGAAATATTTGCAAAAAAAATTTATAGGATCAGGATTTAGCTAAACTACTCTTTCATTTACAGTTTAAGAGTGGTATTCCAAAACTATTTCCATTTTTTTTTGTTTCATTTAAAAAAAGATATTGAAACAGAATTTTTATTTATATCAATACTTTTAAAGCTTCATGCGAAGTGATTGGTCGATGACAAACAAAACAATTTTAAGTTAAAAATATTGTCACTTCTACCCTATATAAGCACAAAGTAAAAAGAACTAGCAAAACCTGTTAACTTGAAGTATATAAAACCTTTGATATTTTCAAAACCACAAAAAAATGAACTGTGTTAGTTCAATGCTTTTTAAATGAGGCTCCAGATTAATGGTTCTAAATATATGAGGTTTTAAATAATTAACTAAAATGTCTACAGTCTTTATGCCTCAAAAGTTTGATGCATGACAATCAAATGTTAGTTCCAAAGAATTCATGACACGTACCACATTTCTGTTTGGATAAAAGTTGAGTATGTATTCCTTCATGTTGACTGTGAAGACGGTGTTATAGAAAGCAATGACAGAATCACTTTTACTGTCATCAATGTAAACATTTTTAAAAATCTGGAAAACAACAAATATTAATGCAGGTTACAAATGTATTTATTAATAAGTATCACATTTTGAGGCAATTGTATCAAAAGACAATACTTAAATGGATCCAGGGGCACATACTTAGGCTTTAAATTAACTCTTGCTCTCCTAATTGACGATGCCAACGTTGATTTGACCCCATTAAAACTAAATTGATTTTGGATTTATACGCTTTAATTTGTGTAAAAAGATCATGAATTCTCCTATAATTCAAAACCAAATAAAACATTTTCAGATAACAAAAATGTTATCTAAGTTTAATCATAACAGGGTACTGAAATACAAATTAGCAAAATGAATAATACTAGCAAAACGAGGAAAATAATTAGGGAGAGAAAGAGTTAAGGGTTCAAGGACTGCCCATATTTCTCAATACTTCTCTTGAACTTGCCAGTATGATCATAAGGAGTGCTGAAAATTAATTTTAGTCCCCAACTTAAAATATAGGCAATAGAAATATGTAATCCAATCCTGATGAAAAGCGTATATTAAAAATTGCAAATATTTAGATAAGCTGTTCGCAAACATTGCTTTGACAAGTACTTAATTTTAAACTGTTCCATTACATTCGAAGGATAAGATCTATTGCTTATTGTTTGTATCTAATTCATCTGTAATTTTATCATACACACCCAGCTTAAAATAATTTGTTAAACAAAGACAAAATAAATCTAGTTTATTAAAAATGCAAAAAAAAAAAAAGAAATTTACCTCCTGCTTAGCATGCGCTAAATTTTTATACTTGTTGACGATAGACTTAAACTTAATTTCACTTTCTGAGTTTCTTTTGACTTCGTTGTCACAAACTTTACAAATACTGTAGATACAGCACATGATTATCTGTAAAAGAATCAATAAAGTATAAATCATTATCCAAAACAAAATAAAAGGAAGGTCAGTTATAAATACATAAATCATTTAAAAAATTGTTGCAAATTTTCAAGAGCAATTAAGTATGATTTATGTCAATTAATCAGAATACTATCTTACCTGATCTATGTGTCTGTTTTTCATCAAGTTTGGCATCTTTGTAACACAGTGTTCAAAACATGTCCAAATTTTATGTTGCTGAAACAAAAAAACAATATATATAAATACAATGTTTCCGATTTCTTAATTAAAGGCCAGGTCTTGCCTATCCGCATTATGCCTTGGCCACAATTAATCTGAATAGGAGTTACAAAGTACACTAGACAATGTTATAAATGTAACTCATTCCAGTGTGTTATAAATTAGCATATCTACTATGCAGAATGTTATATTCAAATTAGTATTCTTCTCAAAAAAAAAAAATTGAAACCAAACGTCCTTTAACATTTGATGGAGTAAACTAGCATAAGATATTGCTTAAAAAAAAAACTGATGAATAACCAATTAGCGAACACAAAATAGGTAATATATATTTAAATTTTACAGGAAAAAAATTGTTAAATAGAGGGAGTTTAAAAATGGTCAATCAAAACCATGGATCGGCAAAAAAATCAACAATCTAAAGTCAGCCAGGAAGTTAAGAAACAATATGGTGGCAATAAAAATGGTCAATAATGACACATCAATGGTTATTACTTGTTTTTTAAATTTGTAAGATCCTTTATCATTTTAAATATGTTCTAGAAAATAACTGTATAGAAAAGGTAATTTAAATCTCAAGTCTATTTCTTAATTTTTAATTGATATGTATATTTTAATCATACAAAATACAACAGACAACTGAAATTACCAATTCTCTTGAGATTTCTAAATCTGTACACAGCTTTGAAAGCCGAGAAAAGCCTAATCTTAAAACTGAAACAAATATTTGCATTAATAAATACTTTGAATCAAAGTCAACAAATAAGAAGTAATCTTTAATTTAAAAAAAAAATGTATGACCAGTGTAAACTGACAAATAAGAAGTAATTTTTAAGTTAAAAAAAAGTATGACCAATACAAGTCGACAAATAAGAACTAATTTAAGAAATATGTATGACCAGTATAAGTCAACAAATTAGAAATAATTTTGAAAGAGCAATGAATGACCAATATAAGTCAACAAATTAGAAATAATTTTGAAAGAACAATGTATGACCAGTATAAGTCATAACAAAAAGTCATCCTTTCACTCACCTCTCTTCAGAAAATGTATTAAGGACCGAGATTTAAACTGAGACGGAAGATTACTGCCTATTTCCTCACAGAGCCCTGGATCAATATTTGCACTTTTTCTCACAGGGGATGCGTGGATGGATGATAAAGAAGACGAAGGGGTGTTGAAAGATGAGGAGGATGGATGGACTGGTGATAAAAATCTGTTAAAAATAAAATTAATTACATTTTAACGTATTTTAATGTATTACAATGGTGTTTGGAGTAATCTAAATAAAACAAATAAAAACAACTTCTACAAGGTACAGACTTGAAAAAATATGATGCCTGAGCATATCTTTTAAAAAAAGCACAAAACATCCAACAAGAATAACGTTTGAAATAAAAAAGCTTATAGCTAATATTTAGAAAAAAAACACACAAAAACACATTTTAATATAAATCTTACAAATCAACAGCATTTCTGTTGGTGTCATGAGATTCCATTGGTGAAGATGGAGGAGTTTTTTGACCCAAATCATGTTCAGGAAAATTATTAAATAAATCAGAATTCTGTAAAAAAAATAAAGTATATATATATATATATATGCTACATTCTTCCGTGCTTGCGAATCTTGGATGTTTACTTAAGAACTAGAGATAGAATTGAGATGTTTTAGAAGGACACTAGGTGCAACCTACAAAGACCACATCGCAAATGAGGAAATTTGAAACAGGATCACAATGACAGGATGGGCTGCTGAGCACTGTAAAAAAAAAACACTAACTAAAACTTTATGGCCATAAGACAAGGTCAAGGTCCTCCAGGGCTCACAAAGATCTTCTTTCAGGGAAAAGTACCAGGAAAAAGAAGAGGCAGATGAAAGAAAGCACTAGCATTAAAGAATGGACAGGTCTGTCATTGAAAGACATTAAAATTAAGGCCAATGACAGGAATGTAGAAAGACAGTCAACAGATCATCAGCCCCAACAGATTAAAGTATAGCAAAAGGTCAACTGGTTATAACAAAACATGGCTTCAAGGCTTTACATTAAAGAGCAATATTTCATAAGGCTTTGTAGATTCTGCTGAGCATAGCTATGTCTTCACACCTAAACACTGAAAGTAGATGAAGCTATTGTCTGCCTAGGTCCTTTTAATGTTCCTATTTTGATATAACTTTTCTATGAGTATAATGGTACTAAGGTATCTAACGAGGACATTTTTGAGACGTGCTTAGATGCTTTTTATAATAACCCCAGCCACTTATCACATCTCTTTAGCAAGCTAATGTTGAATCTATAGCTATCACATCTCTTTGGCAAGATTTAAACGTTGAATCTATAGCTATCACTGCTATAAGGTATCCTAGAATGAGAATGTGAAAGAATTTGTTTTCTTTGACAAAATAAAGCATAAAAAAAAAGTATTTAAAAATAAAAAGACAACACACAGTTGAAGACAAAAATGAACAAAAGAGAAAAAAAAAAGGATTTGTCTGTTACACAAACAATAAACATAGACACACATTAACTTTACCCTTGAATGAGGTCATTTATAAAACTAATAGCCCCTAAGCACAACTTTGAATAGCAAATCTTGTTTAGATTCTCACCTCACACCAAGCCAGAGATTCTAAAACTTTGACTTCTAGATACTGAAGATGCTGCAAAAAAAAAATAATATAAATAAATTCAAATCTTTTTACAGAATAATACTTTTGGAATAGACACACCATTAATGTACCTGTAGCAACAGCAGTTTAAAATCTTACTGTTGAAAGATTTGATCTTATGAACAGTTACCTTCACTAAATCCTGGGAAAGTTTAGACTCAGCTTTGAGAAAACTGTCTATCACTTTATAAAACTCATAGGCCTGAAGGGAGAACACTTCCAAAATCCAAGGGAAAGAATACTTGTCCTCTTGAGAAATCTGAGCAGCATGGGCCCCTGCAAAATTCAATGAAAAGTCATTTTCATCGTTATTTTCAGATTCTGAATTGCATTTAAATATAGGAAAGTATATAAATAAATAATTAAATATCAGAAATACAAAAAGAGGATCACACTAGTGATTGTGCCCCATGATGACCTTCTGACAGACTTTTCTGCAGGGAACAGTACCAAGGAAATGAGGGAAAAGCAGACCCACAAGGAAGCAATGCCAAGACAACATTAAGGTCGATTTGTGATTTTTGGCACATCAACACATTGAAGGCCATGTGGTACCCTCTCTAATCCTCGAGAAAGAACAAAAGAAAAGAGTGGAGAGAGATGGTTTTCAGATCATGTGTGGTGCCCCAACAGTCAAAAATGACATGAATGTGGTGAATATATTTAAAAATGAAAAAGTCAAATCTCTACATGCTTTGGGATATTAAAACTGTTCATGTCTAATAGACTTTGTCCTTAACAACAAAAACTAATCTTGTAAGTCCAAGTCACACCATTGGTAGTATAGCTTTAATGTATGTATCATATGTCCACATAGAGCATTTTTTTTATTGTATCTGCTATGTACCTGATAAGTACAAAGATGATCGACATACATGTCTAATCAATTAATCAGGAAGATAAAATATGAATTGGATGGAATTAGATAAGTTAATATAGATAATCACACCTTTATGACTGTATTGGTTAAGTTAGATTTATCAACTTACATGACAGTGTATTGGTAAATTTAGATATATCAACTTACATGACTGACTGTACATGACAAGTACAACTTCAACAGCACAAGCGAGCAATGAGGCATGAAAATTTTCTTTATTAAGCAATGTACTCAATGACTGAGGAGGAAGATGGCTTGCTTCCTGGATAGAAGAACAATTTGTATGAATCTTGGACATAATGCAATCTTATACTAAAATATATTACTTTGAAAGCTTTGCATTTTATACAAGCATTGGACTAGTTTAAAAATTAAATTAATGTTGCTTTTTTTTGTTTTTTAAGAGTCACAACCAAGAGTTGTCTACCTTTTAAATTAATTAATTGAGAATCTGATAATATTGTTTTTATTCTTTTTTTTCATTTGCTTAAGTGAAGCAACCAGTCCATTTCAATAGAAAATACATTCTCAATTACTGACAGTGAAAACATCTATGAAAGATAAACAAATTTTCTTTAAAGTAGAATGGAGACTACAGCTCCCTTTTTAATGTTATGACACCAAAACCCTTAAAATCACATTAAGGGGGTAAAGAAAGGTAAAAGCACTACTTTCAGGGTTTGATGTAAAGCTCATCTGGCTGATGGTGACAAGGATGACATGTGGCGACCCTCAAACAGACCAACCGCCTTTACTTCCCCCAAAGTATGCCAGGTAACCATTCCAGTTCGGTGGCATGCTAAATGTCTAAAAATTGTTATCTTCCCTGGGATTCAAACTTGAAACCATCAGTTTGGAAGCCAAGCACTTTACTACACAGCCGTCAAGCTTCACAATACAATAAGAAGATGGTGCAGTTGTCACAGTCTCGGTTGACATTGCCTATATATGTTCACCTCAAGTCATGAGGGTGAAAGACACGTGAAACCTCCGATTTAGAAAGAGGAAGTAAGAATGGCTAAATTGAGTTTTAGTCAGTAGTATCTTTGAAGCAGTCGAAGACTGTAGTAACTTGAAGTCACTTGAGAACAGTACATGTATTTCTAATAGTGTTTTCTGTACTTAGAGCTGGATACATATTATTGAAGTTTATTGTTACCCGCTGTGATGCCGATGTATTCTAGTAATGAAGTTATAATTTAAAGGACTTGTATATTTGATACCGCTGTTATGCGGATGTAGCCATATTTCAATTGGATATTTTGATGTAACGACTAAAAGTGCTGTACATAATTATAATTGAATGAACCTTATATTTGTCTGCCGAAGATCGACTCAAGTCTTTATTTACTGTTCATGTTTGTTACATGTGACCCAGCATTCTTCAACATTACACACATTGAGAACAAAACATAACATTTACAGCAGTCAAATGGTTTTTCAGTGCTTATCTTCTAAACAACGAGCCTCAAATTTTAACAGCTCTTTTTATTTTACATTTTACCCACTTGAAACCTAACATTATAAATAGATTGGCTGAGCCAGCGTGTCTCATAAATCTCGCATTATCTTTTCCAAAGACTCTTGAAGAGAAATATTTTTTCTCTAACACCTTAACATTGAAAAATGAAAAACACAAAAACAAAGTAAGCAATATAGTCTAAACAGATAAATGTATGTAGACACACACTCCTAAGAAACATCACTACTCACATTCTGAATAATTGTTTCCAATATTTTGTAATAGAGTTTAACAGCAAGATTGAACTTCATCTCAGAAGTTCCCCCACACTGATATTCTTGCAGAAACTTTGATTTCAAAACATTGATCTTTCCGTCAATTACAGCGCTTGGGTTTGCAGAGCATTTCTGAAACAGAAAGTTGATCTTAAATATAAATCTTGCTCATATGCTTATTAAATTAGATCAATATTTGATATCACTAACTCAAAGATCAAAATAAAACTGACAGGAAGACATCTTTTCCAATGTTGAGAAAGAATTTTAAACTTACAGAAAATTATATTATACAAAGGATGCTTAAATTCATTATACAAAAGACTGTAAAAAAACAACAACAGAGTTTCATCATATTAAAGAAAATTAATGCTCATATAATTTTATTATGGTACGAACATGAAAAGATTTCATTTGCTAAAATTATTTACTTAAATATATGAGTGTGATTCCTTTTTTTTTTCCTTTAAACCTTAAACGTAATAAAGAGCACAGTAGCAGTCATTACACCGAGAAATCTTTTAACCAAAAACGAAACTGGCAGCATAAGAAATGGGTACAAATATATTATTAAATATATATTACAAAAATATTATTCTGTTTTTTTTATCACTTTTCAGAGACAAACTTTTTTTTTTCTAAGTTTTTTTGTTTTAGAAAAATTAGAAAACCTTAAAATATGCTTGTAATTTGTCATTAGGTTTGTCAGGCAAGTGTGCAAAATGCTGCAGAAACTGTTGAATATTGTTAACAGCCAATCTGAAATAAAAAAAAATAATAATAATAATAAAAAAAAAAAAAAAAAAAATAAGCTAAAAAAAAAACAAAAAACGTTTTTATAAATTAAAGCGAGGAACATGAAAGTTAGATGGGTGGGTGACATAAAGGTGTGGACCCATCAATTGCCATTTTGCTGAGAAATAGCAAAAAAAAAATCAAGCCTAGTGGAATGAAGATGAAAAAGAGTCAACATTGATGCTTCAAAGACCCATACTTTCTCTCCCCACAAAAAAGTAGGAGAGAAAAAAGTAAAAAAATATCCATTTAATTTTACCACCAAAATTTTAATTTCTAGAAATTAAAACAAATATATTTGCAATGCTGCCCCATACTAACTCCCTGACAATGTCAGTAAAAAGAAGAGTTGTTTTTTGTTTTTTTCATAAATAAATTTTCAAAAAAGTCTTACATTTTGATAAAGTTTTCAGTCTTGAAAGGTATCTGAAGCTAGCTGTAACTAGAATACCTATGGAATATGATGGATTAGCAATTTTCCCCCCTCAGAGATCATCCAAAAAAATCCAAGATTGGACAGTTGGTGGTGGATGGTGACCTAAACATATTTAGTGGCATGATTACTTCCTGGATGGCTATCACAAGTTCTTAATTTGAGCAATAAAAGCACTTGAGCACAATCCAGACCTCCATAAAAAAAAAAAACAACAGGGGACAGGGGCCTGCTATTAATTTTTATGAAGCAGGGTTGGCGGCAGTAAGTTTCTTTTACCTCTTCCAAAAACTCAATACACACATGGTGGAATATATTCACAAAGTGGAGATGTGAAAAATTACTTCTCTTGGATGTGCTGAATCAATAGAAAAAAATAAAATACCTTTCATCCTTTGTTCTACATTCCACAGCAATTATTTAAAACCACAGGCTCTATAAACAGGTTTAGTTGGACTTATTTCAAAATGCCTAATAACAAAACAGCACACACTTTTTCCCATGGTACAGACTGCAAGAGCCTACAACTCAGCAGCAAAAAGCTGGCTAGAGGAAAAAGCTAACATTTAAACAAGAAATAAACCAAACTATGACTACCAACCTGACAGGTGTTGTTTGTTCATTAGATAATTGAGGCTGGACTTGGTGATGATTACCACTGAAATTGGAGAAACATTTCCAAGTTACAAACATCCTTGCTTTGTTCTAAGTAACAGATATCTTTCTCCAAAAGTTCACTTTACCTTTACATACTATAAAGCATGGTCTAAGAACTTTATTAGTGTTATTTGGCCAACAAAAAGCAACTTTTCTATTTTCTAATAAAGGTACAGGTGGTTGGTCGTTGTGCTGGCCACATGACACCCTCGTTCACAGTAGGCCACAGAATCAGATGACTATTCATCATCTGCCCAATAGACCACAAGGTCTGAAAGGGGAAATTTACTTTTTTTTGTTAAAAATAAAGATTAGATGAACCTCTGTAACACATAATGCTATCTAATTTTTCTGAACATTTGAGAGTAAGGAACTTATTTTTATGCATGAATGCTAATTGAAATGAGAGGACACTTACAGTTATTAGTTCTATCTCAGAGAATAAGCTACAAGTTTTTATCGGCATAACCCTCAATGTTTTAAGTATAGACATTTTCTTACTAAGGGTTCAATATTTGCCAAAGAAATTCTTTCCAACTTTGATCTTACATCCTAAATGAACTCGTATTCTTTCAACTCTTTCACTCCTAACTGACTATACCAATGTTAATTTCACCCCAATAAATTAAATTAATTTTTGGTATTATATAATTTTTGTTATATAAATAAAGCATGCATTCCTCTGTAATTATATACCTAATTAAACATTTCCTGATAATATACAAAAAAAGTTATTAAAGTTTAATCATAAAAGGGTAGTGAAACGCAAATGAGCAAAATGAATAATTCCATTGGAATGTGGAAAATAAATATGGAGAGAAAGAGTTAAAGTAAGATAACTTTATATCAAAGTTTTAAGCTACAATCTGAAAGTATTTGCCTTACTTTAGGAGTAAATATAGACCTAAAGAAAATCTATTGAAATTGTTTATTTTATTTACCCTTGGGCCAGAGCATGTATATAGGAATCTTTAAGCAAGAAGTCCAATTCATTGATGTCACCTTCTTTCTGATAGGACAGCAGGTACTCATGGCACAAGCTTTCTGACTGAAAAGTGAAATTTTAAGAGTAACTGTAGATGTTACCGTTACTGTTTAAAATAGGCTAGATCATCAGTAAAGAATGGCATGCACGTCTTTTCTATTTGAGGGATTCACTTAAACTAGCCCCCAATTTTTTTAGAAAAAGCTTCATTATATCCACTGCTAAACCACACAGAGATGGTTGCTGGCCTGTGTTAATGATGGTTACTTGAGCCAGTCATTGATGTAAGCAGCTTTAAAGTTTTACCAGTTTTTAGATGTCTGTTACATTAAAACAGCAGTGCAACAAAATTATTAGCAGGAACAATAGAGGCAAAGATGATCATGAGAATGAGTAATCAATATTGCAGTATGTTACATTTCAACAGCTATATCAAAACACTCAGAAATGGAGCTCCTAGCTTATGTCACTCAATTTAAAAACAATATTATCATTTGGGAGGTGGGGGAATAAGGACTAATACTTCAAAAGCGAAGATGATTTTGCTCTATGCATAACCCTGTGTCAATCTTATCTAGTCATGTATGCTAATCAGTAAATTAAAATCTGCAAAGTTGTTGGATTTCCTGACTGATTCATGCAACCCATTCCACGCTCTAATAGAATTAGGAAAGGAGCACTTGTATTAATTTGTCCTAGCATATGGAATAGGAAATGTGACTTAATCTTAGTGTTTCAGAGTACTTTATTAGGTTTCCTTTTTGTATTTGTAAATAATGGTTTA
>JADKLZ010019686.1:10466137-10507224 GCA_021533235.1 Biomphalaria straminea
TAATATATTTAAATTTTATTAGGTAAGAACTGAAAATAGGACACACAAATTATATACAGTATATATTTTACCAGCATTTCAGAATAACTTTAAAGTATTTATTACTGTATCAGAGATCTATGCATGGACATACTGACTTTTTTGTCAATATATCTGACCAGAATCTGGTTGTACAAGTGACACTTTTTAATACTTGAGAAAGTGGATTAAAATCTTGAAGCTCTGTAGAAATTTTGGTAACGGTGTAAGTAAAACTAAAAGAAATTTAGCTTGACTCGATGTATAAACAACTTCAGAAACCAGTGTATTAGATCAAGATTCTAAGCTTGTTAGACTAATCTACTCTCTAGTACTGTGGCATAGCTAGGGTGTGAGGAGGAGGGAAGAGAATTTGAAAATCCCCCGGGCCCCCAAATGAGTGTTTTTTACATTGAAAAATTAAATTTTAAGCCACTGCAGGGGCCCCAAAAGAGGTCAAGGCCCCCGGCCCCCCAAACGATGGGAAATTTCTAGCTACGCCCCTGCTCTAGTAGTGGCATTACATTCTAGATCTTAAAAGTTTAGAAGCTTTTTTGAAAACAGGAGTCTAGATGTTGCTGATCTAGAAATGGATAAATAGATCTATCTACCAAAAAAAAATCTAGAATTATATATATATATATATATATATATAAAATATACTATATAGAGAGAGATATATAGCTAGATAAACTTACAGAGTCAATACAATCAATGACTGAATCAATTATTATTTTAATGGCTTTACAAACTGTAGATCTATTTACTTGGTAGACTAGAAAGATATTTAATAACCAGAATATTATATTTATATTTATATAATCTACGAATCTAATCTCTAAATCATGTGTCTAACAGCTCTGCAACATAAATACACAAGTAACTTGATTCTTGAACTTATCAAAGACTTATGACTTATCAGAACCATATTGTCTATATAATAAGGCTTGTCTTCGAGTCCGAAGATTAGTGAGAAATACAGTATTTCCCGTGGCTGTGTAGCCCCAGCTGCAAGCTACAAATTTTACCGCATCCAGGGCAAGCAAAACCATGGTCCGCAGGTGGTCGATTTAGATTTTCTTTTAGTCGTCTGCGTTTGTCCTTGGCAGCAGATTTTCTTTTGGTCTCAAATGCGTATCCTGCGGTCTTCGTGAGTGACCTCCAGCTGTCTCGTTCCAAGCCGCATGCAGCCAGGTGCTCTCTTCCATGTCAGCCAAAGAAAGTTGACGCCTAAGCTGGTCTTTGAAGCGTTTCCGTGGGGCGCCTCTGTTATGTCCCGACAGTTACACTGGACAGCGAACGTATCATCAAATATGCTTGCGCTCCATAATGAATATACTGTGAAAAGACTGCACTGCAAACAGCAATGTCCTTGCGTATGCGGGTATGGACAGCATAGAGGGACTTATGTCTTATGGCCCGACAGTTACATTGGACAGCGAATGTATCTTGTATGGAAGCCGAACGTATGCCAAAGGGGCAAAGGCAGTCTTTTTAGTGATAAAAAAGGTGGTCAACGTAACAGAGGTGCCCCATTCAAACGCTTTAAAGAACAGCTTAGGCGCCAACTTACTATAACTTTAACTAGAATATATATTTATATACTAATATAGAATCTAAATGTAATATAAAAATAATCTAGATAATTTTTCTAGTTCTAGATCTAGAAATTTAGATCTAATATACTTATAATTATAAACTAATACTTTAATAATTTTATAATACTAACTAATAAACTAGATTAACTAGATCTAACATTCTAAATACTTAATCTTACTTTTTAGTAATTAACTAATCTAGATTTATTTAGAACCTTATTTTTCTAATCTACTAGTATATTGTTATACACACTAAATTTACTTTACTAAGAACTAAGACTAAGTAAATATAGACTATATAGATCTATTCTATGTATCATTTTTGTATGTCTAAAATCATAATGGACATACTCACATAGACTGATGACATAATCATAATGTACTAATCAGTCTAATTCTAATCTATGTAAAAAGTATGTAGTTCTAGATTCTAGAACTTGATCTTGAACTGACTGTAGAGTCTAGTCAGTCTATACTGAGTAGAGTAGAAGTTAGAACTAGAAGTAGATCTAGTAGAAGACTACTTACTAGACTACTTCTAGACTAGAAGGCTAAGAATAATAAGAATAGATCTAGTCTAGATCTAAAAAATCTAATCAATCTAATAATATAATTCTAATCTAGGTCATAGTCTAGAT
The DNA here is from genome assembly GCA_021533235.1 of Biomphalaria straminea. NCBI lineage: Eukaryota > Metazoa > Mollusca > Gastropoda > Planorbidae > Biomphalaria > Biomphalaria straminea. The sequence continues at coordinate 10,468,392 of JADKLZ010019686.1, forward strand.
CTTGAATAATCTTGATTAAATCTACAGTTTATAGAATTTTTTATAGTCAAGATCTAGAATTTATACTAGAATTATAACTAGATACACACATTGCAATGTTCTGCATCATGTTGACACTGTTAGATCTATTCATTATTAGCTTTTGTTTAGTTTAGCAACATTTCAACAACAAACAACGAAAAAGGCGGTGGCCAAAACCTGTGACCTCCTGGTCCTTATTTCCGCGCGTAACAATCCTTTCTCGCATTTCTATTGGTCATAGTTCAAAGGGGAAATAAGTTCACTAAACCAGGAAAAAATATCAGGGATTTTCCCGCCATCAGCGGCTACAAAACCTTGACCTTCACAATAAATACATCTTTGCTTGACACAACAGCCCTTTTCTTATGTAGACTAGACTCTCTCTATATAAAACTGTTCAAAAAATGTAGATCTAGATATCATCCTTATATAATATTAAATGCCACATTTTACTTTAAACAATAATGATAGAAATGTATTTGATTCGGGAGATTATGGATATGTATTTCACGTACCTATGCAAACCAGTTTCGACTGGCATATTATTTTTTGTACAACTCACTGTCTGTCTGTATGTTAGAAAGTTTATACACGTTATTTCTCCCACGCCCTATCACGGATTAAGATGAACTTTTGCACGATTACCTCTTTTACCTGACAACACAAGAGTCAATAATAAAAAAAATATATCAGTCAAATGACGACATTAATTATTTTGTTTGTATTCTTGAACAAGGAAAATAAATCTTACTTGACAGATGTGGTGGTATAAGTTGAATTAGTCCCCTTGAGGATTCTTGAGCCCTGAGTGATCATTTTTTATCCTTTTAAAAATCGATCATGTAAACATTCACATTGATACCCCTCCACCCCATACAATTGGTCCAGACAAGTGATGTTGGATCATAGCGCATCGAGAAAAATAAGAGCTAAACAAAAACAATTGGCAAAAAGAAGCAGATGTCCCTTATAAGGTGAAGAACACTTCATCAAATTTCTAGATGTTGACAACCAGTAGCGTAGGAAGGTACCCGTGGGCCCGGGTTCAGGAATGCGAACGTAGCCCCTCCCCCTATAAGCTGGGTGTAGCTGAACCAAAACTGGGCTCTATTGTATCTAATGAGAGAGTACATGTCAATGAAAATATGCTTCTACGCCAGACAGTATACAGGGTGCACCTCATGGGGTAGGAGAAAACAATGTCATCAGGTTTTGGATTTGTCCTGTCTTGGATTGTGTGTGTTGTCTAATACTCGGGAATGAATCATCAGATATTCTGAATGTGTATTGGTTGTCACATGTATGGGGCAGTGAGCAGGCTTGGACTGGGCCGCCGGGACACCGGGAAATTCCCGGTGGGCCGGTGGCTGCCAAAAGAAAGTTATTATATTTTTAATTTTAACTGAAATTACCGTTGATTATATGATAGATTTAAATAATAGTTTGTATTGAAAATAACCAAACTGAAACAGCAAAATCATTACTTTACGTTACGAGGTTGCTTGTGAGAAGTCGTTTCCAAATTGAAATACATTCCGAATAGATTTAGAAATTCGCTTAGCCAGTCAACTTAACAATCATTCATGCTGATGTCTTGTCAGAAGGACCTTCTTCCAAGAATCAATAACAATGAAATCATTGATGTTTTAGCATCGACTAGTGCAGGTCTGGGTAAATTACGAGCGCGGGCCACATGCGGCCCGCCGAAGTGTTTTATGCGGCCCGCGAAAACCTAAATAAATCATTGTAAATATTAGAGACATTATTGAAACATTTGATTCTTATCATTTGTAATGAAGAGGCTAAAGAAACATTGTCTCCAAACGTCTTTCTTAAGAGTTTTGAAAAAAAAAACTAGATTATATTCAATAACAATACTATATAATACTATAATATACAATACTATATAAATTCAGTAAAAGACCTAAGTAAAGGCCAGTATTATTCAATGCTATGGAGAACTGTATAGAAAGAGTTGGGTTGGTTTGTACAAGATGGTAAGGTTAAAAACTGAAGGAGCTTTGACTGAGAAAAACAACTTTTTAAATAACATAAAGAAAATATTCCAACCATAAACTAGGAACTGGAAAGTTTACAGAAAGCTACATTTAAATTCATTACACTCTCAAAAAACAAAAGAGCATGTTGCTGCTAATGTCACTGATTGCTAAATGGTTCGCACAGGGGCCATTGCCTGATATTACAGAAAAGGAATAGCGAAACTTGTACTCCATGTTATTGTTCGAAGTACATTAGGTCTTTAATAAATTGCAAAATTTATTTTTTTCCCCTTAATTTTGTATATTCTTATTTTATTCGGGGCCACCAATTCACTTTGCCTATATCCTCCAATTCTAAAAATTCTAAAAAAAAATAATTTCCGACTGGCAGTTCCGAAAAGTATTTAAAGATTTGGAATTAAAACATTCTGATGTTTGGTAACATAGTTGTAACACAGGTCAATCATTAGATCAATATGGAATTTAAAGGAAAAAAATTGTTAGGTTCCTTGATGGACATTGACTGTGACCCATTCCTAGTATCTCTAATGAAGAGTTGAAGACAGACTTCATGTTTATCATCGGAAGCATCATAATTTGTTGTTTGTTCATGAAATGTATGTGCATCCTTCATCCTTTCAAACAAAGCATACACCCCTGCACTAGTGATACGATTTAAAAAGCGTTATACTAGTTAGTGGTGTATTGAAATTTTAGACTCTCTATTTCTTATGTTTAGGTTGTTAAAAATAGGAGTTATTTAACTGTTTAATGTTGTTTCTCATAATTAAGAATTTCAACATGTAACAAATAAAAACATTCTTACAACTTAAAGTAGTGTTTTTGAACTTTAAAATGTCATTATTATTATTATAAATATGAAATAAATAAAGAAACTAAACAAAAATATGTTTAAATTAAATTAAATTAAAAATAAGTAGTAATATTAAATTACTGAAAAAAATTATATGAAGCTAATAATGAAATGGGCCGCCGCCATGACCAAATTTCCCGGGCCGGTTTTTTAAGCCAGTCCGACCCTGGCAGTGAGGACTTTCCACAACGCAATAGTCCGTTTTTTTACATCAGCTTCGTCTAGTTAAGAGACGATGGTTTATAAAGCAACTTTTTAAAGAAATTAATTTTCAACCTACTGAGTAGAAAGTCGATTATGAGCTCAAGATTGGTTGACGAGCACTAATGATTGTTAATTACAATAAATGAAAGACCTATCATATTGTCTATTTCTTAGCAATTTATGTATTAATTAGATGTGTCTTTATATAATGTTATTTGTATAATTTTAGAGCATTAGTATATTCACATTTACTGTTAACTCATAGAACTAATTCAAGTACTCGAACTAGACAATATGCATTGTAATATTAAAGAAACAAATACCATTTGGATCAAAACAAAAGCCAAAATAATTCTTCACATACAACAGTTTAACAATAAGTAGGCTTATAAATATGTATCGTTATTATTATTATTATTGAATAATAAATCGAAGACGTTAGCTTTAAATGAAACATTGTACTGACAATTTAAGAGTTACCTTCCTTTAAAAGAGTACATTGTTTTTAGCTCGGACACCAGAAATAGAACTTAAGAAAAATTAACACAATTTCATTAAAATAATGCAATAAATGATAATGAGATGCATTTTAACTCTTTTAGTCAACAATTTCCCTTACATAACTCCGTTTGGACCCCTAGATGTCGTGGGCCCGGGCGCAATGAACTCCTTCGCGCCATGGTTGCTACGCCACTGTTAACAACGCAACCAGAGTTTGTCAGAGGCTCTTCTCGCCGTGATGGAGAACAAATGGTCTGGACATCGCCAATAGTAGTATGGGATATGACAATGGTGTGAACAAGAAGGGAAAGCACTGAGGAGTTAAAGGCGCACATTATTCGCATTAACAGTCAAGCATTTTACACTCTGTGCGGCTGCCATAATTTACAATTTGTTTTAGGAGACATAACTAAATGCAACTCTAGCATTGGCGTTTTTTAAAACTCATACAGGTTGCTGCGTCGTCTGAACAGTGAACAAATGTAGAAAAAGCTTTTGATAACAAAGTCACTGTCATAAACACAGTGGGAGTGCCGCCTTGTAAGTTTTAAAGCACTACGCTATCTTTTACGGTCGTAGTGCAACATGGTGCGAATGAAAAAGGTGCGAATTTGTGTAATGAAAGGAAGGGAGGTTAAAAAGAGGAAGTAGAGAGAAACTGACAAGATACGAAAGGAAAATGGTTTTGTTTTGAGAACACGATTTCTTATTAAAGTATTTATAGATAAAACCCTGAGTGTGTTATCATTTCGAAGAGTCTTGTGTCGTAACAAGTGGCGCCCAACGTGGCGATAATGATCCACTGATGAAAATTAAAGCCAAATGTCTAGCGAACTATGAACAAAGAAGCTTCGAGTTTATTCTTAATTTAATCAGATGCTATATTTTATTTCTTATGAATACTGTCAGCGAAACTATACTATCTGCTGACACGCAAAGGCCTTCTTACAATTTTTAGAAAATACCGGGACAAACACCGATTTCTCTGGTGCACTGAATACATCATAGGAAATTGCTGCTGAAATAAATGACAATCTGAAATTCAAGGCACAAAGAGTCAGACATAGAGTCAGACGCAAGAATTTAAAAAAATTCTATTATGAGAGTAAAGACGAATCAACATTTTCACCAACAGCGTTATTGGCGCATGACCCCGTTAGCGTGATGTGGTACGATATATAGGCCTATATAGGGCCCGCATATGATTCTCGCCCAGGGCCCGCGCACTGCTAAGGCCGCCTCTGCGTGTGTGTGTTTCTATGATGATTGTGGGAAGAGGTTAGCATCTGAATGATGCAAGAGCGGCATTGTCGTCTGCGGTCTTTGTTAGGAGAGATAACTCCAGAACCGTGCCAGAACGTGAAACAGAAAGGATGTCTTATTAAGTGAGTTAGATTATGTTTAAAATATATTATTTTATATCATTTACTGCATTTCAACACAAGTTGATTTTGTTTCTATTGTAATAAAAGATTAAAAGTAATACGTTAGTTTTGTTCACAAGGAAGTTAATTAAGTTATTTCAAGTTTTATAATTAAGATAAATTACGTCTACAGTTGTGTGGCTGAGTGGTAAAGCGCTTGACTTCGAACCGGGGTCTCGGGATCGAATCCCGATGAAGACTGGGATTTCGAATTTCAGGAATTTAGGGTGCCCCTGAATCCACCCAACTCTAATGGGTGCCTGACTTTAGTTGGGGAAAGTAAAGGCGGTTGGTCGTTGTGCTGGCCACATAACACCCTTCTCGTTAACCGTTGGCCAAAGAAACAGATGACCTTAACAGATGACCTTAACATCATCTGAAAAAAAAAAGCAAAACTTTACTTCTTTTAACTACTTTACAAAACAACGCCTTGATCCAACTTTCTAAAAAATATTCACATTTTTTGTAGTGTTAAAAAATCTCCATGTCCAGTCTAGATATAGGCCTGGTATACCGGTATATAAGTCTATGGCCTATACATGGATTACTAAGCAGTTAAATTTAATTTAATTTTTGATTTTGTTTGTGAAAGAAAAACAATAAACAAAGCGAATGTGCGTGTGTATCTGTGTGTTCAGCCTCATATTAGGGCTGGCTTTAGGCACAGGTCATCTAGGAAGCCGCCTAGCGCCTTCAATTGCTGTAGGCCTCGCACAGGACTAGAACAAAATAGAATAAAATGTCGAAACTTGGATCTGATCTATTCTCAAACATAGTAGAGCACAAACTCTATGTTAATACTCTAGTCTCTAGTCGCGATATATGAATTTTAATTAAGCCTCTATTTGGCGATTTAGATATAGACGGGTAGGTTTTTAAATTGCATAGTTTTATTTTTTCGCTGTTTCTTTTTATTTATTTTTTTTTTTATTTCATTTGCCTAGGGCCTCCAGTTATTACAGGCCGAGCCATGCCCATATAATTCATAATAGCAATATTGACTTTGACACCTATATTTTTAAGCATTTTTCCTTACAGAAAAGCTGCTGTGTAGAAGTCCCACCCCGACCTCAAAATTTGATGTCTTATTCTTATCTTCTTATATAATACAGACGTTACTTCAAAAAAGAAGATGATTACGTCCTACGCGTCATGCATTCAGTCATGCATATTTACCAGTGACTTAAATTCTGTCAAGTCACTGGTTTTCCTGGCTAGCTCAGGCAAACCATTCCATGCTCTAATGGCACTAGGGAAGAAAGAGCATTTGTACAGATTTGTCCTAGCATATGGGACGAGGAAAGTGCCTTTATCTTTGTGTCTTTCTAAGTATTTTATTAAGTTTTGTTTTTGTATTTGGAGATTATGGTTCAGTGTTTTGTGTATAATTGCTACTTTACTCTTAAGTCTTCTATCCTGAAGGCTTTCTAAATTTAGTGATTTTACTAAAGGTGTTACTCTAGTGAAATGTGAATATTCTTTTGTTCAATCATCATATGGGAAGCGTAGTCGAAAGGCCAAGTGCGGCTTGAGCTTGGCTTGCTTGGCTACCTAGAAGGGGGCTCGAGGTTCGACACCCGACTCGGGCAGAGTTGTGTTTACTGAGCGCCAAAAGGCAGCACGGGAAACCAACTCCTAGATACCCCCTCCCCCCCCCCCCACTGGTCCACAAATGAGATTGGACCAAAGCGCTCTGAGCATGCTATAAGCATGAAAGTAGCGCTATATAAAAGCTATAATAATATGCAGTCCATTATTTTGTTCTTCGTGTAAAAAAAAAAAGAACCCTTTTCTTGTCTGACAACGCCTTAGGAAACATGTTTGTTTACCTTATTGATCTTTCTTTCTAATATAACCTAGTACTAGGATATCAATACTGAATGTTCAACCAGCCAGAGGGTAATTTGATGTGACTGTAGTCTGAGCACACATAAAAAACTGGCCAATTGCAGACTTGTGCATTTCTGATAGGCCAATTTGGACTTAATATGCACACTTCACCTAGTGCTGGTCTATAACGAGGACAATCTAAATCTTGAACCAAATTCTTCAAAAACTTTAAATTTATAAAATATGGAATAAAGATCTATAAAAGGATTTTATTTTTGTTGTTGCTGCTTTTATTTCTATTTATTCATCGAGTGCAAAGGAACGATTATCATTTATATTTATAACGTAAGATTGCCAAGGTAAGCATTTAGAAGTAAAATTAGAAGGCTATGTGATAAACATGTTTATATAAGACTACATCGATGGGTTAAAGGATCAAAAGTTGAAGCTTGAATTATTACATAATACAGATACAGCCATTGCTCGACTTTCGGCATACGCAGCTTTCTACCATTCAACATTACGATCATAATCGCTAGATAAGACTGGTAGGCTATTATTTTTTTTACAACTGCATTTTTGTATGCAACTGAATCTATAGCGATCTAAATGGCAAATATGATTTAAAGGTCATCTGTTTCTATGGCCAACGCTTAACGAAGATGTTATGTGGAGTCAGGGGCGTCCTAAATTAAAATCCCGAAATTAAAACTCCCGTCTACACAGAGATTCGAACCCGGGACCCTTCAATTCGATGTATGATCACTTTACCATTCGGTCACCAAGCTTGCTATAAATACATTTAATACTGTATTTATTGTGGTCTATATCTACTTCCATAAAACCTCGTTAGTTTTGTAACAAATTTGGTTTCATAAAACGTCTTTTAAAATATAAAACTGGTCAGAAGAAAAAACAAGCAAAATATTTTTTTTAAAAATCCTTAACAAAATGTATCTAAGGGGAAGAAATCCGCACTTACAACTATATCTCTCAATAATGCAGAACCTATGGGTGTGGGAGAAATAACGTGTATAGTGTATTGTATTAATTGGACAAAACCCTATATATATATTAATTAAGCCATATCTGTTAATACTGAAGGTTTAATTTTCCTTGTTATTATCAAACAAAGTAATTAATTACCAGTTAATTAATTAATTAATTGACTTTTAAAAAATTGATTTATGTGTGGTTTACGCCATTGACTTGCAATGCAAAGTTTCAACTTGACAGAGTTGATCTAAGATTTGTAAAAAGAAATAACTAATTCGATTTTATTCTTATTAATTCATACAGGTATCTATCAGACGACAATGAGGCAACTGGCTGGACAAGCAAAAGAAAGCAGAAAAGAAAAACGACAAAGGAGAACCGAGTTTATAGAAATTAAGAGAAACTTCTGGAAAATTACTTTCCCGGTCATTTGTGTATTGTTGGCATTGGTTGTTTTCATTGTATATGCGAAAACTAGGCCAAAAATATAATCTATCGAGTTAAATAAATTATAATTATAATGTTACACGTATAAATAGGCATACGATTAAATAAATTATTGTACTTTCTCAATATCATATTGTGTATGAAGAAATCTTTTACTTAAGTATCGTCTGCCAGTACTGCCACGATGGGGGTTAAAGCCTAGTCTACATAGTCTAGATGTGCCAAACCTTTTCCGGTCTAGAAGTCAAATACGCTTACCACATATATAGGGCTATCATGCTGTACCACAGAAAACAAAATCTACTCCAACGGAACCGATTATTTGCGAAGATAACGGCCCCAACTGAGCCAGCCCATATTAACAAAATGGGGCCCATTCGGAGATAAACAATGGCTCAAACGGAGTTCCTTGGAGCTGAAATTCGGCTCAGTCAGGGGCCCAGACAAACAACTTTAAAAAACAACATGTAGGGTTAGTAAGGGGATGGACTTGTGGGCCGCAAGTGGGTCAAAGATACTTGGCCTTTTCGGGGAATTAATGAAAGCCCAATGGAGGCTCAGATGAAGCCCTAGTGGAGGCCAGTGAGAGGCGAACATTGAGGGGCCTGCAAGAGCTAAACATTTGGGATATGAACGTTGGCCCAAACTGGTATTCTTAGGGTTGCGTCTGGGCTCAGTAAAGGGGGCTCAGATGAAGCTCTCTGATGGTACCAGAAAGGGGCAAACATTGAAGGGCCTGAAAGCTCCTTTAAAAAATGGAAATTAAAACCAGAGTCATAAATTACAAGCTGAGGTTTCACTCATCACAAAACACGCGAGGATCATAACTAGATAATTTTAAAAAAAATGTTTTATGTAATCCACTAACTAACTCAGGTTACTGAAGTTATTGAGAATGGACAGACTTTTTTACTCGATGATTAGGTCAAAAAGTTTGTTTTTTTAAAGATAAGAATTTAAAAGGGAAAAAAAAAGTCACGTGAACTGAAACGTGCAACGAAGTCGGTCAAAAAAGTAGAAAGATAACCTCATTAGCATTAGATCTAGCGTGAGTTGCTGATTTCTTTTAGAGTTATAAATATATATATTTGACTAGACCTAAATAAATAACCAGCTGCATATAGGCTAAGCACATCGTCAGGCATGGTCTTTACGCGTGTGTGTGTGTGTGGGGGGGGGGGGGGCTAGGCCAATATAGGTTGATTCTCTGTATAGGGTTTCTTCAAAGTGTCAATGCATGTAACAGATGGTTACTGACATCTAGTTTTCAATCAATTTCAGCAGAGAATGAGTTCGTTATAAGCCTTCTTTTGTTGTTGTCCTGAGGGGTGCTGACTTACACGGCTTGCCAGTAATATCAACCTATAAGAGGGTAGTGTCGGATTCCGGTGACAAAGTAGGGAATATAGTAGGAAAGCACAAACAAACACAATTGTATTTTTTTAAAATCCATCCGTCTCTAATAACGCCGGTGTGAGACTTTTTAAATCTCACGAAGTATCAGACCATTATAATGTAAGGCCTACCTATTAAAACACTTGTAGATTTACATAATATGATAGATGCTATAAAACAAGCATTAAACAAAGCGGGAGGCGGGGGAGTGGGTGGGAGGGGTAGTAAGCTTAAATATGATGACCGAACCACAAAAAAAAATAAGAAAATTCGTGACAGCATCACATGGCATGAGACCCACGATTACCTGCTGACCACTGTAAAACAAAACCAAAACAACAACAAACAAAACGCAAACTTAAACTGTATGGCCATATTAAGGGTTGGTTGCCTAATAGTACGTTATACGAGCTGGGTTGTCGTTCGGAATTGTTGATGGTCCCGGGTTCATATCCTGCCCGCTGCCATCCCCCGTCGTCCAGCGGGAGATTTTTTTTACTAGGATGTAAATTACCTTTAACTCTGAAGGAACATCCGAAACATGTGAAACACAAGGTCCTCGGGGCTCGCAAAGACCTTCCTGACAGAAGTAAAGATGAAGTAAAAACAGACAGTGAAAGCGACAGAAAAACAACAGCAAAGAATTTCTTGGGACGGTCTTAAAATGACAGGCAAAAAAGACACGAAGAAAGGCGGTCAACAGAACATGTGTGATGCCCAACAGACTAAAGGTTACCGGTAGGTGAATGAGAACGGATGACATATAAAAGGTCCCGTGCCGTAAAGGCAAAGCCAATGGACCTCATTCACCAATCGTAAATAAACATATTTTTGCCACGCCAATATATTGATACAGCAATAAAAATACGTATCACATGACAGCCTTTATGGATTACGTAATTTGTCTAGAAGATATAGAGAATCACGTGGCTAAATGTTTGTTTACGATTGATGCATGAGGTCCATTGAGACACGGGGAAAAATGGTCCAAACGAGGAACGACCCGGCGTATAGTAGGACCATGACAATGTGTCGAAGGTGCCGTTAGGGCTAACCTATATGCTAATAGGCCTAACCTATAAACTACGTGTTAAGCGAGCCTCTCTTTAATATCCCATCACATATGATAGCCCAAACTGTGACCTTCATGAACTCTAGATCTACATTAAATCTAGGCCTACTCGGTACTGAGGTCATTAAAATGGTAATCTAAATATATAGCCTGCGGCTCATTTTACACTTATATAAATAGCATTAAAATAATACATTAAAAACGTAAATCCAAAATGAATATGCCAAATCAAACAAGAACCTAAAATTGAAATACTATTTGACTGTTTGACCTAAGCTCAAGATTTTCATACATGGTGAAAAAAATTATAAATAGCTAGATTTTAAGTGGATGTTTTTTTTTTAATAAGATCAAACCATGGAACAAATTAAAGAAGTGCTGCTATGATGTTGTTGTTTTTAGCGGCCCCCGTAAGGGGAAAAAGCCGCTATTAGGTTTGTGCAAAATGTCCGTCTGTCCGTCTGTCCGTCTGTCCGTCTGTCACACTCAGGGCGCCGAAACTAGAAGAGATACGAAAAATATTTTTTCACCATTAAATGCGGCTTGAAAAGTTTAGGTGCAACGGCTACTTTTAGTTTTCTAAAAGCAAACCGTTTAATTTATAAAAATTATTATGTAAGCGATTTTTTAATAATAAAACACCAATTGTGAAGCAATTACGTAAATCTAAGGGAGGAAATGTTACTATATGAAAAGCTCTTGGCATGTAGATATCACGCACATTTTTTAAAATGAATTTATGTCTGTCTGTCCGTCTGTCCGTCTGTCAAACTCAGAGCGCCAAAACTAGAAGAGATACGAAAAATATTTTTTCACCATTAAATGCGGCTTGAAAAGTTTAGGTGCAATGGCTACTTTTAGTTTTCTAAACGCAAACCATTTAATTTATAAAATTAATTATGCAACCGATTTTTTTATAACAAAACACCAATTCTAAAACAATTACGTAAATGTAAGGGAGGAAATGTTACTATAAGAAATGCTCTAGACATGCAGATGTCACGCACATTTTTTAAAATGAACTTTTAGCAGCGGCTTTCGTGTACTAGCGTAAAGACCGGAAATGAGATGATTCTAAACTAATTTCTTAAATTTAAAAAAAAATCAGATTTTTTAAAATAAAATTGTAGAATGCCCCCATTAAAATGAAACTAACATAGTTTTGTGCGTTTTGTCTGTTGGTTGGTCTGTCCGTCACGGTTAGAAAAAACACTTAAGGCTTTTGAAAATATGATTTAACCTTTACTGTTCTTTCAGAAATATTGCGATAGTTTAAGGATGGGAGCATACAGGAATTGGGCCAGGGACTTAGAAGGAACATCCGAAACATCTTGCGAATAGGCGGATCTGACAGGGATCCGACTCCGACGGGGGCCGCCTCTGAGTTTGTGTATCACACAAACTTTCTTTGTAATCTTGTTTTTAAATGTCACAGATTTATAGGTAGGCCTATATATTATAATATATTGCTGTGGTATATCAACTTTATAGCCCTGTAGAATCAAATTCTTTTAGCGCTTCTTTTTGTAGCACAATATACTTTCAATATGGTGAAGCATTAGATTTTTATTCTGACTTAACTTTTATTAAAAAGGGCAACTAACTAAGAGCAATGATATGATATGAAGATCAGCTGCCACGCATTGAGATTGTTACAATTAAAACTCAATAGGCTTTCCACCAACCTCCATGCCAGAAGACCCCCCACACACACACACTCCACGGCGATCATTTATTAATTAACGTCCTTCTTTCATGACACGACTTCTTGAGCCAACCTACAAATTAGAAACTTAGATCATTTGCTGATGATTTGTTGAATGGCCTGAACGCTTTTCTCTATGTTGTCTCCACTGTCATATTTCAGCCTGATTCATGCGTTTGGAGTGTATCATGGCCCCATGCCTGCTAAATTTAGGCATTATTATATCAATTTTTAATTTTAAGACATCTATCATTTAACAGCTAACTTGTCCAAATTTTGTTGACAAGTAATGGAAAAAAAATATATTCTTTTTTTTTTTTTTTTTTACTCTTATGGTTTTCAAATACAATTTAATGACATATCTGAATTCTGCATAAAAAGTTGTATTCATGATCATTATACCATTTTTTATTTAGATTTATATTTGATAAATTAGACAGCTTCACATCTATTACAAACAGACAAAAATACCGGTGAGACAAAACTTATAACATTTATTCAAATGCAACTTGTTATAAAACAATGAGCTAATATAAAAAACTAGTTAGATCGTATTCAATGTAGATTTATTTCCTTTATTTTACATCAAGAAGTTCAACTAAAATGAGCGTTGGTACAATACACTGATAGTCACCAACATTGTGGGACCAAACTAAATTTAAATGTAAGATGAATAAACATAAATAAGTACAAACCAGTACACTAAATTTCAAGTGGTCAAGTTGGCAACATCAAAACTAAATGAAAGTCAGCCTTGTTCTGGCGTTGTTCACTTGCCATACATTAAGGTCCTCATACTCTTCAATACAAACATGGATCCTATCTGGCTTGTAGCCTTTGTTTGTGCAGGTCTCAAGAATGTCTGAGATCTTGACAGACCTGACTCCTGAGGTGGGAACCATCTCTCTGATGATCTGGTAGATTTGATCAGTTGGATTGATACTCCTGAAAATAAAAAAAGACATTTGAAATTCAGGGATGATTTATAAGCAATCAATAATGTGGAACTTTTAATTTCCCCCAAATTAACAAAATAAGACAATAGAGTAATGTGGGAAGCGTGGTCGAGCGGCTAAGTGCGGCTTGAGCTTGCCGACCTAGAAGGGGGATTGAGGTTCCACACCCGACTCGGGCAGAGTTGTGTTTACTGAGCGCCCAAAGGCAGCACGGGAAACCAACTCCTAGATACCCCCTCCTCCCACTGGTCCACAAATGAGATTGGACCAAAGCGCTCTGAGCATGCTATAAGCATGAAAGTAGTGCTACATAAAAGCTATAATAATAATAATTATTAAAGATTGCATGTGTAACTAACTAGTGTCAGTGATATAGAAACAACAAAGCCCAACTTACTTAGAGTGTGTATCATGTGTGCTATTTAGTGAATCTCTGGACATTTCCATCAATCTCATGGCCTCATTGACATCTTCTTTCTCAACTGTGTCAGCAAGTCTCAGCCTGGCAAGGGCAGTTGACAAACGCAAGATGGCCAAAAGTGTACGTGCGGAGGTGAAGGTCATATCTTTGTTATTCCGAGCCTCCTTCCTCATTTCAACATATGCTCCAGTGATGTAATCAGCCAGCGACTCTGGCACGGTAGGACTTCTTGATTTGCACAAACTAATGTAACGTCTGATGAGAGGAAAAATTTGGATTTTATAGTTTGCTTTAAAAGAATTTATGTGAAATCAATCAACTAATTGCACAATAGCATCAAAAGAACTACATATACACATTGATATAAGATTATTACAAGCTAGGTCTATAAAATGATTTCTGAAAAGAGATCCCTACCTCATCAGTTTCATGTCTAGCGGCTGGAAGGTAAGAGGTGGATGTACATTGTGTTGGTGGACATATGTGATGTGTTGAGCAAGCCTAGATGCAAACAAAAAAAACAACATTAAAAGTCAGAGCAGAGTATCCCATCCCTAAACAAAAACAAAACAAAAAAATGATGGAAAAATTAAATTTAAGAAATAAAGAAATGCATAAAAGAATAAAACAAAAATTGAACACAAATCTCAAGTTGTCTTCCAAGAAAGACACACATACACAAGATTAAACTAAATGACACAAACCAGATACCTGAGATCATTATCCCTCTCTGGTTTGTCTTGAATCAGCCAAAGAAGGTCAAATCTGGACAGCAAAGCTGCAGGAAGTTGAATGTTCTGCTCCACAGACTTTCGTGGATTATAACGTCCATAAGCTGGATTAGCTGCTGCCAAAATTGACACCCTAGCATTAAGACTTGTCATAATACCAGCCTGTCAGACAAAACAGATAAGGGATTATTATTATGCATCTAAATAGTAAGGCCTTATGATAACACAAATCGAAATGAAATAACTGGACAAGACATTAGACTTAAATATTCATCACCTTTGGTCATGCCCAACAGCCAATGGAAAAGTCAGCATGCCTCTTTAATCAATAACTTGACTAAATTAATAGCTTTTAATCGGACAAAAAAAAAAAAAAAAGCCAGAACTCTTAATGTGGATCAATAATCATTAATGACACCATTCTGACAACCCCTGGACTACTCTACATGCCATAAAAAGAAGGACTCACTGTTTAACAAAATCTAAGTTATCTGTGATAACTGATGTTTGTAAAGAAGTAATTTCAGTTCTTAAGTATTTGTAAGTTAATATTAAACACAACAATATGATGAAATTACAGGATTAACAGAACAGTTACGACAAGGTTCTCCATACATCAATATTTACTGAAAAATAAAAAAAAGTTCTCTAGAAATAAAAAGTGTTAAGATGATCCTAGTAAACATTTGTTTTTACAGCTGTTAAGACTTGAAATCATGCCTGATTTCCAAAATAAATACACAAGTTTTTGATTTACTGATGTGAGGAATATATTATCATAGTCAGTATTTGCAGTCAATAAATTAATGTCTAATTAAATCCCAATGAGTCTGAAATGTTGGTAATTAGCTTTTGCATTTATTAAAATTTATCTCATTACTTCCTGCATAATTACTAGAATTTCTTTTATTCTGTAATGGATTTCCTAACAGAATGACAGCAGTTGCTTTTGTTAAAGTTCTAACAGTTAAAGATATATATAAATAAATGTCATAAGAAATTAATGAATTGTATTTACTTTGGCAATGGAGATGGTTTGCTGCTCCATAACTTCATGTATAGCTGTCCTGTCTGTGTCCATCATCTTATCAAACTCGTCAATGCAGCAAACACCTTCATCTGCTAATACCAAGGCACCTCCTTCAAGCATCATTTCACCTGTGATTGGATCTTTCATGACAGAAGCTGTCAACCCAACACCAGAGGAACCTCTACCAGTAGTGTACTGACCTGATAGACAATTTATATGGATTAACATTTATTACAAATACTTTAAATAAATCTCAAAGCTACAAGCTAATGCTTTTATTACATTATTTATTACCCTTAAATCTGATGATAGGTGATTTTACATTTCAAAAAAAAAAAAAAGTAAATAATTCTATTTGATTAATATTTGAAACCCAACTTACTGCGATGAGCTAATCGATCAATGTAAGACAGTAACTGTGACTTGGCAACACCAGGATCTCCCATGAGACAAATATTGATGTTTCCTAGATAAGAGAAAATAACAATAATAATAATAAAAAGAAAATTTTCTTGGTTAGGAAACTGGATTACTGATAGAAAAAATAAGCTAAGAAATGGTGCATACAAACCTCTAATTTTCATGCCTCTTGGAGACTTGTCTACTCCACCCACCAACAATAACAGAAGAGCTTTTTTAACATCAGAGTGACCATAAATTTCTGGGGCGATGCTGCTTGCCAGTTTGTCATAAAAATCATCCTCTGGAAATATTAACACAACTACCATTAGCAACAGCTTCAAATTAATAGTTTTGTTCAGCCACTAAGACATGACTGATTAGGTTTATATTAAATGTACTCCATAATATTCCCATTTCAAAAACTAAAAAGTCTGTAATTATTACTGACCAGCAACAAGTTTCAATTCTTCTGGTGTCAACTCCTGAACATCATTTAAATCATCTTCAGTTTTATTCATTTGCACAATTCTCTATTTAAAAAAAAAAAAAGGAATCTTTAGCTTTAAAAATTAAATTAAAAGAAAACAAAATGAAAGATTTGTAGCATAACCTTATCTTCTCATCTAATGCTCTTATTTAAATTAAATGTATTATTTACATGAGCCTCAAGAAATGTATCAGACATCAGTCCCTGGACTATCTGTTGGAAGCCTTCACGCATTAGAGGTAAGAATATCTATGTTGAATCAGTTAAGAGTTCTTAACATTAAAAAAGCAATTTCAAAAATAAAATCTAAATCATGCATACATATGTAAAGCTTAGGGGTTACAACTTTAACAACGCAATAACATAAGTGACAGGTTGCTTGCTACATGTGTTTAAAAAGATAGCACATTTAATTTTCTTTGTTTTTTTTTTTAAACTATAATGAACCAAGCACTTAATTTTTAATGTAAAAAAAAAAAAAAAAAAAAAACAACCCACAAACAAACAATGAAGCTTATTAAGAGATACATTAAGCTTGCTTCCACTTTAGCTACCCTGATAAGGCAAAAAGTCAAGACTGGTTAAAAGGATACTCCTGTGACGCTAACATGATCTCCAGGCTGACACTTTCTTGTTGTCTCCCCTCTACAGTAAATGGTCATTGCTCTGGGAATATTGCCAACAGGAACTTGATCACTCTGAAAAAATTTTGCATAAAGTAACAGCAAAACTTAACAAGAAATGAGAACACTTAAAGGATTTCAATCTACTCAGCTATCTACAACTCTTCACACAGTATGCCAACTTATATTTATGCGCCATCAGCAAACACATTTTTTTTTTCCAAGAGCACTTGCAACATTTAAATGTGCAATTTTATTAAAGTTTTTGAGTTCTTTGGTTCTTCTTTATACATAATACATTTCTTTTTTTTGACTAATAGATAATAATATTATTTCTTTTAAAGCTAAAACTTACATGCTCTTGGATTTTGACCTCTTGAAATTTCACAAATTTAGAACCTCTGGTCTGTAAGTAAAGTCTACCTCCAGATCTGTTAGTAGTACAGACTTGACTTGGACACATTAAAAGTGGCATGAAAGCAGTACTGCTGATCTGATAACACAAAAGAATAAAGGTTATCTTTTCAAGCTTTATATGTGCTAAAAAAAAAATAGTCCAGTGGTGGGTACTGTTTTTAGGGGCTAGCCAAAAATTATAAAGAAAAATCAGAGAAGCAACATTGTAACTAAAATGCAGAAAGTGAGTAAGAGATTATTAAAATAATTTAAATATCATAATTAAACCATGGAAATATATCAATTTGCAAGTTTTTAAAATTGTTTAAAAATAATTCAAAGGTAATTATTCTTAAAATGAAGTTTTCATCTGACACAGATTGTTTCTTAGTTTCATTATTGAAAAAAAAAAGCTTATAAATATACGAAGATGCAAATAATACACAGATTGTTTAAATACAAGATATTTGAGCCAAATTACCAAGTAAATGTCAAGTGAGTCAAATCCAAAAGAAACTAAAAAAATTATTATTTGATTGTTTTTGTTTTTTTTTGGAGACCACCCACCCAAGCCCTGACATCTATCTGTTAGAAAAATGAACCCAGCCTCATCACATGTTATAATTCTTAGCCCTGCGAACAGTAGGACCCAAAGGAACCTAGTTCTATAATGCAGTGCCGGAAACCGATAGCGCAGGGCCCAGTCTGGGTGGGAATAAGGATAAGTGAAAATCAAAATTTTTTATTAGAAAATAAATTCGACTTTGAAATTTATTCATTCTTTACTAAGTACAAAATTGTGATCAAATTAATTTTACTTTACAAACCTTGCAACCAAAGGTGAAAATTCGACAAATTATTACAATTCAATAACATCTTATCATGTATAATACAGACGTTATTTGAAAAAAGAAGATGAAAGCTGACAATGCTCTTTTTTTTTTAACCACACGTAGGATCGGCGCTTTCCGAAATGAATGACACCCGCAAATTTTGTCTATTTTTCAGTAGATTTGTATTAGTTTTTCAGATTTTAATAAATTTTAAATTTCAATGAATTTTTATTATATTTTACAATTTAATAATTAGCCCACACCTAGAATTAGCGCAGGGCCCACTGCCATCGCATAGGTTGCAGTGGCCTAAGACCAGCCCTGCTATAATGTGTTACTTTTATTGCACAAGAACATAATGCTAAAAGTGTCTTTCACGGTAAATCCAATCAACATTATTTTCAAAACATTCATAGGTACTAATTGCATCAAAGAGGCTAAAAAGAAGTCACTAGGCATCTAACCAGCATATTTTGTTTTCAATAAATAAATCCATTTCATAGCAATTAACTTAAATTTTAATGATACTGACATTTACCAGCCTCCAGAGCATAAATGCTTCTTTAGTAGACAAAAAAAAAAAAAAAAAAAAAAAAAAAAAAAAAAAAAAAAAAAAAAATTGACTTACTGGTTGATATGTTTCATTACCACAGGTGTCACATGTGTATGTAGCCACCACCATCATTGGCTTAACCTCTGTTGTTCTGGTCACAATGCCTTTTACAGAGACCAGTTTACCAATAGAACTAGATTTGATTTCTCTGATGGAGGCAAACTTCTGAGCAGACGGAGCTTTGAAAAAAATTTCACTGTAAAGAAACAAATGCTATATAATATATTAAGTTTAAGCAATTTTTGTTTTGTGAGCAACAGAAAGATAAAAGATAGAAAGATATTTATACTTTAATTTTTTTCTCTCTCTCTCTCTTTACAAACAGCTATCAAAATCTAACTTGATGCTAAGCAAAAAAAAAAAAAAAAAAAAAAAAAAAAAAAAATTTAGTTAAAAAGCTTAAAGTTTTTTAAATAAAAATTTACTGCGCTGAGTATTGCTAAATATTAGCTAACGAAAATTTTATGTTTAGTCATCTTCAAATGATTACTAAATGTCTAGCGTAACATCTAGGCAGGACCAAAAAAAAATAATAATAAAAACAACAACAAAAAAAAACAATATAAACATACTATCTTCTGATTAGTTCTGGTGGATATCTTGTTCTGGGATCTCTTGTGGCATCTGACTCCTTTGGGTGATTCTTTTGCTCCATGAGCAGCCTATGTTCAATATAGACATCTAGAGCATCTTTATTTAGAACCTTAGGAAAAAAAGGAAAGAAATATCTTTCAGTTCATGATCTTAACAAAATAGTTCTTCAGACAAACTTTGATATTATTAATCACAGTGTATGGGTAATTTCACTTATGTAAGAATTTTCTTTATAGATTTCTCCTCAGATTTCAATACCGTACAAATGCATTTACTTATTAAAAAAAAAATGAAAGCATGAAGATTAGTTCATATATAATACAATGGGTTTGTGAATTTTTGACATGGGTTAACAATGTAATGTTGATTGCATATATAAGTGTAACACAGGGGTGCCCCTGTGGTTCATTTTAAACAAAGAAATGGTAATTGATTTTCATAGGGAAAGAATGAAAATGATGTTTCTGTAGCTGGAGACAACATTGAAATAGTGCAAACTTTTAAATACCTTAGACAATAAATTAAATTTTACTGCTAATACTGATTATATCAGCAAAATGGGCAAAAAGATTATGAATACTAAGAAAAATGCCCTTGTTCAGTGTTAGCAAAAAGTTGTTGGCAATGTTTTATCATGTTTGCATCTGCAGTATTTTAAGTTTCAGTATCACTGAGAAAAAGAGAACAACGCTGGCAGAAGAAAAACAGGAGAAGAAAAGCAAGGCCAATGACACTAGCTTCAGCTGGGATAACCTGCCCAGTGTGCAGCCGAACATTCCGGGCTCACATATGTCTCACCAGCCACACAAGGAGGCATAAAACCCCTGTGCAAGGCCCTCAGCTTCTGGATGACAAAGTTTTCATCATCAAACCACGATGGACGAACTATCTATCACTGCCTGGTTTGGCAATCTGAATATTAAATATAAACTTCATAAAATCCTTAATACTGCTGGTAAGGTCATTGGTAAAAAAACAAACCCCATTTGGACAACTGGCTGAGAAAAATATTCAGAAGAAAGCTGAAAAGGTTTCATTAAAAAAAAAAAAAAAGCTTTTGGGTCAGGATTTTGTGATTTGACCAATTGCAAATACAGACACAAACACCTTTGTTCCTCTGGAAATCAAATCATTAAATACAATTTAATTATAACAATTCACATGTAACTTTTGAGTGAATCTGACAGGAATGTTAACTTTGTTTTCTAAAGATATAATTTTTTTTGGGGGCCATGCAAGAATTGAAATCAAATTTCCTTATGGATAATAAAGATTAATATTATATATATACAATATGAAAAGCCATGAAGTATGGTACATATTACTCAAAGTATTCAGGCTCTTCACAGTGGTATTCTGGAAGTTTGTTTATAAAGAGGCAAAGGATAGGTTACTAAAGAGATTCCATTTATAAGCCAATGGGCTACCATAGTACTTTGTACACTAACCCTAAATACACCATGCCATTCCTTCAGAAGTGGCATGATGTGGAGTCAGCCCATGACTGTGACAATTATGTTGTGGCACACATTTTGTATGAGAGAAACCTCCAGGTGCTGTGCCACTTCAGCAGGAAAAAAAAAACAACAACAACAGAGTAAGACTTTTAAAGAATGTGACTTTTTAAAAAAAAGTAATTAAATGATCTAATTGAAGGAGGTTCTTCTGAAAGGGAGCTTGGTGAAGAGCTGATCTCTCATTTCTGACCATTGCGATAAATCCTTCTTTTCTCAACAAAAGTTATTAATCTTAAAACAGTTGAATCTCAGCAATATTAAGAAAGTCAAGAAAGTGATTTCATTTGACTTGATTGATAATGGAAATTTAAACATAGTGCAATTCAGTGCAAGTGCTTACTTGTCAGATAGTGCAGACAAGACATCTCAAAGCAAAGTGTTAACAATTTTTATTCTTACAACACAAGTCATCAATCTAGGTAAAAATATCAAACTTTGCAGTGACTAATAATTAAATATAATTAAATCTTCAAAGTTGCTTGAGTACAAACAAAAACAACCCCTAAGGCACTGGGCCTTAAAAAATCAGTCAATCGAATCACATTGTGGTAGAAGCCTTCAAAAAGTAAAGATGCACTAGATTCTATTTTTGAAATTACTAGAAGGACAAAATGATACTGTCATAATTAGCTGAACTAACAGCTAAATTAAAAGAAGACTTACCTCCTTTCTTTTATATTCTGGTAACAATTCATGAACGGCATCCCCAAATATATGAACATATCGTCTGGCATTTTCCACAATAGACTCAGCCAGGTCCGGGTCAAAGTCTGCAACATCATCTACATTGATGGTTAATGCTATTTGTTCTCTGTGGGCTATATTTGTCTGGAAGAAATAAAAATGAAAAACATTTTGGCTAAAGGGACATTCGAGCAACTTGTAAAAAAAGAATATAATTTAGTACACATCATGCAATCTTTTATTTTCATTAAAAATAATTCTAAGATACATAAAATAAAATGTACAGACTGAGTTCATATTACTTACTAACTGATCTGCATAGACAAAGTCCTTTCCACCATTGTCATTATCTTTATAGTACTCCTTTAAAAATGTGGTTATTTTTCCTAATAAAAAAAAATGTTCAAATAAATACATTTAGCATGCAGCAATAGATCTACATCATACATTGTATCTTAATTACTTACACTGAAATAAACATTGTTGATCCTAGATATCTATAAAGAATAGTTATAGTTATAGAAGTATCAAGTATAGACTGTGACAGTCACCTGTCACTGGTTACTAATCACTAATCAACAGGCATAGCTGCTGTGTAATGCCATACTAGCCTATACATCTAGTAAAGTATAAAGAAACGTACAAAAAATATATTTAATAATAATATATACTAATATATAGATTGTAGTAGATCTAGAAATCGAGTCAATATCTAGACTAAATCTAGAACAAATAGAACTATAATTATAATAGATAAATGATAAAGAGCAACACTGCATTGATAAATTCAAATCTATTCACTTGTTGATCAAGAAACATGAAAAGGATTCAGATATCTGTTTCAATTCAACTCTTTATGAATGTTTTGTCTGATGGTTCTATTTATGAATTTATGTGAATGTTTCTGTTATATATATATGAAAAAAAAGAGTCTCATGCTCAGAGGTAAATGATAGATTAGATATAAATATAGTACTATAGTATAGTCAATATAGTCAATCTAGTCACAAATGTTAATTACAACCCATTCCAAGTGGACCAAGCCTAAGCTCTAATTAAGTCTAATAGTAGTAATAGCACTAGTCACTAGGGAAGAAGGGGTATTTGTAAAAATTTGTCCTAGCATATGCCTCATATGGAATGAGGAATGTGCCTTTATCTTTTGTCTTTCTGAGGTTTTGTTTTGTATTTGAAGATTATGGTTGTGTTTTATGTATAATTGCTACATTACTAGATTTGAATCTAGATCTAAGTGTCTTCTATCCTGAAGGTGAGGCTTTTTATTCTAAATTTAGTCAAATTTATTGCTTTTACAAAACTAAAGACTAATTGTAAAGGCAGTCTAAAGGCTAGTAAATGTGGTAATGTATCATTTTAGAGGCGTGTTCGCCATTTTGAAAAAAGGAACAACAACAAACCAGATGAATATACCTCTCAAAATCATTAATAAAAGTACTCCTGAGGTTTTAAATCCATTTGTGCTTAAACTTAATGACTTTGAATTTATGAATTTAAGTTTGAGAGCTAAAATTCAGGTAAGTTAACAAGTTTGCAAAGTTAAAAGTAATGTTCGTTTGTAACACACTGCACAGCTGTGAGCTACAGACTCAGTCACTGAGTCTGAGACTTCATATATTAAACTTTTCAAACTTGTTAACTTAACCTGACTAAAAAAAAGTATAAAGTTTAGACTCTAATCTAAACTAATGTCACTAATAGTAATGGCAGTTTTTCATTATTACCGGATCGGCGATAGTAGATCTAGATTTTCTAGATCTATGATTAGATCTACTCAGACTCAGTGTGTTTTGTGTACTCACTAGACTAGAGTTGACTAGAGTAAGAGTACTAAGACTAAGACTTAGAAGAAGACTTTAGAAGAGTTCTAGATCTAGATCTGATCATCTGTCCTGTGTGTGTAAATAAGTGTGTAATACTAATACTAGTAATACTGATACTAGTGATAGACTCTAGTTATACTCAGACTCACTCAGTCAATACTTATAGTACTTATTATAGTTTTATACAATACTGATACTGTGATAGTATTATTATTATTATATTATTCATCATCTCAGACTCATGATATAGATCTACTTTACTGTGACTAGATGATAGATCTAGATCTATTTAGTATTTACTAATTTTATTTAGATCTAGTTAATTTAGTCTGTGTTACTGTTACTCACTTACTGGTTTACCATGAGCAATACCATGAATCTAAATGTACATTACCTTATCAGGTTAATGAAACAACATTTACTAATATAACCTAACCTTTTTCCGCAACATAATCCTTGGGAGCCATTATTATTATTGAAATTCAGAATAAACAAAAACCAATGTAAATAGACAGTGGCACGGGAAAACGCGCCAAATAGTGGTCATGTGATCTTTACTTCCGACAAGCGGCATTACTCAATCCCCCCCCCCCGCCCAACAGATGTTTTTGAAGATAAAACTTCCCTTTTCGATATAAAATATATAGCAAACTATAGTTTCCGTATTTCCATGAACGTAGCCAAGGGGGATTTTGAGTTTTAAATCCCCTCCACATTTTTATTTTTTTAGTGTGATTACACCCCCCCCTTTTTTTTCTGTTCTGTTGTCACAGATTAAATTAATAAACTACTGTAGACTTTACAATTTAACAATAAATAATATAACGAGACTGTCTTCAGCAGTAGACATAGAAAAACTATTTTATTTCCGCTCTATCTTTTACGTTCACTCAAAAACATAAACAATAAATAATGACGTAATACATGGGTGGGCAAATTACGGTCCGCGGGCCACATGCGGCCCGCCGAAGTGTTTTATGCGGCCCGCGGAAACCTAAATAAATCAAGTGTGCCCACACATTACACATATTTAAATGCAAATATATTAAAAATAAATAATGTAAATATCTATATAAATGATTGAAACTTTTGATTCTTCCCTTAAAATGAAGAGGCTAAAGAAACATT
Organism: Biomphalaria straminea; assembly: GCA_021533235.1. NCBI lineage: Eukaryota > Metazoa > Mollusca > Gastropoda > Planorbidae > Biomphalaria > Biomphalaria straminea. Next base: position 10,493,117 of record JADKLZ010019686.1, read on the forward strand.
GTCTCTAAACGTCCTTCCAAAAAGTGTTAAGTAAACGAAGATTATATTTATTAACAATATTTCGATAAATTCAGTAAAAGACACAAGCCCAGGCAAGTATTTATTTAATATTAAGAAGAACTTGTTCAAAGAGTTGAGTTGGCCTGTACAAGATATCAAGGGTAACAACTGATGGGAGCTTTGACTGAGAAAAAAAACTTTTTAATAAAATAAAGAAAATATCCCAACCATAAACTAGTAACTGTAAAGTTTACACATAGCTACATTAAATTCATAGTGTGGTGACGTAAATATACTTTACATTTTATTCCACCAGCAAACGAAATTAAAGCTTTATAATTTTACCGTAGCTGAAAGGTGAAAAAAAAAAAAACAATTTCTAGTGAAATGGCTGAAAAGTACAAGACCTATTTGACTTATCTGGATTCATTGATTGTTGAATTTTAAATCAAATTCTAAGAAGTCAAGAACTTGAAACTAGTTTTCAGTACCCTCAGCTCATCACTTAATGTAGAAGCTGATATAGCTCCAGATGACATACCTTCAAGCAAATTATGATCTAATAGAGAGGCTGAAGTCAGTTCCTTTGCGGGAGCTTCATGGGTGCCAGTAGCTGTATATCTACACTTTATGGAACCATATTCTTTTCTTTTTGTTTTTTTAAATTATCAAGTGTTAGAATAGGTCGATGCTCATTGAAGGTAATTTCGCAGTAGTCACAAGAAACACAACTAGTAAGCTAGTTCCATGGTTTATGCAGGATAGTAAACAGTTATATTCTTCATATACTTCATATTAAGTACGGCATGCGGCCCGCCCAGCCCCCAAATTTTGTTAATGCGGCCCTCGGTTGAAAAAAGTTGCCCACCCCTGACGTAATATATTTTATATTAGCACATCCTTCCTTTTAAAGTTCTTAATAGGGCCTACTGATATCTAGAAGGAATCTTAACAACTCGGCCACTTCTGGTTGTTTTGACTGGCACAACAAGTTCTCTAGACGTTGGTCTATAACTGTCTGTTTCGGTTGTTCTAACAGTTTGTTGTTCATTGTCTTCGTCAGTATCATAGTACCCAGAGATGTCTTCATCAAAACTCTTGTTCAAAAACCGTTGGTTTCTTCTGTAGGTTTTTCCATCATTGGTCTTTATGATATAAGATCTGGGTGATGGATGTTTCTTAATGACGACAGCTTTCTGCCATGTTTGTCCTAGACGCACTCTCACCTTCTCTCCGACAGAAAAATCTTTAGGTAGTCTTGCTTTTGCATCGTATTTTACTTTGCTTTTCATCTGTCGTTCGTTGAGTAATCTCTCTGCATTTTCAGCTATCGATGGTTCAAATAGTTTGGGATCAGTTGGAATTATGTCCCTGAGTCTTCTACTCATCAGCAGTTGTGATGGTGAATACGGCAGTCCACTTATTGGAGTATTTCTATACTCGAGCATAGCGAGATATGGATCTTTCCCACTTTTGTATGCTTTGTTGAATATCTGCTTTACGATACCAACATACACCTCACTTTGACCATTTGATTGAGGGTACCTGGGACTTGATGTAGTTATCTTGAAATTCCATTCAGAAGCAAACTCTATATATTGATAACTGTTGAATGGCATATTGTCGCTCACTATTTCTTCTGGTATGCCATGTCTAGCAAAAATTCCTTTCAGTGCCCTGATAACACATTCTGCTGTTTTGTTCTCCAGTCGTTTTATTTCAGGGTATTTTGAGAAATAGTCCACAACTAGCAAATAATCATTGTTTCGCCATTCAAACAAATCTGTCGCAACCTTTTTCCATGGTCTGTCTGGTACAGCATGAGGTAGCAATTTTTTCTTCACATTGTTTCTTTTGAATAGTTTAACATCAGCCTCAGTTTTGCGACGAATTTCTTTTATCTTCTGATCACTTCCGGGCAGGGGCGGACTGGCTATATGGGCAAACGGGCAAATGCCCGGTGGGCCGGTACCAAATGGGCCGGTCTGGTCGCGACCAAAGAAAAAACCAATTCAATGCAGACAACTTTAAAAAAAAAAAAGGTGACAGCAGCAAGACACGGTGGCCCAACCAAGCTTTCTTGTTTTTTTTTTTTTTTAATTTTTTAAATATTTTTTTCAATTATTTTTCTTTTGAAATTTAACAAAAATATAAAAGAACCTCACAGCGCCACCCCCCTCCTCCCCAGACTTTCTGTCCTTGGTGGTGTGTACTGTCTTTCCAATAATTAAAAGTAAAACCTATTCTAGGCTAAAAAGAAAAAAAAGGTCCGAAAGAATGAAATGTCTGAATTTATTGAAGATTAATTACATACATATACATTGCAGAGGAGGGGGTAGGGGGAAAAAATCCTCCCACACCGAAAAAATCATGGTTTCGCCCATGATAAAACATGCAATTCGTTTGTGGGCCGGTTGATATGGTAATGCCTGGGCCGATTTTGATACCCAGTCCGCCTCTGCTTCCGGGAAACTTTCCTGTTGCGCTATAATTTTTCTTAATCATGTCCTCATCTGGTCTCGATTTCTCTTGAGCACGTAATAGTTTATCATCTTCATGCAATTGAGAACCTGACTTTGGTCTACTAGTTGTTGTTAGTTGATTTCTCGGCATCAACTCTCGTGGAACTTCATTTTGTCGCTTGACAATATGTACTTCGACGTTTTCTTTTGCTTCAATTATTTTCAAAGCAATAGATGTCTTCATACCTAGAACAGGGTTTATTTCTTTCTTGATCACATACAGATCATCTTTGACTTCCACATCGTCGACTTTAAATGTGACCGATGCAACTCCCATCAGTTCTAGTGTTTCATCTCCTAATGCTCGTAGGGTAATATTTGACTGTTTTAACTAACAATCAGTTTCTAAAGTGTTCCACGTTGACTCTGATACCACATTAGCTTGTGCTCCTGTGTCAATCTTCATTTTGACTATTTTCCCCATAATATTGACATCAACCATCCAAACTCTGACATTGTTGTCAATTGCCTCAAACCATAACTCGTTTACTTGGCTTGCTTGACTTTCATCTTCCAGTAAATCAACAGCCTTGGAATATTTCGAACGACATTTTGCAGCGAAATGATTTTTCTTTTTACATTTTCGGCATGTCTGTCCGAATGCTGGGCAATTGTGTTTTCCATGCGATCTACCGCAAGATCTGCAATCTTTTATGGTACTTGTTCCATGGTTCCTTGCCATACTCTCGTGTGAGTTTTTAACTGGCATTCTACCTTCTGTCCTCTTTACTTTACTAGCAGCATCTATTTGTAGTCCTTTCATATCCACTTTCATATCCATCATTTGGTTCTGTGTATGCTCGTCAGCACGAATGATGCTTGCTGCTTTTTCTAAAGTTAAGTCTACGTCCTCAGAAGTCTCTCTCTCACTCGATCCGACTGTATGCCACATACTAATCGATCTCTTATGAGTTCCTCACGAAGGTTATCAAACTTACATTCTTTGGACAAATTCTTTAAATCTGTATAGTACTGTTCAAACGTTTCACCGTCCTTCTGACTTCTTGTGAAGAATTTAAATCTGTCATAAACAGTGTTGGACTTAGGCATAAAATGATTCTGAAACCTTTCAATGAGTTTGTCTACAGTCTCATCTTCAATTACTTCAAAAGTATTGTAGATGTCTCGAGCGGGTTCACCGATTAGGTGTAGCAGTAAAGCTTTCTTCACAGGTTCGGGCTTCGTGTTCTTTTCTGTGGCGACCATAAACAGTTCAAAACTTTGTCTCCATTTTTTCCATCTTTCAGATAGATTGCCGTCTAGTGACAACGGTTTAGGAGGAACGAATAATTCCATTACAGATTCTAGATTCTATGTCTAGATCTAGATCCAAAACAATTTAATAGCAATATGAACTAGGTCTATTTATACCACTTGATACAAATAAATGTATTTTAGAGCAATTTAGAAACCACTACCTTTCAGATCTGTCACAAGATCTGACTCTTCTGACACCAGATCACAAGATCTGACCCTTCTGACACCATGTTCTGTTGTCACAGATTAATAAACTACTGTAGACTTTACAATTTAACAATAAATAATATAACGAGACTGTCTTCAGCAGTAGACATAGAAAAACTATTTTATTTCCGCTCTATCTTTTACGTTCACTCAAAAACATAAACAATAAATAATGACGTAATATATTTTATATTAGCACATTTTCAATATAAGACTAAAGCTTACAACAGTCACCAATACCACTAGAAAAGCTAAGGGGTTTTGTGTTTAGAGGGTTTTAAGATAAAACCTCCTCCATGGAGTTTTAAATTAAAAACCCCTTTCAGTCAAGTTCGTAGCTTATAACCATATCTTCAACATAAAACTAAAGGAAACTACACAAACAAAATTCTACGAGCCTAATCAAGAGTTTACCCCCCCCTCCCACTTCCAGAGGGCTTTGAGTTTCAACCCCTGAGTTTTTTTTTTTTTTAGTTTACTCTCCTCCCTCCCCCATCAGATGTTTTTTGATGATAAAGAAAACTAGTCACCAAACTACTTGTGTTGGGGTGGGGAGAAACCCCTGGTTACGTCCATGACTTGTTCCCCCAACTCCTCTTTTTTTTTTCTGAGCCTCGCTCTTTGTCGCCGTGAAAGTTACATAGGGTAACTCAAGTCTGAAATAAAAGAGTCATCTTAACTTTTTCATCAAGGGCTAGAGAGTCGGCATGCGTGCGTCTTGTCCCGCATGGTTGGGCGAAGTCGAGAATTGTATATACAGATTATAAGAAAGCAAAAAAATCTGCTAATTCTATTCTGACACTGTGAATAAAAAAAAAAACTTCCCAAAAAGTTGAAACATGAACACTTTTTTTTTTGTGTTTTACCTGACAACAGTCACAACACAACAGATCTACACAAAACTAGAAATAAACACAAGAAACAAAATAAACCAGCAAAAAAACAAACAAAAAGAAACGTATTTTCTCATTAATATTTTTAATATTTCATAATGAAAAGTTGTTTCTGTGGCATAGTTTATTGCAGAACTGAGTGACATCAGTTGAAGACATGTGAGCCCAATAGACCAACGATTAAGAATGAGTACAACAGTGACAATGATTGAATGATTACTATACAAAGTGTGACGTCAGTGACAAAATGAGCTACAGACAGATACAGAGAGGCTCTATACAATGACACTGAAATGGCATCAGACTTCTCAATAGTTGTACCACAAAAAAAAAAACTGAGCAAATTTTGAACATTTTTTGTTTTGTTTTCAGTCAGCCTGGAAGAAAGAGGAGAGCAAATAATTTCTGAAAGAACACACAAAGGTATACAGGTATACATGTTATACACACAAAAGGTTAATCCACGTCTGTAGGCGAAAATAAGAAAAACAAATGTGTTAATTGACTTGGTACAACAAGATTATTGAACAAATAAAGATACCTTTTGGTAAAAACTTAACTTTCAACTGGTAAATAAACAACTACTTAAATAATAGAAACAAACCATCAACAGAATTTACTAAGTTCAAGAATGGCATGAGTCTGAATAAAGAAACTAAAAAAAAACAAAAAAAACACAAGACAACAAATTGAATATTTGTAAGGGAATGAAGGGTACATAATAGAAACAAATAATGTACATGTTTAAATTAATGTCCCAGTTAAATGTAAGTTATTCAATTCCAAACTACTATTTTATCCCTTTACTATCATCAGATTTCTAATGATATTTTTCTGTAGGTGATGTACCCCCCCCCAACCCAAAAAAAAAAAAAGTAATATTTTTTTTAAATAGCTTCTATTGTATGTAACATGAGAAATTGTACGGTTTAATTTTGAAAGAAATATAAGACAATGAATGTGACCAGTGATTTAAATTGTTTTTTAGGACCCACTATTTCAATATATACGGTAATTTTTTACATTAAGCCTACTTTACTTTGAATATTATATCAATTCAGATCAAAGTTCATATCTAAGGGTTTAGGCCAATTGGTTAGGGTTACAATTACAGAATAAAATGTTCTCTTACAAATAAAAGGCAATTTCTTTACAGAACAATAACAACACATCCAGCTTATTTGTAGAAGCACATTAACCCAAAGCATTCCTACCCTCTTAATCACTACAAGCAAAAGTTTGAATTCTCTCAGGTGTTAGGCAGTAGTGGATTAAAAATCATACGAAGCGAAGAAAAAGAAAAGCTTGAGGAAAAAAAACAACTACACAAGTCATTAACACAGACACATTTTTCAGAACCAATGACCCTGTATGCCAAAAGAAGTAAATACAGGCAGACAATAGTACAAGTGGAAAAACTTTGCATAATGTTTGCATTTTCAAAAGTCCACATTTGAAGAGTATCCGACAAGTAGATTAAGGAAATTTACAGAAAAAGTTGATTGAACAAAACAGCCATATTAAAAATAAAGACCACTTGAACTAACAAAGGCACAGCAAAAAAATATAATATATGTAAATAATATATATATATATGTATATAAATATAACTGTATCAATGAGTGAAATGCTATAAGTGTATTTGTATATAAATTGTATAATGTGTATGAACTTAGAGTGTGTTTACAAAACTGATAGGATATGACCTAGTTGTACAAACACATTATGATACTACATTAAGAATGTCATTCAAGTCTTACTTGAACTATTTGTAAATAAACAATACATTGAAGGTTTTATAAATACAATCTTTTTGAAGGATTAACATGAAATAAAACTAATTGGATATGTGAAGTCAACTGTAAACATAATAAATAGAAAGTCTTCAGCTAAAATAGTGTAAATAATTCGATCATAAACATAGACAAAAGCTCCTCCTTTTGAGATCTTAGAAGTTGATATGAAAGATAGACAAAATTTTCCAAGCACAAGTGTCCTAACTAATATTTAATACCCAATAGATTCACAATGGCTTGACTCAGGATTATTTCTCCAACTTTTATTTTCTATTAGGAAAATCAGCTTCTGTAGCTGGGTGCCTCAAATCTGCAGCCAAGATGCACAACTTCCCAAACATCATATCCCAATACTTGAACAGAAAAGGCTATAAAAAAAACAAAAAAAAAAAATTTGCCCAAGTCATTCAGAATGCAAAAACCTTTAATGCAAACATTGGGATGACTTTTTTTTTTTTCTGTTTAATTTAGAAACCGGTACCAGTACAAACAATTTCTCACAGCCTTGACATACAAAATATTATGGAAACCTTGATTTCACAGAGTTGATAATCTCTTGTTAGTACCAATTTGAACTTTTTGCATGTACATTAAACAAACTATTCACACACACGTTTTGCCATACAAAGAAGCCAAAAACTGGAAGAAAAAAATAAATTATCTTTTAAAACTTATACATTAAAAAAAAAAGGATTTTTTCTAAAAAAAATAATTGTGGTTTATACATTTTTTTTGTTTTATTTTGATTGACACACATTTCTTGAAAATATGGCTACATTGGATTGTCACAACTCTTTGATAAATAAGATTATACAGTACAAAAGGAATAATTGGCTTAACTGGAAAATATTTCGATTAAACAACCATGTGTACAGTCACTAACTATATGCCACCTTTTCACAGGAAATCAAATGTTAACAAAAAAAAAAACCAGCCTCTTAAACTGAAAGATAAATAACTACAAACTTAACCACAACGCCAATAACAAACTATTATTTGGCAATTTTATAAATAACATTACTGTTTATCTTAAATATGACACAAAAAACAAAACAAAATAAATCAAATTAAAAATGAAATCAATCATTCACTTCACTAACCATGAACAAAACCAACATGTTGCTATATGAATGTTAAGCATAGTGGGTTGTTGGTAGAAAAAGTAAGAGAGATAGAGGCATGAAGTTGAATGTTCCATTGAATCAGATAGATGAGAGATGCTGGTCAAGAGACAGAGCTATGCTGGTCAAGAGACCATATGCCATATATAACAGTGAACTTGGTCTACTTTGGTCCAAACAAATGAACAGGAATCATTCAATTAACTACCAACCAATAAAACAAATAAGTAAGCAATATAACAACTAACAATTTCTTGCCAGTAATTTAGATGCTGCAACAGCATTCTTGTCATCTATAAATAGCCCTCCCAAAAAAGTTATTCAAGATTTATCTGAAACCTACTGCTATGTACTGGAATGTTGTATTAAAATAAATAAATAAATAATAATTTAAAGTCCCTCTGCCATCTCACTCAGCCCTCAGAACTAGAATCTTTTTACCAGAAGTAGAACCTCAATTCAACTCCTCAATTACATGTGATACAGTGTACATATTGATATAACTGATGTATGTTTAGAATAAGGAACTAGAAACTATGTATTATATTAGGGGGTGAAATAATTCACTGCAGTTGATTACAAATCCAGGACCATCGTGTGACTCATGCTCCTTGACAATCAACATTTTTTAAAAACTTGTAATAAAACATTTAACACTTGAATTGAGTAAGTAGAATAGAATTATGTAAATTGATCAGGCTACAGATGATTACATTAAATATAATATGTATCATATATCATGTATATTACTGCTGTACTGTTTCACCCCCTGGAATACACTTTACCCAATCATAAGTTGAATGGTTAATGCTAGGAAATATTGAAAAAAAATATTTTTATAATTATTAATTTTAAAAGGAATGTTAAATTCAATACACTGCTTATAATATTTATATAAAAAATAAACATCATAAATTTTTGATTGAAATTTTCATGAGCCTTCAGATGGAACTAATCAAATACAATAACAGGAAGTGGATCTCTTCCATTCATGTAGGTTACAGGAAGAAGACCATATCCTCTGTCACAAAAATGAAACAAATCGATCATATGCATTTAAAAACAATTATATATGATGTAATAAACCCCTACAGAGTAGAGTCAATACTATATAGTAATTGAAACTCCAAGCATTCAATGTTAAAAAAGTAGTAAGTACTATAGTGAATATGTACAGACATTTGCTTAGATGGCTCTAAGTATGCAGACACATGTACACTCAAAATCAACTTCCCAAAGCAGTACTTCTCAAATTTACAATGCATTTACATGATCCTATATATATATTCATCCCTTGTGTTGGACAGTATTCGAGACAACAAGCCTTCCTGTTTATCTCCCTTTCAGTAAAGTGTTTCAATGCGAGGTGTCCCAACTCAAGGCTTTCTCTGTCTATTGAGATTGTTTAACATAAGACTAATGTAGGAAGTCAGCAGGTCATCCATTTTGTAGCCCTGGAGATAAAAGAAATTGTTTATTTTATTTTAAAGGATCCTACTACTTTCTAGAAAAAGTCTAATTCATTGCTGAACTGTAGGATAAAAAAAAAAAGCTGAAACATACTATAAAGAAACACAAAACAGCAACACACATAAAAAACAAAAATAAGCTTATTTATAGGGAAAAAAGGGATAACTAACTATCCCTAAAGGTTTTAGTGGAAAAACTATATTAAAAAAAAGTCTTAATTTGTATAATTCGTAAAGTTACACACCATTGATGTTTCACACAACAGTTTGCTTCCCTTGACTAAATTACCAATAGTCATATGGAAATATGTATTGCCACTGCTCCAGTTGGAGATCTTTGAGAATGGATGAGTTGCCAGTAATTCCTTTGGAGGGAAAAACAAACAGTTTTTTTTTTTTAACTGTCATGGAAACAGATTTATGCACTATATAAAGTTTCTATTTATTTTTGGATACAAAGAATTCATGTGTACAAAAGGAATACAAATGAATAAATATCTAGTTTTTAAAGCTTTCATTCTTGAGCTGTTAACTCTTTCTCTCCGTAATTATTTACCACTTTCTGGTGGAATCAACGTTGGTATCGTCAGTTAGGAGAGAAAGAGTTAAGGTTTAGAGAAGAAAGGATGGCATCAAATAGTGATAATTGTAACATAATCAATCTGTCAATTTGTTAAAAGCCCTTACAGATATATATATATATATATATATATATATATATATATATTACTTATTAAATATATAAAATTTAAAATACTGAATAGCTGGCTCCATTTTAAAAAAAACCCAACAAACTTGCACTAAAAAAATGTAAATCTTCAGAAATCTTCAGGTCTAACATTTCTTTGAAAGATAAGTCAACTAAGTTTAAACAAAACATTAATGAATGTTAAAAACAGTTAGTGGTTTAGAAATATGGTGCAGTTAAGAAACATCTAAATAACAGAAAGTACCTTAGTTTGAGGATGGATCAAATTGACTCCATTTTTGTTGATAGCAATCAGGAGATTTTCTGGATAGTTGGGTTCAGTTGTTTGCTAGAAGGAAAACAAAATAATGTGAAATACAATTACCAGAAAGTACTTGGACATATACTGGCATTAAATGATTCATTTTCCAAATTAGCAAAGTTGCTGTACTTTGTAGGACCAACTCCTATATACAGACTATATACTCACTAACTAAAACTGTCTTAACTGTTTGATATATCTCTGGTTGCTGATGAAACAATCAACTAAGTCAACTTTTACTATTTGTAAGGTCAAAAAAAGTGAATTACTTAACATTTGAATTTTTAGTTATACTACACTAAACACAGAGCTAGTGCTGAAATATAGAAGAAAGCAATTTGAAAATCTAGTTGAAGATTGGCTCCCTCTAATGTACCAGTAGTTATTTAGCAGAATGATGTTATGGTGCTTTTAATGTTTAAAAGAGCATTTAGATTTAATCAAAACAATTTGCTTGTGTGTTTTACGAAAAATATTCAGTCAAAATGATGGCGATCGTTTCACAATAATTTAATGACATGTTTATGTCCTTGTGTTTCTGTGGGGCTGAAGAAAATAATTTTTTTTTGTGTGTCTTTGTATTTATTGTTTTTAATTCTGACATTTTTGTTTCTCTACAAGAACAAGCCACAAGAGTTGCCTCACCTTTACATCAAAAAATGCTGAACCAAAAGTTGGCCAGTTGTAAATGAGTCTCAGGAAATCAATCTTGGCATCATTTGAAGACTTTCCAGCATCTTTATTGTAGTAAGCTATAATGTTCTGTTAAAGATAAATTAATGGGATGAAAAAATTCTCAGCTAAATTGACTATTTCATTGTCATGCATTTTCTGTAAAACAGATCTGCTAGTATTTCAACCCCTCAACGCTCTCTGACACTCTTGGTATGCACTAATCAGAGTTTACACAAACAGAGGAGCTGGCATACTTATTAAATGGGCCAATAAAGATAACCTAGAAAAGTCCATTGCAACTGGTGATCTTTCAAACAGTGACAGAGTAGGAAGAGGAGCACTAGAGCTAGTAGCTAATAAGCCAGCCAAGCACTCCAAACAGCCAGGGCAGTCCTGAAAGACCTGAGAAACTCAGATGCTTCCTCTATAAAACAACTCTAGACAGCTCTTTTAAACCTAAACAACAGCAAGAAAACTGTTTTCCATAGGATATAAGAACAGGTTGAAATAGAAGGCAATGAAAAAGACATAATGGCCAAAGATGGGAGAATGACTAACCAATCAAAAATCCCTCTCTATACAGAAAATGAAAAAAAAAAAAGAACAAATGAGAAATGGATCAGCTCTCAACTAAATTTCAAGCAAAAACAATGTCAATTAAAAGTTTAACTTACAGAACAAACATACAATATTTTGTCTCAGAACTTAACACAACAGAATGACACATGTTCCAAAAGCTCAAAATAGAGACTAGTGAGATATGCCTTTGTGGCGCATCACCAGACAATGCCATGTCCTTCAAAGTAATTTTAAGTTTCCTACTCTATTGATTAGCCCCCAACAAGACAATGCAAGACAACAGAACAAAACTATATGGAACTGGAGACCACAGCGAAGTTCATTGTGGTTGAGAGGCCAAGTACACTTGAACTTGTCTACCTAGGAAGGAGGCTCGAGGTTCGACACCTGACTCGAGCAGAATTGTTAACCGAGCGTCTAAAAGCAGCATGGAAAACCTTCTCCCAGATACCCCCTCCTCCCCATTAGTCCATAAATGAGATTGAACCATAGCTATAAGAATGAAAATAGCCCTACATAAAAGCCAAAATTTATTTAAAATATAAATATAGGATAACTGAACCCTCCAACATAAATATGAGAGAAAAGAAGAAGTGAACAATTTACAGAACATTATTTTAGAGGTGAAATAAAAAATCAAAATAAATAAATTGCTTAAGTTTAAAAAAAGTAATAAAAAAAAATCTTACAATAAACACTTTTTTTTCAAAATGGTGCAGCTTTTTCAACTATTCTTATTTCATTTACTTTGTGGTCGCTTTAAAATGTATTTTAAATAGAGCACAACAGAGCAGAAAAAAAAACAGAAATCAATAATTACCCTCTTCCAATCTTCAGCTGATTGAGCTTTCACAAGGTCTCCAGGGATCAAACGATTCAAAAATTCACTGAAAACAAAATTTTAAAATATATTTAAAAAAAGAAATACAATCTCACACACAAAAATTTGCAAACAGTTTATTTTCAGAATATATAACAAGACTTGTGTTTCTTATTGGTGATAATCCAAAAAAAAATTTAAAAAAATGCATGGCTCTCAGCCTTTCAAAAAGGAAAACAACTTACGGTATTTTGGTCAAGTTTGATTTGTCCTCTCCATTCATGACTCTGTAGATGGTTGCACCTAGTTGAGCTGCTTCCTCTTTTGTACAGCGATGATAACCTCGCAAATATTTGGGCAGTTCCTAAAGGATGTAAGTAGCAAGTGATATCAGACATTAGAAAGGTTAACTCTACATTAGATTTGACTATTATGTGGAATGCAAATTTAATTATAAAATACCATTTTGAACAGTTCCTACATGACAAAGTCCTAATCAAAGCCATCAATAACCCACCTGGTGGTAATGGAAAATAAGATCAGCCTGGACATCTTTCCCTGGTACAGTTTTGATCCATAATTTCTTCATAAAGAAAACTTGGTAGGTAAAGGAGGGTTGTGTACCTGAATCACAAATTAGGTCAAGGTCAGTGTTCAAATCTATGTTCAATGATGACATAGTAAAGGCTTGTGTTCCATGATTCATTTTTAGAAACAAATCATCATGAATTTATATATTTTATACAGATTTATGATCAAATGGACACCCAGAAAGCACAAGCAGTATATTACCAATAAGCTTATAAGGAGCTATGAACACAAACTCAAGATACTTCAAAAGTATTTTCTCTATTTTACTGACTAAGATATTAAAATACACAATCCCCTCATTTTATGAATGAAAGTTTCAAATGGCACACTTTTATCTTTTTTTTACAGTTAAAGCTATACTATACTGTAATATAAAGCTGCAGCTATGAAACAGAAAATCATTTAAATAAACTATTTCATAAATGCAAATTTCCCACACCTTCTCTAGTAGGTCTAGCTTTACGAATCCAGTCTGTCAAGTGGCGTACAAAGTCAAAGAAGAAGTCTCCTTCAGGAACACTAATAACTGAAACAGTCAAAATCAGACGTTAAATACAATATTAGAAAGAAATTTCACTAATGTTGAACACTAATGGTTATGCAGTTGAGAAAAATGAATCCTGGGATTATGAGTTAAAAATTTCAACAGATCTAAAGACGTTTAAGAACAAATCATCTATCACTGACAATATCTCCCTAAGTTGCTATAGTGGCTTTAAATACAATCATCATCATCAAACTCCATTTGAGTGAGGGCTTGAGAGGCTCAAATCCTCTCTTGCAAAAGCCCTGGACAGAAACCCTGCTGTTTTGCATAGTGCAAACAGGTCAATAATTTTTGGTCAGTCAATATGAGACAGATGAATTATTTTACTTTTTATTGAAACACAAAAGTATTTTTTTATTAATTTTAAACTTATAATCTTTGTTCTAAAAAAGGCAAAAATAACAACAACAACAAATAAATAAACTGTATTCTTAAGCCTAACACAAAAAGCTATAAGAATGTTTTAAGAAAAAAATACAAGCAATTGTTTTCTAAGACTCAGAACATTTTCCAAGTCAAGACATTAGTGTGGAAACTGGGGTAATGATGAGTCATTTTAACACTTTTATATATTTATATATATATATATATATATATATATATATATATATATATATATAT
>JADKLZ010019686.1:10507234-10532502 GCA_021533235.1 Biomphalaria straminea
TATATATATATATATATATATATATATATATATATATATATATATATTTTACATAATTCACTTATTGGATGTCGCCTAGCTTACTGGAAGTGCTGTAAGGCATTTAGTTTCTTGTATTCAACTACAGTTCAAACAGTTACCTTTATCTACAATCTTGACAAACAAACTGAATCCTTCAGCTGACTTTAATCCCAGTTTGTTGGCAATGTTCTGACAGAAATCTTTTGCTCTTGTGCTGGACTCTACTTCAAAACCCTGTCAGGTTAAAAGTAATTTTTAAATAATATTTCAGTGATGTCAGATTTGTATAATTTGTATAATGCAATGGCCATTTTCTGTTGCAACATTTAATAATGCAAGATTATGCTAAACTCCAAAAAGAGATGCATATAATTTACAAACACACTATAATCAATGTTAAGATCAATTAAAACAAAGTCTTCAGAGACAAATAACATAAAAAAAAAACTAGTGCTAGTTTCACCTCATCCGAGTCATCAGGGAAGTAGACTTTGTGTAATATCTGGGTTGTCTTGTGTTGAATAGCCTCTACTTCCACTTGGTGTGGAGGATACTTTCTGACACCATTCCTACAGGGGAGGACATTTTGGGCTTCATTAGTTACAGGAAGTTACATTGTGTTTCACTACACTAGTCTTGTCAAGAAAAAACAACTTTTAGCTTTACTGACATTGACTATGGCTTACACTATTAATTTAACAAAATTTAATATTCAAATAATTTAAGGTATAAAAGGGGAATGATTTATTAGGCCACAACTGGATCAAAGAAACATAAAAATAAAATGATTTTTTTTAAATCGGCTGTTTGATTTAATGTTATTTTTAACTCCAAAAGCTTGGTAAAGGCATTATCAACATGCTGTTTAAAAGAATCTGGAATCTGGTATCCACAAATAGTAAAGTCAAATCACAAGCCCACGAATACCTAGAGCCAAAAGAAAATCTACTGAGTAAGGAACTATTTGGATGGATAGATTTGTCTTTTCAAACAATAGTCACTAGAGCACAATACTATTCTAACTCACACTCCCTTGAGACCAATCAAAACGTAGGAGAATTCTGCACATTCTGCAAACATATCTTAACTATTACTTAATAAATCACCTCAAACATTTCTGCAGCCTGTTCAAACTATCTGCTGCTATGCCAATGTGAACTCTTGTGCGTAAGAAGGCAGTTAGTTCTTTGAGAAGATTGGTGCTTGGTGGGAAACATCCTGTGGCCAGCCACATCAGTTCCCAGCCTCTCTCTTCACTGACACTGAGACAAGAAATACAAAGAACTAATAACAGAAGGCAGAAGAAGTCATTGGTCACAAAAATAAATACTACTAAATGAAATGCTTTAAAAAAAATAAGAAGCTTTCAAACTGATTTACTTTAAATTGGTTAGAATGAATAATCTTATAAATGCTTACGGAGATTTGTTATCTGTAAGTTGTTTCATTAACTGACAGTAAATTTCATCTCTTAAAATCTCCTGGAATGAAAGAATAAATATTCATGTGTATTTCAGATACTAACATATTACAAATTAATAAATATTAATACATAGAAAATATAGCTAGGGTTAGGATAGGATTGTTAACATTACTAGTTAATGGTTCAAATATTATTAATATTTCAGTCATTCTGCAACTGAGTCACAAAAGTCATACTGTTTTCTACACAAATAAGAAACATTACCATACTTACATTGGTAATGGGGCTGCTAAATATCTGGTCAGTAAACTCATTGGCGATGCGACTTCTCTTACTTGGGTGGTCTCCCATGTATTTTAGGATAGGTAAACTTTGGAGTTAAGAAAAAGCCAAAGCCAAAGACTAATTTTATGCAAAAAATAAAAAGCACTATAATTACTTTTTACAAAGCTTATACCATCAAACCCTGTCTGTCTGTCTAGTATAAAGTTTTTTTCCATACACAGTTTCAGATCAAGCTGAATTTTTGCACAATTATTTCTTTTAACTTAATACTAGAATTAATTTTTTTTAAATTAACCAAGTAGTTCACTATTGCTAATTTATTATTATTTTGTTAGTATCTTGAACAAAGGAAAGAAATATTTTGTAGATGACAGGTTTAAAGTTTGATAAGATAAAGCCTTTTGATAAGATAAGATTTTGATAAAACCTTATATTTTCATAAACACTAAGCTGGCAGAGTGGTTAGTGTATTGGCTTGAGGAGGGCAACAAATTCAGGTCACTCCTCTTGTTTATAAGTGCATTTAAAAAGAGATCAGACCTTGATATCCTCATTCTTTCTCCCCCCCCTTCCCAACTGATCCAGACAAGTGATAGGGTCATAGCACATTGAGAAACAATGAGTCAAAATGTAACTGCACAGATTTATTATTGTTAGTCTATTAAAAATTTAAATAAATAACTGATCCAAACTAATTGATACAAGTAGGCTTAATTAAGTTTTTTTTTAAAAAGGATATCCATGAAACATGCACAGGCATCTGTACTCTGTTGCTCTTTTCCAATGAGTTTCTTCAGCAATGGTTGTTTCAAAGGTTCCTTAGAGTGTCTCCACAGTTCTTTGTTCTTCTGTTGTCTGTTTAATGTTCCCTGCAGTGTGCGTTTGGGGGGTGTCCTAAAAAAAAAGGGGAAGCAAAAAAAAAACCTCTTTAAAATAAGATTCAATTAATGCAACAGATATTTATAGATTATAGATTACATTTTCTAAGCAAAATATGTTTCCCATTGCTCTGTCCAAAGTAAAGGATTTGGGATTATTGAATTTAAAAAAAAGAATTTGATAAATGGTAACTTTTGATTGGGACTTTATTTTTTCCCCTTCTTTTACATCTAAATGATTATTAAAATTTTTCTCACATATCAAAGGAACCAAAATATTAAAGCTTCAAAACAAATATGAACATTAAAGCTTATTATTAATAGTCTGACTAAAGAAAAAGAAATTCAAACACAGCAAAAAAAAAAAAAAACTCTTTTCAACTTGAAATAATTAGAGGGTTAAAAGATAGTCTACCTGAAATGGTCATAAGAGTACTGTTCTAATGTATGTAAAGAGGCTGATTTCTCAAGAGCTGCTTCATCCTCTATGGGGTATTGGTCACTCAGGTTGCCAGATTGAACAAACAGATTCTAAAAAAAATGATGAATTAAAAATAAATGATCCAATTGTAATGAGTTGTACCATACAATTTCTTAGAAAAATAAGTTTAAAAAAAATATATACATCAAAGTTGTCATTGAATGCATCTAGGGCTAATTTTTTAGAATAAAATTTTAAGAAAAATTATTTTACACAGTTAAAACACAATATCAATTAAATAAAGTATTCAGAAAAAAACTGGTGAACATGATAGTGATTTAAAAATAGATAAAACAATTTATAAGAAATATACACAACTTTATACAAAAAAAGAACCATTATAACACAGAACAAGGCATTACAAAGAACATATCCCCTATGAAAGTAAGAACTCACTAAAATTTCCTGTGGAGGCTTTGTGATAGTTGGCAGCACATAGACACACTCTGCTGGGAAATCTCCTTTTTTATTGCTGTTGACATTTTGTCCAAAGCACCAGCCTGAGTTCAAGACCAGCTCTCCATTTGAAGCCTGGTCCAAGATGATCAAGTCACCTTTCTTGAAGGACAGGAATGAAGAGTCTTCTGTTGACAAAAAAAAAACAACAATATCAATGAATGACCAGTCAATACTAAATGTGATAACTGTAGGGTATTTGTTTGAACTGGATGGGTGACTTAAATGACTAGTAAGTATTCTTTGCATTAGGTCTTGAAGTGTGTGTGCGCATCACAAAGCAAGACAAACCACAAAAGTTATGGCCATCAGCTATGTCCCTGTTACCAGTAAAGTAAGATGTATAAAAGAATAAGTCAGCTGACCTGGTGAAATGTAGTCCTGGATAGCTATGACATATTTAGATCTTTTCTTGAGTCCTTCCAGGAACGTGACCACCAGTTCCCTGATATCTTCAGCATTGGGTGAAGTAAATGTGTACTCATCTCCCTTCACAGTAGCCAGTGTAAAACTCTGACCATGCATCTTGCCAGTCCTATGGACAAATGGTTACAAAAATATACATCAACAACACATAACAACAGTGCAGCAATCATTTCAAGCATATTTATCTTCTTTTTTTTCCCCTTGTCTAACATAAGAATCTTTTCTTGAAATCAAATCCTATTCTATCTGGCTCTCCATCGACTTGCTTGTACTGGCTATTACATTGAAATGGCTCTTTGTCATACATACCTGCTGCTTGAGACTGCAGTGATCTCAGGGAAAGACAGCTCAAGCAACACTTGTTCCTGGTCATCCACCACATAAACCCCTGTCCAGTTCACTGCAATGATGACATCATTCTTGGGCAAACTTGGGCCAGAGAACTTGTATGCTTCATAGAATCTTGAAAACAGCAATGGCCACTTGTATTTGGCATAGCTGACTATATCTTCTTTAACCTGCAAAAACACATTCATAAGATAAGATAAGATAATTTTATTGATCCAATCTAATGGAAATTCAGTTTGATTACAACTTGACAACGTCTTGTCCACAATATGATTTTAGACTTTCTGCAATAGCACATTCATCTAGTATACTAAGATTGCTAGTAACACAAAAGCCTATTCATTCTTGAAACACTTAGCTCTAGGTCACTTCTAAAACATAATTTGTACTATGAGTATTAGAGTGTTTGTAAATACTGACAATCTAAGGTAAGCTTTAGAATCAAAAATCTATCTAAAGGGGAGTTCAATTCACATCTATTGTATCTCATGAATAAATGGCTTGAAATAGGAATGAGTTAAAAATAATACCAGTGATCATCATGGTGATAATACATTCACAAAAGTAACTGTTTTGGTAAGCCAGTAGGCACTGGAGGGAGTTTTCAGCCTGTATTGTATAAGTACATGGCTTTTTCTTCTGTCTCAAGAGACAAATAATCACTGGTATTGTAGCACCAGAGTTTACTTAGGACATGAATGCAGAGATAATGGATTGTTCATGCCTTGTCAGTGTGATCCATAGAAATGCTACCCTTTATATTTGGTCCCAACTTAGTAGCTGAAGCTTTCAGAGGAAATATTAAAGGCTGATAGTCCCAATGCCCTAGGAGTTTCACCCCTGATTTTTCTTTGAAGTTGATTTCCTAAAGCCTAAGTACAGTTGATTTGTTATTTCTTACAAACTCATTGTTTAGCATCTTTTAAGTAGCAGGCTATATATAAGCATTGAAACACAATGATGTCAATTCACCTTGATAGCTTCTATTCTTGGGTTCTGGAAGTATGGGCTCTTCAGTTTGTTGATGATGGCATTCACCCACAAGTTGGATGAATTTGTCTTTTGCAGGTATGCGTCGGGTATGTAAGAAGTCAATAGACTCTGTAACCTCTGGGGGTCAATATCTAGCTTATAGTCGATGAAATACTGCTGAGCAGCAATCATGGCTAGATCTTCATCCTGTCAGACAAAGTGAAAGCAATATGTGAAAACATGCTTTAGAAGAAGAAGATTTCATCATATAAGAACACATTTACATGTTTAAAACAAATTGTAAAGAATTACACTGTACAATTTCCTTTCCAAACTAGTGGTATAATGGCAAGAAAACAAGAAGATGGTCACTTACTTTATCACATCTGTATTCACCAAACTTGATTCCTCGAACAACCTGTGTTTAATAATTACAATACTTGAAAATGTATTACTGACAACTAGATATTTCTAGATAGTATTTTATGGTGCTTTTAGAATTATTTAAAAGAGTTTGCATTAAAATCTGCTTGCTTAG
Organism: Biomphalaria straminea; assembly: GCA_021533235.1. Taxonomy (NCBI): domain Eukaryota; kingdom Metazoa; phylum Mollusca; class Gastropoda; family Planorbidae; genus Biomphalaria; species Biomphalaria straminea. The sequence goes on from JADKLZ010019686.1 coordinate 10,513,063, forward strand.
AGCAATTTGAGTTCTTTGTCTCAAAACGCTACAACTACCATATTCAAGCTACTTAAGTTTACTTGGGCTAATCTGCTTCATCTTTTTTTAAAAAAATGAATGGTTATCTTAATTAAAATATGAAGAAAAAAATCTACAGCTTTTCTGTCTCCTACTAAAAACTTGATGTACCTATATAGCTTTTTTTAAATAATTTTTTTTTTAAGCAAGACTTTTAGCATATAGAACATTATGTAGAGCTTTACTTAGAATGTTGACAGACACAATGCCGTATCGCTAAGACAACATACCTGCTGGTAGATGAGGTGAGTTGCCACTTGATCTTCGCTGGGATCATGCCAGGGAGCAAAGATTTCCTTACGGAAGAACAGTCTCCATGGAGCATTTCTTTCCTGGGCACCTTGCTCCTTGGCATATTGCTCACACTGAGAGATGGCATCCATAACATGATCCCCTCCACTGCCAAGTGATGACACCTGCACATAAAACACATGTCATTAGTCACCATTTAACCTGCACACAAAACACATGTCATTAGTCACCATTTAACCTGCACACAAAACACATTACATTAGTCACTACTTAACCTGCACACGGAACACATTACATTAGTCACTATTTAACCTGCACACAATACACACTAGTCACTATTTAATGCACTATTTAAGTATCCATCAGCATGAACAAAAGCTTTGTTATCAGTAGTTTCATAGGAACAGTAATTTTTTTTATTTATTTAATTAGTTTGTATGAAAGTTCTGAATACTGACAGCATAGTTTAGCATCATAAAATTTGGTTACTAGGTTTTCTCTTTGCTGACAACTGTTTGGTAGAAGTCTGAAGCATTGTTGGTGTGTAGCTGGATTAAATATGGTCAATTATATTTATGAATCAAACGAGCTAAGAATTCATATTCCATTATGAGGCATGATAGGTTTATCATAAGTTTGCATGGGCTAACAATTTGAAGCTGTGGTAATGCAGCAGTGGTACTTTTTATTCAAATCTCTCAAACTCTCTTTTGAGTTGTAAAACTAAGATGTGAACATATACAAATTGTGTTAACATATATTTTTCCCAATTTAAACAAAAAGTCCTAGGTTACTAAAAAAAAAAAGCTACCAAAGACTTGTAGTACAACTACAAAATGTGTTTACTTTATCAAAAAGGGCAATGTAAAGAGAGAAGCCAAACTGATCCTTTAGCCCAATCTTCTCTGACAGCTGCTGGCAAAGTTCTCTAGCTGTGGTGGCAGAGTCTGCCAAAAGTGTTTTAGAGTTACTGTCCATGAAAGTGATGGGTAGAATAACTGGCTTCTTGGATTTGGTGGCCTGATGCGAGACAGAAGTAAACACAAAATTTGTCATTAAAAAAATCATTGGTAAAACAGGTCTATTAAAAAAAAAACCTTATTTATGAATTTTTTCTTCTAATGACTCATGATGGTGATGTCATCACCAGAAGAGAGTAATGTTTCATTGATATATCAGCTCTACTGCATGTAAGGAAAGTTGATTGCAAAAGTCTTATCAGCCTTACCTGAAGTTCTAACCAGCTAGGGGGTTGATTTCTGGCACCATTGATCATGGTCCTTCTCAAGTGGTCTTCACAGTAAGGAGCGTAACCGGGAGGACCGCCTCGAATAAAATTGATCAGGTAAGGTTTTAACTGCAAACATAAACACTTCAGGTGAAGATTTAATAAAGCAACGTCAAATAAAATACAAATAAAATAAAAATTTATTTCCTTCTTGTATATTTTAAATTCAGATTTCTATATATGATTTCTATTTAAAATAAAGAATATACTTAACATTTTGTTTTCAGAAACATTCTACAACCGCTTATTTAAATTATTTAGTCTTTCACTGACAAGTAGTGTGTATATAGTAAAGTAAGTAGGTAAAGCTCCCCTTTCAGACCCTGTGGTCTTAAGGGCAGATGATGTAAAGGTTATCTGTTTCTGTGGCCTACAGTTAACAGAATGTGGCCAGCACAACGACCAACAGCCTTTACTTTTCCCCAACTAATGTCAGGTACCCGTTGGAGCTGGGTGGACTCAGAGTCGCCCAAAGATCCCAAAATAAAAAAAATCAGAGTCTTCACCAGGATTCGAACCCTGGATGGAAGCCAAGCGCTTTACCGCTCAGCCACCTAGCTTCCAGTGTATATAGACGTAAAGCAAAAAAGTAGACCTCACATCCCTGTATTCATAAAATATCTTTCAAGCCCATAACAACAGCAAAGCTAAATACCATAATTATGCCAAGGTATTTTTTTTCAATATAGAAGACAACTAAAAAAATGAGTTCAACTTTGTGATGGATGAATGTTGACGCACCTTTTCAGACGGAGGGAAACAGCAGACGCAGAGACACAACAAGATCCAACCTCTAGCATGGGAACTATTGTTGTTATTGTTGGTTAACTGTTTACAGATCTGACAGTAAATCTCATCTCTGAGAATACATACAAACATAAGATATATATATTAGTAAATTCTTGGGAGATACATTTTGACTACTAATTTTTATTTTATCTAGATAACAACATTTAATCAGTTATTTAAACAAAATATTTATGTCTCCTAATACATACAATTTAGTAAACATGCATTTAAATTGAATTAAATATGAAAATAAATGTAATTAGATTATTCGTCTTCATGCATCTTAAAATATTATCATATTAGAATAGATCTATTAATTAATATTAATTATGTAATGATAAAAGTCATGAACAGCCAATTATATTAGTCTGTTGAACTGACCTTAGTTCTGGTCTCAGGATGCCATGCCCAATAATGAAATGAAGTTTTTCTAAATTGGACATTGGTCTGTCCTCTAAAAGTGCATTGCCACCACCACTGACCCCACCATCATAGCCATGCTGCAGCCTGTTGGCAACATCCTCTGTGATTTTAGATCTCTTCTTCAAGGTCAGGGACACTATCTTCTTTCGGGTGGATTTCTTGCCAGCATTGCGAGCATAAGGAACATTGGAAGCTTCTTTCTCCTGGGAAAAAAAATTATGGAATCTTTACTTAATATAGTGAAAAAGAAAATGGATTTTTTAGACTTAATGCAAAAACCGTATCAAAGAACGATGTGACCAGGTATAATAGTCTTTTTTTTTTATAACTGAGACAAGGGATCTGAGCAAATGTTTGGCCTTTGTTTTTAGACAAACAGACAAGTGTAAACAGAGCTTTGGGAAGACCTAAAAATGTCATTAAAGAATTTCTCACCATTTCCTCTCCCATCTTCATTGCTTCCTCCAGATCTTTTTTGCTGAACTTTCTACCCAGAGTGGAGTAAATCTTGGTCATCACTGGAGTACTGTCCTGTCAGAATTAAAAAGAAACTTTCAATAAAATAACAGCAACTTTTAAAGCTGTGCAGTTAGCTTCAAGGATTCTCTGGTCAAATCTAAATACTCTGGATTACATAACCTTTCTATAGCTCACCCTAAACTATGACACAATTAGCTTACCTTTGTGTCAGCAACTGAAGAATGATACCTCGGCTCTGGTAGGTCAGACATAAATCTCAGTATAACTATCCACACAGCAAGAGCAGCCTGAAGCACAGTTTAAAAAAATGAATTAATACACTAATAACAAGTCTTATGATTATTTCACTTTCAACAATGTATTTATTTAAATTATAAACTGAATTAAAATCAATGGCATTTCCTATGATTAATTAGTCCTACCAGCTGATCTCCTTCATTGCTAAGACTCAGCAAAGGCTGCCTCAAAGCTTTGCGTATGTGCGTGTGTGTGGCATTGCCCTGGAAGTACATAGCTGCAAACTTTGAAAACTTGAACTCAGAAACATCCATGTCATCTTCCACCAGGGCAGGAAGATCCATTGTGCTGTCAGCGATGTATCCATTGGAGTGAGAATTGTTTGGCAATAAACCCTGAAACATTTTAAAATTGTTACATTTTTTTGGTGTGTGTCTGGGAGTTAATGGCATAAAAATTACAAGTTCAAACTTGCTAAACTGTAGACTGCAATTCATTCATTTCCTTTACATTATTTTGAACATCATTTTCCCTGAAAGAACCAAGAGTCAGAATTTCTCTTTTTTTAAGAAACACTTTTTTTGGTATGGAAGGGTAGAAGAAGAAAAAGAAAGCAAAATGAAAAGTAAACTTATTTAAAAAACAGGGAATTTGTTCTCATTGCTAGATAGTAAAAAAAAATGACCAAAGGTTAAATGGGAATATAGAGAACTAGTTAGCAGGACAATGTTGCACTACAATGATTAACCTAGCCACATCACAAGTGACAAATAAGAAAAAAAAATAGGTTTAGAAACATTTTTTAGGAGGTAGTGGAGTCCACCATAGGCTTGAAGTCTAAACTACAATGACTATTATCAATGATCAGCATAGGAATTGCTTGGCTTTGTTCTTCAAAGTGTTGAGTATTTTGTTTTTGTTTACAAATCTATTCTAATGAAACAGACTACAGAGACAAAACATTTGCAAACTTACTCCAAAGACATCAGGTGCTTGGTCTGATCTATTTTGACCTCCCTCAGTGAAATTAAAGAGATCATCCACCTGGAAGATACAAGTTCAGTCATTTCATTTTTCAAAACCACTAAATCAAGGAGCATGCAAAAACATAGTTTACATAGTTTATATATTAGATTAAAAAATGGACAAATGCAGGGAATACTAAACAAAATTAAATTTGAACAAAAAAAAATTCAATGTCTTTAAAAAAAAATTAATATAAAAGAAATATATCATTTTCCTTTTTGAAATAATGTCTGTATTTTATAAGATAAGATTCTAAAACCTAAATTTTGTTTTAAGTTTCGAAAAAATAAAACATTGACATTTCTGAAATCAGTTATTGGCTCTTGTTTGAAAGCAACCAGAAAATTTAATTTAATTATTTCTTAACTATGAACCAAACTAAGAAGATTACTACTTGATTCTTGACATTTGCCTTCAGTATTTCATCAATCTTAACTTGGCGTGTATTATTGCTTGTATGCTTTAGATATATTTAATTTGGTGATAAAATTTCATCATAACTTTATAGCTTGGACCAAATTTACACTAAAAGGCTCTAAGCTATTAGAAATATAGAGCCCCCTTGTAATCAACATAAGGCTTTTTTTTTCTTTTGCCCTTTCTATAAAATATCTCTTAATTAAACCATATTTAACCCCAAGCTTAAAGGTAAATCCAGCAGTGAATAGCTGACACTATTTGCTTCATTTACATTCTAAAATGTATACAATGTGTTGATGTCATTTGTAAGCTTACTTTAGCTAGGAATATCTAATATAGGTATCCCCTTGGTTTGTGTGAGGGGCTATGGATTAGTCACCGATGCTCTGATTTCTATAGTGCAAATGCTTCATGCATTTATAAACGTCACTTCATTGTTTAAAATCAGGAAAACTAGAGCCAATACTGACTTTGAGAAAATGCAGAAAAGTGATAGGTCAGGCTTAGCTTAAACACATCAGCTCTTTGTTATAATAAATAACATAAGATATCGCTAGCTGGGGGGGAGGGGTGTACACACATAGCTGTTTTAATGTGTGTTTACTTACACACACATATATGTCTAAAAGAAAAAAAACACACAAAGCAAGATTAAAGGATAATCACAATGGCTGGGCCTTTGAGCAGGAGCCTGGTAAACAGAAAGACATGAAACATAACAAAAAAACAAACATTGAAATGACACAGATGACAGTCTTAACATGATAATTAAATTTCATTCAACAATATCATTTTCAATCATTTGAGACTTGAAAAGCAGTGATGCATTGCACATCCAGGCTGTAGGCCACACTGAAAATGGTGCATAAATACTTTGTGATTTGGACATTCAGATTAAAAAGTGCTCTGCAATTTACCAGGGGAAATAATAACCTATGTACCACTGGTGGGCCACCAAGAAAAAATAGTCAAAAAAAATATTCACATGACTGGGACATTTCAGATCATCAACTAAGACACTCCGTAAGAAACTGTACTGTTGTATTATACATTTAAGCCAAAAAGTTTAAGCTCTTTTTTTTGTGTTTTTTTTTTGCTAATAAAATGTTTTTCAAAAGTTTTACATGGTTCATTTGTTCTTTCAGAGCTGAAAATAATTTACTTCCTAGTCCAAACCTCACGCAGGAAGACGGGGGATGGGAGTGGGCAGGGTTTGAACCTGAGACTATTGATAAATCTGAATTTACTTAGCCTCTTCTATCCAGATATACCAAGTCCCTAGCAATAAATCAAAAGTGTACTTCATGAACTTTTCAAACATTTCCCATGATTCAAAGTAAGCTTTTAGGTCATGTCTCAATAAATTACTTGCATAAAAAGAAAACTTCAGATTGATGGACTAATTATGTTTTAGTAACGAAGAAATATATTTATGTGATATAATTAAACCAATCAATTTATTTAATTAACAAAGTAAAAATTACATACATATAATATACAAGAATTATACACAGGGTATAGATTACTATAGATAGATACATATATGGATCTGTTATCTAGCTTATGATCATTTCTCTAACTCATGACAAGAGGGTATTATTATTACACCAAACAAAATATAATTGTCTAAGTATAGTACTGTTTTAGCGTGTGTTTCGAAAACAATGCCAACTTATTTTTTTTTACAAATAATAAGTGAAATTCATTCTAAAAACATTTTTTTTGTACATGTTTCATTGACTACCCAACAACCTAGACAACAGTTATGTGAAAAAGAAGAGACCAAGTACAGAGCATGCTGTTAATTGGGTCATATTAGTAGAGAATCTTTTTTTAAAAAGAAAACAAAAATGATGAAAATAACAGAAACCCTAGAGCTAACAACAAAATAAAAAAAAGAAAGGCTATTGACATCTCGCATCTCATCAATTTTAACAAACTACCAATTTGTTTAGATAATACTTTTCATTAAGACATGAAATTGTTTTCACAACAAAACCGAACAGGTGACATGCACATGTGATGAAATAGCCCTCAAACATCAATACAGTAAAATATTTCATTGGGCTTTACTGTGTTTGCCTAACAGAAAATAAACTACAGAGACTATTATTATCAAGAGTATTTTTTCATATGCTACCAAAAAAAAAGATCTGCATACTTAAAAAGAGAGGTTTTCTTCATTGTTTTAAAGACATTGAGCTAATCCAGATAGTGTCTTCTCTACAGATAACCAATAACATAATAAATAGTAATAGCAGTTCTCTGTCATATTGTTTTATAAAGTAAGAACCAAGCATGTTATGTTTTATTAACATGCACGTATGATAGGAGGCTTTGCCTAGATATGATCAGATAAGGGTACAGATGTAGACTAAATATGTGATTATAAAGATATAGTGATCATATAGAACATACATTTCTCTACCAGCTAACAGATCACCAAACTTGTACTCTACAATCATAACAAACATATACACATAGAACACTGAACTATTTAAATTAATTGTCATAAAGGAATGGCAAGCTCAAGGTGTTTTTTTTTTTTCATTGTATTCATGAAAACAAATATCCTAGTTGGCAGCAATGAAGAGAATTGAAAAAGCTATTGGCGAAGATGGGGGTACACACAAATATAATGTAGGCAGGACTGGTGGTTAATGATCAGACTTTAGTAAATTGAACTGACTTTGATATTGGTTTTGAAGACAAAACTAAATAATAGGCCTACAATCTTGTTTTAGCCCTAGAACAACTTGGGGGATATACACTTTTACACTACTTATCAATTTGGACATTTTATTTTGCTGTTTTTTTCTTGGAAGAGTAAAAGAAAAGTAAAAAAAAAAAAAAAATGAAAAAAAAAATCAAACATTAATTTAAAGATAGAACTTAAAAAAAAAAAATTCCAATCCCTTTTTATATGTTAAAACAAAATTAATTTAACAAAATAAAAAAAAATTTCAAACATTAACAAAATGAAAATAAATAAATTGAGCCTGTAGACATCCGACCAAACAACTAATCAACAAAACAATTGTGTGACATTTTGTCTTTCTGCCAGAAAGAGCTGGTAATGTAAAAAAAAGTCTTACCACTCCATCATAATCAACTTCCCCCTACAAAACAAAAAGAAATTGACAACCAAAAAAAAAAACAACAAAAAAAACAAACTACAAACCAAATAGAAACTTGCAAAAAGAAAACAAACCAAAATTAAAATAATAGAAACTAGGTGTGTATTGTTTTCACAGAAAAATTTAAAGCAATGAAAATAGCAAATATAAAAGTAAGGAGAATGAATCAATGTTGTTTTTTTTTAACTAAAATTATTTCCAGGAAATTTGTTTTACATGTTTGTATTTGTCATAAAACATAAAAGTTGTGTGTTTGCCAGAGTTTGCCAATACTTTGTGAATTAAGTATCTAATAGATGTTCTGGTCTTCTTGTTGGCAATTAACTTGACTAGGGTGTGCAATAGCTCGCATGCAATCCAACCCCTAGACAACGAGCCTGCACAACCACCCAAGGCTTGTTTGTGGCAGTAATACTTCATATACGACAAAAGAAAAAAAGAAGATAATATCACAAATATATTTGAGAAGGCGCTGCTTGTGCACTATATCACTAATGCTGGCTGTATGTGCAAGACATTAGGTCTTTATGAGATATTTGGTGACTCCAGTATAGTGCTGTGTTTTCTGCCTAATGTGCAGTCTCATGCTTTACAGAGATCAAAACTAGAACTTAGGACTAGGAATAGTTTTTTTCCCTTTAGATTTAATATCAGAAGAGAATGTTTAAATAATAAGAGAAACAAAAGAGAAACATGAAATGTGGGTAGCATGCGAGACAGAGCTGGTCCTTGCAGTAAATGATAAGACGAGAGATGATGATCTCACTCCTGATGCTGTCCTAAAGAGATTTTACTTAACAAAGATTCAAGCACTACATTTTACTTTTTTTTTTCTAAACTATCTAGAAATTCAACATTCTAATATGTTAATATTTATAAAAAAAAAAACTACATCACATCAGACACATAAATTGGTTTCTTAGAAATATATATAGCTAGCTTTAAAAAAAAAAAGCTCTACATATTTTATTAAAGGAAGAGAATTCAAAATTCTTTTGTTCAAAAAATGTTTTTCTGTTGAGTTTCCATTTAACAATCAATTATTATTTTTTGTTAATATTTCACCATGATAAATCAGTATTACAGAATGTAATTAAGAACCTACTACTGGAAAGTAATTTTTCAAAACAATATGAAGAAAAGACAAAAGTAGAAACTAAAGAAGACATATAACATACCAGTTTGGAATCATTCACTGGGTCATTCTGTCGCCTGATCACATCCTCAAACTGTCGACTCTTCTGTAAGGCACCAATTTTCATCTGCTGCTCTCTCTCCTCAGCTTCCCGCTCTATTGCTATCAGACGTTCCTGAAAGTTGTGAAAGAATTATTTAGACAATAGTTCAGGAAATAAAAAGGTTAATACTTATCAAGTCAGCTTTGGTATATTAATACCTGATGGTGACGCTCCGCTTCCTCTTTGGCTTTCTTGGCATTCATCTTTTTCTTGAGGGCTGCTTCTTCTTCAATTCTAAGTCTTTCAGCCTCCATCTTCATATCAAACTTTAATATACAGGAAATAACAATTATATCAAACTGCAAAACTGACAGAACAAAAATTACTAATATATTTTAATATTTATTATAAAATTAACTTACAATAGCATATAAAAAAAATTATATCAGAGACGTAAATTTAGGTAGCATTTCTTTTTATTTAAAAGGATTAGGTGTTTAGTCCCCAAGATATTTCTTACATTTTATTCAGAAATGCAACCAAGCAGAAAATTTATAAGGCCAATAGCAGTGAATTTTCATTAAATATGAAAATCTGAATTATGAATTAAGATTATAGATTTCTTTATTAATTTTGAAAGTATTTGGAATAAACAGAGGTTGAGTTTGTATATTATTTAATGTTTGATTTCATGTTCTAAAAATAGTGTGTGAATAAATTTCTGATTTACATTCAGTTTTATTATACCATCAAAAGTAACACAATACAGTGGAACCTCGAGATACGAGCTGCTCATGATAAGAGTAATTCGAGATACAAGCAGCACAGAGAGCGAAATTTCTGTTCGTTTTATGAGCGACAATTCAAGCTACGAGTTGAGCTTAATAGCTAAAACCTATTGACAACGATCGTGCGAAATCGAATCTTTCCATTGTCACTTGAAATAGGAACCATAATTGCCAGTGGGAATATATATCAGCCACTACTTGGACAAACACAGTAGAGTGTGGGTAGACCATGATCTCAACCATTAGCACGTATCACAGCGCTTATCAAAGGCTCATCTTGGTAGCAAGAGTGTTGTAGCTAGCAAGTTTAGTGATTTTAATCGGATCTGGAACGAATTAAACTCATATCTCGAGGTTCCACTGTACCAACAAATTCTTCCTCATTCTCCTACCTCAATCTTTAATCTCCTGAGTTTCTTCTGAGCAATGATTGTCCTGATTGATGCCTGGATCTGTATGATAGCAATCATTCTCTTCTGTACCCACTGCCTGACAAGGTAACCACGACAAAAACGCTGCAAAAAAAAAAAAAAAAAGATTAAGTTGAAAATAAAAATCATTCTACTTTAGAGTTGTAGATTATTGCAATTTTACACCCCACACAAAATGAAGTATTGCCAAACAAGAAGAAATGAACTGACTCTTGCAACTCTACAGACTGACACACAATCACTTAAATAAATATTTAAAAGCATTTTTTTTTTACTAAGAAATTTTATTATAATAAAAAGATCAAGGACAACAACTGAGTTATCTAACCTGAACATTGAGGGCCCAGCCACGAATAAAATTAAATCTGGCAGTTAGAATCCTGGACCTGATCATAGCCTGCAGGCGCATGTATCCTTGCTTCATCTGATGACCAAATATGGTCAATAGAAATACATAATGGTAAAGAGATAAAATACAAACATTAAAGTAGTTTTGTTTTGCTAGATAGCAGAAAATTTTAAAGTGGTCTGTAGCACACAAAATGAAACATATTTTTAGATATAAAGTTTCTTTAGGCCACTTTGTTTAAAGTAATAACATTATATATTTCTATTTAATTGAATTTTTTTGTATTATTATATGCATACAAATTGGAGAAATAAAATTGTAATCACATTAAATGTAGCATATAGCTTGTGTAGGACAAAAATGAAAAAGTTACTGTACCACAAGGAAACGTTTTCTGTCCTGATAGGCCCTGACAGTGGACTGTACGGTCACAATGCATTTCCTCATCTTCAAGAACCGCCTCCTGTAATGCCAAGACCTGACCATCTTCTGTATGATTAAGATCTTCTTGGTGAGCATAATCTCCCTTTGCTGCTCTAGATAAGCATCTTGTGCATCCTGTTAAGTAAACAGTGTCCTTAGAAAACTATGTAGACAAATGCAAACAAATGACCACCTGATTAACAGCTACAATACAAAATTATATTAAACAGATAAGTGAAGCTAATCAAAGACAGTTACTCCATTGATACAATAAGAACTACTAAAGTCTCTGTAACTTCCTGAACAATCAGACTACAGCATGTAATACAAAACTTATGATTAAAGAAACAGAAGAAAAGCATTGTGATAAAATAAAAAAAATCTAATTTCTCTATCAGTTAACCTAAAGTGAAGTATTATCTATTTTACACCAGTTCCAGTAATTTGATATGAAAATTCCAAACATAATATTTGTTATTGCTGAAATTACTACTAACATTTACATGTCTCATCAGCTTGGAAAGCTTCATTGATCACTATTCAAAGATCAGTTTTTAAATCAATATTTTGATAATATCTGTTTTTCTTCTTACTTATGGAGGATAGAGCATCTGACTATATAAACTAACCTTAAGGAAGACTTTAGTTTTTCCCAGCTGGTAGTCAGCATTAGCCAGAACAGCCATGCAGATTTTGTTGGAGGCTGCCTTACAGTCCTCTTTATGAGAGGGCTTGATGCCTTCCACCAGCAGCCTGTATCTGTCTACAAACTCTGCAAAATGATGCCTGATGGGATACCCTGCCCTTCTGATGCGAATGGTCTCCATCATGCCAGAATATCTCAGTTGTTTGCAACACAGTTCACGGTCAAAGAGCTAAGGGGTACAAAAAATAATTTTAAGATTTTTATGCAGACACATCAAAAACTCAAATGTTAGTTATTTCAAAAGTAACACCACAGACACGTTGAACTTTGATGTTAACTCTTTCATATAGTTCTCAGCAGTACCATTTGGTTGAGCATTAGAACAGACAATACTGAGAACAAGTGGCACTCAAAACTAAAATTCTTCTGAAATCTTTATTCTAACATTCAGGTGGAGGATTTGAAATTTTTTGTTTTGAAGAAAATTATTTAAGGTTGAAAGCATAACAAATTGTTTTGGTGTCTCCATCTCGTGCAATAATAAATCCTATCATTTTAAACGTCTACTTACTATGTGCTTTGAAATGTAGTTTCCATTAGGAACTAGCACATTTTGAGTCTTAATGACATTTTATTTAAATTTTTTTTTTACTACAGTAAAACTTAGTTCCATTGAACTTGGATGTGTAACACAATAAGAGTTTGATGATGTAAATGTAGAGTAACTGTAATCGTAACCAATTGAACATTGCCTAACTACCTGATCTTTTAGTATTCAATGTTTATTGATTTCATGGGTTTGACCTATCATAGTTTTCTTACCAATGGTTTCTTGTATTCATTAGGTTTGATACATCGGACAAAGAAAGGCTGACATGAGCTGAGAGTAGTCATCAGCTGTTCTAAAGATCTTTTGAACTGAGATGCCAGTGTTCTGGACTGTTTTCTAGTGTCTGTACCCTAAGATTTAGAAGCATATTGAAAAAATGTTTAAGTTCATTAAAAAAAATTTATAACTAAGTTTATATCATGCATAGAATGAATGATAATCCCTGTTGAGTTTCCAAACTGAAGGTCTTGAGATAAAATCTTAGTAGAGGTTGGCATTTAAAATTTAGACTTTTAAGAAGTACATGAGTCCATTCAACAAAAGGCTCTAACATTTCAAATTCAAGAGAAAGTAAAGATGGTTGTTCGATGAGATGACCGATGATAATCCCTCCATCTGTGGGCAACAAAAGTAAGATGAATTTTTCATCATCTGTCATCTTGACATTGTAGAAAATAATACTTCCTAACAAAACATTTTGGGATAACTTTATTAAAATTGTGCCATACATTTCATTCAGTGAAACTATAACCTCAGTATATAACAAGTGTGGTATTCAAAAGTTAGCATTTGGACTGAAAAAAAAATGCAGACTAGAGAGCATTCAAAGTTGATGTCAAGTTTGCTCTCCAGTAACAGCTGATGTTTAGTTTTCTCAAAACAAAGACATGGAGTTGTCACTTACCATGGATAAATCTGAGCTGAATAATGTATTGATAAAGTTGCTTTTAGAGGCTTGAATCAACTGGACAAGGTCTGTACTGAATGTATCTCTGTTTTTCTCCAGGAAGCCTATCAACAAATATTGTATATGTTTTTTTCGCAGTTGAGATCAATGACATTGAGTTCAATTAGCTAGTCAAATGTGTGAACAATACATTTGTTTTTTTGTTTTTTACAAGCAAAGGTGTCAATTATAAATTAGTATTACTATTAATTTTGTAATCAATGAAGTAAATGGTGATTTCTTGATGTAAATTGCTTTCACTTTAAAAAAAAAGGGTTCCATCATGATAGGACAATTCTGACTTTTGTGGCTGTCATTCAACTGGTTAGAAAAAGGTTTTAGATGTTGGTTCATGTTGAACCAACAGTGGTGTTTTTAACACCTGTTTAGTTTAACCATTCAGACAATCTAATAAAATGAAAAGTTGAAACGATCATCGATCCCTAAACTAAAAGGTTTACCTCTAATATTATAAAAGACAACTCCCGCAAAATGTTGAAGACCAAAAGTTTGATTGACTGCAGCTTTGGGTTTCAGATAATTTGGGTTGCTAGAATGATACTGGTGAAGTTTGTTCAACAAGCTTTCATCTGTACCCTGACAAAGAAACAAATGATCCACATTGGTAGTTTTTTTTAAAAAAGTGGCATTTATTAAATTTACAAAACAAAGGTGGAAACTAACAATTTAAAGATTTACGAATGTAAAGAAAAAATTTAAGTTACTTTTTATCATCTTTTGTAACAATATCACTTATTTTATTTTATTTTCAAAACATTTTAAATGATCATTAAATGACATTAAATTAATAATTTTCATTTTTTAAATTTGACTAAAAAAAAAAGGAGATGGCGTCCTAGCCCAATTATCCTGAAAGATGATAAAGTGGCAATGGCTGGTAGGGGTCTCACATCAGGCCTAAAGTATACTAAAATTGTGTGTGCTGAGACCTACTTTAGGAAACTTGCTCTCTTCATCAATCAGGGCCAACATGTTCATGGGTTTAGCAGCTATAAGGTCCAAGGCATCCTGGTTGTCAACAAAGGCAATGTGCTGCCAGCTGATCCCTTCCAAATTGTACTCGGCCTGCTCCAGTTTGAAGATATGCCTGACAAAAAACTGCTGGAGGTTCTCATTGGCATAGTTGATGCACAGCTGTTCAAAGCTGGGGACAAGAAATACTAATGAGACTTCAAAGAAATCAGAGACAAAGAAGTTATAAAAACATATTCCAATACAAAATACCTACAGGCACACAAGTGGAACTATTTTTTTTTACAATACCTCTAATCAAGTCAGAACTTTATGGAGGAACCTGAATGGAACATGGACATGGATCTCAAAAATGACTATAACAATTTTACTATAAATTTGACAGTTGATGTATATTGCTGAGAAAAGAATTAGTAGGTCGTTGGCCACATTGGGTAAACTCTAGTAAGACCGTTCTAGTTTTTCAAAGTAAAAAAGAAATACAGTTTAATTTGGCTAGAGAACTAGGTCTTGATCTAGATCCAACATCAGTTTTGAAAGGAATATCCTGTTAAGGAAATTCTGAACATAGGGCATTATTAATTGAAGAGTTGAACAAATTAATGATAAGGAAAATGTTGCACATGAAAATTGTGTGCATCATCTTCTAAGTCTAGATCTAAAGGCCTATCATTGGAATATTATAAGGTGTAGTAGATCTATATTTTGGCTTAACCAGGATTCATTTGGGTAGGAGGATAAGGTAAAAATGTTCCATTCTTTTTTTTATCTCACATTCATTAGTTATTAAGAGAAAAACAATAAGCATTTTAATGCTTTTCTTTTTAATTATCAATTCTATATTAAAATATGAACATTTGACCAAAAATGAAAAACCAAAACTATCACTTCAATTACAACAATATTAAAAGATCCACTACATATATGTTATTTGTCAAAAAGGTAATGCTTTCTAGTTAGCCATTCAGTTACAGGTGAGTACAGAAATAGAAAATTTCTGTTAAGTCTTTAAATGATCATAAAAAAAAATACTCTGCAGCTAAACTTTTGGTTGTTTAGTTAGAAAACTAGATAAGAATTTAAGGACAATTATAAAAGAAATTACTGGAACTTTTATATATCAATTTCATCAAATGTGTACATTCATATAAATTTGTTTTCCAAAAAAGGAAGCAGTACATGAAATAATTTATTAAATATTTTCCAGCATCAGTTTTAAATGTTTACCTATTTTTATCGAAATTCTCAAATCCAAAAATATCCAAGACTCCAATGGATTTGCGGTAACTTCCTGTCTTTGGTTTGTAAATGGCAGAGTTAATTTTCTCCACTATCCAGACAAACATACGTCCATAGATGCCTTTTACAAAAGCATCTCGAACATCAAGTGACTGCTCTTTGTTCATAGTATATGTGACGCTCTCTCCTTTAGCGAATATTGTCTTTGTGGTTAATGCATCGATCAGGGCCTGAGAATTCACCTGGAGAAAATAAATATTCATTATCAAATAATTAGATTATATACAGCTTAAATTCCATTCATCATTAGGAGCATGGTGTACTTTAAATTAATATTTAAACATTATTTACACATTAAATACGCAACAGATGCTGAATGTGACCATTAGAGGCATGAGCTAAAGATTATTACCATAAAAAAGTAAAATTAAAGAAGATTAAAAACCAACAAAACATATTTTGATAAGAATAATGGCAAGTGACTTGTCAAAAAATATGAAACAGAAGTGAATCACTTTACCTCCAACTGCCTGGCAACTTTGTTGATGTAAGAAATGTCTTGGATTTCTGTCGCTTCAATGTTGTCTAACTCAATCTCTAACATGGACAACAGAGAAAATAACATATTACATTTCAAACCAAGTTATGTTGCAAAAAAAACAACAGAATTTTGAGATGTGACATTAGCTAATCACTCACCGTTATACTTGACATTGCCAAGGTGCAACAAGGCAGACAGAACTTTCAGAATCTCCCAAATGTCTGTTTCATTGAACATTAAAACTTTCATGGCTGCCCTGATGTCAGAGAAGTCTTTTTTGTCATCTCTACCTTCACATGTGATGCTTCCACCCTGAAGAAAGTGAACAGAAAAACTAAATAACCATTTAGCTGGAAACCATAAATGTGATTTTTAAGAAAACAATTACACTTACAATACTTATTTAACATGGTGAATATATGTAACATAACAAAAAAAATAGTGCTTAAAAAAAAGTTGATACAGGTAATCATGCTACACTCTTTAGTGGGTTATCTTGCCTGTGAAAGACAAAAAAAAACACACCTGTATAAGATATTCATAGTTCATTGCATTCTGCAGTTCCAGCCTGGCCTTTTCCTCTGCAGACATGCCAGCTAACATACAGTAGAATATATGGTAATTGCGCTCATCATGCATCTGACTGACAATACGAGACTTCTCCAGGAGGTACTGCTCTATTTTGGCTCCCTCTATCACTCCCTTGTCATTAAAGTGGATGTCTATGTATTTGCCGAACCGACTAGAGTTATCATTACGTATAGTCTTTGCATTACCAAAAGCTGAAAAAAAAAATATTGTAAACCTGTTATTATGTTAAGAACATTAGCAGATTTGTCAATAAAAAAAAATGCTACAGAATTTTTAAAAACTTTGTAAAAATAGGATATTATGACTAACATTTTAGTTTGACAAACATTGAACAAATATTTAATAATAAAATTGTTGTTTGGTCAGAGTGGTGCAGTAGTGTAAAGTTTTGAGTTTAAGTCCTGGTGGAGTTTTATTCAGGATTTTCAAAGAAGTTTGTTAGGTATGTGGCCTCAAATAAAGAAAGTAAAAGTGATTTGTTTATTGTGATTGCTAAATGACAGCTCTGTAAAATTGATGATCACAGAAAGGAAATGAACTGAACATTCTCTGCCCTGTCAACCATTAGATCTCAAAGGGATGCTTGCTTTTATTTATTGATCATGTTTTGATATTCAGATGACATAATTTCCCTAGTTTAAACAAAAATATTACATTTTAGCTAAAGGGACAAGTCAGACACTAACCTTCCATGATAGGATTAGCTTCCAGGATTTGTTGCTCTATCCAAGAATGTTGGCCAGATACTGCAGCCAAAAATTGTAAGATGAGTTTGGTGCTCTCTGTTTTGCCAGCACCAGATTCACCGCTGTTTAGGTGGGGAGACAAAACAAGTTAATAAATAGAAAGTATAAATATTCAACAAAACAAAAGTTTAATTCAACAAAATGGCTAGCCTAATTCCCATGAAGGTTTTCTTTATAGTTAGGGATTCAGAAAACAAAAAAAAGTCCTTCTAGTGCCCAATGATATTGTACAATGGGATAGGTTTATGATATTCTTTTCACACTTCACAATATTACAGCTTCACATAAGCAATAATGTATAATTGTGGTGCACGTTGAACTGATATGCCCACAAACCACAATTCAGATCACCAACCAGTAATGTGAGAGTGACCACAGAGCTAACCAACAAAAAAAAATGTGGATTGAATTCTGATGGATATTGGATTTGTGACTGTTTTTGAGTTCACTTATTTCTAAGTTAGATTCTTATGCTTCCTCATTACACCATAACCATTTGGCCACATCACATCTGCCCAATAGACTTTTACTGAGAGATTATTCCTAAAAGAAACCTCTTGACCAAACTACTCTTTTAGCGAGATTAGTGAGATAACATATTTAGTCTCACACTTTTCTATTTACAACAGAGTAAAGAACTTTTATTTCAATGCAACAACATTTTGTCTTTTAAAGTTTTCAAACAAAATTTAAAACATGAATGTATTTATAATGTCATAAAACTATTGACTGTGTGATACAGAGATCACAAGTGTCAAATCTGTTAAACAAAATCAAATTAGAAGTAGAACTACAAAGACAGTTTCTAGACTGCTGTCTGACTGTGTAATGTCTTATCAGCTAGAAGTACTTTGTAACACACTACAAAACTGACACAGATTTAGATAAAAGAAAATTAAAGCTTTCTAGGAAATGTTGCTACAGAGAAACTATTAAGCCAGTTAATGCTCACAACTGCAGCAGTTACTGTTACACCATAATATAATTCTCTGATCATTGTATTTTGTAAATTACAAGAAATCTTGTTGCTGAAATAATTAAGGATCACAATTAAATGAGGCCAAAATGTTAGAATAGCAGAACAAATGCCTGAACAGTTTTCCCACTAAGAAATCACACATATGTCAAGCACTACTTACCATTTATAGTCCAGAAAAATGCCTACTAGCTATAGACTGTTAAGATCAATTATCTCTATTCCAAAAAATAATAATCAGAGAGCTATGGGGGAAATAAAAATGTCTGTCATTACTTTGGTTGAGGGATATGTACCAAAAACACGAAAGAAGCCAAAACTGACATAGCTGAGGAAAATAAACTTAAAGGGATATTTCTGGTCAAAAAAAGGAACGTAGATAGTATCAGAGTACTGACTAACAGCTTTAAGTGCAAATGAGCTGGAAGAAAACTACAACCCTAGATACAAACAATACATTGAATAGACACAAACATAGGTACTTACAGGGGAGTAGCTAGGAATTTTCCATCAGTTGGGGCTCATGGATGGGGGGGGGGGGCTATACCTCTTTGGGGCCCCTGCATTTAGCGTAATATTAGATTTTTAATGTAAAAAAAAACACTCATTTGGGGGCCCCCTTCAAGTGGGGGCCCAGGACGATTTTCAAATTCTCCCCCTCCTCCCCCCACCCTAGCTACGCCACTGGGTACTTAGCAAAAATAACATAGTGTAAGTTATTGGACAATAATGCTCTATGTTGCTATAAGAGCAATAGGTGAAAACAATTGTAAAAAAAAATGGACCAATGGATGGCTTCTGGTGGAGAGAACAGAAGAGCACACAGAACAGTTCATCAAGTCTGACAGCTACACCTCAAAAACAATCTGTG
>JADKLZ010019686.1:10536906-10548759 GCA_021533235.1 Biomphalaria straminea
AAAAAAAGATAAACATGACCCCGGATATTATTGTAGTTTCTGTCAATACTAGTTAATTATTTAATTGAAAAAAAAAAAGGAAGATGCTCATTGGGTTAAAGCCATTATTAACAACCAGAAGCAATTTTTTTTTTATTTTGAAAATGGCGAATAATGGAAATCTTTGTTTCTCTTACGATACAAGCTACCGATCTGAGACGAGTTACCTGATACGAGAAACCGATCTGATACGCGTTATAGGGTGCTCAGAAGCACATTCGAAGATACGACTGGTCTTGAAACAGATCTGGTGCATGCGGTTGTCTAGCCCTGTACGGAGACAAGCGAACCCTACAGAGCACTGCCAGATACCTGGACCGTGTTGTAAGGGATCAATCCCAGCACGGAGCGTGTTGGTGCACAGAGGCGTACAAATGACACGCGTTACTTGTCTGACACGAGTTGCTGCTCTGATATGAGCTAACAATGTTGTTGGGTTGATAGAAAAGTGTCAACGTAAAAAGTTCTCCTGATGTATTTGCCTAGAACAGATCATGCCAATAAAACAATAGCTTTCAACAGCACCAGTACACGTGTCAACTACATACGAGCGGGCATATCAATATCCTGCCTTCATGGAATATCACAATGAGGAGGAGGGGGGGGAGAGTTTAAGTTACACGTATAACAACTGACTCACAACGTTTTCTTTGATAAGAGCTGATTCCCAAGCCCACGTCATCTTGACACGGTAAAGAGAAGTCCTTTTTTTTAATTATCCTTAAATCTTTACACCAAAATAATTTCGCATATATTTATTTTAGAATCAACGCGCAGTTTGGAGGGGGTTCAAGCTTCACAATCAAACTTTGGCTTAGTAAATTTTAAAACACTATTCATCTTTTCTTGCACCAAGAAAAAGCATCCAGAATACCTCCGCGGTCCAATGAAAAGCGAAATCATGGGAAGAGAAGAGCACTGAGAGA
Source organism: Biomphalaria straminea (assembly GCA_021533235.1). Classification (NCBI taxonomy): domain Eukaryota; kingdom Metazoa; phylum Mollusca; class Gastropoda; family Planorbidae; genus Biomphalaria; species Biomphalaria straminea. The sequence goes on from JADKLZ010019686.1 coordinate 10,537,872, forward strand.
GTTAAATCAAAGTATCCACGGATTGCAGGTATCTATTTGTTTTGTAAAGACTGCCTCGTTACATCAATGTGAAATAAATAGGCAGCGGAGTATTGAAACAGCGAATTTCCAAGTAGCTAGTTGTAACAATAGAGTATAGCGAGACCCACTTTCGGCAACACAGCTATTTAATTAAAAGTATCTCCAGCATGATCCATTTGACCAACGGCAGCAATGGTTATCAATAATGTATCGAAGGGATCGATGAGGGTATGAATGAAGAGAGGGTCTCTGACATAGACCTTAGAGAGAGTCACAGATAGAGACAGAAGAGAGGGCCTCTGACAGATACTGTAGAGAGGATGCCTGACAGTGTGTCATTTTACGACATCTAAGTACACAGCATATGTTTCCATTAAGAACTATTGAAAAAACAAACAATTAGTCCATTTTTCATTCATGCTTTAGAGTCAAACGTAACACAAGATGGAGGATTAATAAGATAGATAAAAAAAAAACGGGAAAGCTTGGAATCCGCTTAGAGTAAATGCACAAGATGCTGGGTATCAGATACCAGGAAAAGAAGAAACACGGGTTTGTAGCCTACTGTTATAAATCAACATTCTGGCTGGCAAAAGGAGGAACTCCTCAATACTGTCAAGAGACGAAATATGGGCTAGTTCAGTCGTAAACACGAGTCACTGTCAAAAGTCATTCTTCCAGGTACAGTGGAAGGAGCATAAAGAAAAGGTCGTCCAAAGAAAAGCTGGACAATGTAAAAGAATTGGCCGGCCTCTCTCTTGATATCCTATTAACAAATAGCTGCTGTCCGGGAAAAAATGGAGGAATTTGGTTACGCTGTGACCTGTCTCAGCACCCGCACGACGAAAGTCAAAGAACAGATGAGAAACATATTTTAAAAACTATCCACAATTAACCCAAACTTAAATGCCTGGAAGGAGTCTGCTTGTTTTTTTGTTTTTTTTTTCAAACTAACATTACAGTAGCTTACTGGCTGTCGCATCTTAAGCACTTACTGGCTGTCACATCTTTAACACTCACTGGCTGTCGCATCTTTAACACTTACTGGCTGTCACATCTTTAACACTTACTGGCTGTCACATCTTTAACACTTACTGGCTTAACGTGCTCGCAGCGTGCTATTGGGTTACAGAAATCGGAAAATATTTCTAGCAATAAGCCAACTTACGAATACCTGCGATAGTTACAAGCTCACCATAAACAAAAATATCAACAAACAACACAAGAGACCGGCACCCCGCCAAGCCGGCCCCCCCCCCACACACACACCGCATGACTCACCTTGGATAAGATCACCATGGCGTGTCAGGAATCCTACCTGAGAATGTTAGTGTATCATGTACCTGAAAGAGAGAAAGAAGAGACATTCAAGACAAAATACTAAGTATTAGATCTAGAGGTTTCTACTTATTAATAAAGCAAAATATTAAAAAATACTTTTTAAAAAAAAAAAGAAAAATAGATTATAAATGGGGAAAGAAGTGACAAGTATAGCTATATATATATATATATATCAATATTCTCAATACTGTACTATCTCTGCTATTCTATATTTAAAAATATTAATACCGACTAATTAATTAATGTCTTGTTAGGGACAATGAATCTGGGACAATTTCATCTGGATCCGAGACTAGGAAGTGAGGGATGTAAATAGAACAAAATGTGTACCAGACGGACGGAGGGAGTTGATAGAAGCTTTGGAAACATTGATTTTTTTTTTTATTAACAACAAAGTTAATAAGCATCAAAAGAATCTAGGCTGCGGAATAGTGGTCGAGGAACTGGAACCTTTTTTTTTTTTAAAGTGTGTTTTATGGGTGTTTCCTAACTTGTGAAACACTGACAATTCTATATTGTGAGGGAACTCAATACTATAGGGGTGTATTGATAAAATAGAATATTCAGTGCCTGTCGAGAGTTTGATACTTTCTGCGTAGAGTAAATTATGGTTTGTAGTAAAAGACTTAAAAGTGCCATATGATCTTAGAGGGAACTTACAAAGTCAGTATTGAAAAAAATAATATGGACATAAAAAGTCATGCATATTAACCAATGACTTAAATTCTGCCAAGTCACTGGTTTTCCTGACTAGCTCAGACAACCCATTCCCTGCTCTAATAGCGCTAGGGAAGTAGCAGCATTTTTACAAATTTGTCCTTGCATAAGTTTATACGAGTTAGGAAAAGACATAAAGGTAAAAGAAGGGAAAGAGAGATTCCAACCAAAAAAAGTTCATTACTATAATTTATAGTACTGAAGAATTTGTGGGTAATAAATATTCAAACTACACGCGGAATGAGATAAACTTTATCTCAACTGTTTAGTTCCTAGTAGGGAGACAGTATTCGGGTCTCGGTACGACCAGTGGATACTATTTGAAATACAGTGTCTTTACCCGTTTACCAAATACGTATGATGCTATGCTATGATGACACACAGGACTGACTCTAATCGCCTTGTCAAGTAATGTCAGTTATATCTTTATGGGACACTCTTGTGCAAGATACTGAGACAGCAACAAGATGTGCAACTAACGACGTTGGTTAAATTTGGAAGAAAGCTAACCAACTGTTTCTGTTTTATTTACATGACCTCGAGTGACACAGTGACCTGTACTTGTGTACTATACAGTAGATGATATAATAGAGGGACACTAACGCAGCCACAAAAGTATAACTAACTGTTCCAAAGACATGGCCACATGACTCCGGGCAAGACCATAGCGAACTCCTAGTTATTTAAAGCGTATTTATTTCCTTGACACTCTCGTGTTTGAGTACTTAGTATCCGACGAGCTACCTCTTCCGACACTTCAAGTTCTTCTTAAAGGGAACAATGCTCCTAAATGTCAATAAGCCAGGTGACGTAGAGGCTAGGCAGGCAATCAGTCCACGTAGCTCAAGAACAATGGTCTCTCACTTTGGACTTGAAGAAATGTCAGGCAAGAGCTCAGTGGAACGTCTTCGTGTCGCGAGAACTTCACCTGATAGGAAACCCACGACTTATGGCTAGTCCGTAACCTTCGCCAATACTCAGCCACAGACATCCAGGATTTTTTTTTAACATCACTATACTTGATAGATAGACATGTACTTGCTAAAAAATCTTCTATTATAAATTGTTCTATCAGCATTTTATACACTACTACTAACATAATGTTTTGTGGTCATGTATGGCAGATTTTACACCACTGCATTCTCCTCGTTAGATTGAACAGACTCTGACTAATTACATGACTCCATTGACCTGGTCTTCACTCCTCGCTTTCTAATGGCCGATTCAATTGTATTTATTTATGTGTGTGTTTCCATGGTTACGGTATTGGTCTAAGCTACAAAAATGTTGACCATTGTTAGGCTGTTAGACAAAGGACAGGCTCTACGCATGTTAGACAGAGTTAGATTATGTAAAAATAGTGGCATGCAGAATAAAAGACAAAAACAGTATAGGCATCTATATCGTTAGCATTAGCTGGGATTGAGTCGTGACAAACGACAGCAGCGACTCCACTCTTACATTGTTGAAACGTACAGGACAGATTATCTCCACAGGGCCTGATTTGTGTTTGTAGTCACTGACAATCTACATTAGATTCCATATTTTACACTAACAATCTTCCTAGAAGCTGTGACATTGTTATTCTAAATAGGCACAAAACGCTTAAAATTTGAGCTATTTATAACCCAGTGGCGTAGCTAGGCTGGGGGAGGAGAATTTGAAAATCCCCAACTTGAGAGGGGCCCCCAAATGAGTATTTTTTTTTACATAAAAAATTAAATATTAAGCAAAATGCATGGGCCCCCAAAGAGGACAGGCCCCCAAAGAGGACAAGCCCCCCGACCCCCCTCCAAAAAAAAACAATTGAAAATTCCTAGCTACGCCCCTGGTCCCACCCCTTTGACCCAGGCTGGACGAAGAGACCTTTGGGGTCAAGCATTTGGCTTACGCTGTGAATATCGCTTTAGGGTCTCAGTTATAATCATGTAGATTTGTTTCTATTCCACCATGACGTCTACAAACGGTTTAATCTTATAAACGTTACGGTCAACACATGACAGATCTCTAAACAAAATAAAGAGATAGCTCTAGGAGAAAATATGACAAGAGGAAAAGGCAGAATAAGATAAGAAAGGCTGATAAGAAATAATGAAATGAATAATTAATGAGAAGCCCAAGAAGATGTGCGTGTCCATGTGCCCCGGTGAGATTTGTGCACGTAACACAGCAGGTGTGTGTAGTAGGGCGCCCTGCTGTGTAAGCCGACACACATCTTACTCCTTAACGGGGAGCCATCGAAAGTCTCAGCGCAGACAAAAAATAGATCAGATTACATCTTCATTACAAAATGGGAAAAAAGAAATCTACCGAAAGAAATTATTGACCTCATTTAGTTAGAGATCGACAGTTGTAATGATGCTGGTCACCGGTAGTGCTTAATGAAGGTGTTCTAAGGGACAACTGTCAATAACGCAACGGAATTATCGGAAAAAAAAAACACACCAACTTTTAATTACAAACATCTTTAAATCATGAAAAAAAAAAGTAATTAATTAATATAGTAACTTTATAGATATGTAAACATTGACATTTTAAACTACTGATTACTGCATGTGCAATTTAATTCCATAATTCCTAAACATGTAACAAAAAATATATAAAGATCTTGAGTTAATGACCACTTCCTTCACATTTTTTTACCCGAACTTTCAATTATTGACCATTAATGACCATTAAATTAAAAGCAGAACTGAAGTTTACTTACAAAAAACATTGATTGACAATCCCATTTGACTGTAGTGTTTTTTTTAAGAAGAAATCTTTTCACCCCTCTCTGACCGCTACATTTTTAATGCATTGACCACTAAATTTAATTTACAATTACATTACACACAAAAATAATGTCGACATCATCAAAGCCTATTAGGCGATATATTTATACCGGAATATATACAAACTTCTTGGAGAATACTTCTATGGACTACTTGGTCTAGGTTTAGACTTAAAAACCTACATAAGAAATAACCACACGACTGCATAGCAAGGACATGTACCCGGCAGGCGTGCATATAATTTCGAAGAGCACATGAAAATCCAAAACTTGGGCGGAGTTGAAACTAAGGCGAAGGATAAGCTCCGGTTACGGGGCCAGTTCTTTGGTTCACACACAGATAGAAATGTAAAAACACTTCTGAATGTAAGTTTTCCCCTTTCAAACCTTGTGCTCTATAGGGCAGATGATGTAAAGGTCATCTGATTCTGCGGCCTACGGTTAATGAGGGTGCCATGTGAAAAGCACAAAGTCCAGTTTCCTTTACTTTTCCCCAACTAATGTCAGGTACCCATTACAGCTGGGTGGACTCAGAGGTGCCCAAGGATCCCGAAACAAAATTTCCAGTCTTCACCGGGATTCGAACCCGGGGCACCAGGTTCAGAAGCCAAGGTCAGCCACCGCGCCCCCTACTTCTGAATGTGCATTTCATATATTGAACCAGATTTACTTAAGCCCAACTACTTAAGGCACCCTCGCTAGCCGTTGGCAATAGAAAGAGATGACCTTTACATTATCTGCCTTAGACATAGTAAGGTCTGAAAGGGGTACTTTACTTTAAGTCCATGAAATCATGTATGGATTCCTAAATTGATCTTTGACATGATCGTACAGCGAACACGTTTCTTATACAAAAATAAATAGATAAATAATAATAAAATATATACACTGCTCATTGCATACCAGACAGTCCATGAATACGTTCAGTGAACAAAGGGAACAAAGGAAGATAATCCAAAATGCCAAGTTATTATGAATAGGCGTGTTATTTATCTCCCTTACATATCCTTTTTTGTGTGTCCATACCGCACACAGAGAAGCGAATATTCATGAGTTGAGAGCAGCGGAATATAGTGTTGAGAGAGAGAGAGAGAGACAGAGAGAGAGAGAGAGAGAGAGAGAGAGAATAGAGGGGGGTATGATAGGAGCACTGTGGAGAAAGAAAAAGAATATTCTACACCTCTCCCGAATCTAACCTCTGATTCAAGGGTACTGACTTCCACTTAATATAACAAGATCAATAACATTCTCAATAAAATATCTCTAGACAAATAGGGGATGGAAAAGAGAAAGATAATAGAGAGATAGAGAGAGAGAGAGAGAGATAGTCAGAGAGATAGATAGAGCGAGAGAGCAGGGGAAAAGCGAGAGGGTTGAGAAAAGCGCTAGCAAAGTGGATCTGACGTGATCGATACGTGAGTAAAATGTAGTGTGACATCTACTGATACCCATTCAAAGTATAATGTTCTTCTAGTAGGCCGTACCACTGATGTGTTGTTCAAGCAGTCTATGACCACAGGGTGATGTGAAGCATTCTATATGGACACCAAGCCATGCGATGCATTACAACTCTTAATATCCCCATACATCTAGCGGCGCTCACATTCAACACGTGCAGCGAACTTCTTATATGGATAATTTCATTTTATACCCAACAAGCTGAAAGTGCCATGTTTTTACCAAAAACAAGTATTCAATGTCAAGAGTGTAATGGATCGATGATGCGTCTAGAATACGTCTTTAAACAAATCTCAATCAGAAAAGGAAAAAAAAAAAACAGCTAAACATACAGACACAAGAGATGAAAACAAGACAGGTTTGCAATACAGAGTTCATGTGCGCTAATGATGTTAAAGAAGACCTGACTGTTAACCAATTCAAGACATCATCTTAGCATCGTTTTCATTCTCCTACCATCTCAAAAGGACAAGGATGATAGAGTCTCACATGTCCCTTGTTCTCTTGACGATCTAATTCATCAGTAAACACGAACATTTGTCTGACAAAAACTAGAGGGCTGTTATTTTATTGAATGGATGTGTATTGTATTTGACAATACCGTTTATTTAAAACATTTTAATGTTGTTTTAAGTTTTTTTTAAACACAGCCGACCTGTTGTTATTAATCGCACTATTGTAAGCATTCCTACCGGATAATACAACTTACTATTACTGGCATTATTAATAAATAGCGGGCTTCCGAACAAGCCCTTTAACATTGTATGCTAAGAGGCCAGACCGAGAGACTAACCCCAGGGGGCCCATCTCTAAGCAAACTCTTTCAAGAAATGCTAAAGATCCACTGCACAGATTGTCAAGAGTTTTTGTTAGCTGATACCCCTCTCTCTCTCTCCCATTTTTTAAAAATGACATTTCCGATGCTTTAGCTGCAGATGTCCTATTAAGACCTTTAAAACATATGTCATATCTTGATCTTACTACATATGTCCTATCTCGAAATTACTACTTGTCCTATATAGTCCTTACTACGCAAGTCCTCTCTAGACCTTACTACATATGTCCTATCTTTACCTTACTAAATATGTCCTATATTAACCTTAATACATATGCCCAATCTAGACCTTACTACAAATGTCCTATCTTTACCTTACTACATATGTCATATCTAGTCCTTACTAGATCTGTCCTATCTTGACCTTACTGCACATGTCCTATCGAGATCTAGATAAGCCCCGCTGACGTTGACGCGCTCACTCGGTGCCATTCTTAATACACGAGGTCAAGGCTGAGTCACCGTTCGATCAACAGACCTACAACGCACGAGCTGTGGTGGACGTGGCAATATCTCCCAATCAACAGGTCCCTATGCGGCAAATACATTTTAGGAATGTATATTAAGCGTATTCTCCTCCGTCCTAACATTCAGGCCAGCCGATATTTCAAGAGGACCCGTCCGCACGCATATAGGGGCTAATGGGGAGGAAAGGGGGTGAGTGGGAGAGTTCAACCTAAACAAACTGTTCAATTTGAATGATTCAAGCTCGGAAAAAGACAAGATACACACACAATCTCAGACTTCCAAACCGAATCTAAAGTACCGAATGACAACGTTACACTGTGTGCTACTAGCGTCATTGATTTTAAAAAGGAGAGGAAATACCATGTCTGCATTTTCTTCTATAAAGTTGTGACCTACATCACTAATCTCATCGCCCCGCGGCCATTTTTTTTAATGACAAATCTAATCTTTCTTCCGTAACATCTTAACATCAATCCTTTTTGTTTTTCTCCAGAATAATGCCTTGGGAGAGGGTATGTGAACATATATTGTTATATTCAGCTCAGGCTATATCAAACGAGGTTAAATTTTGGCGTTGATTCCCATGTTGAGTATACATGTTTGTTTCTGTCTCACACGTATTAGATCTACTATATTTAAGTGTATCTGTTAACTATATGACTAATCGAAGTGTTTGACATATGTTATTAAGTACGGTTAATAATAGCCAGTATATAGTACGCACAGTAAGTGGATCGTCCGAGCAAGTCCAAAATAGCACTCCAATAATAACACTGCCCAGGGCCGTTCGATTTGTCAATGTCTTAAACTATGTCCATATTTTATACATGCAACAGTTGGCTTACTCGCTTCTTCCCTTTATCTCCACCCACCCACCCCCTCAAGCTTTCCCCTTTGGCCAGCCCTGCCCGCCCCTTATCGCCAGTTGAGTGTATGCGCGTGAAAGGCCGAATGAATCATCCAAACACTATCCAACAAGATCGTTAGATCAAGGACTGAAATAACCAAGCTAGCACTATCTTTTAGTCTTGTTGTCTTACTATCGTCTTCACTGTGACGCAAGAATGTAGTGGTGGAACAACGGCGCCACGGGACATTCAACTCTCTCAACAGTGTGTTTTTCTTTTCTTGACATCTTTGTATCATTGGTTCATAATTGGAACAATTTGTCAAGTGATCAGACCAATCAGAAGCACGTTTGTAGGCGAGGATGGGGCGGCTTACAAAGAAAAAAAAAAGGGATATTTCAATAAGAGATCAATACGTTAACCATGCTGGATCCCTGAGGTCTAAAACAAATGGGAAAATGTTTGTTGTTTTTTTTTGGTTTTAAGCACATCGGCACAGTGTAGGCCATGTCGTGCCTGCAGTCCCTTAACAAATGGGAAAAGGATTAGTTAAAAAAAAAAACAGTTTGTACTGTCACGGTATTAAATCTTGAAGTTTTTGTTTTTGTTTTGATGTTCTGTAAGTAATTCTCTGCACGTACTTATTCATTGAGGGCGCGGTGGCTGAGCGGTAAGGCGCTTTGCTTCCGTACTGGAGGTCCCGGGTTCGAATCCTGGTGAAGATTGGGATTTTTATTTCGCGATTTTCGGGCGCCCTTGAGTTCATCCAGCTCTAATGGGTACCTGACTATAGTTGGGGAAAAGTAAAGGCGGTTGGTCGTTGTGCTGGCCACATGACACCCTCGTTAACCGTAGGCCACAGAATCAGATGACCTTTACATCATCTGCCCTATTGACCACAAGGTCTGAAAGGGGAACTTTATTTTACTTTTACTTATTCATTATCACGGTGGTGTGTATGAGGGGAAGGAAGAAAATAGCGCACAACAAAACAGGCAGAAAGAAAAATAAGATGGACAGAAAGACAAACAGATAGATAGAATATTATAGATTCCATATGAGAGGGGCTGGTGGCTGACTGGTTCAACGCTTGGCTTCCCTCGGTGAAGACCGGGATTTTTAATTTCGGGATGTTTGGGCGTCTCTGAGTTCATCCAGGTCTAATGGGTACCTGACTTTAGTTGGAAAAAAAGATTGATTTGATTTTTTATTTTAGGCACATCGGCACAGTTTAGGCCATGTCGTGCCCGGAGAAAAAGTAAAGGCGGTTGGTCGTTGTGGTGGCCCAAGAAACAGGTGACCTTTACATCATCTACCCTATAGACCGCAAGGTCTGAACGGAGAACTTAACTTTTATTTCTATAGCTAAAGAGACAGAGATAGAAAAAGATATCGGATATATTACTTGCTTGTGACTACGGCGCTACTTCGCAGAAGGGATACTATACACTCCTAATGTAATGTCCATCCTGTGCCTAAATTTTCGCGACGGAAACAATTCATCAAGAAAATGTATGCATGCATGGCATTTATGTCGCACACCATTGTCATGACACCGTGTGACACGTGGCCGCTCCCCCCCCCAATGCCCCGGTGTTTGTCACGAGCAAACTGACCCTCCCTTCCCTGAGTGGACGGCACCATAAGGACAACCCCACCCCCCTCTCTTCAATCCCTTGTGCCCTGTTGTAATCCCAGTTTTGGCTGGACCACAAACACACGCACTGTTGACTTGCGTGCACTTTTTGCTGGTCTGGGAGAGGGGGGGGCATGAAAGGGCCGATGTTATTGTTTCCATTGTCCCAGTTCTCCCACTCGGACCTACTCAACTCACACACACTTGCAGAAAATACTTTTGACCAAAACAGGGCACAGGGTGGACGACTGGAACAGCGCTTCACTAGCAACTGAACGTCGTGGGTTCAAATCCCGTTTCGAGTGAACAATTTTTCACCAGGATTTAGAGAAAGTTCTGGAACGCGCTCAATTATTATCGCATCCTTTGTGCTGTGTGTTGCGTCATCTTGTAAATCGATCAATCAAGTGAATGTAAATACTCCTGGCTCCACCGAAACCAATTGTATATTGTTTTTTTTTTCTATTACATACCGTAATTATGGTAAGGCATTGTAAATATAAGTGGACTTCCGACCATGTTATAAATCACACTACTCAGAAAGATATTTGATGGTAAGCAGCATATTTACTAATACTAATTCTTTGTTTTCAATCTCTAATCCTCTAAACACATATTTGCACAGTTAACAAAAATTTTTGGATCGATAACAGAACACTAACTGCATTCCTTAGCACTGCGCCGCCCCCCCCCCCCTTTTCCTCGTCACAGACCATGACAGCAACACTTAGTTCATTCAAGCGAAATATTGAATGGCAGGGAAGTCCTAAACTAGAGAGACAGATGTATTA
>JADKLZ010019686.1:10556128-10570564 GCA_021533235.1 Biomphalaria straminea
AATTATGAAATGCTGATTGGGGAGGGGGGTGTTTAAAATGAAATATCATTTAGTGTATACCCTCGAAAGTTAAGGGGGGTATTTTAAAGAAAGCATATCCAGCTATGGGATGTTTTTTTCTTACATTTTAATAAAATGTAAAATAAGTACAATGACGAAGTAACTGCACTAACGATCGCTAACGTAAAGTTACGTCTCACGTTTCATACTAAATATAACTTTTATACCATTGATTTTATATCCCACAATACCAGGAAGTGACCTTACCGTAGTTGCAAATGTTCATACGCTATGTTTATTTATTGTCAGTGTTTTAGGAAACAAAGAATTCAATATTTTTTCCATTAATAAAACAAACAAAATGCAAATCTTATTTAATAAACATATTTAAATACTATGTGTGAACATTTATTACATAGCGCTTCTCTATGAAAATTACGTAAGATCTATATTTTTTATAGGGAAACTTCAGGTCAAGGGAGTTAACAGGCAAAGGCCCCTAAACGACTGGAAGTACAGCAAAGATTTTGCCCTACAGACGATCAAGTTCTTTGTTGACTTGTTAAATCATGAATAAAGTAAACAGACCAGCAATTCTTGGTTTAAGATGATCCATCAACTAGTTAATAACATTCCCTACTTGTGTAGTATGTTAAAACTTCAAATAATACAACACAGAACGGTAAAGATTTATATAGACTAAATTTACAGCAGTGATACAAAATACAGTTTATACAGTATACACAGTAGTAACACTAGCTAATCTAGTGACTAGTCTAATCTATTCTTTTCTAGAGTTAAGAGTCTAGTCTAGATCTAGATTAGGCTCTTCATTAAAACATTAGCCACTATCCTATCATTGCTCTCTTCATAGATCTAGATCTATAGAAACAAAGTACATATTAAATCCCTAAACGTCATAAAATGTCTTCATCAATGGGTTCAAGAGCACAAAACAGGAGAGACACCAAAATGCGTATAAGAGCCTTTCCAGTAAGTGATTTTATTATAATAAACTAAAACTTGTATCTATAAGTTGTATCCTTGTCTATACTGTCTATAGACTCAGACTAGTGACTGTGATAAAAAAAAAGACATAGAAAATTATAATATATAGAGATTAGAGTCTATGTATTAGTATAATAATGAATATGTACCATAGTTTAGCCTAGGGAAGCATATTTAGATATCTAGCTGGCACAATATACTGAATTGAATACACAATGTTTTGTTTTTCAATATTCAATTATTTGAATTATATATAAATTTTATTGGATCATCTGCTTTTTTATGTCTATACTAACAAGTGTGCTACTATTTATATAACATAATTTAAGCCCAATGCCAACCAACAGGATCTCTGGTGAGGTTGAGAAATATTGCATAAATAAAAAATAAATTAGCTGGAGTAGTATTTTTTTGTAATTTTTTTATTTCCAAATGTATGCCTAGTTATGCAGTATGCGCGCTGGACTGCCATTTGGTCTTCTCAGTCTCAGTGGTCCTGGGTTCATACTTTGCCCGCTGCCATCATCCATGATCCTGCGGGAGGTTTGGACTTGGAAGTAGATTAACTTCAACTATGAAGGAACATCCGAAACATTTTTTAAAAAATTTTTACAAACATATATATAATATATATTTTATCTTGAAATCAAATGTTAGGATGAAATTTTAGTTTATAATTGGAAGTATATTTGATTTATTTATACTATTTTATACATGGAAATATATAAAAAGAATGTATAACATTTTCGTTAAAACAATTTAATGCAAAAAAAGACATAACTACCTGACAGTGTAATTTGAAAGGTTAAAAAATAGAAAGTGACTTGCAATTACAAAGCTTGAGGGCGCGGTGGCTGAGCGGTAAAGCACTTGGCTTCCGTACTGGAGCTCCCAGGTTCGAATCCTGGTGAAGACTGGGATTTTTATTTCGGGATTTTCTGGTGCCCTTGAGTCCACCCAGCTCTAATGGGTACCTGACCTTAGTTGGGGAAAAGTAAAGGAGGTTGGTTGTTGTGCTGGCCACATGACACCCTCGTTAACCGTGGGCCACAGAATCAGATGACCTTTACATCATCTGCCCTATAGACCACTTACAAGGTCTGAAAAGAGAACTTTAATTACAAAGCTTGGATACACTTGAAAAATTTAATAATAGTAGGGATGGGGGACCCTAGAGCGGTGGACACACCAGGTGGGAAAAAGTGCCTGTGACTGAATTTTATGGAGACAGCGTGCCATGCAATGCACTGAACAACATAATTTAAGAGGATCTAAGTCTAAGTAATAGGGATATATTATATTTGTAATTTCTCTTCCAAGAATTTGAAGAAATTAACAATGCCATTCTGTTTGTACTTAGAACATATCAATATAGCATAGACAGTGATATTGATGACAACACAGTGCATAATCGTCTGGTGTCTGACAGTGAGAGAGAAGTATGATGTGAGAGACCTAAGTCCCACACCAGGCACACCCACCCAGACTAGGCCAGATGGTGGCTTTATACATTATGTAACATACTCTTATCGTCTTTGCACACACATGTGATGCTAAAAATCTATCCATAGCATTGTGTTGAAAGATGGACTTGATTCCATGTTGTGCATGGTTGAATTTTATTTATTAGGACTTCAAATTAATCACTTTTTTATATATATATATAAAGGAAAAACAATAACAAATTCAAATGAAGCAGAGCTTCTACTTGTGCAAGTTAAATCTGGATTCCACTGAATGTGATCTTTAATATTAATTGGTCAAGCTTTATTGAGTCAACAAGACAATACAGATTTTTTTACCAAAACACTAAGCTGATCATATTTCAACAACAGACAGGGTCATAATCCTACCTGACATTTGACTGCTTGCCTTTAAGCAAGAAGTTTTATTCATTTTCTAATAATAAAATGTTAGCAAAAAACTTTGTGAATGCATTTCTGTATATTTTTACTCATATAAATATTGTATTACATTGTTGTGGAAAGGATCATGTGTTAGTAAATATTCATGTTTGTAACTAGGATCCTTAGTCAGATGGTGTCACCAGTCAATATTGTCATACATATTAAATAATATATACATCTATAGAACATCTTTTTTTTATGTTATAATATTGTTTGACTAGCTCTAGAGTATGTCCTTGCTTTGAGCAGTAGCAGTGGGTAATCCCTCTGATTCTTTGGTGAGCAGTAAATGATGGTATTTGTAGCCATCACTAGCACTATCTACCTTTACTGCCAATAACAATTGGTCCTGAACTTACAAGAGCTAGATGGACTTTGAAAAACTGAGCCTACTAAAAAATGGGCGTGGTAGCTGAGTGGTTAAGCACTTGGCTTCCGAACCTTCCACCCAACTTTAATGGGTACCTAACTTTAGTTGGGGAAAGTAAAGGCAGTTGGTTGTTGTGCTGATCACATAGCACCTTAACTGTTGGCCAGAGAAACATTACATAACATCATCTGCCCTTTAGTCTGAAAGGGGGGGGGAGAGAGAGACTCAGAAATGGACTAAAACTTAAACAATGAGTTTAAAAGCAGGGTCTTTTACCCTCTGGCAGCCTGACAGAGTAACCTAGTACCCTTTGACAATCACATTTTTTATGCAGGGAAAAAATTCTTCCTAAAATGTAAATGTTGAGAATTAGAAATGAACATCTTATTTACATCTGTTTTCAACATATAATGAAATGTATTTCTTAGATGACCATGGATGAAAAGTATGTGAATAATATTTGGTCCCTGTTGAAGAATGCAATCCAAGAAATCCAGAAAAAGAACAACAGTGGACTGAGTTTTGAGGAGTTGTATCGCAATGCATATACTATGGTCCTTCACAAACATGGGGAAAAACTGTACACTGGTTTGAAAGATGTAGTGACAGAACATCTAGTAGGGAAGGTAAATCCACTGAAATGTTTTTGTTTTTTAAGCTTTAGTATTAAAACTATAACTCATTTTTATTTTTTCGTATAACTTTGTTAATACAGTAGTTTTAAATTGAGGTTAAATGGTGAATGTCTGGATAAATGGATGGATCTCAAGAGTGTTGTTGAGAGTAATTGACTTGTAGCACCAAACATCTGGTAAACAAACTAAGCCGCTGTAGGCATATTATATCTTAACTTCTAAAACTTGAAATAACTTCTTAGTGAACAAAACAAATATCTCTATATATAATTCTCTTCATGGCCCAACCATGCTTTACAACACTATAGAGTCATGGAAAAATAACTCTTTTATGACTAGAGTTACCCCATGTAAATTTCAAGTCTACAGAGAGCATGGCTCAGAAAAAATAAAGGGGGAGGGGGCGCAACTAATGTTTCTTTTTATACATTCTGTTAAATTGACTACATTTATGTGTGTATTATTTACATACGTCTGGTGTCATTAAAATAGTTGCATGTTTTATCTGTTGCTTTGTATTGATTGTACCCCTTCCTATTGCCCTTTGTTTTCTAACCATGGCCACCGCTTCACATGAATTTCTTGGAGTCAACAGGTCTTTCAATGTAGTCCAAATTCCTGTTTATTTCTATCAGTCGCATATATCTGGGAAAATGTCATTGACGAAACTGTTGCTCTTGAACTTCCCAAAATGGCTGTAAGCTTTGTTTGCGAACATTGGGATAACAATGGTGACGCCCTGTCCATTGTTCTTATTCATGGAAGCACAGTCATACACTGTGCTCGACAACATGTTGCCTACATGAATACTTCCTGTAAATTGCGGCATATGCTACGCTATGGGTCGAGTAGTTATTTTTAATACATTATAGATAAAATGAAATAAATGTAGTAGACTTTAGTAACAATATAATCTTGTATATAATCTTGCTCAATACAAAAACACTTCTTTTCATTCTGGCATTCTGGAATTGTCTAGCATACCCAAGACAGCATACAATAGTGTCTCTTATTCATCGTTTACACTATCATCATTCACACTGCATAGCCACCAACCAATCACTAACTACTTCTCACCTCACCATAACCATGGACACACACACCCACACCATAACACTGTGCTCATCAATGATCATTGGCTTGGTGGAGAACTTCATCTGTAGCCTCTAGTATTGTATTTTGGGAAGTAGTGGAAGGAAGGAAAATAAATGATTCCTTACTCATGCCTCATAAAAAAGGCTTGGAGTGTGATTTTTTATGAGAGAAAAGATTGAGAAAGACTGGTCTTGAGTTAGTAAAATATACATTAAGATTTTTGAAGTTGAAATTTCATTTGCTTTTTGTTAGTTAGGTTTGTTCATTGTACAGTATTTCGTTATTTTTCAAAGATTTTTTAAACACCTTTTTTTTTTTACCGGATATTTGTTAACATTTGAATAGCAACACTTGCTATGCATGAGAACATGTATTCATCCTATCCAAATATTTTACTTTTCAGGTAAAAGAGGATGTGTTGCAAGCCCTCAATAATAATTTTCTTCAGACTTTGAATGCTGCTTGGAATGATCATCAGACATCTATGGTCATGATAAGAGATATACTGATGTATATGGTTAGTCATTTACAATCAGTTTGTAATGAAGCTAAAATAATTTATGCAAAATTATAATTCACTATTTTCAATTTTTTTCTATCAACATAACCATGCACAGTTCTATTTCTTAGATTAGGCTAAGCTAATCCTATTTACTCTCATTCCACTGGCATAGGCATTGTAATGATCTGTTTTGAATTGAATTCTTTAGTCACAGAAAATATTGTTAGTAGTGACTGCTTTTTGTAAAATAGATCAGGATCTAGATTAACTCATTAGCTACTAAGCCCATACTAAGCAGCATCTCTCAAAATACTAAGCAAAGAGAGGTAACTCCAAAACAGAAATAGATTGATTTTACAAAATATATTTTTTTAAATATTTAACAACATCTAATAATAACAAAAAATACTTGTAAAAAAATGATATATAATTTAAATAGGTTTTACAAGATTAAAACAATAAAAAACAACAGGTAAAGACGAAAATTTGTTCAACTGCCTGATTTTATGAAGACTGGCGGACCCCCCCCCCCCCCCATCAGATCTGTTATTTTTGGACCCTCTAATATTTTCCCAAAGACCAATAATGTTTATAAGTAGGTATTTAGTAGGCCTATACAATAAACATTTGGCTTATATATAAAATCTGTATATGTCTTGAGTATTTACTGACTTTCACTGGGTGCGCGTGAGGCCCTTAGTTGCCTGAACATGGCATCATGCTGAGGTGGTTCTGCATGTGTCTCAGATTTCATTACTTCTAGCATGACGATGTAAAAGTAATCTACCCATTACCAAACCAAGGTTGTGTACACCCTCAATTAGATCTATTTTATCAAAAGTTTTCATTTGGTCACAAAAAAACTAGTCAAAATATCAGTCATAGACGCTAGGTCCAGAGACGATCTAGACTAGGTCACTAGATAACTCTAGACCTAATGTTTACTTTACTCTCTCTCTCAGAATCGGACTAGATCTAAGTCTAAATGGAGCGCTAAATTATCATAATCAATGTCTTTGTGACTTTCAAGCTCATTATTATCCGTATTTAGTGTATTATTTGCGATAATGGGCCTAAAAAATGGAAAGGTCATTGAGAAAATGGCCTAGGCAGCTAAGGAAAATAAAAAAAAAAATCGCAGAACTTTGAAGGCCCATAGAAACTGAAAGGAAAGACATAAAAACATCCGGTTTTTTTAAACGAAACGATCTATATTTCTACTTTTTGAAAAACTCAGCCAGCTAAAAATAACACCACGCGTCGCGCAGGAAAAGGAGAACTATGCAAGGCATGCTGTGCGTGTACTGTGCGGGCGCATTTGGGCGCATTAGTAGCGAGGGGGGTTGGGCGCATTTGGTCGCATTAGTAGCTATTGGGTTAAACACTATATATTACTATACTATATAGACTCTGGAATATTTATATGACTAAGGATGGCTGTCTGGTCGTGTGGATTGTCATTTGTTGGTCTCTGTTTGAAACCTGCCCACTGCCATCCTGTGGGAGGTTTGGACTAGAATAATCTTCACATCCAGAAATTGTATAACACTAAAAAGGATAAATATAAAGTTTACTTTAAAATAGTTTTCATAACTTTAAAAAAAAATCTGGATATATCTAAATAATGGTTGTTTCTATTCTGTGTGAGTAATAAAAAATATTTTTATATATTATTGGCATAAGATATGAACTTGATAGGGTAATTGATGCAATAATTACAGTTTTGCAGTTGTATATATTTCTTTAATAGATAAATACTTTTTTTTAATGCTAATATTTGGTGTTTTTTTTTTTTTTTGTTGTTTATTTATTTTTTGCTTGCAATACATGCTTACGTTTTCTAAATCGAGGCCTACAGCACATAATTTTTTAACATGAGAGAGTTCCTTTCATTTTTTTTTAAAAGTCTTCTAATCTTTCCAGCCCTTCTTTGTTCTCCGCTGTAGTTAAATAAAACTCCCTTATTAATGTTTTCTTTTCTTTGCAGGACCGTGTTTATGTCCAGCAGAATAATGTAGAGAATGTTTATAATCTGGGATTGATCATATTTCGGGATAAGGTTGTACGTCATTCTTCAATCAGGGATCATCTCAGGTCAACACTGTTGGACATGGTGGCAAAGGAAAGGAGGGGTGAAGTGGTAGACAGGTGACTGTCATATGTAATAGAAAAGTTATTAATAGTAACCTACTGTATAGAAGAATAGATTCTACTTTATGAGAATAATGCCCTTGGCTTCTGATCTTAAGTTCCAGTCTAGTGGTATCTTAAAGCTGGGTATCTGTGGCACTGCTGAGTGCAACACTAATATGAGTACTTGATGTTTGTTATCATTAGCAGCTTAATTTCTATAATGATTATTTAATTTTAAAACTGCCAAACAGATGTTACATCTTTGCAGTGATGTTTTTGTTGCAGGGGAGCTGTTAAAAATGCTTGTCAGATGTTGATGATTCTGGGTATTGATTCCAGGGGCGTGTATGAAGAGGACTTTGAGAAGCCTTTCCTTGAACAGTCAGCAGAGTTTTACAGGGTACGTTCTTTGAATGAATTCTGAGGATTCGTTCCCCAGACCATTTTGTTTTCTACAATTTTAAAAGTGGCATTTTAATGAAAATTCTGAGCATTCCTTCTGTTAATGTTTTTCAATAAATCAATATATATATAAAATGTAAAACAAATTAATTGTATTCTTTGGTTTATCAAAATTACACATTTGTTAAAATGTTGATTAATTGTAAATTTCAGCTGGAAAGCCAAAAGTTCTTAGCTGAAAACTCTGCCTCAGTGTACATAAAAAAAGTTGAAGCTAGAATAAATGAAGAGGCAGAAAGAGCAAAACATTATCTTGATAAATCCACAGAAGAGCCTGTTGTAGAGGTCAGTGCATTATTTTTTTCTTCTGTTCATTACTTTTTCTTTAAATTGACTTAGTAAATATTGGGCTCAAGTATTTTTAAATAATGCAACAATACCTGATGTAGCTATTTATCAATACAAGCATGCCTATAATACTTATATAACTGAATTCCTACTGTGTCTTTAAACCTTAACACTTTATTAAATACTTGTATTTATAACCAAACTTTTATTTATTTATTTATTTTTTTTTCAAAATTTCTTCAGTGAAATTGACTTTTTTTTTTCTTTTTACTGTGTAGGTTTTGGAGGCTGAACTCATTAGTAAACACATGAAGACAATAGTAGAGGTATGTTTTCTTGTTTTCTTTATAAAGTTCAACATTTTAAATAGTTTCCCAAAAGTACAACTCAAATAGAAAGCATGAAACAGTTCCTTTTGTTTTGAGTACATCTGTTATCTTAGGAATACTTGAGTTTGATTTGTTCTGTCAATCTAATATATAAAATTGAATGTAAGATATATTGTGTAGGTACCGCATAGAAATCAAAACTATTTGACCAATCTTGATAAAACTTCGCATAAATGTTCCTTAGATCATTGCGGAGATCATAGTGTACGTTTAATGTTCCTTCCACAACCGAAGCGCTATAAAAAAAACAACTCTTAAATATATCTCTGTTAAAGCACTAAACTTTGTAATTATTGGGTAAACTAGTTTTAACAATAGTTTATGTTTGATGTGAATGTTGGCTAAACTGGTAAACCCATTTTCACACTCTACTTTTAATTTTGTGGCAAAGTTGTTACAAATGTGAAAGGAACATTCACAATGTTCCGACAGAGATCTAAATCCATTCCATTAGATTAGTGATACCCAATTTAAGGCCCCCCATGCCGTGGGTCACATTCGGCTAATTCATTATAAAGCTATAGGTCAGAGTTTTCAGTAAATGTCTTTACATATCTATATTTTTTTGTGTTCAGATGGAAAATTCTGGTGTTGTGCACATGTTAGAAAACAATAAGACAGATGGTAAGTAAGCTGTGTATGACTTGCTTGAGTTGCAAAGTCATGTTTACAAAATCAAATATATTTAGTTAATCCATAGTTCATAACATCTTTTTTAAAAACAAAATTCTTTTTTGTCTATTAAAATAAACATAATTTAAATTTATGCACAGTTACTAATTGAATTGTTTTACTGTTAGATGCTTATCATTAACTTTAAAATCTTTTATGAAATCTAGTTTGAGGTAGTTGTGATAATCATTCGTAACTTAAATTCTTAAACAGCAATTGAAATTAATGTTAGAACCTTTGGTGCAATCCAATCATTTTATTGTATAATCTTACTTGTTCTAGAAATCTCATTATTTTTATGTAATGAGAGCAAGAAAGATGAAGGTAAATCATTGCACTGCTTTAAAAAAAAATCACTTTTTATGACAATATTTTATTATTTCTTCAGATCTGGCCTGCATGTACAAATTGTTTATTCGAGTTAAAGATGGTCTGAAAACAATGAGTGACTGTATTAGCAAATATCTTAGGGAGCAGGGCAGAGCTCTAGTCAGTGAAGAGGGAGAGGAAAGCAAGAATGCAATTACATACGTGCAGGTAATAAAACTATTTTATTTAGTTTTAATATATGTTAGTTCTAAGTATTTTAATCAGTTATAGGAATTTTCAGGAATTTGAAGAAGTCAGGGAAAGTTTGTCGGACCCATTTTCTTCTGAATTTTTTTCCAATATTTCTACAGCGAAAAAAAATCCCAAAATTTTTCCATGAAAGGAAATTAGATTTTATTTTCCCATATTTTATATTATTTTCCAATTTTGGAAGAATGCTAACTAAGTCTTGATTTCATTTGCACATGTGCACATTTTATATTGGTCTATTCACATGGTTGAAAAAAACAACAACAACCTAAGCTATCTTTAAATGTTGATCTTATCACTAATTTAAATCTAGACTAATGGGAATTGACTCAGTCTGGATCTAGATTTATAACTCTTGAATTTGAATAATCTTGATCTTCTAGATCTGGTGTAGATCTAGACTTTGAAATTGAGCTTCTGTGAACTACTACTATCTATAGAATAGATTGGATCTAGAAAAATGTAGATATAGGCTCTTGATCTAGATGATAAAGATATTCCTAAGTCAAAATATATTTTTTCTTTGAGACTAAAATGTCTAAGAGGAGGGAGGGGTGTTTGTAAGAAGTAGTGAGGAGGGGTGGGGGAGAGGTTGTAACAAGTAGAGCTCATCCTGTTGTTAGTTTTGTTGTAGTGCAATTCCTAGATAAGAAATGTGATTTGTATCTTTGCTATACCACAACCTAAAGCTAAACACTGCATTACATGTTCAATACTTTCTTAGTTTAAGTTAAATGAGAGCTAGTTTAAGTAAGCTGCCAGAGCATCTCCTAGTCCAATATAGTATAGGAATTTACCAAGAAAATAATTGATATAACACATTTATAAGCTATTCTGTGAACTTATTCTACTGGGGTTTGGTTTTTCATTTGGTAAACTGTTTTAATAAAAAATATGCAGAAGTGAGAAATCCTACGGATAGGCCATGCTATGTCACTATGATAAAATCTCTAAGGTTAGCTGTGTATTAAAAAAAAAAAAAAGAAGTACTGCTATGCACTGCTTTGATACACAGGCAGTTATTCTATTTAAACAGAGAATCAATTTTAAAAAATTCATTCCTCAGAATCTTCTGGATCTCAAGGACCGCTTCGGGCATTTCCTTCATGAATCTTTCAGTGATGATAAACTATTTAAACAGATGATTTCTGGAGATTTTGAGTACTTCATCAACTTAAACCCAAAGTCACCAGAATATCTCTCGTTGTTTGTAGATGATAAATTGAAGAAAGGAGTTAAAGGGGTGAGTGCTGGAACCATTTGATTGCTACTGTAGCATCATAAGTTACTTGTAAGAATCTATATATATATTCCTCTAAGTCTGAGGTTAAACACACAAAAGTTCAAACAACAACAAGCAAGCAACAACAAGTAAATAGGGAAGATCCCATGGCGTACGCACCACGGTGTAAATGGACCCAATTCGCACTATTTCATTCACAAAATAGCATAGACATAAATAAATATAGACCGGAAAAAGGAAGTAACTTGAAAACACATGTATATATATCTACTATTGAATTATGATTTCTAAATTATGAAAAAAAAAATTGCATCATCCTCAGTCTTAGAGATTAAACACAATTTAAAGACATAGATTCTAGACATAAAATGAAGTACAATGCACAAATATTTGTTTCTCTCTTATGAATTTGTGTAGTGAATGGAAGGGAGGTTAAAAAAGTGGAAGCCGGAAGAGATTATAGGCCTATTGTGTCGTAAGACTCTTGAAACTAATCTAGATCGACATTTAATAATTTCCGGAGATTTCCAGGACTTTTTCGTAGGCCAATATTTAATAACATTTCATGAGATTTCCAGGGGCTTCTGGTAAATCAAGTCCAAGAGGCCACGGGAAATCTGTTATATGCTATAAAATGGTTTAATTTAATAATTTATACACCTAAAAATTAGCACGGGTCCATAGACATAAATAAATATAGACTGGAAAAAGGAATAGGTCCAATGAAAGTGCGGGACCCACTGCGGTCGCATATTTTGCAGTGCTTAAGGCCTGCCCTGGAAAATAGCGGCGTATGCTATGCCGCCGGTCGTCAAGAGGCCGCGGGAAATCTGTTATATGTTATAAAATGGTTCAATAATTTAATAATTTATACACCTAAAATGTAGCACGGGTCCAAAGAAAGTGCGGGACCCACTGTGGTCGCATATGTTGCAGTGCCTAAGGCCTGCCCTGGAAAATAGCGGCGTATGCTATGCCGCCGGTCGACTAGTATTTTTTATTTGAATGTATTCTTCTGTTACAACTGAAATGTTGTTTGCTTAGCCTCCAAAGCAAATGTAAGAAAGTTCTTTATAATCTCATCCGTTCTCTTATCATGCTAATGTTTTCTCAGCATCTCAGATGTTTAAGAAATACTTTGAGGATTATTTGTATGCTCATTCTAAATTTATTCCCTTAACAGATGACAGAACAAGAAATAGAAAATGTTCTGGACAAAAGCATGGTGTTATTTCGCTACCTCCAAGAGAAGGATGTCTTTGAGCGCTACTACAAGCAGCATTTGGCTAGGAGGCTTCTTCTCAACAAGAGTGGCTCAGACGACTCTGAGAAGAACATGATTTCCAAGCTGAAGGTTTGTCTAGGCTACCATTAAGTAATATGTTTAGGATGTAGGCGATGAACTGTGGTGAACAGTTTGGGCTGATTGTGTCTTTGACTTTTGATGCTTTTTGTCTTGGAATCAATTAAATAATGGACAAAAACCAATATTTACACTAATGAGAAATTAACCCTGAAACTTTAGACTAAAATATCCTGACTATGGTAAGTTTAAAGCCCCCATATTTCTTTTTTTTTTTTTAATTAATTTTTTTAAAGTCTTTTCTTTTACAACAGCTTAAACCAGGGGTCGGCAACCTTTTGAGTCGAAAGAGCCAAAAATTACAATTTACAAATTTAAAATTTTTTAAAGAGCCGCAACATCTTTTTTTCTTGCCAACTATAAATAGTACTTACTTTTTAATGAAAAAAAAAGTTTTATTCCTATATAAGTAGTGTTTTTCACCCCAAAAAAATAATGTAGGAAACAACAAAACAGTTAAACCTTTTCTCACAACACTAACTTATACTGTAATAACAAACAATTGGACAAACTAACCGTACAATAGCGATGTCTTTGCACGGTTTTAGAAAGCTTGGATACATTTAGCTCGTAGCTTGTTTTTAGTTTCGAACACAACTCTAAATTTTGATTTGTTAGTTGGCTTCTTACTTTACTTTTAATTATATTTATGCAGGAGAACGCTTTCTTGCACGAATATGTCGATCTTAAGATAGCCAGCACTCCTACTACAAGCTTCTTCACTTGACTGTAGCAATCTGGATTTCTATTGAACACATCACCTGGTGGCATTCCTTTGAAAGCTTTCCACTTTTGTTACGTACATCATTTCTGGACCTCCAAACTCTTCCAATTTGATCTTTAACTCCGTACACTTTCCACCCCACAAAACTTTTTAAATCGATCAATTGCATTTCTAGAGATCCAGTATCAATTCCAAAATCATCAATGTGGATTTTGTTACTATTTGTGTTGAGAGGATTTACTTGGAATCCTAGAATGGTTGGCTTTGCACTGCTGAAACCTATCAAGAAATTCATCTTATATTTTTTTTTTACACCTGTGCTTGAAGTAATTCATGTCAAAAGTTGCACTTATTTTAACGCGATTATATTGTAGACATTGAAAATGAAGTACCTTGCCACTCTGAATATCTTCTGCAAAAATTTTTTTTTTCTTTGCAGTTGTAGATTCAGCTCATTTAATTTCGTTTTTATATCCATCATAAAGTAACTTTCTTGTAACCATTTTTGTTTCTCTAATTCAGGGCGATGAAGTGTATATATTTCATTCAAGCACAAAGCAAAAGGTTTAAACCTTTGGAAAGCCATTGCACTTTATTGTGAAGAAAGAGTCTCTATTTCATTTAATAATTATTTTAACTGACTATGGTAGAATGTTTTTGAAAAGATGCTGTTAACAATCTTGATTACCAGATTTCTATCTGTTATGTTGTACGAGTGGCATAAAGTGTTTCTTGCTTTGGTTTATAATTCCGTGAAATGTAACAATATCATGGTTTATTTTGCTCAGAAAAATGGTTGTTGCCCCTTTATTTGTTTCTGTCATGCTTGTGGCCCCATCGGTTGCTATTGAAACGATTTTATTTAAAACGAGCTTAATGTTTTCAAGGCTTTTTTTTGAAAGACTGACCATATGGGCAACTTGTGCCGTGTCTTTATATCGTAAGGCTCATCTATAGTAAGTGATAAGACGGAAAAAAGTTGAATATCTTTCACCTGCAAATATGTTACATTTGAAGATATGTTAGCTATTCTATCTTGTACTGTTTTAGAAGATAGTGGCAAATC
>JADKLZ010019686.1:10579212-10600348 GCA_021533235.1 Biomphalaria straminea
ATTGTGACCAGAGTGACTTGATACAAGCTTGGTAATACATGAATTGTTCTTTCATGTTGAACACTTTGAATGTAGATGAGCCGAGGGGCACATGTCATCACAACTTTCTACATTTTACTGTTACCTTAAAAACATTCAAGTGCATATGTGGACCAAGAAGTGAAAGGGAAGGGGAGTAATTAATTGGATGACAGAAGACACAATTGAGGGAATAATGGGAAATAACTGAGTCAATCATTTTCCTATGTCAATTCCTTCCTTTGGAGGACAAAATAAAAAGTTCTATTAACATTTGTTTTTAGTTGAAATGTACAGAACTTGTATTTGCCAGGCACTTCTATGACATTACCATAGGAATTTATCAGAGACAAAACTAAAGCATTCTTTTGTAGATTTCTATAATATTTGCTGCAGGTGTATTTGATTCATTCTGGTAGAGCATTGACTTAAAGGAGTTCATTATCTAGTCCATAGCACAATGAAGAAAAGCATTTCATTTCTCAATTCTCTAAATCAGCACAATCTTATAGAATGACTTTCTTACAATGGTCAGCTACCAGGGAAAAGAAAAAGCTCACCATGCTACCTCTGCCAGATTTGATACATGACTGGGCATTTAGGTTCAAACTGTTGAAATATCAACGTTATCTAGAAACACTGACCTTAACACTCTTAAACAAAGAAAATAAACACAATATTTTGTGTAAGTGTGTGTAACATTTTATTTCAGGTTTTTTTTTTCCACAACTTTTCACTGAGACATAGTTGACAAGTATTGATCCATCTGGAGATCAATTTAAAAAAAAAAAAAATTTGGATATCCTTATCTACAAAATATATAATATAGCAGCCTTTGTCTCTAGGGTAAAAAAAATCAAATGGTATGGGCATGCTAAGTTTTTAGCAAAAGAAACAAAGCTGCATCAGTCAAGAGAAAGAAAAAGAAGGCAGCCCTGTCAGCCAGCCCTAGGACAGATGCATATATATGCACGAACTGTGGTAAACTCTGCTGCTCCAGAATTGGCTTGATCAATCACTCCTGATTCTGCCCAGTCTCAAGACAAAACCAAAGTCAGTGATTCATCTGGGTGCATCCATTGTCTTCCGAGACATATGGAGCCATAAAATATAGAATAAAAAAATATATAGTGTGTGTGTGTGTGGGGGGGTGTCCCTGGAGCTAAAAATAAAATGGACATAAAGAAAAGAATATTTCTGGTTGCATCCACCTGTCAGTTGACTTGCTCCATGACAACAATAGGAAGGTAGCTATGAAACACTCAGAAGTAATGCCACATAAACTCAGTCAAGTTGACTAAATGAACAACAAGTGGAAAAAAAAAAGGGACTAGGTACTCTTTTAGTGCATAGAGTGCTTATATTGGGTAGCAAAGTCTCTCTTCAGTGCATTCCCTTTTCTGAAAGGTGATGAGAATCTCTAAAGCCATTAAGAATTGATTCAATGATAATGCTCGCCAGTAATCATTCAGTTATAGAGTATTAATAAAATATTTTAGCAATCTTAATATTGTTTATATTTTAGTAGATACCTTCACTAATAAAATTTATTGTAGTAGTCTCTTATATTTTATAATATAATATCTCCTTTAGAGTTAGATTATTTTCAGATAAGTCTACCTCCTGATTTTACTGAACAAAAAAGGTATAATAGCTGTAAGCTGACATAGTGATGGATTATTTGTTACAAAAAAAAAGCTACAACAAATGCATTGTCATGTAGATATATAAAAGTAATACCAATAAATATACAAATAGCTGACAACACAAGAGTATTAACAGGGAATATCACAAATATATGGCCACTGTTCTGGCCAGAGCATAAATTGTGCGCGGGGGAACACAAATGGAAAGTTTCCCTTAAGGCACATACTTTGTTTATGCATAGACTTTTAACATGTTTGTACATCAAGATATACCTTAAAAAAATCATTATAAATAAATGTGTAATGGAAGGCCTTCATGGAACATATATTGCATGAAATAATTTATAGCATGGTATTTATGTTTGATGCACAAATAAAAGTACAGTCAAAAGTTTTTGGAACAGCTCCACGGAATTAAAAACTCTCTTCATTAAATAGTTCCACTAAACACAGAGAGATCTTTTATGTCATCGAAATTCTGCAGATCTTGTGGCATGTGTACTGCAGACATTTCTACAGAATTATCTGCCGTTTCATTTCCTTTGCTTTGATCTGGGTGGGCACTTTTTTCCATCTCATCCCCATGACCTTTGTCAAGAGTGCAGATCTCATCCCCATGACCTTTGTCAAGAGCGCAGATCTCATCCAGGGAAATGCTGTTAAGAGATGAGATAGTGCTCTGACGGCGAAGGAGCTTCCTTCTGGCTTTGGCGCTCTCATAGTACATCTTTGCCTCTTTGGTGTCTGTAACTGGCGTGCCGTCGGCTTTGAAAGCTTCTGGCGCCATAGTGTAGACATCAACAGAGACCTGTGGTGAGTAGCCCACTGGGGGATGCACTAGTGGACTAGTGCTAGTTTTAACAGCCACTGGTCTTGACAAGGAGTCACTTGAACAATGAGATCTGGACTTCCCTTTTGTTCTTTTCAAAGTGTCACAGCTAGATGATGATGAAGATAAAGATAAGAGGCTAGCACAAGATCTCATGTGAGCAAAGAATGGATTAGGAGGGCTGTCTTTGCTAGATTTAGTTGGCAATGTGAAGTCTATAGGGGAAGTATGTATAGAGGAGGAACTCACCCCAGAGTCTTCTGCTATGAAATTCAATCGATTCAAATGTGTATTTTTCGGGCTCATTGCTTGGCTAGCTGTCAGTTCTGGGGAAGGCAATTTGGGACTGTTGCCCATTAATGGAATTTCAGTAGCTGCAAATACCTCCTGATGAGGAGGGGAGGACATGCCTGAGTCATTATTTACATCCTTGTGGAATGCAGACCCAGGAATGAATTTCTGAAGATGGTCACTATTCTGAGGCGGGGTCCCAAAGATGCTTTCACTTTCACAAGATGAAGATGACAGCAAATAGTTCCGCCTGTGAGATTGTTCTTCAGGACAACTATCTGTCTCATCAAAGTTAAATGTATGATAGCTGTTCCTTGGGCTTATACTTTGATGTTTATGCCCGGAATAGTCAGGTAATAACGTAGACTCTAACGTGTTCTGTGACCCGGAAGCTTTGGCTTTGCCGAAAAAAGGATTGCTGGAGTTCAAGTGAGGCTGTGGCGTGTAGAACTGGGGAGATGGGGTACTGTTGGAATTCTTGGACGATCCTTCCATTCTGCTGATAAATTTTTTCAACTTGCGCATTTCTTGTACGCTTTTAAGGCGCAGAAATTTGATATCCTCAGAATTGATTACCTTCCTTGAAGGGCCTTCACGCTTTATTTTGATTACATCTCTCATAGCCTATGATTAAAAAAAAAAAAATGAGAAATGGATTATAATGGTTATTACAATTGTGAAAAACAAAATGAAAACAATAATGTGGTTTACATTTAGAAATCTATATTAGAACTGAACTTTAAAAGAAAATGAAGCAGAGCTCATAAATTTAGGCCAGCTGGTAGTGTGGAAATGATAGGAAAAAATATTGTACAAGGAGTAGCTTTTGTGCTTCAGAACCTGCATTTACTTGGTAAAGGGAGACTAACTCCCTGAAAGAACTGAACATCATAAACAGCCCAGGAAGTTCATACTGCCTGTCTGCCACATTTGCTCAGTTCTGCATAATTTTACCAACCAATTTTAGCAGCTACAACAACAAAAAAAAAGTTATTTGTCTGAAAAATATTGAATTCATTTTATATCTAGGCCAGGAGGACATTTAATACTATCACTCCAATTCTCATAGTGATCGTTGCTACAACTGAGACAGTCTAGATCAGAATGAATCAAGGCAACAACTCACCTGCTTGATCTCGTCTATGTGTAATAATGTGTTGAACTCCATCAGCTGACTCAATCTCTCAAAGTTCTCATGAGCGTATGTAAAGTTAAATGTTGAAAATGGAGCTTTGGGGTCATCAAAAACATCAAAGTTAGCAAAGTCAAATTCCTCCTTTGTTTCTCTTGGAATGCCTAGAATTAAAAATTAATTGGAATCATTAAACTGCACCCATTCACTTTCACTTGTATTCTTTTCAACTAAATGAAGCTTGTTTGGAAAAACACAATTTTAATAAAGAAGCTGACAGTTTTCAAATTGTATTGGCTAAAATTTTACATTAAGATAAGAAGTTCAGAGGCAAACATAAGAAAAGCCAATTTTAAAATCATGTAGCTGGAAAAAGTTTGGGAAACACTGTTTAAGATTGCTTTGGTTAGGTTTTGGTTTTAGACACATCGGTACAATTTAGGCCATGTCGTGCCCGCAGTCCTTCTACTGTTTAAGATAATTTAAATATGTTTTCAAGGTATTTTTCTTAACACCATTTTTTAAAGCAAGAACTACCAATCAATGTAAACACTAGAAAACAAAAAGACTTAATAAAGTATAAGATAGTTAACCTGGTGCTTTGAAGTCTTTAAAAGTCTTGTTGATGAGAACAAAATGAAACACAATTGGGCAGTGCGGGTCGTTGGGATGGCGGAATATGTACAGTTCCTTCATGCCTTCTCTATCAAACACACTGGTGTCTATGGGAGGAAAGGGCAGACGATTCAACTTGGCCCACTGCTCAGCAAGTTTCAGTTCCTGAAAAAATAAAAAGGATATTATAAATGATGCAATGAAAAGGAAATACATAGATTTCAATTCTGTCAGTAGTGAATACTAGTTTCTTTCTAATATAATGACACCAATGAAGTTTAATCAAGATAATAAAGAAGCCAGTTCCAAATATATCTTTGGTCTTATCTTTTAATTTAAAAAACATTCCTTCAAAAATATATTTTCAGGTCCCCATGTTTATGATGATTGCAGTGAAGTGAGATGGCATGCACTTTGAGTTTATTTTAAGTTTTGTTTGAAGAAGGAATGTATCCAATCCTGGGAGTCTGCAATATTGAGTCTTAAAGTACTAAATTTTAAAGGTTATTTAAAATAACTGCCTCTTTTTTTTGTAAAGAATTAAAGCAGTTAATGAATATGCAGAATAAAAGTCTTAGCAATGCTCTACTAAAAACTTGATATGTTTACCTTGAATGGAGGAGTATTATCAGTTGCTCGGGCACTAAAGTCAAAAGAAAGAATGATGTCTATCTGTCTTTGAGGTCGCAACACCAGAGGGTAAGGGGAATTAAATGTAAGTCCTGCATCCACCATGTAGATATGCTTGATGTTGGTTGGGTGCATTTCAAATATACCTTTCAAAAATACAATGAAACATGGTAAGGACACTGCATTTTATTTTGTTGTCTTATTTTAAATATTTTAATCTTACACCCACATTTGAGTTTTCTACAGGACATTTACATTTGATATAAAAATGTTCCTTTTATAGGCAGAATACAAAACAAATTGCTAATAAGTAACATTCAAGATAAAACTATATAATGTTTAAATACAATAACACTCATATTAGAAAGTATTTAAAGCAAAATAACTCTAGCCATAAAAGTCATCCATAAAGGATTAAATAAGGCTAAGTGTGGCTTAGCTGCAATTGCTGGGAAGGATTCTAAGAGTAGCATATCAAGATCATGACACCAATACAGAAAATTCCCACATGGACACTCGCTCTTAAGTGAAGTTATCTCTGAACATTGTATGAGATTCGCAGGACACATAAAAAGCCTGAGGGAACACCCAGCCTACATCAAATGCCAGGACACATCCTCAAACAAGACAAAACACATTTACCAAAGACAGCCATTACATGAAGACAAAAAGGGCTATTCACATCTACCATGGGGTCACACAATCTTAGATGACTTAAAAATTCAAAGGGAAGAGGTTGTGGAAGTCACTTGTGATTGGTTTCTATGGAGACAGTTTGCTGTTCTATATAAAGGGCCTGGGAAGACCCAAGTGCATGTATAGCTATTTACCATCAAAGACATCTCCTTCTTTGACCCTCTCTTCCAAAGGTGTGAAGGGAGAGAGTGGATACGTCTGCTGAAGGTTCAGACCTCTCATAAAATTGTGTATCACAGCAGCACGGCCACGCCTTGTGGTCAAAAACTCCCAGGAATTGCTGAAATTTAGACAATGAAACAATAATGACTTATTTAGACCATAGAATTTTTTTCAATTCCTACTTTTAACTTACACTGTCTTCATGGGTTAAAAAAAAAGTTGGAAGGAAACTGGAAGTATGGGAATTCCTGAAACTGGCTACGAAGTACCGTAGATTGAGAATGACGTGAATCAAGTAGGTTTGATCCCAATCTGACCCGATTCAATTCCAATCCAGTTTGGATCAGATTTGATTAGATTCAAATCCAATAACATTTTATCGAATCCAATAATATGATATCCGGATCAGATCCAAGACCACTATCAGCATCCTAAAGTAGGAATTGAATTTTAAATTTATTATTACATTGTTTCTCTTTACAAATATACTGTTAAAGAATGCTACATAGGCCGTATCACGTACCTTTCAAAGATTCCTTGCATCAACTTCTTCCAATAACTTTTAGAAGCCCCTTTGGATTTTTTAAATGAAGACCCTGCTCTGGTGTAAGCTTGTCTCTTTTCATGAATATTTGTGTTTTCTCTTGTGGGAAGTTCACCCCAATTGACACTTTTTTTACTGCACACTTCCTGTTTAGGGGCATTGGGGTCAAAGCTGGACTTTCTCAGACTGCTGGTCAGTGAAGTGGACCCTTGGAGATTCTCTTTCTCAACCTGAGGAGGCTTGAGCTCTACTTTCACCTCTCTAGCCACTTGAGGCATATCATCCTCCTCACTCTCCCCATTGTAAGCCGAGTCCTGGTCCACATCTTTCATTGACACGTTTCCACTGGAGGGAAAGAAAACATTTTCCAACCCAGAGTTGCCTCTCGACTCTGGTACATTCTGGTTTTCCCCACTATCAAAACTGCTGCCGTCACTGCTGCCAGAACTGTCTTCATCGTCCTCATCCTCCTCATCCTCACTGGGATCACTTGAACTATCCTCACATTCCTCCTCAAGCTCTTTGCCCATCTCAAGTCGTATCAGTTCTGTCTGGTCAAGTTCGTGCTCATCCTTCTTCTGCTGTTTATCCATCTCTAATCTCATCATTTCTGCTGGGTCGATACGCCGGTTGTCTTCCAGCAGACGACGAAACAGTACACAAAATGCACTTCCCCAAATACCTAGAATTTAAAAATGTACAAAACAAAAATTAGTTTATGTTTATTTTTAAAAGAAATAGTATATTTGACTAAGAATTCATTATCTAGTTAAGATTAATTAATAACAACTGTAACAATTTCTTTTGCAAAAGTTATAGCTATTTCTTTGTTACATTTACCTTGAAGAAAGTGTAATGGCTGCTCATCATATTTCTTGACTAGCTTTCCCATAAAAAATTTGCTTCCAAAAAGTTCAGAATCCATAAATGTTCCATATTTTGGCATGCCAATCTCATAGGGAGAGAACTCTACCCACTCTGTAAACAAACAATTGCATACAATATTTACTGATTGAGAGATTATTACTTCCCCTTACACATGTATGACATCATTTACAGCTGCTAGACAGATGTTTTTATAGTTCGTTTTGCTTCAACAAAGTCATGAATATCTCACTAGGTAATCGGTCTGCTTTTTATATGTGAAGTACCTGAGATATACATTGACCTTACAGTACATCAACCTTACAGATCTTATATTTTAACAGTCCCTGAGATATGCACTGACCTTACAGATCTTGTATTTTAACAGTCCCAGTTAAATGAAGCACTTAAGGCCAGGAGGGGGGGGGGCAGTTTATCTACCCCTTGACCAACTAGATTTTTCCAAAAGGCTTAAAGATATACATAATTATGTATCAAGAACAAATAGCCTTGCAATAACTTAACTACAAGGTAAAATTTCAGGGGGAAAAGGAAAGGTGAAAACAGACCAAAAACAGAAGACTCTTTAAGTGTCCAAAATAGATATAACTAGCTTTATATTTTGGACTCTTGCCTAAGACAGTTTGTATTGTTAAGTCAGCAGAAATGTATCAATGATGTCCATTTCCTCCCATGGGGATGAGAAGAGATAAAGAACAGCATGAAACATAAAAGGCATGTAAACAAATAGTTACCTTGGAATGATTTAGCTGGAACATCTTTCTTCACATGTACACAAGTGTACAGTGGCATAGGAATGTTGCCTCCTTTGATTTTTTCCCGCTGGTCACTTAGAGTGCACTCCATCCTCTGTAAGATGTGTACAAATTAAAACTTGGAATCCTTATTTAACATAAATATTAACAAACAAATAAGTTTGGATTGAGAACCACTTGTTAAAATTCCACAAACATTTAACATTGATATGCTAAACCTTTCTGTAGATCTAACTTACCCCATTCAATAGTGTCTCTCCTACCATCCTGCCAAAGATATCTGTAAAACTCACAGGCTGACCTTCCCTTCTTTTCTGTACCATGTACTTGGCATAGTTATAAATCGTGGAAGCATTAAAAAAACGAAATAAACTTTTATCTATGCTGTTTTTCATCTCTTCTAGAAACTCATTCATGTCAATGTTAGGCCATTTGGGATGAGAGTATAGCGTTGACAGTAACCTGTACAATGT
Organism: Biomphalaria straminea; assembly: GCA_021533235.1. NCBI lineage: Eukaryota > Metazoa > Mollusca > Gastropoda > Planorbidae > Biomphalaria > Biomphalaria straminea. The sequence goes on from JADKLZ010019686.1 coordinate 10,587,889, forward strand.
GAAGAAAGAAATGAAAGAGGTGTTTTAGAATTATGCACAGAACTAGTTTGTCATTGAAATATACTGAATAAACACATAACCTTAGAAACAAGGCTTTATTACAATAAAAAACGACTGCTACACACAATAACACAGTACAGACTGGTCACGATTCACAGACTACGATAATGCGAACACGATTACAAATACTAGCACGATCACAAGCACGGGTAACACATAAGTCCATTTAACGATCACTCCAGTCATCAAGTGTTCATTTATCTGTGATGTGACCCGAGTGATTGTTGATTACTTACCAAGATGAACCAGAGAGACCGCAAGCATAAGTTGAACAATCTAAGACTCCTGATTCTACTAGTGCTTTAAATACTCCACTGTATCCAGTCATAGCACGAAATCCACCTCCTGAGCCAATGACTGCTATTGTTGGCACCTGGTCAGTTGAAAAGAGTGAAAACATTTGTTACAGATTTTAGAATTAAAAAAATTGTTTAATGTCTGATCATTTAGCTACACTAACACTGACCTCATTGGCACTGATGGATAGGTCACTATCACCAAACAACTTTTTGACACCTTTTAGGACTTGTTCTTTTCTTTGTGCAAGAAACTGTTTCTCAGCATCACTTAAACACAAGCTGTATCTCAATGTTGGGTTTTGACTAGAACAAAAAAAAAATGTATTGCCTTGATCCTTCTAAAATGCAATTCATGATTTGTTTAACACATTCAGTGTTAAGTTTTTAACATTTTCAACTTAACTATTTGCAAAATAAAAAAATATAAAAAAAACTTACTCAAATTCTAACTTGAATTCCATATCAACTTGAGAAATCTGAAAATATTTAAATTAATAAAAGAAATTATTCATATGCTTTCTACAGATGAAAAACTGCCTTTAGAAGCAAATAAAAAGAGATTAATTTCTGTTCAATAACTATTTCAATGATTGGTATATGAAAATAATTGTTGATGCAGATGTTGAACTTCATCATCAGACTCCATTGGAGTGAGGGCTTGAGGGGCTCAAAATCCTCTCTTGCAAAAACCCTGGACAGAAGCCTTGCTGTTTAGCACAGTGCATACATGTCACCATACAGGTCAAGAATTTCCCAAACCTGTTGTGGTGGAGATCAGCAAGTCTGGAGCAGTCAAAAAGAATATGAGACACTGTTGTCTCTTCTTCCCCAAGGGCACTGAGTCAAACTTTGGCCATAGCCATGAGAAATATGAGCCAACAGGACAGTGGCCTGTCCTGCACCATGCTACAATGGCTTGCTCAGGCTTGGACAGCCTCCACCACAGAGAAGTGCAGTCAGGGTGCTTTATGTGCTCACAGACTTTTTGGAACTTGTCCCAGCTCTCAAACCACTCTTCCATTTCTATTTTTTGGATTATAGCCAGATGTTGAACTTCAGAAAGTTGTAATTTATAGCTATTAAAACATCATTAGGATTTCCTGAACAGTATTCAATAAAAATGTGTCCTTTCTTCACAATAATTTATTATCTTCATAGCAAATTTAATTTTTGTAATAGAGGAAAAAGTTTTTAAAAAATCTTGATCCAATCTACTTACATTATTAAATGTGATTGTTTCATACTGTGGTTGCTCCATCACTCGGATCCTACGTATATCAAACTTTTCTGTTCCAACATTTATATCATACAGATAATTGGACTCCATTAAACTGATCTCTGTGAAAGAAAGTCAAGATAACAACAACATTCTAAATGTTAAAACATAAATTTAATAAAGTTTCAAAATTTTATCTAAATCAGTAAATATGAAATAGTTTTGTGCGCTATGTACTTGGAAATAACTTAATGAAGTTTAAAAAGATTTTATAATGAAGAGTAATAACCACATGGGATTTAAAAAGATTCTAGAAAATTCTCTATTTCCATGTTAACTATCCTGACTCTGCAAAACCAGAATTCAACCAGAGACAGTAAAAGTGTTAGCAGAGTGTTACATCATTTGACTATCACATACCATCTATATGTTAATATATATGTTTGCATTCTTCAATAATTGGTAAGTGCTTTGCAAAAAAAAAAAAAAAGCACTAAAAAACAAAAACATAACTAACCCTTGTTAACAGAAAATAATTCCACAGCAAGAAAAACTTATTTGTAAGTTAAATCAAATCTTGCAATCTACAGTGCAGGCCTGTTACTATGACCCACAGCTAACGAAGGCATTATGAGGCTAGTACAATGATCAACTGCCTTTTAATTTACCCTAGTATGTCAGGTACAGAGTTGAGTGGTCTCAGAAAAATTTTAAAAATTCAGAAATTTAAAATCGCAGTCTTCACCATGATTCAAACCCAAGACTCCTCAGTTAAGAAGCCAAATGTTTTACCATTCAGCAATAATGCCCCCAAGCAGAATTGCTTTTAGCCAACATGTTATAACATACAGAAACTCAATGAAGATGTGATTATTCTACCCTTGAACAAATAATTATGTTTACAGATTGCCTAAGTGTAAAATTCTGTTTCTGCCTGAGTACACTACAGATAAAATAGATAAGATGAAAAAAAATTTTACCCAGGACGTTGGAGTGTGTGAAGTTTAGAAAAAATGTAAACGTTTCATTCCACTCTGGATTGACGCAGTTTTCTTTTACGCTTGTACATTTTTTGCCATCAGGTGAATTTTTCATCACCAGATTGATATATGGATCTGGTGTATCCACTGTTGAATGAAAAAAACAAACAAACTATTTTCAACATAACTCTTTTAAAAAAAACTAGCTAAAAATGAAAAAAAATATGTTTACATGAAACATTTTTAGTTGCATTTATTGTTTGGAACTAGTCCAAAAATTATCAAACTTATCACAAAAATATTAGGCTACTCTTTAACTTTAAATCTTTATCTGATTAATAAATTATTTAAAACCTTTGTACCTTTGAGAGCCCCCCCCCCCCCAAAAAAAAAAAAATATAGAAGTCAATGGACCTACTATTTTTTTTAAAAAAAAAAAAAAGCTATTTTGAGTTAGAACTTATTTCTTGCCCGGCTCTGCCCTAGACTCCACTAGAGAAGCTTGTCGTTGCTCCTGATAGTTTTGATAAAAATAATTCCCCCTCTCTATCCAAGTATCCACCTCCTTCATTAAAAAGAAATTCTGGACCTGCATTGGTTTTATTTCTGGCATTCACCCTTCTAGAAAAATATTAGATTTTTGTTTTCTCTCACAAAGAATAAACTCACAGATACTCACAATAATCTCTGATACCAAGAGTAATATTTCTGCCTCTGATGACTCTGACAGTCAAGATAAGACATGCTGAGTGTTGAACCTGCCAAAAGGGAATGCACTTTTAATGTGTTATTACATGGACATTATTTTGCAGATTATGTTTTCTATTTTTTTTTCCATCGAAATGTTCAAGATGTTAAGTATAAAGGAAAACCTCTGCTGACATACATCTAAACACTAAGAAGAGGTGGAAATAACAGATCTATTTATTTTGATTCTGTTTGTGTGAGTGTTTTATAGATCTAGTAAAGTTTGTTTTTAATGCCTTGGCTAATGATTCTACATTTTCCTGGCAAGGAAAAAAAAATGGAAAGAAAAACAGGCTATCAATATCATAAAAAATGAGGTCTGGAAAAATGCAGAGAAGATAAACCAGCAGATATTTGTACATCTAGATGGTTCTACACTGTAAATACTAAAAAAAAATGCTCATGGTATTCAAATGAATTTAGACCTACATTCTACATCTAATGCATATTGAATGATATTGACCTACAATACTTTATTGATAGCCAATGATATGCTTTGAAAAAAAGATTAAAAACAACAACACTCATGTCTTATGTTTGGCATTAGATAATATGGATTTGCTATTGGTGAAAAATAGGGACGGCAGTTAATGTTCCATGCTTTGTAGGCTAACTTAGCCTAAGTAAGTACTCAGTACACTAATAATAAAACATAACGGATATTCAAATGTGTACAGCGAAAACATCCGCCTCTTACAATACTGATATCATCTGTGCTCTTTTTTCGCAGGAGAATCACTACACACACTTCACACTTCACACAGTGCCTATGAAACATTCATTATTTAATATACCTTAAAAACAATAATAAGGACGGTTTTCATGACTACACATTTGCCTAATAGGCTTGCCGGACTTATCACAGCCAATACATTTATTAGACTGTGTTTGTATGTGTAAGCCTGGGTCTAAATCTATAGTGTTGGTGAGCAAGTCTATGAATGAGTTAACGCGTAAACTATAGGCTACAAATCCGTTTTGCGCTGTCATTAAGATCTAGACTCTACGGCTACGCATTGGGTGAAAAGATTGAAGGATATAGATCTAGATTTGGATCTCAATACACATGCTTTAAGAGACAGGGCCTACTTCTTGACACTGTACGGCTATTTGGCTAAAAGTTTTTAAAAGAACATAGTAAATAGAGTGGGCCGAATGTGTCAAGGCTAATATTAGACAGTTTTGAAGAGTCTTTTATTGTCTATAGGGGATACTTCGTGACAGTACAGAGATTTGATACTGAATCATTTCGGAGCGAACAAATGAAATACACACAGAAGTAAAAAGTACAAAAAAAATAAATAAATAAAGCAATTTAAATCAGAATGTGAAGGAAAAAAAAAGAAGAAAGAAACCATTCCCGATACACCATTAACATTGACTAGGACCATCACTAGGACCTATGACGTCATTTAATGACTAGAAAACAATAGCCAGGTACAAAGCATACAAATTTAATGTGTTCACTTCTTTAACAGGTAGGCCTACTTCAGGTAGACTCTGAAGTCAAATGCCAGGCCTCATACTTGCAATTTTTTTTAAATTTCTTAACACAGAAACGATTAAAAAAAAAAAGAAAAAAACACCTAAATTCTGAAGTAAGCGATGATTTTTTACTTTAACCTACCAGCTCTATATCTCAACCCACGGGCTTTCTTCTGCTCCTACGTCTTTGACATATTATACATCTAGATCTAGGTATTTAGGCTACCCACCTAGGAGAAGGAAAACTCTGTATTCAAACCTCTGCTGCCTTGCAGCTATACACAATCAAGAGAAAGGCTTCGGGAGTCAACCCTGAGGAAAAATCAGGAGCTGGCGACCCTAAGGCAGTTTGCAGCACCCAGTGCTACACTCTGGCAGAACCTGCGACGCTGCTGACCCCAAACTGTATCGGCACTGCCATTCCTTTGGATACATCAGCTGCGTGGAGAGGGGGGAACTGATGTGTGGGCGACATCGTTCCGACCACAGCTTATGCACAGACATTCATCTCATGGAAATGAGATGATCCATAGTCGCTTCGCGACTGACGGTGGCCATAGAAGAGCAAAAGCAGAGGCGACCTACAAATATGACTCCATGGAGTTTTTGTAGGCTCTTTCAATAGTGATTGCCTGGCGTAAATATATATGAAAATTGGTTTGCTTTCACTTAGTTATTTAAACAACTGCAAGTTATTTAAAATAAAAAAAAAATCCTACCTTAAATATTCAAATACTATGGTAAACATTCATATTACATTTCTCATCGAAGAAAAACAACAACAGTAGACCCCCTTTCGAACTCACGACAAACGTGTTCACTTAGCTATCCAGCCAAGCCACTATGTGCACACTTTAGCTTGAAATTAATTACTCATTTCCCCCCTCATCATTTGACTAGGAAGACAATGTGAGCTAATAGCAGAAATTGAGAAAACAATTTATCTGAGCAGTTGGCTAATAGCATCGAGTTCAACGAATTTTAAGAGCGCGTTATCAACATTAACCATCACAAGTTAAGCCACAGAGAAAGAAATCGAAACAGATGTGTGTTTCTGCTTGCAACAGGGCCGGCCTTAAGTAATTGGAGGCCATAGGCGAAATGACTTTGGTGGCCCCAGATGAAATAGAAAAAAAAATAAATAAAATAACAGAAATAAAACAAAAATTACACAATCTATTTTAAAAACCTTGTATCCACTAACAATAACATGGAGGACAAGTTTCGCTATTTCTTCTGTAAAATTGTTTAACAGTCCTGTACGAGGCCACCACCAAACGTTGGCATTAGGCGGCTGTCTAGTTTGCCTATGCCTTAGGCAACATCTGCTTTCAAGATTTTAATTTTTTTTTAAAGATGTTGAAATAATCTATATTTCAAGACAAGTTCGTTGTGCGGGAATGTATGTATTTAATTGATTACAATGCTAGTATTTCAATGTTCAGAATGACAAAGGACTGAAGTGTCAACAATAAAAAAAAATGCCCCATTGTTGACTCAGTCTTTGATGTCATATGTGTTGGCCTTTGTCCAAGAAAGGTACACAACTCTTTCAGATACGTCATTGCATAATGACTTTGTCAGATTTCTCTCGAACAGAACTTAATCCCTACTTTTTTCCCTCCCATTTCCACCCAAAATCTAAACAAATCCTGCACTTTTTTTCTTTCTTCCATGGTGTGTTTTCACTCAGTAAGCTTAGAAGCACGAGGCTTGATCGTTCTACGTATATACATGAAGCAGATCTCACTGAACGAACAGTTTACAAAAAAAGCTTGATTTTATTTTTTCTGGAGAAAAAAGGTATACGTTTTTTTTTTTTGGCAACAAGTACTATTCACAAGCTATTCAGACAATATACAGACCCTGTTCAGCCCATGTTATATAAAAAAAGGAAGGACATGGGGTCATGTTGCCAGCATAACCAACAGTCTTTCTTCTCAACAAATCATTGTAAAATACCCATTTCAGTTCTGGAGCTTAATGCAACGTTTGAAAATGTTTAAGATCTCAGCTACCAGTGGAACCCAAGACCACTGGCAAGAAAGGCCATGTTAATTACCATTGCTTTCTACATTTTAATATAGTTTAGCTCTAAGAGTTTTTTTTTCCTAAAAAAGCTTATAGCAAAGTTCTCCACCTTAGTGGAGGGCTGCGTACAATAGAAAACCAATAACTTATTTCTATTAGGCCTAATAGTATACCAGAGATCTTTCTTTTTTTAGTATTGACAATACTAATTATTATTGATATTATTATTTGCACCTTTCAGCGCTACGATAATGACAAAATAATCTTACCTGAAATATTTGGTATGGATCAAAGCTGAAATAAAAAAAAACAAGTAAACGTTAGCTAAATAATGCAAAATCTGCCACGTTCTGGTTAATTTGAATAGAACATAAAAGCATGGTCTCTTTTAAAAAGCGTACATAAACATTGTCATTATATAAACACGCTAACACACAGACATATACGTGAAAGAACACACAGGCCTTGTGCGTACATGTGTTACTTACATTTATCTGGTATTTGAATCGAAATTCTGAGAATTTATGTATTTATTTTTTTTAATTAGAAGATTTCGAGACGTTTAAGTTCTTGAATATTTGTGTCGATGTGCGTGTGTGTGTCTGTATGACATCTGTGTGTACGAAAGAAAAGTCCCCCTTTCAAATCTTGTGGTCTATAGGGCAGAGGATTTTACGGTCATCTGATTCTGTGGCCTACGGTTAACGAGGGTGTCATATGGTCAGCACAACGACTAACCGCCTTTACTTTTTTCCCAACTAATGTCAGGTACCCATTAGTGCTGGCGCCCAAGGATTCCGAAATAAAAATCACAGTCTTCACCAGGATTCGAACGAAAGAAAGAAAATAAATGTCACTTGATACGAGAATGTCGAGGTGCAATAAGCTATCAATTATTAAACTGTCCTAATTAACAAGGCCAGGTACTTTTACATATATGTACTTTTGTTATAATAATGCGAAGCCTGTCTGTGGGACTTGTAAAATAAGAAGATGAAATTATTAACATTTTTGGTGATACTAGTCGTGAATACACTGTGAAGCTCTATATTTCTAAAGCTGCAGGTAGCCTAGCCTAGTGAACTCGTAGAGTACAAACTATTATATGCTTTCTGTAGCAAGCTTTTTTTTTTCTTTAATCTTTTAATTATATACAGGTGTCACTACACACAATGAATGCAAAGATACACACACTATAAAACACATAGCCCAACATTTCACACATTTATAGCAATACACATTCTTAGAGGCCAGTAACGTCGCTGGTGTAGGGGGGGGGAGGAGAAGGTTATCTGGGTTGCAGTTAAAAATGCCCAAATTAAGATATCCTACTAAAAAAAGAAACAAGTCAAAGTAAAGGCAAAATTAAAATAGTTTGTGGCCTGAAAACTCGTCAGTCTTAAGTGATAAAACTTAATCGGAAAAGTTGAAATACCCAGCCCCCAAATCGTTACGTTTCACTTTCTACGCCTGGGATGTGTGTATGTGTTTTGGGGGAGGGTGGTTTCCTGGCTATACAACTTGTGTGTTGATTTATAGTCTTTACAGATTCACCATCAAACTGCATATATGCCTTAACATTTGCGTCACGAGCATGCCTTTCAATAGACCAGCATTTTAACGAACTTGTATAATAGGTACAAGAGGGCCTTGTTCGAAGTCCACACAAAGAGGCATTCGATGAAAGCATGAAGGGGGGATGAGAAAGAGAAAGGGGGGAGGCGGCTCAAGTATGAAACATTTGTAAGTCAGTGCTGCATTTAACACGGCCCATCAATCTCACTACACAGACCTAATGTATACAAGAACCTATCACTGCAATATAAGCTTGGTCACTTGTCTCAATGTATCACGTCTTCGGTCCATCTCGTGACGCCTCCACCCCAACAACAACAAATTCTACCCCCCCCCAATTGAACAGAGAGGGTGGGGGAGTGCCTACCATTTTATGTTCGGATGTTCCTTCAGAACTGATTATTACACCTTAGACCAAACCTACCTCAGCTATCTTGCATTTTCCTTGCGTCTACAGCCCCTGCCCATCCCACTTCAATAGAATAAAAAAGAGTGCACGTGAAATGATATCAAAGGAAGAGTTGGGACGGGAATATTATGCAGTATAAGAGATCTTCGAGGCATAAGTTGGGCAAGTATACCTAGCATAGGCTAATGAACACTTTTTTCCAAATGTTATGAAAAAAAATCACTTAAGAAAAAAAAAAGCCAATATTTTATTTTTCATGGCAATCTCAGATTTCTCTCATGTCTTCCTTTTTTTTTTTGCTTAAATAAAAGCAACGACTAGGCATATGATTTTTTTTTTCAGCGCACTTCAAGAAATATGCATTTTGTATGCACTGAGATATATAAAAAATTTTACAACATAATTTTTGTGCTATCAAGAAATTTATTCCACAAATTTCCCATTTTGAAAATTGGAAATATGGTGCGGTGGTTTACTTTTGGCCGAAGGCTTACCTTCTTGTTTATAAAATTAAGTTGACAAAAAGACTTTGTAATCGACTGAATATATTAATACACATAATAATGGTATTAGCAATGGTTGTTTCACGTTCACTGAGTGAGGCATGACATTATATAGGAGTAAAACTGGCTCGCAGGGCCAGTGTACCATTTTGTGTAAGAGATCATTATCTTGATTGTATTTGTCGTCAACAGTAGCTGTTATATGTAAGCATTATATATTATTTGGTTTAAAGCGCCCTCTTCTAACGTGTGGAATGCGTTCTGGATTGTGTTATCTCGGTGGTCCGGGGTTCAGGCCCTGCCCGACGTCATCCCTTGCGGTTCTGCTGGAGACGTGATCTTGGACGCAATAAAATCCTTATTGCTAAAAGAACGTCCAAATCATAACAAGTCCTAAGTCAGAACAAGACACAATTTCTGAAATGAACTAAGTACAATACCCCAAGTGTAGCAGCACACTCTATACGGTGTACTGTGTACTCCCGATAGTAAACACGCGAGTCTCTTCTCGTGGGAAGCGTAGCACTTACTTTTCCGAATCCGGAACAAAGTCATTTTTGAGTAGCTTGAGGATAATATCTTCGTCTAAGTACCACCAAAAGGCCATTTTGTTTTAGTGTTGGGTTAGTGTCAACAACGGTCAACGTAGTTAGCCTCCACTTTAGTTAATCCAAGGAACTACACAGAATCACTTTTACATCGAGAGAGAAAATGTTTGCAATGTGCTAAAGTTATCTTCTCGATCACACACTAACAATTAAGCGTGAACACTTGTCAATCACTTGTTCTTTTGAACTATGACAAAACGACCAATCGCGTTTACTTATATTTTTATAATACACGTAGGACAGGGTCCACCTCCAAATCTAAACAAAAATTCATTTAGTCGGCCTACGTCTACAGATTGTAGTAGCAACTCCTGTTTTAATGCTGTAAGAAATGATTGAATCTTGCCAAACGTGTCGCACAATCACAAGGGAGAGCATGACAAGAGGCTACTTAGAACATTGAATGTGAAGATATGTAGATACCAGGAAGAGTGTTTCATGTGGATGTTATCGGTGTCAGTAAGACAGACCGCATAGATGCACTTTGAACTCTTGCACGTTAAGTGCACACGTCCGTAGCTATGTTGTAGTCTTACTAACTAGTAACTACTTGACATTGAGCAGACGCGCGCCAGTTTAAAAATGCGAATTTTAATTTCCACGATGGACGATAAATAGTAGCAACTAGGGCCATGGTGACATACGCTACCAGATGATTAGACACTTATCTCGTGTATAAGTTAAAAAACAAACCCAATCAAAGTCTTTTTTTTTTTCAAAACATATAGATTTAGAAACAAACGGTACGGGCGGTATTTCGTTTGGTTGTATCGATGACTTGACTTAATCCTGTGTACTCTCAGGGGAGCAAAGGGCCGCAACCACACCTCTCCACCGAACTCGTTTCTGAGCAGCTTTCTTCATCTGCTCCCATGTCATTCCAGTACCCTCAGCTTCACTGATGACTGACCTCTTCCAGGTTTGCTTGGGTCTGCCCACTTTCCTTGTGGATTCCAGTCAAGAGCCTGCCTTGCAACATTGGTAGCTGGTTTTCGCAGGGTGTGTCCTATCTAGCTCCATTTTCGTTTAGTAATGTCTTGTGCTATGGGCTTTTGTCTTGTTTTTTTCCACAAATCGGTAGTGGTTATCTTTTCTGGCCACCTAATTCCTAATATCCGGCGTAGGCATCTGTTAACAAAAGTTTGGAGTTTTTCCATATTTCTTTTAGTGACTCTCCAAGTTTCTGAACCGTAAAGGAGAACAGACTTAACGTTAGTTCGGTTGTATCGATGGTCTCGGCTTTAAACCTAGCCGGCTGCCATTCCCCCGTCGTCCAGCGGAAGGTTTGGACGATAGGAAGTAAATTATTCGTACGAAGTAACATCCGAAACATGCAAAGCAAAATACATTTGTTCTGTTTTCTCCTTTTAGCTACAACTTGAAGGAGTCTGCAAGAGACCAATCCTTACAGTTGTTATAATTGTTTATTATTTGCGCACACAAAATTCTTAAAAAAAAAATGTAGATTATAATTACGCCTTGCTTCTAAATATAGGTTGCAATAACATAGATGCGAAAGTCATTCATCAGCATCTTGCCTCAACACTTGACCATTATGAAGAACTCTAAGCTACACATTATTGAAAGTACAGAGTCTACAAAGTGCCCACTCTTCAGGGATAAGTCTGTATTCAAAAACAAGACAGTGAGTTTCAATCGACCAGATCAAGCGTTTTAATATTTTATTGACTAACAAGAAACATTTGCAACATTATCCCCATTGTAATGTAACTATTGCACATCAGATAAGAAAACACGCTTGCCAGATTACTAAATGAATACGATTAAAAAAAAATAAATAAACAGGATTGACAACCTGGCAGACATCTTAGAGGCCAGGTCATAAAAATATTTTTATGGCGTTTCAGAAAGTAGTACCGCTACAGACCTGCCACATCATTTGAACTTCTCTCAGCGGACACTGTGGAAGACTAAATATGCGTTTTCATTTTAAAGAAGCACGACCCCGACAGCGCCAGAGATTGACTATACGCTCTTAACTGACAATTATAATAATTTTCAAATGTTAAGATGACAACACAGAATTTCCGTTCATCAAACGTGTTCAAAGCTGACAAGCTTGATAACATGACATCTTTTCAATTCAGTATTTCTTAAAGCCTTTTTCTGTGATGCATTTGTTCTGTTATCGATAGGAGAGCGAAGAATGAAAAGCGGGCTTGTAAAACATTAGATTACTAAGTGGCGTAGATATGATGGGTGATGGGAGGGATTTGAAAATACCCCCCCCCGGGGCCACACTAGAGGGGGGTTACCAAATAAGTGTTTGCATTTTTTTTTACATTAAATATATTAAATATAAACAATTAAAACCATTAGGCATATCTCATTTTATAATGTCGAATTTCAAAATGCAGGGTCCCCTAAAGAAGTCAAGCCCCTTCCCTTGGGCCCCCAAATAATGGAAAATTCTTAGTTAACCCACTGAAATAAAAAGCAGCAAATAAACATTGAGATGATAGAATCTCGCAAGTTTTAGACTTTAATTTCTATCTAATAGTAGACTACACTTTAATTTCTATCTAA
>JADKLZ010019686.1:10633879-10649324 GCA_021533235.1 Biomphalaria straminea
AGCCAGCGTAGTCTTCTCTGTTGAAGGAGAGCATAGATGCTGTGCATGTTGGCTCGTGTCAAAACGTCCTGGTTGGTGACACGATCCCTCCAGGAGATGCACATTATGCGTCGCAGGCAACGTAGGTGGAAGCCATTTAATCTGTGTTCTTGACGCATGTAGGTTGCCCAACTCTCACTGCCATAGAGGAGTGTGCTTAGGACGCAGGCATTGTAGACAAGGATTTTTGTTGCCGTGGTCAATTTGGTGTTTTCCCACACACGCTTAGAGAGTTTTGCCATTGCTGCAGATGCCTTCCCTATTCTTTTTGTAAGCTCATTGTCTAAGTCAAGGTTGCTGGCTATCGTTGTTCCCAAGTATGTGAACTCTTGCACCACCGTAAGTGTGTGATTTCCGATATAAATCACTGGTGTTTCTGAAACATCTTGTGCCAGGATTTCAGTCTTGGAGAGACTAATTGTAAGTCCAAACTCCTGACAAGCAACTGCCAGTGCATTCACAAGCCTCTGCAATCCTTCTTGTGAATGAGATATGAGTGCGGCATCGTCGGCAAACAGCAGTTCTCTAATCAAGATACGCCGTCTCTTTGTTTTGGCTTTAAGGCGTGCTAGGTTAAAAAGCTTTCCGTCAGATCTACTGTGGATATATACTCCATCTTCCAGGGATTTGAAAGCGCTGGTGAGTACAACCGAAAAGAAGATGCCGAATAGTGTTGGAGCCAGAACACATCCTTGTTTTACTCCGCTCTTGATGGAGAATGGCCTAGAGGCGGAACTGTCAAATTGTACGGTGCCCTGCATATTTTCATGGAAAGCTGACACTAGTTTCCGTAGCTTGTTTGGACAGCCGATTCTCTCTAATACAGCAAACAAGCCGGTTCTGCTGACAAGATCAAACGCCCTGGTCAAGTCAATAAAGGCTATAAAGAGGGGCTGCCTTTGTTCTCTGCTTTTCTCCTGTAGCTGCCGCAGGGAGAAGATCATATCTGTTGTAGATCTACCAGCTCTGAAGCCACACTGCGATTCTGGGTAAACTCGTTCTGCCAAGATCTGCAGCCGCCTCAGTATTACTCTGGCATAAGCCTTCCCAACTATGCTAAGGAGTGAGATGCCTCTATAACTGTTACAGTCGGTGCGGTCGCCCTTATTTTTGTAAATTGTGACAATGTTGGCATCCTTCAATTCTTGGGGGACCATTCCTTGCTTCCAGCACAAACTTAGCAGATCATGGAGTGGCTTGATTAGGGCATGCTTCCCAGCCTGAATGACTTCAGCAGGAATACCATCTCCTCCGGGTGCTTTCCCGTGTGCAAGCATGTCAATGGCTGTGCTCAGTTCTTTTACAGAGGGTGTTTCGTCTAATTCGCACAAAACTGGAAGTGGTGGGAAGTTAGATAAAGCAGTTGGCGAGATGACATTTTCAATCTGATAAAGTTCTGCATAGTGCTCCACCCAACGCTCCATTTGCAGTGCACGATCACTAATGATTGTGCCATCTTTTGACTTAAGTGGGGCACACTTGCTGGTGTGAGGTCCAAAGGCTTTTTTCATGCCCTCGTAGAGTCCTCTGATGTTACCACAGTCGGCACAGGATTGGATGTTTTCACATAGGTCCTGCCAATATTTATTTGCGCACTGTCTTGCTATTCGTTGGGCATCGTTTCGAGTAGATCTGAGTGCTTGTAAGTTGCCAGGGGTGGGCTCCTTCTTGTATTTTAGCATGGCTGCTCTCTTGTTTCTGGTGGCAGTTTCCATTTCTTGCAGACTTGCTTCAAACCAGTCTTCATTTTTCTTTGTTTTGTTGCCAAAGACCAGTGATGATGTTTGGTACATAGTATCACGTATGAGCGTCCAGGTTTTTTCTACCTCAGTTACTGAAAAGTTTTTGAAAGCTTCCTCTAATTTCTTTGTAAATTCGAAGCTAAGATCAGCATTCTTTGTGTTTGTAGTATTCAGGCGTGCTTTACTTTTCCCCTGTGATGAGTGAATCTTAGTAGGCCGTAGTCTTGTCCGGCAGGACACTAAAGTGTGATCAGTATCACAGTCCGCACTTTGAAAGCTACGTGTCAGCAGTATGTTTCCAATGTCTCTTTTCCGTGTCAGTATCATATCCAGCTGGTGCCAGTGTCCAGACCTAGGATGCCTCCATGAGACACAGTGCTGTGGTTTTGTCCTGAAATATGTGTTCGTAATGCAGAGCTTATGGTATGCGCAGAATTCAAGAAGTCTTTGCCCGTTCTCGTTCATCCTGCCTATTCCAAAAAGCCCAAGGCAGTCTGGCCAGGTAGTGTGGTCTGCGCCTACTCTTGCATTGAAGTCACCTAGAATGAAAATGTGATCTTTTTGAGGAATAGTCTCAATGGCTTCCTTTAGGTCTTCGTAGAACTTGTCTTTGTCCTCTTGGGGGGAACATAATGTAGGGGCATAGGCACTAATTAGAGTGGCTTTTCCAGATGTAGTCATCATACTTATGCTTAGTAGCCTTTCCGAGCCACCAACTGGAGGTACAATTGTTGGAAGAAGACTGTTCTTGACAGCAAAGCCCACACCATGCATTCGCGTCTCTTCCTGTGCTTTTCCTTTCCAAAAGAAAGTGTAATCAGCTTCACGGAGCATGCCGTCTTCGGCCAATCGGGTTTCTTGGAGAGCCGCAATGTCAATGCCTAGTCTCTTCAGCTCGTTGTTAATGACTGCCGTCTTCCTTGCATCGTCGACCTGCCGTAGGTCATCTGTAAGACCAGGACACATTGTCCTGACGTTCCATGTCGCTAGTCGCATAATAGGAATTTTCTTTTTCATTTTTCTTCTTTTGTTGCTTGGTGCAAGTTTACAGCCTACTTGTCGTTTTATACTAAGCTCTAAGCACCCATTAGAGCAGGCAGGCTGTGGCGGATCAGCACCCAACTGTCTGGGGGCTGCCCAGGTTGAGGCGGGCGGTAGCTGATCAGTGAGACACGAAGACCTCTCCCACCGTCAGAGACAACCCGTGGCGTCCATACATTACGCCAATCAAGTTGGACTTATAACCCGTAACTGTTGTCTCCCGTGTTTTTTTAGCCACTTTGCAGCAGCACCAGAGTGTCCTCTCCGGGGCGCATTCCTGGGCCTCAGATAAAGGGGTCATGGGTGGCCCATGCGTCATGATCCCTCTCTCGACCTTGCTGATGTGATCCAAAGGAACGCAACGCATTACATTTGGCACCAACTCAGTTGCAGAAGCTGCCGGAGGGAATTCCGTAGCTGATACTCCAAACGCCTAAGGGGCTTCACTCCTGATTTTTCCTCGAGGTTGTCTCCTGAAGCCTTAGTACCGCAAGGCAGCGTGGGTTTGAAGTCAGAGTACCCCTCTCCTAGATGAATTGCCTTACTAGGCTGACGAGCTCCATCTGCCCGAAGCTCCTGGTTTTGTGGCGCCAGGTAGCCGCCTTCACCCCTTCACCTGTTAGTAAGAGCAGTTTCGCCGGGCTTAATATCTAAGCCACACGAGCAGGCCAGGTGCTGGACTTAGTTGTCAGAGGCTATCTGAGACGCATGCCTTTAGGAGTATTTTATAGACAATGGGAGCTTATCCCCATTGACACCCCTGGCCATGACAACCTTATATATATATATATCTTAGAGAGATACAATAGCAAACTGTGTAGAATGAATATCTTTTAATTCACATATACATTGTATTATATTCACGGTTCTTTTTTTTTCATTTTCCCGCTCCACATTGAAAACTTACAACAAGAGTTGGCAATTTTAAACCAATTTTACGATTTTTAAAAAATCACAATATCCCCACATATATACAGTTGTACTAAATAAGCAGAATTTTACTTTTTAGATTCGTGCATAATAATGCATAGCTTACAAGTTGTTACCACTATGACTGCTGTCAAATTACAGCCAGTCAACATTGAGCAGTAATTATACTTGTTTAGTTTCAACACAAAAATACTTGCTTACTGAATGAGACAATATTTGTTCCGGAAGTTAAATGTCGGTACGAGCGAAACCTTTTCTTGTGAAGCATCAAAGAGAATGCTGACCATATCCTTCAATGATGTATACTGAATCAAGAGACCCGAACAAGACTTTCCAAAGACTATTCGGAGAACTGCCTGATCTGGAAACCACTGCGCGGTTCATATAAAAAATAGGATTATTGATCTGAACCATCCAACATGTAAAATGAATACAAAGAAGAAGAAAAACTGATGTACCCAAAAAGTGTGAACAGCAGCACATTTTTTGTAAATGTTGAAATACAGCTTCTGGCACCCATAAGAATCCCGTGGTAGTACTGACTGGAACGTTTCTTTGCTTGGAGTTTGGAGCTTCTCTTTGTTCGGGGCTATGTCCTCTGGAGCTTAATCAGCTTCTGTGTTAAATGGTGAGCTTATGGTATGAAGACTGGTTCTTGAAGTCTTAAAATTTGCTTTTATAAATTGCATAATTAAGTGTTGTACTTTTAAATATTTCACTAAAAATAGTTTCACCTTTCAGCAAAAGAAAATGACAAAACCTGTTTTCTTTAGCTTGCTTGTAGAAATGGGAAAGACTTATTTGAAAAGATTTAATATGTGTTTACATTTTCTATGTAAACAACTAATTGCAATAGCAATAATTAAAAAAAACACATGAAATCTGTCTTCCACGCTTTATTAGAAATATTGTTCACAAAGTCACAGTCAATGTCCTTCAAGTAATATAACAACTTCTTCCTTGAGATTTTAAATTCTGCCCTTGCTAAGCTAACCAATTCATTGGATAATGTTTTTTCATAAATTGGAGCTACCCGTGGTTAACACCCCTAACTCTTTATAAGTTTAATTACGGCGTCTCCTTGACCGTTTAATATTGATTTTTAGCAGAGTTGTGCAAACTTTCCTGTTTGGAGTTAATGGTTGGGCTATTTTTTATTAAAAAAAACAAAAAAAAACATTTTTTTTCAGTCAAAGATCGAACTCCATCAGTTGTTACACTTGCCATCTTGTTCCCAAGTCAACCCAACACTCAGAGATAGTGTCTTAAATTGAGTGTATTGATAAAGCATGATTATGATTATAAGCATAATCTTCGTTTACTTAGAACTTTTTTATAATGAGAAAGTTTTAATAATTTAAATAGATATTATTTGTAATATTTGCATTTTTATATGCATATACTGTGAGCACACCTGATTTCGTAGCCGTCGGCGGGTCGCATAAAACATATCGGCGGGCCGCATGTGGCCCGCGGGGCGTAATTTGCCCACCCCTGGTATAGATTTATTGAGTCTGAGTTTTGGCAGTCTAAATATAACATTTATTTAATAAAGCAATATGTTGCACTTCATCATGACTTCACGGTAGATACAAAAATGATCCAATGCATAGAAACATAGTTATGTCCGTATAACGGTGGTGTCAAACACATTCAATATACTAAGTTCTCCGAGATAGATATACATACAAACAACTTTACTTATTAAATCACGTCCGTATCACAAAGTTGTAATAATAACAACTCTAATAATACATATCCAACTCTCAGTACACAAAAATAACTACTACAAATCTATGTGCTGTCTCAAGTCACCACTGGTTTTAACTGCCCAAAAGATACTACCCAACTGAACGAAAATTCAATTTAATAATTCTTACTTCCTGTTTCTATATCAGAAGTTTCGCGTGTCTTTCACCCTCAAGACCTGAGGTGAACATAACAGGCAATGTCAACCGAGACTGTGATAATTATAGTTAAACAAAGAATTGTCTCTCTTATCAAAATATTTACTATTACATTTATTAACCCTTTTCAAAATTGAGACATTATCATTAGGTTGTGGATTTTAAAAAAATAGAAATGAAACCTACTTCTACTTCAGAACATGTCACTCACACGCCTCAGAACATGTCACTCACACGCCTCAGAACATGTCACTCATGCCCCAGAACATGTCACTCATGCCTCAGAGCATGTCACTCATGCCTCAGAGCATGTCACTCATGCCTCAGAGAATGTCACTCATGCCTCAGAGCATGTCACCACAAGAAAACGTTCAGTTTCATTAATTGTAATCTTTTATTTAACCCTTTGTTTTTGAATGCCCCTACACTACATAAATTAAAGCCTGTAAATAAACACATGAGTACAATATCAACTTTCCTCCCCCAATACACAGTTGTCCAACAGGTCTGTGAATAATCACTCACTTTCATTGACAATTCTGTGGAGTCCAAATACTAGATGAAATGTAGCTCTAGATATAGAGAAGAGATTGTGCTATAGAATATACTAGTCTTACCCACACATGAGGAATCATTATAGTCTTTGCTCTTTCGAATAAAAAAAAAGAAATAAAACAGAGCTGGGCATGCCTTAAAGTGGAACCCCCAGGACACGGAGGAGGACGAAATAGAACATGGCGACGCAGTTTACTAGAAGAAACTGGAAGGACAGGAGAGAGCTGGGGAGTCACTAAGATACTACAAAGAGACTGTGGAGAGTGGTGTGTTTTTACATAAAGACACATTCCTTGTTCCATATGCTAGGACAAATATGTACAAATGCCGCTTTTTTTCCCATTGCTGTTGGATAATTGAATGGGTTGCCTGAGTCAGCCAGGGAAACCAATGGCGTGGCCTAATTTAAGTCATTGATTAACATGCAGGACTAGTTCTATATTGACCTGGAAACACTCGTAGCACGTAAACATCTTCTTTTTTGAAGTAACGTCTGTAACATTTTTTGTCAGGCCATCCCACAGTTCGAGAAGCACTGTCGTGTGTACATGACTATGTCTTGTGGCTTATATTTACTCTTTGTATTTGTGGAAATGTTTGAATCTGAGATAAAGAAAACTGATTTCATTCTAATATTTCGGTATTTAAATTCATTGATACTGGTTTCATCCTGCAGATAGGATGGTCAAAAATTGCTATGAATCTCTCTTTAAAGACTTAAGCATGACAGATTTCCAAAATGAGGTTTTTTAATTACAAAAGAATGAAATAAGCTTATGGTGATTATAAAATATAATCATAGTTATTGATTTTTATATTTCAAATAAAAAAAAGTGTAATAAAATTGTTCAAACTTCTACAAAAGTCTATGGTCGCAACACTCGAAGAAAAAAAGTATTAAACAAACATATACAAGCAGAAATTACAAAAAGAGATGTCGGTGCGTATCGCAGATTCTTGTTAATTGCAAACTTTTTAATGCACCTTCTTTGTTGCATTGCTGTTTATCCGTTGGAGTTATTTTTTTTTATGCTGACGTAACGTTTCTTTGAGATTCGTCTGTTTAGGGAAAGTAACTGAGTATTTAAGGCATTACTGCGTTTTGCAGTGGTTTAGGCTACCTTTATTTTTGAATGGTTATCCTTTAGTTGTTGCCATGCTAATCCTTGTACCTTTTCCTGTCTCTGATGGGTTTACTAGCTTTGTAGTATGTCTTTTCTTTTAAATATTTTTTTTAAATTAAAAAAACAGAAAAGAAAAAAAATGCACTAATGAAAAATGGGTTAATTATACTTCATATTTTGTAATTCTTTATAATTTAATATTTGTGAAAAGTGAGAACCTACAAATAAATATTACATTATGTAAATAAAATTATTAGATTAGTCCTTTCAAGTTCACTTTCTTACTTTTCTACAGGAAGTTAGTGATGGAATTGTAGATTTTGAGTCTGAACTGTGACCAGAGTTCTGCGTTTGTGTAGAGATCCAGAGTGTTGGTATTATAGTGCAGAACGCTTATTTGACTATTAACATAATATCTTTATTATAATATTTTTTTTAAATTCAATAATAGACTACGTTATCACTGCTATTAATTGTAAATAATGTCATCTCATCAAATATTATATTGATATGTTAACATCTACTCAATTATTTATTTTATGCACGAAGGCGCATGTTGAATGTCTGGGGGCCAGGCAAACGAGCAAAGTTTAAAACACAACTCTGACAGTAGACCTAAGCATATTTAATTTTTGTTGTCTCCCTTAAAGAAGGAGCACATTGACAAGAGGAGCATTCATATACAATTATGGATACAGGACAATTTTTTTAAAGGGTCATTTATCTTATATTTACTAAGCTTATATCAACACACTCTGTCTGGTAAAAAAAAAATTGTAGATGTAATTTCTGCCACACCCAATCTAGGTCAAGTTGAAATTTTGCACTATTATTTCTTGTATCCTATAAAAGAAGAATCGATTAAAAAAACAAACAACTTATTTGATTAACTAATTATTAATTTTGGTTAATATCAAACAAGGGCAAGAGATTGTACTTGACAGACGTGGTTGTGTAAGTTGAATAAGTCTTTTATGGAGATTTAAGCCCTGAGTTGAACTTCAATACAATGTACAACAAAAACACAATATTGAAAAAGCTTATACCGAAAATAACAAGTACAGAAGCAAAATAATAACTAAAAGAAACAAAAATTATATCTTTGTATATATTCACCAATTATATATATATTGATCCCAATAATATATAACAATAAAAAAATAAAAAGGAAAAATAATATTTTGAACTATTCAAGGGGACATAGACATTTAATATACATGATATTTAAAGAACGAATTGTCTTTCTTGTCAAGATATTTACTCTTACATATATTAACCCTTTTGACCCTCACATTTACCCATACTGCATAGCATAAAAAAAAAATAATGAATGAAGGAACTTTTAATCCTAAGTTCAAAGCTGAACTGTTTGGGAACAAATTACAAAAAAAGAGTCAAAACTCAAAATGAGTTTTTTGTAATTAAAAAATCTAAATAAAAACACTCCATAATAATTTCTGATGTAAACTTTATCAAAATAAAAAGAAAGCCAAAACACATTCACAAATCCGCACCAGTTAAAAAAAAAAAATTAAGCCTCTAAATCCAAATAGCCTTTTTATTTTCTATTATGAGATTACTATTGACTATTGCTATTGCACACAAATGAATAAAAAAAAAAGAAATCACAAAAAACTACAGTTGACTCTTCATAGCCCAATGATTAGAGGGGTCGATTTAAAACAAAAAAAAAAAAGATTACTTTAATAAAACTTAAGGTTAACTGTAGAAAGTAAAATTCCCTTTTCAGACCTTGCTATCTATAGGGCAGACGATGTAAAGGAAATCTGTTTCTGAAGCCCGTGGCTAACAAGGGTGACATGTGGCCAGCACATCGACCAACTGCCTTCACCTAATGTCAGGTATTTGTTAGAGCTGGGTGGATACAGAGGCGCCCTAAAGATTCTGATTTAAAAAATCCCAGTATTTAACTAAAAAGTTTCAACCCAGGACCTCTAATTCAGAATTGCCAAGCACTTAACCACTCAACCACCACACCGTCAAAGATTAAATGTACTTGAAAGAATTGAACTCTGTGTGTCAAATACATTATAGATTTGTTGATGATGCAACAAGATATTCTCTTAGACTTTCAAGGTTATTAAACAAATAATAAAGAAAAAAAGAAACATATTGATCTAAAAAAATATATAACAAGATACAGCTTTCACGTACTATACTAAATTAAAATCTATGTTCTAAAAAATTATGTGCTACAGTATGCATTAGTTAAACAAATTAACGAACATGCATTAAAAAACAGGGAGTAGCCTTTTCTTTCTAGGCAAGCAATCTGTCATGACATTTTCTAAATTGTCTTTCAACATTTAAACATATATATGCAGACAATATATTCTCACCACCTGGGATTACTGAGTGTGTCAGTTTATCAAGAGTCATCTGTATACTGATAGCAAAAATGTATTTCTCTAAAAAAAAACTTTGCGTACAAAAAAAAAACAATCTATACATTTTCATTTGTTTACAATTCATAAATTTATCAGTGGAAAGTTCCAGTGTAATAATACCTCTTTGTGACATGTTTTTACAAAGAAATAAAATACAATCAACAAGGCAACAATTTATTATTCTAGTCAAACAAACAAAAAATATTTCAAATAGTAAACATGTAGACTTTAATAATCTTGCCATGAGGGAAATGAAAAGGCTGATGTAAACAAAGAATGAGGAGCTACTAAGTTCAATTTGAAAAATGGCAGCTAACATGAACTCAGACATAGAAAAGTTCAAAATTCAGCTACAGAAAGAATTCACAAACATATAGTTTTGAAACCCAACACAGGAAAAGAAAAACGTATTTGACTGCAAATGTTTTGTCATTTTGAACAAGCAAGCTGAGTGTAAAAATTGTGCCAAGGTTGAGAAGAGCACAAGAATCCTAGATTTTTGCCTCAGCATCATGACCAAAAAAAAAATAAAAAATTTTGTAATGGAGTGGACAACCCCTTTATTGACCCCAAATATTTGCTGCATGTGAGATCATCAAGGTTTACTGTGCAGAGTGGGACTCAATGATTCTAAAGCAATTCTGGGACTTAACCGATGGGACATCAACATGATTACAGCAAACCATGCCAGGCCCTGTACCTGGGGGTGGGGTGGGGGGTCCCCACTTCAGAGAGAATCTTCTGTCACTGTCAGCCCATCATACAAATTTTGGTGGTGGCCCTGATACTCATCCGGGGCCCTGTGCACTGCCAGGTGATGCACAACAGTTCTACATTACTTAGTCACTAAATGCTCCATCAAAAAACTTGCAAGAGACCACGGAGAGTGGCGTGTTTTTGTCGAGGCCCTATGTTCCACAAGGAACACAAAGGAGCGATGATGATGATGATGATGACTAAAAAAATGCTAGAGAAGGTGACACAACAGTTTTGTTTAGGTCAGTGCTAAGATAAAGAAGACTGGTGCTGAAGATGTGACCAGTAAACAGCAATAAAAAGTCTGCAATATTGATCAGAGCACCATTACAACAATGCAAGTTAGGTGATCTGTTTTTGGCTGTAATCAGAACGAGAATTTTGATAATAAAGGAGTTTCTTAGAGCCCTAAAAATTGCAATGGTTTAAACAACTTGTAAAAAAAAATATAAATAAAAAAAAATCAGTGAATATTAGGTCATTTTTCTTCTAGCCTTTGTTCCCACTGAAGTTCTGGAAATCTGCATCAAGGCTTTAGTACATAGAAGTCATCAAATTACACAACAAAAAGTATATATTACAAACCTAACTGGCTGCATCTATTACCCAGTCAAAATGAACACTAAAAAAATTCACACATAAAAACTTCTCAAAAAGAAAAAAAGATGAAATAAAAAATAGAAAACATATTAATTAGACAGCAAACAAAACTTCCACAAATAAATTAGAGTGCAACAGAAACTATTTAAAAATATGTATCAAAAGTAGAACCATTCATTCTTTCCGTTCTAAGAACAATGACACTGCGGAATGTAAATACTTATTTCTGGTATAAAAATAGCAAAATGACTTGATGATTAACATTTGAGCATTGGTTGAAGTCCCAAGTGGGTAGAAAAATTAGAAATGTTCTGTATAAGAGATTCCAATGAAAAAGTATCCAACACCAAAAAACTTTTGGCACACAACTTATTAACTTTTCAAGTATGGCACAAGGGAAGTGGCAATACCGTTATGAGTATAATTGTTTTCATCAAAGTGAACTAATAAAGAAAACAACACAGTTATAAGTATAATTGTTTTCATCAACCATAAAAAGTACATGACCCATTACTATTGGAAACCTTTAAAAACAAGGCAATATTCTAGAACAGTGATGCCCAAAATTCGGCCCGCAGGCTATATCCGGCACGCGACATGATTTCATCCGGCCCGCCGAAAGTCAGTACAAAGTGTAGAAATCCCCCTTCCAAACAAAATTTTAAAACGTTAAAAAAATGTATCTTTACCCACGTTTGGCCTTCACTTTTTCTCTGGTGGATTAGCAGAATGATCTTTAATAATAATATTTATGTGTTTATGAAATGGAACTCTGAATGTAGAATCTACCATGAATATTAAATCTATCTTTACTTTTTTTGTTGAATATGATAATAAGCCAACAGATGTATTTTATAAAGAAAATGTGGCTGTTTAATAAAACAAGAACATAAAACCGGCATTACAAAAATAAATATGACGGCACTCTTGGTATGAGCCGCAAATAAAAGATTGTTAAACTACGCCTAGAGATTGGGGGATCGATGACAATATTTACCAAAAAGAGATCACAAATTGACTACGTGGTAGAGCTACCTTCTCTGTACTCTGTTGTTCACATTTTAAGCAGAGAAATGAAAAGCTATTTTCTGAAGCGTAAAAAACGTATAATTGTCAAAATTATCATGTATTGTACATACAGAACTTCGCTCGTCACGATTTGTGTGACACCGGGGATTGTAATATTTGAAATAATAATATTGAATAATATTGACGATGATGATCTAGGATTCAACAGAGTAATGCTTTGACTATAAAATACAGGAACCTTTATTTAAATCCAACATAAGTACAGCTGTGTACAAATAAATATTAATAAAATTTGTTAAAGAACAAAGACATACATTCTCTCAATATATTAGACCTACAAAATACACGACTGATCTCAACCAGATTCAGAGCCCGACTGATAAGACCTAGCTTTTTGCCAGCCTTCCAAAAATGTCCGTTTATTCAAACCAACCAATCACATTTGAATCTAGACGTCTGCATAACGCGTGGCTGCTGGGACTAAGATGGCCGCTGGGTTATTTCAAAAGGGGGGGAATGGCCTTGACTTGTGGACAAACAAACAACAAAATAAAATATGCGTATGTGACACTACCAAAATAGTTTCAGAACAATTTTATTTCAATTTTGTAATTTTTCGGTCATGTGGCCCACGAGACGAGTGTTGGACATTAAAACGGCCCGCGGGTCGAATTACTTTGAGCATCACTGTTCTAGAACAACTTAAAAATAGGCCAAAAAGCCATCTAGTGTTGAAACTCAATAAAAATTAATAAAAATAAAATAATTGAAATTTAAAAAAAAAAAGATTTGTACCATAAACATTATTCCATATAGCTTAAAAAATGCCATCAAATGTCAAATAATGAGTTCTTTCCTAATACAAATAGGAAAATTCTCAATACTGTTAAGCACTGCAGTAGAATCTTGCTAATTCACTGAAAGACTTTAATAAACATCAGTTCAAAATTTTGTATCACCTCAGCATGGCTCCAACTTTTTACCTTTCATAAAATCTCTACAGCAACAAAATTTCATGATGTTTGGGTTGGTACGACATATACAAGAAGACTGTGGGCCATAAGTATCAATTCTACTTATGTCCTTCTCGCTCACATGGTAACTCAATTTTTCTACACTCCCAACATCGGATTCCCCAAAAGATTCAGCCGCATATCTCACTAGAACTGTTGCCTCAAAGATGCCGTGGCACATATCAGTTTCTACTGTGACTTGCAGCTCTGCTGAATCCAAAGTCATGTTACCATAGAGGGCTATGAACTGACCACTGTCATCAGACTTGTCAAACTTCAAAAGCTAGATGGGTGATAGAGAAAAATAAAGAACATTTGATAGCAATCCAATCTTACTTGAAGAAATAAGTTAACATGGTAATGGCAATGATACTCTAGCATACCATAAACAATGTAGTGAATGAGCCAATTTCTTTTAGCAATTACTTTAACCATAAATCTAAGAAGAGGCCATTATTTAACCATGTGTCTATATAGTATAGCAAGTGTCACAGTGTTATTTTTTTTTTTTACAAATCCATAGTTTGCAGGGCATCATTAGTCCATGTATCTAAACTCACTTGATCATTAGGAACAACAAGATTTGCACTGTGTGTCAAGTTCACTTTCAAGCTGACACACTTCTTGGACTGCGCTCTGGTCAAATTATTGATGGCTGACACCACAGCTTTGGAAGCACCTTTGACCAACTGGTGTGTGGTGGCCATGGGAACTTCTTGCACACAAGTACACCTGTTTAACCAATCACAGAAAAACCTTTACATGGTTTAGTTTACTACCTAAAGGTAACTGGCTCCTAGATTTTAAATTCACTTGACTAAAATGAAAGGTTACCTTAGTACAGTTATTTTTATTGCTTATTGATAACCAATAATTTAACTAAGAAGATTAATGACTTCAGAAACAAAATGGATAAAATAAAAAGGATATTTTAGCAGTACATAGAAGAAATTATCTAATTAGGAAAAGTAAAAAGCAGTACATTTGGAAATACAATTGCTATGTGTGATAGTAATATGTGAATCAAGTAAGTATGCTTGAAATTGTACAAGGGTACTAGTCCTAACGTTGTTTATTAAGACTTTTCAGGGCTTTGGGAACTAATTGTCTAAAGCGTGAGAAAAAAAAAACTAATAAGAAAAATAAATAGAAGAGGTGTATTCTAAGAAAAAACCATGGTCCATTGCTGCCTTTTCTAAAAAAATAAACTGTTTTACGTTGAAAACACTTGAAGGACCTACCAGTGGGTGTCTATTCCTGCCTCAGAGCAAGTTCTATTGGCTGATATGTTGCGCAACAAGCTGATGCCTCTGCCTTGTGAACTTTTCTGTTGGGTAAATAGTTTTAGACTTTTTTAGGCATTAATTAACAATCTTAAAGATGTAACATAATTATCTGTAAAAAAAGATGCACAGAGTTTTGAAAAACTTTAGCTTTATTAAATTAATATCAGCAAAAAGATTTACAAAAATAGAAAATATGCTTCTTACATCAATTTAAGTAGTTTCCTTTTTAAAATCTGTACAAAGAATATAGTTTCTAACAACAATTAATTTAATTAAGAGTGACATTCATAGTATAGTAGAATCGCTGTTATGTGAAATATTGGTATACATTGTTAACCGCCACCACTAAGATATGGTGCCCTTCATCCTTTAGCTTGCCTAACTGTTGGAGAGCAAAGATATTCAGTGTAAATTAATCAGAAGGCAGTGTGGTGACTAGGACATTAAAATCTACATGTAGTGATGGATTGAACATATTTAAAGAACATGGTAAAAAGGTTGCTAGCCTGACATTTAACTGGAAACCATAGGGATAAAGATAACTGTTAAACCAAGACAACCCTAAAGAGGTCAATAGAGACTAAAGATAATTCAATGACTTGATTAAAATGACAATTGCAGAATGGAGATGTGTGTTTAGAGTTCTACACTGATTATTTTTATTATAGCTTTTATATAGCGCTACTTTCATGCTTACAGCATGCTCAGAGCGCTTTGGTCCAATCTCATTTGTGGACCAGTGGGGGGGAGGGGGTATCTAGGAGTTGGTTTCCCGTGCTGCCTTTGGGCGCTAAGTAAACACAACTCTGCCCGAGAGTCGGGCGTCGAACCTCGAGCCCCCTTCTAGGTAGCCAAGCAAGCCAAGCTCAAGCCCCACTTGGTCTCTCGACCACGCTTCCCACTCATCAATTACCAGGCTTGCTAAAGAAAAGTCAGAAGCTATTAGACATATTAATGGCCTAATTAAAGGCAACCAAAATGTACACTGCTGACTTACATGACTCTTGCATTCTAC
>JADKLZ010019686.1:10654324-10690152 GCA_021533235.1 Biomphalaria straminea
GGCAACCAAAATGTACACTGCTGACTTACATGACTCTTGCATTCTACCTCAATGGCCTAACTGACCTGTAAATCCTTTTCCAGCATTTAATTGCAGATTTTTTTTTACAAAAAAAAAAAAAAAAACACAACAAAAGACAAAACCACTTACATGAGATAAATCTAAAATGTCAAATAATGTTTCATGAACATCAAATGGAGAAGTCAAGCGCTGCCTATTCTCTTTAACATTTTTATACAGGTCAGGATATTTATTCTGAAACCAAGTGGGGAAGTAAATGGCGAAAAATGGTAGCCTTTCTTCAATTTTGCCCTGTAAAGTCCTTCGCACCTTTCCACGCCGAGAACCATGATCAGAAAACACAATGAGCATTGTGTCGTTCAGATGACCCTTCTTCTGTAAGCGCCGAAAAAATTCTTTGAGGTCAGGGTCAAGGTACTGTGAGGGGTTGATATCGTCATGGCTGAGCTCTCCAGAGAAACCAACAGCAAAACGTGAAATGTTTTGGTACTTGTAGAAAAAATCTTCCAGATACTGAAGCAGAAACTGATGATTAGGTGTGCCCCCAGTGCAGTACTTTTGACTACAGTAAGAGTTTAGATGTGATTCCCTTTGACTCTGTCAATTGAACAAGCAAAACATAAAAAAATAAATTAAAAAAAAAAAAAAGCTTATCTAAAGGGGAAGAACTCCGTCCTTAAAACTCTATCTCTACACATAATGTACAGGTTATTTCCCTTATTCAATATTAAACAAAATAACTCATTACCCATAATTAATTGAGTAATTGAGTATCTTTGTTTATTAATTCATGTTTTGATAGGTACAATAAAAAATTATTTATTATTATTTTCAATTTTCCAACATTAATTACCAGAAATCATACATCAACTCACTCATTCTGGTAAAAAGTTAGCACATTATTTTTTCCCACACCCAACCATTTGATAAAGTTGAAGTTTAGTATTGTTATTTTTTGTACCAGACAAAACAAGTATCAATAAAAAAGATTAACCGATTCTGGAAATAAATCTTGGTATTTAATTATTTTTTTTGGTATCAAACAATGGAAGGAAACTGTACCTGACTGTTGTGGTGGTATAATCTGATTTAGCTCCCTTTGAGGAGGCTTGAGCCCTCAGGTTTGAATTCAAGCCATACTTTTTTTAAAGTGATAAAGATAACATTCACCCAGATACCCCCTATTTTTCCAACTAGTCCACACAAGTGGTAGAGGATCACAGTGCATTGAGAAAGCTAAAAACATGAAATTGCTCTAACAAAAATAATTGTTAAAATGTTTCTAATTGCACAGATTTACAATTGTTGATCTAGATATATTACAAATTTAATTACATGACCGATCTAAACTAATTCATACAATTACACTTAAAATAAGCTTTGTTTTTAAAAAAAATAATTTTTTTTTTTTCTCTTACATTTAAAGAATATTTTTTTATTAAATTATTATTACTATTAACTTTCTCTTGTCTCTTACTTGCCAGAAGTATCTCATGTAGTGGTCAGTGGGCTTAGTTTCAAAACCTTTCAGTCGAAGATTAAAGACTCCAAGATGAGGTTCATCTTCAGCAAATATTGTGGCATAGCCTTGACTTTTATAACGATTCCAAATGAAATCAAAGCCATCCAGAGGGCGCTCTAGGATATCAGGAATTTCCTGCTGCAGCTTTCCTTTAATGTAAAGACCATTACAATTATTGAAAGTTAATTTAAAAAGATAATTAGGCAAGTCATCTTTTTATTTGTCCTAAAAAGTAAAAAACATTTTGCCATATATAAAGACTATTTTGAGGAATCATAATTTATTTAAAACAGGAAGCAGCGAAGCAATCACAAATATTGATCTTGCCAATGTCAGAGAATGAGTGTTTAATTATGATTTCAAATCAACATTATGTGCATTATGTGTAATTTATATGAATACTATTAAGGTCAGTGAAATAGAACTTTAATGGCATATAGAATCGATTGAATATCATTAATTATTAGTATTAAAAGTTAAAGACAAATCAATTAAACAATTAAACAAATGATTTTGCATTGTTATAGATATGAGTAAGTAAAAAAAAAATATTTTGTTTCATTTGATATGTCAATTATAATTTGTCTAATTTTGTGATCTTGTTTAAGATTTTTTTTAACAAATTAGAATCAGAACTGCAGGTAAATATAAATTCTTACTTTTCTAAACGTATAAACATTCAATCTTCTGATCATTTTATTTGTACATTAAATAAAATAATAATAATCTTAATTATCCATGAAGAAATTTGTGTACAAATGTTATGAATAAAATAGTCAACAGAAATCTTAAATTATAATTGTAAATTAAGTACGATGAGTAAGTAAATATACTTAAGTCTAAGTACGTTCTGGTAGTTGAGCTAATATATAATTGTACACTCATTGAACCAATTAATTCAATTAACTTAAGTTTGAGTCAGGTATGTATACAGTATACGATACATAAAGTCACCAGACTGATGGATTTGATGGAGTAAAGTCACTAACCTAGGAAAATTGGTAAAATAGCTTGAGTAGTTCCATCCCCTACTATGTTGTAGCCTTCATACACAACAGCTTCCAGATCATTCTCCAGGAAATGCAAAGTTTGTGGCAACTTCCTTTTGAAAGACAGACTTGACATGGAGTCGATGCCAAACATCAGCACATTCAGACCTTACAAGAGAACCGGTACAAAATATATAGGCATTTTAAAAATAAGTTGACCCATTCCATACATAAATCTACTTTTTTATTCAAACACAAAAAAAAAATTAGTATAAATGTTTAAAACAAAGTTATATTCATCTGAAACTAAATAAAACAGTTTGAGATTTAGAATTTTCTATTAAACAACGTTCTTGTATACATGTTTTGGATGTTCCTTCAGATTCAAAGACAATTATTTGCTAGCTCAAACCTCCGTCAGGACGACAGTGGATGGCAGAGTTCAAACCCGAGACCATCGACATTCCACAGGACATACTACATGAATATATGTGAGCTTGTATATTAACATTTGTCAACAATACACTGCTTTGAAAATTTAAGTGTTGTTTATTTTTAAAATTCCTAAGTAGCTAAAAAAACTAAAAAAATACTTTAAAAACAAAAGCCTTAGTTAAGGGAGACTACTACAAACCGTTTCTCTATAGGAATGCCTTAGGTTGTAGTACAGGCTGTTGTCTAAGGGTGTGGTTGTTAATGTGCCACTCTAAGCCCTACTTCTGTCACCTTGTAGTAAAACGGGTGTTTATGTTATTTATAATAAAGTTATTTTGTGCCAAAAGATCGCTTGTTTGTCAGGATGCAATTGTCATTGGCATGCCATCCGCTTATTAAGGTTATGTGGGACACTAAATTTGGGTAAAAAGGTCTAAAATTTGGATTTTCAGTTTTTACCTACTTTAAATAGCCCAACCATTTCTGGACATGAAAATATAAATTTCACAATTGGCAAAAAATTACTTATTTTTTTATAATTTTTTTTTGTAAGGTATTTACATTACTTTTATATAAATTTGTCTTCTTTTCTTTCGATTTTCTCAAAATACTATTTTTATTCACTTTTTTTTACTACTCCTTCACTAATTCTGCATAGAATTCAATCAAACTTGTCCAGCTTATTGTCTATACCATGGACAACAACTTCTATAGAACATTTTTTTAAGTTTGAATTGATATTTTGTCTTCATTGCAAGAAAATATTTGAAAAAATTGAAAAAAAAAAAATTACCAAGGTTAGAAAAAAAATTTAAAAAAAAGTTTTTTTTACTATATTCAGAAACTATTCTATAGAAAATGTTCTGGAATCATTGGTCTACACATTGTATATTTTTGTTTAGCAATAGCTTAAATAGTTTTAAAGCCATAGCGATTTAAAAACAATATACAAAAATCCAATATGGCGGCCGTTACCATGACAACCATTAATAAGAAAACATTTTTAACCACATTTTTTAAAATGGTTATTCATAGGGAGTATACATATAAAGTTTGGAGTAATTTGATTGATAAATAAAAAAAAGGTGTTTAGTGTCGCACATAGCCTTAAGATAAGATTTAAGATAAGATAATTTTTATTGATCCAATCTAATGGAAATTCATTTTGATTACAATTGACAACCTCAGCGTAACTACTGTACAAAAACAATATTGATGAAAAATTTGAACAACATTCACATACAAACACATTCACAACCAACGCTTTATGAATTTGACTTCTATGTACTTCTCGATGACGGCAACTGACCTCGTAACACTCTGACCAAAAGTGGGACAAAGGAGCTTTTAAATCTTTCAGTTTTAGTCCTGATCTTATGTTGTTGACAATTGGTATTATTATTAGTTTCCATCCTGCCTTTTGAAAAGCAATAAAGACAAAAAATGTTTGCAGAATCCCAATTCAACTCGTCTCAAGCCTCCATGATTGAAAGCTAACATACAAACCTGTGAGCTATACAAGTATTTATAAAACTAGTTTTATGTTTATCTTTTGTCAGTTTTTAATTTTTAGCCAACTACCTCATTCACCACAATAGGCACATCTCCCTTTACTGTTTATATTTAAATCAAAATTAATTTAAAATTACGATTTTAATTGATCTAACAATTGGTCACTTTTTAAATTCATTCATGTTTTCAGTGGCAAGGAATAATGGTACAAAGTTTCAAATTGAACTGAGAATGGGAAGTGGTACAAGAAAATGTGTACAAGATTTGTACCAAACATCAGATAGTCAGTTGATACAAGTTTTACAAAAACTATATTTCTTGTATTAAAAATAATGTATATTTAATGTAACTGTATCAATATGCACCTTAGTTTAGAAAACAAAAGGATTCTCTTTCAGCGGACTGAAAGTAGCCTATGTATCTACATAGAGTATGATATAGTTAATATTAAAATTAAATTTTCAAAATCATTTATAGTATTAGAGATCTAAACATGATTAAGGGGTACCTGAAAATGTGTCAGATGCCTAAACCTCATGAAATACATTTATAAGAAATATTAAAATGTATTTAATAGGACTAATTTAAGAAGTTACAATAACCTTACAACAGAGCAATTGTTTGCATAGTACCTGTTGATGTTTTTGATGACAATGCTGACCTTGACCTTTCAAAAACTTGCTTGAGAGGGTTCACTTGAACTAACAATTGTTCTTCACCACAACTGGGCAGCTCCTGGTATACACGGTCACGCCAATCATCACTGAACTCTTCATCATTAAAATACTCCTCAGGCAATCCATCATCATCAAGTATTTTGGCTGGGATCATCTGGGGCTGGACTTTTGTAACCTTTGATGGATCCTTTAATATTTTAGTTGATTTATCGTAAGGTTGGTTATAAGGATTCTTAGGATTGTTTCCTATTAGAGGTCCCACCGTTGAACGCCTCTCAGAAGGTTCACTTGCGGGTCTTTTTAAGGTTCTATTTAAAGATGGAGAAATATATGTGAGATTTTTTATATTGCCTCTTTCAGATTTGAACACAGTCTGATTTTGGTCATCAGCTCTATTCCTATAATTAAAATGGAATTCAGCTTCAGTTTCTGTTTCTCTAAATGATGATTTTCTCTCTATTTTATTAGAATGGGCAAAAGTGATAGTGTTAACCTTTTCTCTTTGAACTTCTTGCCCATGAGGTAAGGAGTCAAATAATAGTTGTCTTCTATAGGCAAAAGATTCAGTAGACATTTGAGAGTCACCGGTCACTTTATGCTTTTTGTCAGGTACCATATTAGTTGAAATCTTTGCATCCCAGTTTTGGACAAAGTTTTGTTTGTCCTCACTGAGTTGTGAACTGGGGTAGAGCTCCTTTCCCTCTGAACCACTTACAAAATCACAAGTTACAGAGATAAAATCATGCTCAATGAAACGTTTCTCTGCGACAAAGTTGAACAAAATCTCTTCCTTGCTGGATGAATCTGATTCTCTCTCAATGGCCAACACTTGGCAAGTTTTGACTTTTCTCTCAGCAAAGGCTGCTCTGTTAGCCACTAGGAATCCATCTTGTAGAGAGAACAGATTCGCTCCCATGCATTGTAAAGGATCCATCTCATAAAAAGCAAATGCTAGTGTATCCTGATGTAAGCTTAACTTTGGCTGAGAGCATCTCTGGGGAAAGAAAACAATAGAAAAAGATTAAAGCATAAATTTGACCACAGGTCATTGACTACTTAACATTGACTAACAGAGAAGGAACTTGATGCATAAAATATCACTAGAGTTTTTTTTTTTTTTTTTTAAAGTTTTTGGGTTTGAACACTGCCGGAGATTGTGACAAGAAAGAAATCAAAATTGTTTATCGTCTCTTTAAACATGATACAGGTGGACTTTGATTCAGCACGCATTCCCAACAAACATAGAAAATGAACAACAAAAAACATACTTTACAACAAAAAAAAAATCATATTTAGAAAAACAGAATAGAATACATAAGAAATGGAAAAGCTCTCATCTGAATTACAAAAAAGAGGACACCATATTATAAGTTTTCCCGACATGATCAATGTCTAATCTTTCGCCTCAGAACCGGACGCAACAGAATGAAACAGCATATTTTATGGAATCTAAAAATTGGAACTAGCCAAATCTGCCCTTTTGGAATGCAATTCAGCAGAATGCTGACCATGTCCTTTAAAGCTGTATTTTTTATCAAGAGGCCCGAACAAGAAAATGTCCCCGAAAAAGAAGTTAAATTAAAAAAAAAAATTCTCTATATAGATGGAAACAAAAATCTTTTATTGAACTTGCTTGTGGTTGGTAGTGAGAACAGGTAATACAAACATTAAGCTAATGTGATTTATCTTATTGTAGAATATGTCTATAAATAAAAACAACAACAATTAACTTGAAACTATATACAATGGTTATGAGCATGTTTTCTTCTCTTGCTGGAGCAATTACCTTTGCCTTCCTACCATTAAAAATCAGGGTGAAAATACTTGAGTGTGTGAATGTGTGTGTAAAGGTGGAAAAAAAAAGCAAAATAAAAAATAAAATACTTTGTAAAACAACAACCTTATATGAGGAAAAAAAAACAACAATTACTGGCATATCTCTCAATATTGCAAAGTTTATCTCCCCTTTTCTATTAATGAAATTAACTTAAATACTACTAATTATATACAACTAATTGCTTATTTTTGTAAATTGATTCATGTATTGTATTCAACAATTAATAAACTGTTCAAAGCTTCACTTTAATCCCTGAATGGGAAGAGGAAGAAATAATTTGTATATAAGATTTGTACCAGATTCAATTAAATCCCAGCCACCCCATTCACATTTAAATGGCTGACAAAAAAAAAAGGGAATCTTGTATAACTTATTATGATTGAGCCATATGCATAACTATGCATAATTGAAATATATGTTGTATGTCTGCCTGTTCAACAAAAAAAAAAAACAGCATACATAGTGAGGGACATTCAAACCAATACAGCTCAGTGAGAAAGACTAGAGTTTTTGCTTTTTAACCCAATTATGCCAACTGTAATAGGTTGTGTCATTTGTGGAATTAGTTTGTTTTTTTTAAACTTTCCTATAATAAGGGCTCATAATGCTGAATGAAAGCGAAGACACTCTTTTTTTTTATTTATTGTGAAAACCAAGTATGTTTTCTTTTTAATTTTTGATACAACAGGCTTGTAGCCCTAGTGTATAAGCCCCATCTGGGAAATTGAGTACTATTTAACCATACATTTATTTTAAAGGTATTGAATATGTATATTATTTAAAAACTGCCTTGTGTTTCTATTTTTTAAATTTGTTTATTGATTATTTTTGTGTGCAATATATGTATAATTTTTTTCGATTACATTTTAAAAATACTTGTTTAATTCAATGTTCCTTCAGAGTTGAAGATAATTTATTTCCTAGTCTAAACCTCCCACAGGACGATGGGGGAAGGCAGTGTATCAACCCAGAACCATTGACAAGTCCGAACGACATTCCAGCGTGCATACTACACAACCAGGCAGCCAACCTCATAAACTGTATTGTTAAAATCTACTAAAGCAGCCGACATGTGTAGTGAAAAACGAGTTTTGTAGAGTTGCATTTTGAACAGAACTGACAAAAATTGAATTCCTCTTGTGTTAGTAACAAAAAATACAAACTTCATTATGAAACTATCCAATTATTGTTGTTATTTTGTAAATGCATCAGGATTGCTGCCTGGTATTCATCTGGACTGTGTTCTAGGTGGTCAAGGATTTTAATCCAGCTGTTATGAGGCAGATTTGAGCTAGTATGTAGTAATCTTGAATACCAAAGGAAAATCTGATACTTGTAAAAAATATTTTTTTTTGTTGGGTTGTAAATTTAGTACAAATGGTTTGAAAAATATTAATTTGATTACTTAAGATTACCTTGGTAAAAGTATTGTTGCTAAGCTGTAGCAGTTGAATTAGAGGATTTACTGAAGTCTTTTTGACATCTTTTCTTAAGGTCACAGATCTCATCTCCCTGTCAATGTTATTGCTGAGAGCAATTTTCTCCATCCACAAGAGTCTCCATAAAAGACATATGTTGGCAAACAGCACAACAAGACTAATGATGCAAAAATATTGTTTTCGAAGCTTTGAGGCAATGACAATCATTTTTCTTCGCAGCATAATTGTAGCTAGATTTTAGTACAAGAAACTGAACAGCTGAAAACAAAAAAATATTAATGAAAATTTGTTTTTAAATATAAGTTGAATTTTAATAATGTCAAAACTGTTAAATAAGTTATTAAATGTAAAGATACTCAATATGGGTATTCCAGGTGAAGCATTTTAGCTACTTGATTGTGTGGTATAAGAAAAAAAAAGCCAATAATAGAAATATGCATCCTCTGTTTGGGACCCCTCAACTCATGAAAACGTAAAGAAACTGGAACAGCCACAAAATACAACAGTGAAATTCATAACAAACGAATATTCACAGTTGACTTTAGTAAAATCACTAAATTTAGAAAGCCTTCAGGAGAGAAGAATTAAAAGTAAAGTAGCAATTATACATAAAACAATGAACCATTGCCTATCTCCAAATACAAAAACAAATTCTAATAAAATACTTAGAAAGACACAAATATAAAGGCATCTTCCTCGTTCCATATGCTAGGACAAATTAGTACAAATGCTCCTTTTTCTCTAGTGCTATTAGAGCATGGAATGGATTGCCTGAGCCAACCAGGAAAACCAGTGACTTGGCAGAATTTAAGTCAAAGGTTAACATTGAAGTAACCTCTGTATAGTGTATACTATAATATAATCAGATATTAATCTGATTATATTACAAACTAAAAGAAAAAAGCAATATACCTTGTGGCTGCCTTTTTGTGTGGTATATACTATAGTGTTGTGTGGTAATATACTATAGTGTCGTTTGAACTCTGTTCACTGTCCCCTCCTCTTGGCTGCCTGGTGGGTTGTTTGGGCTATTTTGAAAGAACAATAAAAAACATGTTAAAACTTGAAAAAAAAAAAGCAAAAGAAAAGTTCTTACAACGGATAACAAGGTCTTATGTTCTTATGTATTTTTCTTCAAAACAAACCAATTATTGTACTAAGACATAGGCTGGGTTTTCCGTTCCTTGTAGTTTTAGATTTAGCTTATTATTTAATTTCTCTGTTATATTATATATCTACCATAACTAAAATCTTTGCAATAATTTCATTCTCTCAGTGTGTAAAGAGGATTCAAACTCACAGAAGGATGGTAATCAGATCAGATATAATATAAGTGAATCACTTATTTCAGAATATGTGTCTAGTATTACACAGTAAAGTATGTAAGAATCTTTTATAAAAGGTAGAGCGATGGCAATCACATTTACGAGACTAACTGATATTTAATGTGGCCCATAGGCATCCTCACCATTTAGATCTAGATCTAGAGTAACAGTGATATAAAATATAAATAATAGACTAGATAGTTAAGATAGTCCCAGATCTTTGAAAAGAAGGTTTCTGTTAGTGTGTTTCTCATTGAGAATAAATAGATCCTATTATCCTATATTATGGGACGTGGTGGTCGAATGGTTAAGCGCTTGGCTTCCGAACATGAGGTCCTGGGTTCGAATCCCAGTGAAGACTGGGATTTCGAATTTCGGTATTTTTAGGGCGCCCCTGAGTACACCCAACTCTAATGGGCACCTAACTTTCGTTGAGGAAAGTAAAGGCGGTTAGTCGTTGTGCTGGCCACATAACACCCTGCTCGTTAACCGTTGGCCAAAGAAACAGATGACCTTAACATCATCTGCCCCATAGATCAAAAGGTCTGACGGGGACACTTTACTTTACTTTTTTATGATTATATATTAGACATAGATCTAGTATACAATGATAATGAAACATGTCCCACATGACAAAGTTGACATGCATGCCTGCCATATTATAATAATGACTAGACTGACAATGACACATCATCATCATGCAGTGGCATAGCATCCATGACGCGAATGGGCTCAATGAACTCAGGCCCACAACTGTGGCGTAGCAACCATTCCATGAGGAGTTCATTGTGGTTGGGCCTATGGCTCATGGGCAATTGGGGCTCACATGAGAACTTTGTTTACTTGAAACACTTTTATGTCGTTTAACTCTGTTAAGAAGTTATACAAATTTATTACTTACATGGAGTTCTAACTATTCAAACGTAAAGACATTATTACTATAAATAAATAAAAGGTAAAATCTTTACATTGAACGTCTTTTGGAAATTTTACCATTACATTTAGATTACTTATTTTTTGTCACTAAATCTGTCTTATTGGGGACACTCCACGATGTTCTTGATCCTGGGCCCACAGGTACCTTAATCACTTAAGACTTAATCATTAATGCTACGCCACTGCCACCATGGTAGTCTAGATGAGTAGATCTAGAGTCTAGGTCACTAGATTTAGATCTACTCTAGTGGTCTCTAGGACTAGGTCTATAGTCTATAGTGACTAGAGTCACTAGAGTAGAGATCTACGACTGCAGTCCTCTCAGCCGGCTAGACTCCAGGCAGGGCCTATCAGATAGACCTAGGCCTAGATATCTAGTAATACTACTACTCAGTAGTACTAGATCTACTAGTCTACTGTGTGTGAGTTCTCTACTACTTAGTCTTAGTAGGGCCTACTACTCACTCAACTCTTAGAGTAGTAGTACTAGTAGTACTAGATCTAGAATGTCTATAATGAAAGTATAAACATAATCTAGATCTAGTCAAACTTTGATGAAGTCTAAAACTAGATCTAGTATAATTAGATCTAAATCTAGACTTCTAGTAGGTACTTTGACAAACCTTTCTCTACTGACCTATAAACTGCTAATTGGCAGCTATATAGTTTTGAAACAGAATGGCTAGACTTCCAAACCCATGGTGCTAGTTGATTGATTGTTGTTTTTACATTTGCTTCATTTTTTAAAAACCCTTGTGCTAATCTTAAAGGAGGATTCCTAAGCTTTTGAATGATACCACATTGTCAATAAAAAAAAATTGTGTCTGTGTTTATTTAGAAAATTTAAAGTAAAGTCATAGGCAAGAATGATTTTGCATTTAATATAATTTTAAAGCAAGGTAGCTATTTTTTTATTGAAGTTAGTCCTAGATTTATGCTTAAAGTTTTTTATTTCATCATTTTTTATTGAAATTTTGCCCCC
Organism: Biomphalaria straminea; assembly: GCA_021533235.1. Classification (NCBI taxonomy): domain Eukaryota; kingdom Metazoa; phylum Mollusca; class Gastropoda; family Planorbidae; genus Biomphalaria; species Biomphalaria straminea. The sequence goes on from JADKLZ010019686.1 coordinate 10,666,000, forward strand.
AAAAATTAAAAAAAACCACCCCAACGCGTTAAAAATGATGCCAAATTAGGCTATTTTTCAAAATGGTTAAGTAGAATAATTATAATTACCATGACAATCTATGACTATAGTATTAAAATCAATATATATATTGAAGAGTAGTGTTAGAAATCTTTTTTTTTCTATACTTAGGTACACAAAATATAAAAGGAAATCAGATTATTAGGTAAAATTGGGCCCATCCTGACGATGTTTAATGAAGTCACTCAATGATGCAGCGACGTGTGGCGCCAGACATTACTAATTCTCGTTGATAATATGAAGTATAAATGATTTATGTATTGTTTAACAGCTTATCTTTGATTAACCTAGTGGAGAGAATGCTATCAAGGTGTTATTTTACGTTATATTTAAAAATATTATAAGCTGGGGAAGTTTCTACCAAATGACATTCTAGAAAAAGGATCGAAGTCAATTTTCAAACAATCGAATTAGCTGTGAATCAATGTTAGCTGCATGTGAGGTGAAATGATCAAATTAAAAAACATACAATGGGGTAGATGTGTTCCAAATTTCAAGCTTCTATCTATTACGGTTATAAAGTTATGATGAGATAAAGACGAAAATTCATTTTTTCGATCACAGTTTTTTGGATATTTTCTATAGTCCATTTTTCAACACATAAAACTGCATAACTTTGCTCCTATATAACATAGAAAGATACATTTGGTATCATTGTAATCCTCTCAGCAAGCTCTACATAACTAGATAGTTTCTGTTGTTATATATTTATTTTGAATTTTTTATCAAAGTACCTACTTCTAGACATTCTAGTACTACATTAGTACATAACATAGTCATAAATAATCTACAACATCAAGTATCATACCCTTGATTTTAAGTCTAGATCTCATATTTAGAAGTAATCTAGATCTAGATACTAGATCTATAATCTAGATATAGATCTAGAAATTTTTTTATCTGCTTTCAAATGTATCACCTTAACCGGAAACACCATAACTATTCACCTTTACTTTCGCTTCTCCTGTCACTAAGTCCAGGGGTCGGCAACCTATTGAGTCGGAAGAGCCAAAAATTACAATTTTTACAAAATTTAAACGTTTTCAAAGAGCCACAAATTTTTTCCTTGCCAACAATGAATCAAATAGTTACTAGTACGCGCATAAATATTTTTTTTATTAAAAAAAAAAACACGAATCTATGGTAATAGTATACCGAATCTATTAATTTATTAGAAAAAATATCTAGGCTATCTATTTTTATATAAAAATAGTGTTTTCACAACAGATTAGATGATAAATTTGGCTCATAACTGGTTGTTTTGGCTTTAAGCACTACACTGAATCTTGATCTGTTAATGGGCTTCCTACTTTACTTAAATTATATTCATGCAAAAGAACGATTGCTGTGCTCGCACTAATATGTCGATCAGAAGATATAGTCAGCCTTCCAAATGCCAACTTTTTCACCTGGATGTAGCATTATAGCCTAGGTGCCTCATCTCGCGGTATTTCTTTTAAAGCTGTTCACTTTTGTTGCGTTACATACATTTCTGGACCTCCAACTTTTCCAACTTGATTTTCAACTTTGTAAATATTCCACTTCACAAAGCTTTTTACTTTTTAAATCGATCAAGAGCATGTCTAGAGAAGAGATACAGTATACAATTCTAAATGGCTCAATGTGGATTTCGCTACTATTTGTGTTAAGAAGATTTTTTGTAAATGCTATAATCGTTTTGATTATTTTGAATTGGCGGGCGATTGGGGGGGGGGGGTAGGTGCAATCGTCCAACCTAGTCTACAGAATTGACAAAAAAATATAATAAATGGGTTAAAATGTCAAATAAGTAGCATGTATTATACATAAATTTTATTTTTTTTTAAATCTATGATTTCTTTAAAAATAAAATCGCCCGCAAATTGAAGTAATAGACGAATTCATCCCCCCCCCCACCGATTCCACACCACACTGGGGTCAAATAACACACAATTGGTGAAAATGTTAATAATTGGTATATATTCTTAAGAAAAATTTATAATTTTATACGCCAGCAGTGTGATTTTTGTATAGCCTACAAATTCTCCCGACCATGTGAGGGGGAAGGGGTTAATCTAGTGGAGGGAGGGCGACCGCCCCTAACGCATCCCTCGAATCTGGATTCTCCAGTGTTAGAAACTGACTATAGATTCTGTTTTATTTCATCAATAGTGTAATCAATTTCGAATGTTCACGTTTTTTGTTTATTATCTTAAAACGTCTTGGAGATTTTGACTGCGATGAGACCACTATCATGCACAGCTTGTTTATGCACAGCGTGATTAGTATTCCCTTCATTGCACCATAAGTTTTTGCAAGTATCTCTGTTTCTAAGAATGCATTCTTTTGTTGATGTCATTGTTGCTTCCTTGCTTTGCTTCTGGTGGGCGAATGTTGGTTTCCTTATAGAGTGTCTATTTGGTGTGTCCTTCCCCAGTTTTGGGGACTCTGGCTTGGGCGCTGGTGGAGCCAAGCTCGAGGTTGTTTGATTTGGCCCTTGATTGTGATGATTATCACCCTTGGTGTTGAGTGTGGGCGCCGTTAGCCCTGGTAGACTTTGGCAGTAATGTTAAGGTGCGCTATTGTTGTGTAAAATATATTTGCACTATATTTGTGAATGATCGATGCACTATTGATATGTATTCATGTATTCATTTATTGTGCTTCATCATTTTACTATTTCATTAAATATTGTTTGATTTATATAACAGTGTTATCCACTAGTATCCATCTCTAGTTGTAGCAGTTGTTATTTAATTACTAAGGCATTAATTGTATCTAGTAGGGGTGCCAAGGCAGACGAGCCGCGGCTGTATAGTAACCCCTGCAGAAAGTTAGTATTAGTCAGGTGAGGACCCGGCATACCCTAGACCAGTGGTTCCCAAACTTTTTTTTGTCTCGTGGACCCCTTGACATGTTTTCTGTTTTTTCCGTGGACCCCCTGTTTAAGTTATATTGAATTTTTTGAAAATTCATCAATTTCAAATTACACATTTTGTTTAAATAATTTCCAACCAGTGACATGAGGAGTGAAAAAGTAATTTAAAACTACGTTTTAAGTTAAATTCATTTTTTTACAATAAATTTATTAACAAAATTGAAATTTTAACCCATTATGTAACAGTTAATATGTATTGTTTACTATCAATAAACACATTGGAAACTTTTTGTTTTTAAAGCTTTGCAAGCTCGACTTCCATTGCTACGGAGATTATTTTTCATATAGAGATTTGATGTTTAGTAAAAGGTTCACAAAGAGCTGTTTTTCGTGGATTTCTTGAGCCATAATAATTTGAATAAAAAAAAATACATCATTACCAGACAAGGTTGACTCGGCCAACTGTATAGAGAAATATATTGTTTGCAGAAATATGTTGTTTGCAAAGACTTAGCCTACATTAGAAGAAAGAAATATTTATCTATATTCAAACAGAGCTCAAGAATTTAGTGAACTGTTCTACAAAGCATTGCCCTGACAGAGTTTTCATGGATTGTTTGTTTGTAAAATGTTTTTGTTTGTAAAATGTTTTACATGTTTCGGAAATTCCTTCAGAGTTGAAGATAGTTATTTCCTAGTCCAAACCTCCCGCAGGACGACGGGGGATGGGAGCGGGCAGGGTTTGAACCCGGAACCATCGATAAATTGAAACGACAGTCCAGCGTGGAATACTTATTGAATGACCCAATGGAGAAAAAATAATTTAAAAATCAAGATAATTATAACTAATGAGCTCTATGAGAACCACAGAGAAGAAATAGGAGCACTGCGTCATAAAAAATGGAACATTAACACTCTCTTGTTTGACAAGGAAGTAATGAAGTTCAATTTCAAATACTTAAAAGTCTATACAGTCTATATTTCTTTTTGTTAAAGTTATAACTAGACAAAACTAAACTATGCAAATACAGTTATTGAAATAAATAAAACAATTTTTCACACATACATCACGCACTCCTTTGTGCTGAGAATTACTTCTGCTGTAATTTGATCCTCTCCTGGTACTTTGTGATTCAACTGATAAATGTTCTTGTCATTTTCTCTTCGCTTTTGAGCAAGTAATTGCGTATTTAGTTTCTCATAACTGCGTTGATAACAAATTGAAGATATTCTTGCAATCAAGATCTACTACTGCTCCATTTGTTGCTACTGATATAATAGTTACAGGGTTTGCTTTTTCTTCAAACGATTCTTTCAAAATATCAAATTTTAAGCAAATATCAGATGCAGGTTTGTGTACAAATAGTTTTAAAAACTCAGCGGCTGGCTAAATCATTCATTTTTTTTCGCCAATTGTATATTATTTTCATAATTTTGCAAGATATTTTAAAACACAGCAAACCATTATATTTTCCTTAAAATTTGAAAACAAATATTTTGTAAATTGTAGATAATTTCTCAACTCTATATTGGAGTGTTCAATAGTTTTTCAAATCTTATCAGGGTGGCTTTGTCTCCAACGATCCTCCAGCTTAGGTGGTTTCATGGTGTCATTACATAAAATGTTGTTAAATAAAAGACATAAAGGCAATATAAGTTCGACGAGAAAAGAAGAAATTTTTTTTTTGAAAATTAACACCACCGAGTATTTTACATTTAGATTCAGCCATGTTAAATATTAGTTATCTCCATTCCAAATTGAGCTAATTAAATGAGGTATTAAAATATAAAATATGTTTTTCATTCCAATAATTATGGAGATATTTAATGGCCTAGCTGTAATAAAGTATAAATAATGTATATTTGTATGATGTAATAGGTGATTCCATTAATGTGAGATTTATATCAAACTCAATTCCTTCTTAAATGAGATCCACTCTCGTGAACCCCCATTTGGATGTCATGGACCCCCAATTCTTTTTTTCACTTTCGTGGACCCCCTGGAAGTCCTCGTGAACCCCTGGGGGTCCATATGAACCACTTTGAGAATCACTGCCCTAGACCATCACACCTGACAACCACGTGATCATGTTGTTTTTATTTAAGTAGCAGTTAAGTCTTCCTAAACTTGATCAATGTTTCGGTTGTTAGACTGCAAGCTGCTGTTTACTCTTGTGCAATAATCTCTTCCTTTTTCCGGTCATATAATATTAGATAGTTGTTGACATGCGGTTGGTAGGCGCTATTGATTATTTCATAATACAGTGTTCTATTACTAGAGATTGGATCAACAAAAACAGTTTTACAGTAGCATGCCGAAGAGCGGTGGGTACCACCCGTATCAGAAGAAACAAACATAAAAAAGAGAGGGGGGATAATGACATAGAAATGAAATATATATAAAGTTTCACCATGAAATAAAATACACATTTGCCCCTAAAACAGACATTTCAATACCTGGGAATACACATTTCCATCTTGGGATGCAGGCATCTTTAATATCATATACAAGCTGATGAGGTGCTCTGCTCTTTTGTTTAACCACAGTGAGTGATGGTCAAGTTACGGCCCTATAGTTGGCCCCTGACCAGTGCTATCTGGTCCTGCGAAACTTCTGTCTACAGTTCAGATAATAACCCTGCAGAGAGAGAGAGAGAGAGAGAGAGAGAGAGAGAGATAGATAGATAAAGAGAGAGAGATAAAGAGAATGATAACAAGTTATCTAAACATAACATTTAACCAGATGCATCAATCACGAGAACAAATCACTTCGAGGATCTTAAGCTCCCTTATAAACAAATACAACTACATTCATTTACTTAGAAGCGTAATCTTCCTATTATAACACTAGGCCTACCTCCATTCAAGTCGCAAATACGGAATTGGCAAACACTCTGGGCAAAACGTAAAACTTGGGTGGTTACGGTTCTGGAAAATTCTAGTAATTTGTCAGTTGATATATCGTTGAGAAAATAATTGCTAGCTTGTTGCCACTGTTGGTAACATTGAGAAAACTATAGTTTGGCCATTGCAAATTTTCGAAGTATATAATAAAAATAATTTAAACTTAAACAAAAGTGAAAAAAATATTTTTCTTGAAGACATATTACGCAGGGGCGTAGCTAGGGGTTCGGGGGCCCGGGGGGATCGACCTCTTTGGGGGCCCCTTGCATTTTGGCATTCGACATATGACATGACATAATGTACGCAAAAAATTTATAAGCCCAAGACTAAATTAGTTCAGTGTATCAGTAAACTTAACAAAAAAAAATTATCATTAAGACTCTTTTAATAATTAATACCGTTGTTTATTAGCTAAATAATACACACTTGACAAATCTCAAATTCATATCTCTTGACTTCGTGCATTCTGTGCAGCAAAGACATCTATAGCATCATCTACATCGATACTTTCTAGTATTTGTGACTTCACTGACATTAAATCCAAGATAAGCCTTTCTTGCGTCATGGTGCTCCTGGGATAGTTTTTGATGAACTTGAGAATGACGCAAGGGAGGGGGCCTGAGTTAGCGGTATTCGGAGGAGGTTGCAAGGTTTGAGCACACGTTATTACCATATGAAGCCCGTTTCCGCAATATGTCTATTGTGGATCGTATTACTGGTTTGTTGATCAAAACTGCTCGTACATCAATGACATCTTTGAACAAGCGATTTGCCATTTATTTCATCATGCAAACAGGAAAAAAGTAACACAGCTTGTCATAAGCGTGTCATCATCCAACAGGTGTCTTGGTTCAAGAAGAAACCCAAAGGTATCCATTTTTTCCAGCCTTTGTAATCTGTCCTTCATCACAATTTGAAATCAGTCCAGCACTTCTGTCGCAACACGGTTGAATTGCAGTTCAATTGACAGTCCTACATTAGAACTCAACTTCCCATAAAGTCTTTTCTTTCTTCTGGTTGTTTTGATTACAGGGAATCCATAGTATTCACTACCTCCTTTTGCTTTTTCGTTGGATTGGGTGATCAGTTTCGTCAGTTTCTTGTCATTTAGCTGAAAGCATGCTCAAGTTTAGAAATACTCCGATAAGCATCACATCTGCTGATGAGTAGAAGACTCGGGGACATTAATCCAACTGATCCACAACTATTGAAACCATCGGTAACTGAAAATGCGACATTACTCAACGAACGACAGCTGAAAAGCAAAATGAAATACGATGCAAAAGCAAGACTACCTAAAGATTACTCTGTCAGAGAGAAAATGAGAGTTCGTCTAGAACAAACATGGCAGAAAGTAGTTGTCATTAAAAAAAACATTCCTCACCCAGATCTTACATCATAAACAAACGATGGGAAAACATACAGAAGAAATCAATGCTTTTTGAACTAGTTTTTCGATCACGATATCTTTGGGTACTATGATACCGATGAAGGCAAAGAACAGTAAACTGTTAGAACAAACGAAACAGACAGTTATAGACCAACGTCTAGAGAACCTGTTGTGCCAGTCGAGACAACCAGAAGTGGTCGAATTGTTAAAGTTCCTAGTAGATATCAGTTTAAGAACTTTAGTAGGAAGGATGTGATAATAACTAGAAAAGGAAGGATCTCTGGGGTTAATTTGGAAAAAAAAAGTTGAACAATTCAATATTGCTTTTGGATTTATGCCTAACAGACGTTTTCGCTAGCCAGACAGACAGCCACTCATTGTGGCTGCGTTATCGTAGGTTTAAACAATGCATCACGCTGTTTTGTAGCCCCACCCTGGTCAACCCGAATAATGGACAATTGTAGCATTATTAAGAATAATAATTATTAAGAACACGCTTTATATCATACAGTTTTATTCGTGGCCAGTAGCGTCCTTAGGGAGTGGCAAGTGGCGCTTGAGGGGGGCCCCGCGATCGGAGATTTTATTGTCACAAACTTGATCACCACATATTTTCCTAATACAATCCGATTGGATGTCGATGTTTTGTATACGAAATAAAATATATGGATTGGTTGCTTCCGTCTTTTGTTTTTTTCCCAATAGGCTATGGCCATGATAGTAATTTTTAAACTTTTTTTTTAAAGTTGAAAGAATTTTCTTTATGCAGAACAATTACAATACAGTATATATAGCACTTAGCGTAAGCCAACAAAGGCTACGCAATGTTCTATGTTTTGTAACAAAAAAAGAAGGCCCACAGCGTTAAGGTAGACATACTGTCTTGTTATTGTTACAGCGTAAGAGACGGATTAGCAGCTTAGCGTGATATGGTACGGTATATATAGTTTATCCTTATGGGGCCCCGACCATGACACACGCACAGGGTCCCGCGCACTGCTAAGGACGCCCCTGTTCGTGGCAACAAAGAGAGTAATATTCTTAGTTTTCGCTGCAAGTACGTTTGATCTCTTTTGAAAGTTAAATAAATCGGCAACAAATCTATTAAATATTTGCATTTTAAAATGTAAAACTAACTTTAACTTTTCTCTTTCGGAAAAATATTTTAAAACGTACTGGTACTTGACACTATTTGTCAATCAAATATATTAATTTATGTATTTACAAACAAATTTTGGACACCCGTTTGGGGGCCCCCCTAAGTCGGGGCCCGGGGGGATTTTCAAAATCGCCCCCTCCCTCCCCCCCCTACGCTACGCCACTGACCTTCTTTTGCTTTTTTGTTGGATTGGGGGATCAGCTTCGTCCGTTTCTCATCATTTTGCAGAAAGCATGAATGGGTATCGATTTATTTATGTTAATGTTTTGTGCGAATGCAAAAGGATTCAGGGTATACGGAAGTGAGAAGGATCCATATCTTGCTATAATATGTTCGAGTATAGAAATACTCCGATAAGCATCACAACTGCTGATGAGTAGAAGACCCAGGGACATCATTCCAACTGATCCCAAACTATTGAAACCATCGGTAACTGAAAATGTAGAGACATTACTCAACGAACGACAGATGAAAAGCAAAGTGAAATACGATGCAAAAGCAAGACTACCTAAAGATTACTCTGTCGGAGAGAAAGTGAGAGTTCGTCTAGGACAAACGTGGCAGGAAGCAGTTGTCATAAAAAAAAACATTCATTACCCAGATCTTACATCATAAACAAACGATGGAAAAACAGAAGAAATCAAAGCATTTTGAACAAGAGTTTCGTTGAAGATATCTCTGGGTACCATGATACCGATGAAGGCAACGAGAAGTAAACTGTTAGAACAAACGAAACAGACAGTTATTGACCAACGTCTAGAGAACCTGTTTTGCCAGTCAAGACAACCAGAAGTGGTCGAATTTTTAAAGTTCCTAGTAGATATCAGTCTTCAGAACTTTAAAAGGAAGGGTGTGATAATAAAATAATAAAAGGAAGATCTCTGGGGTTATTTTGGAAAAAAAAAGTTGAACAAATTCATGTACAGTTCCAAAAAAAAGGGTGACAATTGTTAGATCTATCTCAACAGAATGAAAAGCTGCCAGGTTGAGAGAGTGATTATCACAGTTCAGAAATATTGCTTTTGGATTTATGCTTAACAGACGTTTCTACAGGCCAGACAGACGGCCACTCATTGTGGCTGCATTATCATAGGTTTAACCAATGCGTCACACTGTTTTGTAACCCCACCCTGGTCAACCCGAATAATGGACAAATCTAGCATTAATAAGAATAACTATTGGATTTGTGTTACTGATAACTACCATAGACCGACATCATACAATTTTATTTGTGGCCTTAGGGGGTGGCAAGTCGGGCAGCCGTTCCAGGCCCCGCGCTTGAAAGGGGCCCCGCGATCGGAGATTATATTCTTGGGGGAGCTACCACCTTCTACCAAGCGCGTCCCCAGGTGGCGGATAGGGGAAAGACCCTTAGATATAAGGGTTAGCTGTGAATACCAAATAAACAGCCGCGGACCAACTGGTTTGCAGTCATGGAGGATGAGGTGGAGTATTCCAGTGGTTAGAATATTTGCTAAAAACATCTCAGAAATCCAAGGAAATGATTGCAAAAAGCGAGTATAGGGCGCTCTAACTCTAAACCCGGGTAGATGAAGCTCGTTAGCTAGGGATAGCAGTTCATCTAGGAGAGAAAACTCCGAAAATAAACACCTGCTGCCTTGCAGATGATCTTGGATGATCAAAGGCTATGGGAGCACACCCAGAAAGAAAAGCAGGCTGAAGTCGGAGTCGATGGGCCTCCTGGCGCATAACACATTGACACGCAACCTCATCTATGTTGGAGTTCAGTAACGATTCTAATAGATGTGGCGTCCTGCCTGTGGAATCCCGCCGCGCAGGTAGGGGGCCGGGCTCTCCGCCTCGAAGGAGCCCACACAAGCGAGCTGGTGGTTCTTCTATCTCTGCCTGTGGAGCCAGGAGCAGGGACAAGAAAGTAAAAACTACTGGCCAACACTCCAAGATAAAAAGTCTAAAAATCCTACAATGGAACGCAGAGGGCATCCAAAAGAAAAAAGAAGCTCTAAAAATATTTCTGCATGAAAAAGAAATTGATGTTGCCTGCATCCAAGAAACTCATTTGAACAGTAATCTACGTTTCTCCATTAGAGGCTACACCTGCATCAGACAAGATCGAGAAACCAGACCCAAAGGAGGAATCCTCACCCTCATAAAAAATGACATCCCTACCACAGACATAACTCTGCCCAACTTCGCAGACTCGGAAATAATGGGAACTAAGCTGATTCTCCCAGATGGAAATATTAATGTATTTAACTGCTACTTCCCACCAGACAAGGAAATAGAGATTGACCACATACAAATACCTGATCAAGAAGAATGTCTTATCTTAGGGGATATGAATAGTCACTCTCAGAGCTGGGGATACCAAGACCTCAATGCCAGGGGAGAAGAAATTGAAGAATGGCAAGCGGAGAACAGACTTATCCTGCTTAATAAACCTGATGATAAACCAACCTTTTTCTCAAGAGCTTGGCTAACATCAACCACGCCAGACCTAGCCTTTGCAACTAACAACATATCCAAAAAATCCACTAGAGAAGTTGCAGACCAGCTAGCCACTAGTGACCACAGACCCATTTTAATCAATATCAATACCTCCTTCAAAATATCAGAAAACTCCACAATCCCCAGATGGAACTACAAAAAAGCTAACTGGAACCTATTCTCAAAGCTCACAGACCTATACACCACTTCAATAAACTGCAAATCAAATCAGGTCAATAAAGCATACTCAGCATTCTCCAAAGCAATCCTCCTAGCGGCTAAAGAATCAATTCCTAGAGGAGCAAGAAAAGATTATATCCCCAACTGGTCTGATCACCTACAAGAACTCCACAATGCCACTATTGAAGCCAGAAACACAGTAGAAAATAACCCTTGTATAGAAAACAACATAAATCTAAAAGCAGCTAATGCAGTTTTCAGGAAAAATTACCTCTCCGCTATGAGGAAAAGTTGGCATGAAAAAACAGAACAATTAAACGTAGATAGAGACGGCCACAAACTCTGGCGTATAGCCAAATGTCTCAACCAGGAAGAAAACAGAACAACACCCATAGTAATAGAAAAGGACAACAAACCCCTGAAAGGACAAGAAGCAGCTAATGAATTCATTAAATTTTTCCAAAGCGTAGGCCAAATACAAATCAATGAAAGCAGAAATAAAGATGTAAACTCAGAAATCCAAGAAAAAAATAAAGAAAACAATCCAGCTTACTCCTTGGGAATGACCACAAATCTTAAAATGAAGGAACTAGATGAAGCTTTAAAAGTCCTCAAACCAAAACAAGCCCCGGGCCCAGACAAAATATCAAATGACATGCTTCTTCACTTGGGTTGTAAAGCCAAAAAAAAACTGCTACAAATATTCAATGCTAGCTGGAAATCAGGCAGAATCCCATACATATGGAAAAAAGCCATTATGATCCCTATTCTAAAGCATGGCAAACCAAGAAATAAACTGGATAGCTACCGCCCCATCAGCCTCACTAGCTGTACTTGCAAACTTATGGAAAGAGTGGTAAATAATAGACTCACTTGGATCCTTGAGTCAAATAACCTACTCACTGAAGCCCAGGCTGGCTTTAGAAAAGGAAGATCAACAGAAGATCAAATAGCCTTCATCACACAAGAAATAGAAGACGGCTTTCAAGAAAAGAAACCAACAACGATTGTGTGGGTTGACTTAGAAAAAGCATTTGACAAAGTCTGGGAACAAGGTCTCTTACTCAAACTAATCCAGCATCACATATCCCACAGAATGTACAACTGGATAAAGGAATATCTGAATAATAGAAAAGCCTTAGTTTGCATGCAAGGACAAAGAAGCCACACAGTGGGCATCAAAAATGGCGTCCCCCAAGGAGGAGTCCTATCCCCAACACTTTTCCTAATTTTCATAAATGATCTAAATCAAAACCTACCAAGAAAAGTTAAAAGTAGCATGTATGCAGATGACCTTGCCTTAATTAGCACAGAAGAATATGTAGGAACATCTAAATTTCGATTACAAGATGCTCTTGATAAACTCAATAAGTGGTCCAAAGACTGGGGCATGTCCATCAACACAAAAAAGACAACATATACCATATTTTCACTGTCAACAAAACAACAAACAATAAAATTAACTTTAGATAAGGAGGCTTTAGAAAAAAATGACAGCCCTACATATCTTGGAGTCACTTATGACCCAAGACTAACCTGGAAAAACCAAATAGACAAAACACAGAGTAAAGGCATCCAAAGACTATCTCTCATGAAAAAATTAGCTGGCACAGATTGGGGAGCCAACCACAACATCCTGAAAAAGACATATACCAGTTATGTAAGACCTGTATTAGAATATGGTGCCACAGCATGGGGCTCAGCCGCCCAAACCAACCTAAGAAAAATAGACAAAGTTCAAAATATTGGTCTGAGGATAATGACAGGAGCAATGAAAACAACACCCATAAGAGCTATGGAGGAAACTACTGCCCTGATCTCTCTGGATGAAAGAAGAGAAATAAAAATCCTCTCCCAATTTACCAAATTGGAAACCTTGGAAAGGCACCCACTCAGAACCAAAATCAACAAAACTGGCACTAAAAACCGTCTCAAAAGGACCAATCTCATTCAGGAATCTGTTAACCTAAAAAAGAAACACCAACTCGAAAAAGTAACTCTAAAATCCTCGATACACCATAAACAATCTCCACCCTGGGACGAAAGCCCTCTTCCTACTATAAGGGACCATATTGAAAACATAAAAAGAAAATCTGACTACAGACCAACAGAGCTCAAGGAAATAGTGAACTGTTTTCTGCAAACCAATTATCCTAGCGATCAGTGGATCAGAGTTTACACCGATGGATCATCCCATAAAGCCACCACAAATGGAGGAGCTGGAATTCTCATCGAATGGCCAGATGGAGAAAAACTAGAAAAATCCATTGCAACTGGTGAGCTCTCTGACAGCCACAGAGCAGAAAGGGAAGCACTAACACTAGCTGCTACCATGCTAGCAAATCACCCAAGTTCCCCACACAGTCAGATTGTCCTACTAACCGATGCGAAGACAACCCTCCATGGCTTGCAGAACTCTGGTTTCTCTTGTGTTGAAAACCTCAGAGCAGCACTGACAAAACTCAACAACAGCAGCAGAAAGACCGTTGTTCAGTGGGTGCCAGGTCATATTCAACTAGAGGGAAACGAGAAGGCTGACACACTCGCTAAGGGTGGAAGAAGTGGCTCACAAATTAACTCTGCACTCTACCTGGAAGAAATGAAGAAATTAATTATAAATAAAATAAATGAGAAGTGGACAAGCTCACATCCAAATCACAAGAAAGATGATGCTTACTATAAGCTATCCCGACAAGATCAACGTGTAATCTTTCGACTTAGGACCGGACACAACAGAATGCGACAACACATGTACCGGAAGCTCAAAATTGGAACCAGTGATATCTGCCCATGTGGAGTGTCATCAGAGAATGCCGACCATGTCCTCCAAGACTGCGCTCTTTACCAAGAGGCCCGCCAAAGACACTGGCCGCAAAATACCCCAGTAGAAAGAAAACTATATGGAGAGCTCCCTGACTTGGAAACCACTGCGCAGTTCATCTCAGATATTGGTGTAGTGATCTGAACCCTCCAACATAACAATGAGAACGAAGAAGAAGAAGAAGAAGAAGGAGATTTTATTGTCGCAAACTTGATCACCACACATGTTGCTAATAAAATCCGATTGGATGTCGATGTTAATATACGAATAAAATATTTGGATTGGTTGCTTCCGCCTATGTGTTTTTTTCCCAATAGGCTATGGCCATGGGAGTAATTTTAAAACTTTTATAAGTTGAAAGAATTTTCTTTATGCAGAACAATTACAATACAGCATAGACCTATATAGAGCACTTAGCGCGGCCAATAGTAAGCCAACAATAGCTACGCAATGTTCTATGTTTTGTAACAAAAAAAGGAAGGCTCAAGCTTTAAGGCGGACATACTGTATTGTTATTGTTACAGCGTTAGAGACGGATTAGCCGGTTAGCGTGATGTGGTACGGTATACATAGTTTATCCGCACATGACACTTGCCCAGTGCCCCGCGCACTGCTAAGGACGCACCTGTTCGTGGCAACAAAGAGAGTAGTCTTATTAGATTTTGCTGCAATCACATGTTCAATCTCTTTTGAAAGGAAAATAAATCGGCAACAAATCTATTAAAGATTTGCATTTTAAAATGTAAAACTGACTTTAACTTTTCTCTGTCGGAAAATTATTTTTAAAATGTCAACAAAGTCAACGTAGGCCTACTGATATATCTAGATCTAGATTTAGTCTTTGTTATAAATTTAATTCATAAATTTTGAAAAAAAAAGACACCTGTTGACACTATTTTCCAATCAAATATATTAATTTATGTATTTACAAACAAATTTCGGACACCCGTTTGGGCCCCCCCCCCCCAAGTGGGGGCCCGGTGGGATTTTCAAAAGCTCCCCCCCCCCCCCCCCCCCCCCCTACGCTACGCCACTGAGTCATATCATTAGAATGTTATAAAATCTAAAAGATTAATACATTAGCTTGACCAGGATTTTTGTTGGGGAGGGGTATGAAGAGAAGAAGAAATAATTCTTTTTTTTTTTTCAAAAATCTATCATTCGTTAGTTATTAAGAACAAAATAACTAACTTATAATTTACATTTTTTTAAATAGTTTTCCTCTGTTTTAAAAGAACGTTTTAAATGTTTACTTAAAATTATAAGCAAACAAAATGTAGTTTGAAAAGCTGAATAGTAGTTCGGAATAGCCTAAATAGTAAATCTATCCCTATTTGAAACTGTAACTAATTATAACAACGTGCACATCGTAGCCTATTAACTGAGTTCTTGTTTACTTTTTATTTCTGTTTTTATCTCTGCAAAACACACAATGCTACATTAAACAGATGTTATCTTTGAGAGCCAAATAGACAATCTTGTATTGATCCCACAGCCCCCTCCCGATGTCTTGTGTTCATTTATCCATGTCCAGTTTACGTCACCAACACATTGTTATCACACGCCTACAGTTGATCAGTGTTGATACAGGTTGATGTCTCCGATAAAAGTGAGTTGAGCCTCTTTTTATCACTTCACTCAGAACTATAGTGGAATATTTTAAACAAATTAGCCAACACCTAGTATATGTTCATATCATCATTACATAAATACTTTTTAATAAAATTAGCCAAATACTAACCACAATGTGCACATTACGAAAACTCTCAGCTGATGATTAAAAAATAACATTTTCTAAATATACGTACGCTTAAAACATTTGCAAGTTGTATACTATGATTAATTAGGTATAGATTAATTTCTTGTAGTCGGATAACTGCCAACTGTTCTTTGGTATTTAATATATATCAGTGTGTTTTTTTAAAGAGTTTTATTGAGAATTGTTAGTCTTATAACGACATTATTTTCTTATGTTGTCAGGTCATTGAATACAGTTACCTATCCATCCTATGTCTGTAGAATAAGTGTGAATACAAGAACTATGAAGTGCAACAAATATCTGAAAAATACCGTAAAGCTCGTCTTAATTATGAGCGTTGTCAGCCTTACCTTCAATCTGTTAGCTTTGAGGAACTCGTCTACTAATTATTTTCACAGACGTGAAATTTCAGGTGAGCCACATTCGCAAAGCAGTTCTGCAATGGTAATAATAATATATTTTTTTTGTATGTTAGCTGTTTCTATAAGAGATTGCCGAACTTAAAGTCTATATTTTGAATCCTGATTAAAATTTGGATTTTCAACTTGGGATATCAATGAGTTGAGGAGGCGCTGTGTCTGTGCGTTTGTCTTCTAAACTGGGGTCCAGGGTTCAAACCCTGGTGGAGACTGGGATTTTTAATTTTGGGATCTTTAGGCGCCTTTAATGGGTATCTGACATAAGTTAGAAATCGATTGGTCGCTGTGCTGGCCAGATAACACCCTCGTTAACTGAAGGCCACAGAAACATAACTTTTACATCATCTGCCCTATATGTCACAATGTCTGAAAGGGGCACTTTACTATACTTTTATGAGCTCATTCGGAACCCGATGTTCCACTGAAGCATCCTCGCTTACGAGTGGCAGGAGTTGTAGAGAGGATGGTACCCTCTAGTTCCCCCTCGTAAAAGGTTGCGTGTAGTTGCACCTTTGTAAAAAAAAAAAAAATTATGTTAATAATTACTTAATGAATTATATCGTATAAACTGAGAAAATACATTTTTAAGCTTACAAAATTAATTATTAACAGATAATCTGGCAAAAAAACCCCACTAAAACTGACAAATTTCAATAATCATAACTTGACAACATATCATCATTGGCTGACCAAAAAAAAAGATAGTAATCAAATATCATGAAGCATTTAAAAACTGATCTAACAAAATGTGCACTATTTTAATACATTTTCCTTTTCAATTTTCAGAATATATAACACCCTCAAAAAGATCTGTACACATTGATCTAGGTAACACTGGTAACGGTAGCTATGGTATTTCTCGTAACTCTAGTAACATTGAAAAGAAAGACGGCACGCCTTTGGTAACCTGCAGTCTATCAACAAAGACCATGAACAACAGTACGATGGAGTATAGACTAGAAACATGTCTTAAGAGGCCCCAAAACTTAAGTACGTTTTTAACAATTCCTTCTGGTAGTTTGTGTAATTCACCATTCGATCTAGGAATCAGGGTGGAATCTGAAAACTGGATGGTCAATTTCAGAAATTTCTCTAACGATTTTTTTTCTAGAAATTTGACAGTTTTTGTATATCTCAGGATTGACCATTTGTTATGGAGTGAAAGAAAACGACCACAATACCACCTATGTTGCATCGTATAGAAAATATATATAAAAAAAAAGAAAAAAAAAACATTGTAAGTTGGAAAAAAAAGAAGAAGAAAAGTTTGAAATGAACTGTTTAAAAAAAGTAAATAATTAAGAGACATTGTCCTTTCACTTTTACAGTTGGTCTGAGATTGGGGAATTATTCTCACGTGACCAAATCGGAGCTCGTGGACGAGTACATTGAGATGGAACCTGGTGGTCATCTTCGTCCACAAAACTGTACACCTGGACAGACAGTGGCTATCCTGATACCTTACAGAAACCGCTACAGTCACCTGCATATTCTACTACACAATCTGATTCCTTTTCTGACAAGACAAAATGTTGACGTCACTTTCTTTGTTATAGAACAGGTAAAAAAGTATAAACAAATTTAAAAAATATACCTTTCAGACCTACAACCTTTTTTCCCAACTAATGCCTGGTACACATTAGAGTTGGGTGGATTCAGGGCCGTCCTTAAATAACCCCCGAGAATCACCGAGATTCGAACCTGAAACCGATCAGTTTAGAAGCCAAAAGCTTTACCACTCAGCCACCACAGAAAACGTAGAGCTTGTTAAATTAAGGTCAGTCTGAGGCAGCGGTTCTCAACCTTTTAAGCTCGGCGACCCCTTTTTACAATCCCTCTCTTTGCTACCCCACCCCCACAGACACACATACAGCAATAGAAAGTGTAAACAATAACAATCCATATTTTTTGATGGTCTTATGCCACTCCTGGTAAATCGTAAATCGATCCCCAAGGGGATCGCGATCCACAGGTTGAGAACCCCTGATCTAAGGAGATAGAAATACAAAGAACCAAGAGATTCGAACCGGAGACTCTTTGATTTAGAAGCCAAACACTTTACAACCCAGCCACCTCAGAAAAAGAGAAAATATTACAGTTCGGTTTTTTTCTGTGGTTAGAATCCTACAGGAGAGGACTGGGTGTTAAATGAGATTGTTATTAAGAAAGTTTTACTTCTAAATATATTTCATTCATTGTTTACTTCCCCTTGTTCGTATTGAGATTTTTTCAAGAATAATTTGTTATTTCAATTTAGACAATTACATTTTCAAGCATACCATTACCATTCAGGCATATTCAGAATTAAAGTTTCAGACAACTAAACCAAAACTTAATGATGTTTCTGAAGCCAAAAGTTACATGCCTCGCGGAAAGTTTGTGCTAGGATGTAACACTAGCGGATCCAGAACTTTGGAGTTGGGGGGGGGGGGTTTTTTTTTTACCAAACCCAAAACCAACCCCTAAACCCTACCCCTATGCATAATAAACGTGCATGTGTACAGCATATAGATATATATACTTACGAGAATAAAAAAGCAGTGTTTTGTAACCTTCTTGAGAAAAAAAACAAAAAAAAACATTCATGTTGAGGCAAGCTGGAGTCTGAGGGAGGGCTGTAATCTTAGCCAGTGGGAATCGGGGAGAAGCCCCGACGCTAGAAGCGTTTTCTTGCATTTTTAACTGCAGAAACGCATTATCCTGACATCTACAGCTCATTATTCATCAATGGGGTTCGGGGCGAAGCCTCGACGCCAAAAAAACTTTTCTTGCGTTGAAGAAACGCATTCTCCTGCCCTAAAGCTCACCATTCATCCTATTAAAAAAGGACCTTTTGAAAACTGTTGAAAAATATTCTAATAATATCCATCCATAAAAATATTCATCGCCCCCTCTCGACCCCACCATATCGGCCAACATACTAGAGGGGGGGGGGCGAAATATAAATAATTAGTATATATTATTAACACAAGTAATAAGTTCGTATACCAATTGGTGAAGTCTAAACTAAAATTCGTCCGCCCCCCACCCGAAATTGGACCGCCCCCCACTCGAAAGCTTATGGGGTGGGCGGAATTGATGCCACCGCCCCTCGCGACCCCACCATATCGACCAACATACTAGAGGGGGGGGGGCAAAATAATCTAAAAATATAGAGAAATATAAAATAATTAGTATATATTATTAACATAAGTAATACATTCATATGGAGGGCGCGGTGGCTGAGCGGTAAAGCGCTTGGCTTCCGTACTGGAGGTCCCGGGTTCGAATCCTGGTGAAGACTGGGATTTTTATTTCGGGATTTTCGGGCGCCCTTCAGTCCACCCAGCTCTAATGGGTACCTGACATTAGTTGGGGAAAAGTAAAGGCGGTTGGTCGTTGTGCTGGCCACATGACACCCTCGTTAACCGTAGGCCACAGAATCAGATGACCTTTACATCATCTGCCCCATAGACCACAAGGTCTGAAAGGCGAACTTTACTTACTTTACTAATACATTCATATACCAATTGTGTGAATTCTATACTAAAATTCGTCCGCCCCCACCCCTGGATCCGCCAGTGGGATGTAACAAACTTAAAGAGCGTCCGATACAAGAATAATAATATACAAAACTCAACACGAAGATGTGTGTTATTAAGTTTAACGAAGCATGACCAGGGGTCACAGCTGACCTGTCTTGTCTGCCTTTAAAAAAAAATTTCATTTGTAAGACATTTAATGAAGGAAATTGTAATTCAACAATACACAGGCCTGGTCGTGTGGTATGCGCAAGTTCGGACTTGTCGATGGTCCCGGGCTCAAATCCGACCCGCTGCCATCCCACGTCGTCCTGTGGGAGGTTTAGACTAGGAAGTAACATGTTACAAACAAACAAACTCGAACGCCAACTTTGATATTTTTCTGTCAAATAAAAAAGAAAAGCGCTCGGCGAGGGCCTAAATAAAAGTGAGGAATTGAACTTTCTTGAGTCTAGAACACATAAAGCAATAACATAGTTTTCTACACTGAAACGATTGGATCCTGTATTCTATTGTCTAGGCTGGTAACTCTACGTTCAACCGTGGTGCTCTGTTCAACGTTGGCTTTCTGGAGGCGGAGAAGTTTCAGAGATTCGACTGCTACATTCTGCACGACGTGGACATGATTCCCATCAACGACCACAACCTGTACAGATGTAGTGAGAACCCTCGGCACTTTGCTGTGGCTATAAACAAACACAATTACAAGTAACGAGTGTTTTTTGTTTTTGTTTACATTATTATGCATTCGTTGTTTAAATTAGAAAGCTATTGTTGAGAGATATTACTTTCAAATCGTAACATCCAAGTGACTCGTTCTTGCTAACATTAACTAGGCCGTTTATCTTACAATAAATTGATGTGTTTTTCCCATAGACATAAATAAATAGACTGGCCAATAAGATATTTTTATGAAGGGAACATTTGTGATTTGCAAATTAGTGTACTATACTATACAGCATGAGCAGTATAAAAGTTAAGTATTCATATCTATTTCAGCCATAACCTATATAAGTATTGCAATATTTTCACTATTGTGTTTTTTTATCTCTTGGCGTGACTGTAATGTCAATTAATCATAATGTTTATTTTTTGTTCTTAAACTGTTTTTTTTTTTTAAATTTTAGCTTATTTGGACATTCTGCTGAAAAAATCCCTAGTTTCACTAATTCAAAGTTAAGGACTTTTTTCCAGTGTATATTTATTTATGCTATCTATGCCATTTTGTGAATGAAAATAGTGCAGATTTGGATACACCATTTTTCTTTCACACCATGCTGCGTAAATAAGGAGGAAGTGTAGTTTTGTTTAATCTTTAAGACTAAAGATCGTGCAAATTGTCAGATTTCGGAAATCCGAATACAATGGATATACATTTTTTCAAGTTACATAAAGTTACTTCCTTTTTCCAGTCTATACATGTCTATGGTTTTTCCTTAATCTTGGGCATAAGAAACTAGTTTTGTTTTCGGCCCAATGAAAGGGAATAATCGCTTTTAGTTTTAAGTAGTCTATCTGTCCATCAGTCCGTCAGGTTTATATCTCATCATATCGTCATAAACTAGAACAGATATTGAAGATCTGATATCATGATATTTTACTCAGTCTGTCTGGTAAAAGGTTTCAACGTTTTTTTCTGCTACTTCCTATTCTTAGGTTAAGTTGAAAATTCCTTTAGCCATGGATTGTAGCTGTCAAAATAAAAAAAACCCAGTTAGTTAACAAATTATTGGTTATTAATTATTATGTTTGTCGACGTAAGGGGGAATAAAGTGATCAATAGATAGGGGATTTGGATATATGGCAATAATAAGAAATTCTTTCTATTAGACACAGTATTTTTTTTAAAAGTATTATATTTGTTTCTTTTGTTTACTGGTGAAGTTTATTGGATTCATGGACCTTAACAATTATATTGTATTTTTCTAATTACTGAGAATGAGTATCAGTAATATCACTTTTCCACATAGACACCCCATTGTTGGGCTAATACGCAATCTTTCATTTATTAAAATACAGTGTGCATTATCTGAACACAATGTAGCAACTGATCTAATCTTGTGTTTGTTTATATTACTTACTTGTTATCTTAAAGACATTTCTGCGCTGACGATAACGTTCTTTCTTATGTTCCCAGACTTCATTATGAAAGTTACTTTGGTGGAGTTGTGGGATTACTCAGGGAGCAGTATCTACAAATAAACGGACACTCGAATCTATACATTGGATGGGGCACGGAGGATGATGATCTGTTGATAAGGTAAATGACGCGGCGTGGGTTCAAAACCTAAAACAGTACGTTAATTTTTATTCATGGTACTTTCAGCTGACTACATTAGCAATTTACAGTATGTTCTCACCACACGTTTGTGTGATTCTGAGACCTGGAACTCTATCGAAGACACTTAGTGCTCCATCAAAGGTGCCTTCATGATGGGCATACGCTTCCAAGACTACATTACAAATAGCAATGTTCTGCTGGAGGCCTGTGTGGTCAGTATAGAAGCACGAATAACAATGTGACAGCTGCGTTGGGTTGAACACTTATCCCGCATGAGAGACAACCGCATGCCAAAGGCGATCTTCTTTGTGAGATTATAGAAGGACGGGGTAATAGAAGTGGCCCCCCCCCGTAAGCGCTATAAAGATCTACTCAGGCGCCATGTCGCTGTCACTGGCAAAGAGGAAAGTAGCTGGCAGCAGATGGACTTTAAAAGAGAGTTGGAGAGCTCTCCTAAAAGCCGCGGGACACACATTGGAGACCTAAAAGAAAACCCATTACTGACGACAGGCGCAGAATGCGGAAAGAAAACTTAAATAGACCGCCGGCGGCAAAAGGTTTTGTCTGCAAGTGGTGAGGAAAAAATATGTATGTTGCAACTGGGTTTGTGTAGCCATGTGAAACACAGCAGTCATTCTTGATCTTCGGAATCGAGAACATTTCCATTGAGATTGAGGGTCTCAAGATCTTATATATCATTAGGAAAAAAACAACAGGAAAATGTAAGACATGGCGGTTAATACATAAAAAAATATATTTTTTAGTTAACTGTACTCGTTGTGCAGAACGCATAAGTATTCATAAGCAGTGGCGTCACTAAGGGAGCGACCTCACTGGGTGACACCGACACTAGTGATGCCACTGTTGATAGTTAAGTATTTTAATAAAACAATATGATAATATCTTTGCAAATTGTATAATAGAATTCCTGTCTCTAAACCTTATTGCGAGTGTCTTGTAGCACAAAGCAATTTATTTTTTTTTTACAATTATTTGACAACAGTGTGCTTTAAATATGGTGTCACCGACATTGTTTATTTCTAAGGTCTATTTTATTTCAAAATGTCTCCCGATCTTCCAACTTTCTTGACGTCACCTCATATCACTTCCACAGTCCTTCCTATTCCATTCTCTTCCAATAATACCGTGATTTAGGACTAAAAGAAAGAGAACCCGATCTTAAAACTCCAAACGCAAGCAAAGAGAAGAGTGCGTTTCACATTTATCGTGATAACCCAGAATTGTGTAGCTTTTTACAAATGTTATATCAACTTACTCTGTCTGGTAAAAAGTTTGAAATTGTTTTTCTTTTTTTCTCATAATTATTCATAGTCGATAACAATACACGAATCGATCCAAAAATTAACAAATTAGCTAATCATCTAGTACGAATTAATTAATTTTGTTTGATATAGCTGAACGGGAGATAAACCCGTATTTTTCAGATAAATGGCAGTACAAGCTGTTCCTTCCCTTAGATAAGCTTTGTATTTAAAAAGTATTCTACTTTTCAAATTTTATCTCTTTATTTTAGTTATAGAGCCATCTCTTCAATTTGGTTTTAGTTTCATCTCTTTTTTTTAGTTTTTGTGTTATCTTTTTTTTATCTATCTTGTTTTCTCTATGTTTTAGCTATAGTTTCATCGTATGTTTTGGCTATAGTTTCATCGTATGTTTTAGCTACAGTTTCATCGTATGTTTTAGCTACAGTTTCATCGTATGTTTTAGCTACAGTTTCATCGTATGTTTTAGCTATAGTTTCATCATATGTTTTAGCTATAGTTTCATCATATGTTTTAGCTATAGTTTCATCGTATGTTTTAGCTATAGTTTCATCATATGTTTTAGCTATAGTTCCATCGTATGTTTTAGCTATAGTTTCATCATATGTTTTAGCTATAGTTTCATCGTATGTTTTAGCTACAGTTTCATTGTATGTTTTAGCTATAGTTTCATCATATGTTTTAGCTACAGTTTCATCGTATGTTTTAGCTATAGTTTCATCATATATTTTAGCTATAGTTCCATCGTATGTTTTAGCTATAGTTTCATCATATGTTTTAGCTATAGTGTCCTCATATGTTTTAGCTATAGTGTCCTCATATGTTTTAGCTATAGTGTCCTCTCTTTGCTTCAGGGTGCGGAACAAAAACTTGACAATGGTTCGATACGACCCCTTGACGGCCCGGTATGATATGATCCAACACGATCGTGACGTAGGCAATGCAGAGAACCCAATGAGGTGAGAATCTACCGGATATCTGTCCTGATGGTGTTAAAATCAAATATTCTTCTTAGAACAGAGTACATCGTATTTTGTGTGTGTGTGTGTGTGT
>JADKLZ010019686.1:10737315-10749916 GCA_021533235.1 Biomphalaria straminea
AATGAAGAAACTTAAGAATTAAGATAGGTAATGTAAATCCGTATTCTGTAATAACTCTCAAAATCCAAACGTGTTTTTTTTCTCGGCAGTAACAACTCAATATTCAATATCATGTTTTTCTGCCAGTAGTCTCTCCTTCCTCAAGATTACATCTCTGACCTGTTCTTCGGGATGGTCAATATGATTTTTTATTATGCCATCAATGTTACTGCTGAGCTGCTGTTGAGCGGCCACTAAGTTAAGTTGGAAAGACTGCAACACCATAGAAACTGGTTCAAGAACAGATGAATAATTGACGACAATGATAAATAACTCTGGAATCCTCGATACACCATAATGAATCTCCACCCTGGGACGACAGCCCTCTTCCTACTATAAGGGACCATATTGAAAACTTACTGAAAACATAAAAAGAAAATCTGACTACAGACCAAAAGAACTCAAGGAAATAGTGAACTGTTTTCTTCAAACCAATTATCCTAGCAATCAGTGGATCTAAGTTTACACCGATGGATCTTCCCATAAAGCCACCACAAATGGAGAAGCTGGAATTCTCATCGAATGGCCAGATGGAGAAAAACTATAAAAATCTATTGCAACTGGAGAGCTCCCTGACAGCCACAGAGCAGAAAGGGAAACACTAACACTAGATGCTAGCAAATCATCGAAGTTCCCCCCACAGTCAGATTGTCTTAAACCGATGCGAAAACAACTCTCCAAAGCTTGCAAAACTCTGATTTCTCTTATATTAAAAAGCTCAGAACAGCACTTACAAAGCTCAACAACAACAGCAAAAAAACTGTTATTCTATGGGTACCAGCTAGAAGGAAATGAGAAGGCTGACACACTCGCCAAGAGTGGGAGAACTAACTCAGAAATAAACTCTGCACTCTATCCAGAAGAAATGAAGAAATTAATTTAAAATAAAATAAATGAGAAATGGACGAGCTCACATCCAAATCACAGAAAGATGATGCTTACTATAAGCTATCCCGACAAGATAAACATCTAATCTTTCGACTTAGGACCGACACAACAAAATGCAACAACACATGTACCGGAAAATTGGAACCAGTGAAATCTGCCCATGTGGAGTGTCATCAGAGAATGCCGACCACGTACTCCAAGACTGCGCTCTTTACCAAGAGGCCATATAAGACACTGGCCCCAAAACACCCCAGTAGAAAGAAAACTATATGGAGAGCTCCCTGATTTGGAAACCACTTCACAGTTCATCTCATATATTGATCTAGTCATCTGAACCCTCCAACATAACAATGAGAACGAAGAAGAAGACGACGACAATGAAAAGACAAATCAGAAACACAAGAGGAGACATTTACTAAACATGTGCAGTTTATCTGGTTCACTTGCAGTCGTTATTTTAAGATTTATCAAACAGTTAAAGATCTCTAAGTTGAGACTTAAAGCTTGAATAGATTCGTATTTTCAGTTCATTGTGTCTCACACAAAGAGGTAAATTAAGCACCAACGCTATTTCTAGGGACTGATACGGAAGAAGATTTCTAGCCATAACAGGGCAGCCTTGACCGAGTAGTTTGTCCATGTCTAGACTGTACAATGACGTTAGACACATGTAGCATGTCTCTCTGAACCACAGGAACTAAACTAATGAAGTCGAATACAATCGCAATCAACAAACCGAACACTCAAAGACACCTGCTCAGTGCCTGAGATAACTGCAGTTTGATCACTAAAATGCCCAGCAAATGCAGTTAATTCGTTATGTAGTTTTTGGGCTCTTGCTGCTGCCAGTGCTCCGTTGATCCAAATCAACGTTGTGACTCGAATGACGTAATGTGAAGAACTTTCTTGTATCTCTTCTATTGTAAACTGGTGCATGTGTTTAACCCGCTGTTTTATCGAGCGCTGTCACCGACCGCAACTATATAGCATTTATCACATCGAAAGATAATTGGCACAAAAAAAATTTCTAGACCTTAGCTAAATAAACAAATAATTGTAGCATTGTACGTCTCAATACGATTTTTTCCCTTTGCATCTTCTTGTGTGACTAAAGATGCCAATCCTTTGTACTTTCAACCTTCTTTCTACTACTATCGTGTCTGGCATCTGCAATCCAGGAACGTCCTTAAATGCTCGCTCTTCATGTAAATCTATCCAGTTCCACTTTCTTCCAGCTGTTGGTGTAGATTGTAAAGACCTTAATGTCGCGTTTGCATACATTAGTATACCTTAGCAGTGGATGACCAGCGAATCTCCTGCCTTCTGTTAAATCATAACACAGAATGTTTTGTGAAAGTCGACCATGTGGCATTCATAATAACTATAACTATGTGCAAATATAAACAAATCGTCACGACTAACATGCTATAGAATATTTGACACCCTTTATAGAGCAAATAATGCACGCCTAGAATAAATCCTACATGGTCAGACATGAACTACAGATTTGTCTATTCTAGTTACAATAATAGCATATCTTTACAACTGTTTTACAGTGGAATCACTACTTTTTAAAATACTACACTTTATAATATTCTAATGATAGGCATTTAGATTTAGAAGACCAAACTTTTCTGAATATTAATTAATTAAACTCTTATAAAAATAGCCCGGGGACCCGTTTGGGGGGATAAATGAGATGGAATTTCCCCCCCCCCCCCCTGGATTCTTACTGAATCTACATCTAGCCTACGTAATAAAAAAAAAACTGATATGAAAGATGTATTTCATTATTTTAAAAAATGGCTAAAATGTGGTTACTTGGAATTCAGAGGAGCGCACATACATGGTTGGCTATCCATTCCATACGCCTAGGTTTATCTACTTATTTCTACTACTACCTACTACATTAACCAGTGAAAGCACTACTTGTTCAGTTGCTACTTAGAAATTAATTGATTTGATGGTGCGAAAAAAATGGCTAGAATTTGGCTACTCAGAATCCAGGGGGGTGCAAGCGCACCCCCTTGCACCCCCCTGCGGGCGCCCATGGCTCTAACGATTTTCTTTAAAATTTCAAGGTATGTGCGTATTAGTGAGAAAAAAAATCTCAACTCATTGGCCACATCGGGAAAACTCGAGTTCGACCGTTATTTCGATATGAAAATGTCTCAATTTAATTTTGGTTTGAAGGTTTTATGAATGAAATGGAAAATTTATGAATGAAAGTGACATCAAAGGAAAAAAACTTGACACCCCCTACGTCACTAGGCTCACAGCAAGAAATGAAAAAAAAAAAGTACACCTCCTACGTCACAGGCTTACAGCCGTTCACTAAAGCATTTCTTTGCAACAAGTTTTATCGCGTTTGAATGAATGAATAGACACAACTTTTTGCGCACCGTAGTTGAAGGTTTAAAACAGTGAACATCAATCAAGCACGTGGTTATCTGAATACGCTCAAGTGTTTCCAAGTGTTTCTACAAATTAATCACTTGATCCCTTTTAAATAAGAATTTGATTAATTGTATAACTTAAATTAGCTATAATGTAGGCCGAAAAGAAAGATATGGACGCCGAGTCTGGAATCTACGTCTAGATCTAGGTCTTGATTCTAGACTTACAACTAGATTCTCAGTTCTCCGTCGAAAAAACCGCCATGTTGTTCGCCGTTATTCTTCCCTAATAGCAGGAGGTTTTCGGCTTTGAAGAGATCTAATAATAATCTAATACGTTTTCTGTTGTAATTTCTAGAAGAAAAGATGTTCACAACTTTTCAGGAAAACAAATAGATCTAGACGTCGACGTTGTGATTTAGCAGGAGGTTTGCGTTTTAAGTGCTTAATAAATTGTTTACACTTTTAATTGCGTAGAGCGGTGTATATTCCTCATTTATCTTCGGATTTGATGTGAAGCCTTATTATAATTATTATTGGCTTGGAAGAAAGTCATTGCAGTTTTACCCAATAACGTTGAAATCTGCGTCACTCGATGTTTCGTACTAAAGCCATAATTGAATATACTAATTCCAAAATTAAATGTCTGAACGTACCAATTTACATATAGAACAAACAGAACACTAAAGAAATTCTTCGAATTAGTAGTCATTATCCGATCGTTCATTTTCGTAATTATAAAAAAAAATCCCAAAATGACCTTTCTTATGAAATTATTTAACCGAGCAAGGCTCGGCCACCTGATATTTGTTATTATTCAAATAAAAGTCAAACTACCATCAATACATGACATAAAATACGCTATTGCTTGACAACAAGTGTCCAACGATACGTCACTGTCTTGACAAATAGACAACCGTCTCGTTAAGGCCAATTGCACCTTTGGTCGCCTCCACTGATAGTCGCCATTAATAAGCCATCGTGCACTCAAGCTCCATGCAGAGATTACTCTAGTGTAGAAGGAATGTCTGCGTACAGCAGTGTTCTTCAACGGGGGCGATATCGCCCCCTTGGGGGCGATTTCGAGATTTTGGGGGGCGCCGAGAGCCAAAGGGGCGGTACGGGGGCGATTGGCACAAAAGGGGGCGCTGGACACATAAGGGGCAATCGGTGGCGCAGAGAAGAAACAAAAGAAAAAAAAAATGAAAAACGTTTTCAACGTAGCACATTTTCTTCAAGCGGCACTGGCGAAGTATTTATAGACAAATAATCATTTTATTTTTAGAGTTCGGGAATTCCTTGTTTCTATGATTTATAAAACCAATTGCTATTTTTGTTTTTACTGCAGCAGGAAGCGTGTATTTTCGCTCTAAGTTTTAAGCGCGTAAAACAGTTTGTAGATTGATAAATAAACAAGGTAATATGCTTTTTAAATTATAGTTTATTATATCTACAGTAACATAGTTATATAATAAATAATATTAAACAATGTTTATGCTATTTGGTTTAAATAATAAAGCTAGCGTTAAAAATAAATGAGTGTAATGTTCATTTTACATTGACAATGTCGACCAAGAAAAAAAACTCGCCAGTATTCCGTAAATTATCTCTACATGGGTTTTATAGAATCGCCAGAAGATAAACGTATTCAATTGTGTCTACTTTGCATGAAAACATTTTCCAATGAGGCGATGAAACCAAGTCGGCTTCAGGAACATATGAATGCCTTGCATCCTGACAAAAAGGACAAGTCCATTGAGTATTTCAAAACTATTCATGAGCAATTTAAAAAACGCTCGACTATTCAAACAATATTAAAAAAAAAAAACAGCAAAGCAGAAGACAGTTTCATGGCCTCTTACAAAATTGCAGAGTTATTTGCAAAAAAATCAAAATTCACATACCGTTGGTGAAAAATTGATAATCCCATTTTTAGGAGAAGTCATTTCTACAGTGATGCATCAAGATAGAATGAGGTTTTGAAAGTTTTACCGATAAGTGACACTTCGATTCAAAGACCGATTGATGAAATGGCCAATGATGTGAAGCAACAACTTTTAAGGAAACTTCAAACTAGAAAATTTTCATTGCAAATAGAAGAGTCAACATTGATTGATAATTCTTCATTATTACTTGGCTATGTGCGATATTTTGATGATGATTTCAGTGTTAATGAGGAGCTTATCTTTTCTGAAACATTTACCCGTGACACAAAAGGGAGTCTGTTTTTACCTTAGTAAAAAATTTTTTTGCAAATATTGAAATATCATTGCAAAATTTAGTAGCTTGTGCAAGTGATGAAGCACCATCAATGGTTGGAAGCCACAAAGGCTTCAAAAGTTTTATGAAAAAGAAAATCTAGAAATGTTTATTATTCACTGTGTGATTCACAGGCAACATCTTTTTGCTAAACAACTTAGCCCACAACTTCATTCATCTTTCAAATCTGATTATAGAAACTTTAAATAAATTAAAAATCCATGCTAAAAATGAGCGCATCTTTCAACAGCTGTGTGAAACAAATAATGAGCAACATGTTAAACTCTTATTATACACTGAGGTTTGCTGGTTTTCCAAAGGGAATTGTCTTGCACGTTTTGCTTTTCAATACAATTTTGGAATTTTTCAAGCAACAGGAAGATTTATCTGTTTGCAATGACTTGAAGAAGGTTAGAAAAGATTTATTTTACATGGCAGGGATCTATCGTAAAATGAATGAAATGAACTTGCAGCTGCATGGAAAGAAGTTAACCCTTATTGATACAAAGCAGATCATTGTCTCTTTTATTGAGAAATTGAATCTCTTTTAACACAATATTTCCAGAAAGGAATTTTACAGTCTCCCAGAACTCGCTTTGTTACTAATGAATTACTCCCTGAGGACATTGACGTCTATGCTACTCACCTGAAAATGCTCAAGGAAAAAATGGCAACTCGCTTCCAGGATGTCATAAATTTAAAAATTGAAACATGGATGATTAATCCTTTTGAAACATCTGTCACCGATGTTCAGGTTGATTTGTAGGAAGAAATGGTAGAGTTACAAAATGATATCACCAGTCAAATGAATTTGAAAAGAGGAGAGATAGAAGAGATGTGGCTGCAGCAATTTGTTCCTGTCAAATACCCAAAACTATGGTCAAAATGGAATTGCTATTTTTAGTTTTTCCCTCAACTTATATGGCTGAAACTGGAATCAGCTCCGTTACAAACATAGTGAGCAAACAAAGAAATAGACTTGATGTAGTCACTAGATGAGACCTACGCCTTGCTTTGACAAATTTAAAGCCTGACATTTCTAACATTGTTAAACTGCATGAGGCACAAGGTTCCCATTAGTTCAAGCTTAGTTATGTATGATGAATTGTTGTTTTTTTTTATTAAATATTAGACTAAATGTAAAATTTAATGTAAAAAAATAGTACTGTTCTATAATTTAACATTCACCCATCCATAATAGTTGTGCTACAGCCCATGGAGGGATTGGCCTGCTTCAACACCTCTCTCCATTTAGATCTCTCCTGAGTCTTTCGTCTCCACGACCTTACCCCAAGCTGTTGCAGATCTGCCTCCACATCATCAATCAATCGCTTTCGGGGTCTGGTTTTGGGTCGCCTGCCTTTTGGTTTTTGCCTGTATACAATTTTCTTTCCTCTGTTATCTGGCATTCTTTCAAGGTGACCTGCCCAACGTAGTCTGTTCTTTTTTTTTCCTGTCACTATCGGTGGGTCTTCATACAATTCAAATATAACATGGTTAGTGCGTGTCCTCCACCCTGTTTCATCTTGTATAGCAGTATAGATTTTCATAAGAATTGTTCGTTACCAAGTATTTAGTAGATTTTTGGTTGTTTTTGATGTGGTCTGGGTTTCACTTACATACTTGCTGCTGGTCTTATTATACTTTTGTATATTATTTTCTTGGTTTTCCTTAATATTGATATTTTCAATGTAAAAAAAAAAGTTAAAGACAATCAGTTGAACTTGTAGTGTTTATATCCTGTAAGTATTTTTTTTTACTAATAATTTAAGATTAATTAACAATATGTAAGTGTTACAATGCCAATATAAATCAATACATGTTCTTTTAGTTCGATTTACCTTACAATTTAAATAAAAAAAATTTTTTACTACTATATGTCCGTTAGGGGGGCGCTGGAGATTTTTTAAAGAGAAAATATACGAAAAGGGGGCGGTGGGTTAAAAAAGGTTGAAGACCACTGGCGTACAGTGTCTCCGTACAAGGGTAGATCCCAGCATGCACCAATTTTATCTTTCGCAAGACAAGTAGTACCTTTGAGATCCTTTCTGAGCACCTTGCAACCCTTCAGGTTGTGTCTTACAATTTCATTTTGCTTGTAGGAGTGCCGACATCAGGTATCTTGGTTCTCTCGGATCATAGTTAACTAGGCTCCTAACGGACGGTTTCACGTGCGAAAGCGTGCCTCGTCCTAATACATTTAAGGCCCAAGGCACATTTAAGGCCCAAAGCAAAAGCCTTTGCCGAAGACAGGTGCAGGAGACGAGAACAAAACCTAAATAGACCTTTGACTAAAACAGCTTTTTAGCGGTCCCCCCGAAATGGGAAATGACGCTATTAGCTTTGTGTGGCTTGTCTGTTCATCTGTCTGTCCATCTGTCTGTCTGTCTGTCCGTCCGTCCGTCCCGTTAAGATCTCAGAAAGTAGAAGAGAAAATGAAAATTGGACATCACAATATTTTAGGTCATTCAAAATTCTGATGCAACGGCTACTTTTTTCTTTTCTAAAAGCTCAAAATCTAATTTTAAAAAATCACTTATGCAAGCAGTATTTAAAGAGAAAAAACCTAATTAGTATGCACTATAAATGAGACCTACTTTAAGAAAATTAATAGTGTTACAAATTGCATCATCATTTGCGTTTTACTTTATCTAAATTGAATTGAGCATTTACAATTTAATTCTAAGTAACCAACTCATAAAAGAGGTGTGGCAGTTGCGTAGAACATCGGCTTTACAGGGCAAACGTTGAGAGATCAAAGCACGGAAGATGTATATTGATACCGCTGGGAAAATACGTAAGATCTGTCAACCTTCTTTCTACATTCTTATCTGTCATTTATCTCGAATGTTCTTTCTGAAAATATTGAAACCTGCCTGGGTGTACCACTTCGGGGGCCGATTTTAAGTTTGTGTTTCCACACAAACTGTCTTTGTAACCTTGTTATCCATTAGAATTTGCGTAGTCATGTTGATATAAACTAATGGATACAATTAAACTGAACATAAGCTTTGTGTTTTTTTAATAAATATTTTACTCTTGAAATTCTTCTTTTGAACTGAAAATATACATTTTGTCTTTTTGATCTGGAAACACTGACAGTTTTCTCTGACCTCAGGTTAACTCTTCGCAAAAGTGCAGCTAGAAGACAGGATGTTGAAGGCCTGAACACAGTGACCAAACACTATCAGGTGCTGGACATCAGGCTAGAGACGCTGTACACCTGGATCACTGTCTCACTCAACAACAGTGGACTGCTAGAGGTGAGATCTAAGGGAGGGAATGAGAAGAATAGGTTTCGAGTTTCAAACTGCCGTATGTAATTATTGAGAAAAAAAATTCTTTTGAAGATATTTATATAGAATTGTAACTCCAGAGCAGAGCCGATATTAAGTATGTGGAGGCCCCTACAATTTTTCAAAAGCTTTAATAAAGATCCACTTCTAAAAGAAATACTTATATCTAAAGGCAGGCTATAGTTCAAAAGATAAAAAGTGTCATTTTTATGCATCCAATGTAACTATCTTTTTACAAAATGAATTCAATATGCAAATTTTGACTCGATATTTATATGCCAGTGACTATTAAGGCTATGTGGGACACTAAATCTGGGTAAAAAGGTCTAAAATTTCGAGTTTCAGTTTTAACCTAATTTAAATAGCCCAACCATTTCTGGACATAAAAACATAATTTTCACGATTGACAAATAATTACTTATTTTTTAAATATTTTTTTGTAAGGTATATACATTAGTTTTATTAATTTTTTCTTCTTTTTTTTTCCGATTTTCTCAAAATACTATTTTTATTCACTTTTTTAACCACTCCTTCACTAATTCTGCATAGAATTCAACATGTCCAGCTTATTATTTATAACATGTACAACAACTTCTATAGAACATTTTTTAAAGTTTGAATTAATATTTTGTCTTACTTGCAATAAAATACTTAAATTTTTTTTAGTAAGGTTAGAAAAAAATTTATAAAAAAAAGTTTTTACTATATTCAGAAACTAACCTATAGAAAATGTTCTGGAATGATTGGTCTACACCTTGCATATTTTTTTTGGCAATAGCTAAAATAGCTTTAAAGCCTTATCGATTTAAAAACAATAAACAAAAATCCAACATGGCGGCCGTTGCCATGACAACCATTAATAAGAAAACATTTTTTAACCACATTTTTAATTTGTTTTTTATTGGGAGTATACATATAAAGTTTGGAGTTATTTGATTAATAAATTTAAAAAAAAAGGTGTCAAGTGTCGCACATAGCCTTAAAGTAAAATAAGTATCTGAGCTTCTTATTTTGGTTAAAAATTGTCTTATTATTACGCTTTTATTATATGAAAGCTGACAATGCCAGTTTTTTTTTTTTATCGCTAGTAGGATTTGCGTTTCCCATATTGAATAACACCCCGGAATGACACTTTACAGGGCAAACGTTGAGAGATCAAAGCACGGAAGATGTATATTGTGACCGCTGGGGCACTACATAAGATCTGTCAACCTCCTTTTTACATTCTTATCTGTCATTTGTCTTTTATATAATTTCACTAAACCATACACATCTAGCTATATATGTGAACACGGAAGAATTAGTTTTCCTTGTTGATATCGAATAAAATAATTAATTACCACATGTTATTATTTTACTAATTTGTAAATAAAAAAAAAAAAGATTCATATCTTGTGTACGCCAATTAACAATTTTCCGATAACGGGTGGGAGAAAAAAAAAATGTACACACTTTTTTACCAGACACACAGACAGAGTGTGTTTCAGATATATTTTTACAAACAAAAGACTTACCTTTCACAGAGCTCAAATGACATTGTTAAAAACTACAAATCGAATTAAGCATATAAATATGTTCGATTAAACAAGACATAGGCCTAC
Organism: Biomphalaria straminea; assembly: GCA_021533235.1. Taxonomy (NCBI): domain Eukaryota; kingdom Metazoa; phylum Mollusca; class Gastropoda; family Planorbidae; genus Biomphalaria; species Biomphalaria straminea. The sequence continues at coordinate 10,747,795 of JADKLZ010019686.1, forward strand.
TCATTCAAAATATAATTATTTCTGTGTTGCTGTTTTTTTTTCCAGACGGCTCCAGCTTACACTATGAGCGACATAAAGAGAACCAGGCCTCTGCTAAAGAAATAATAAAAACAATTAATTTCTTAGTAAACAATAAAAAAATAATAAAAGAAATACATTTTTTTTAAAAGAATGTCTCCATTTTAAGATAAGATAAGATGAGATAATTGTTATTGATCCAACCAAATGGAAATCCAGTTTGACTACAATTGAAAACCTCAGCGTGACTACTGTACAAAAATGATATAGATGAAAAATTCGAACAACATTCACACACACAAAACTCATACACATTCACCACCAGCACTTTATAAATTTGACTTCTATGACACTCATGCTGATCTTGTAACCCTCTGCACCGAAAGTGAGATAAAGAAGTTTTAAATTCTTTCTGTTTTAGCCCTAATGAAAAGGAGACGACCACTTCGTTCAGATCTTATGTAACAGTGGTTTAATGGGTGCATGTTGTCTTTAAGAATCGTGAGCGATTTGGAAAGGCATCTTTCATGAAAAAGCTCTTCAAGAGATGGTTTGCTGCATTTGAGTGATTTAGGATGCTTTTTTTAAATTTGTCCATTTAGTCTAAGTCTAAGTGAAGTATTACAACTTAAATTAAAATGCCATATTTTTTTTTAGCTCAAATATGGCATCAAACTAGAGATATTGATACCATGTGAGCTTCAGCTTATTAATCGAATAATACACCAACTAGGCCAGCAGACATTGTATAATATAATCTATTTATTGGTAGGTTTATTTCACGTAACACTCTTAAGATCTACTTCTAAAGATCTAGTCTAGATCTAGATCTTCTAGGTCTAGTCTTATCTCAATCTTTATTAGATTTACGTAAAAAATATAAGCAAAGCTAAGATCATTTATCAATAACCTTATGTCAACTTACATTTAAAAAATATTTTTTCATTGAATAATTCCAATGATATAGATCTAGGCCTTTTAATCTAGACTTAGAAGACAATGCGCAAAACTTTCCTGAACGTTAATGATGAGGCTAGTCTTCGAGTCCGAATATTAGTGACGAATGGGGTAGGCCTATCTCCCGTGGCTACGCAGCCCCAGCTGTGATCTACATATTTTGCCAATCCAGAACAGACAGCGAAAGTAGGCATATTTGGTTCCTGAACAACATTAATTGAATCAATAATGCATTAGCTTCGAAAACGCCTTTCAAGAAAGCGAAATTCTTTTCAATATCGATGTTTGATCTAGACCTAGATTTAGTGTCTAGCCAAATTTACATTTTTTTAAATTTATTTTTTTACTTTAAAAAAATTAAAAAAAAAAAATTTTACCAAACAGACTGACAGACAGAATAGATATTACCTGTTACCTGTTACCTATCCCTTAGTCTGGTGGACCGTTGGGGCACCAAGCAAGACTTGTAGACCATCTTTATCCATCCCTCGCTGTCTTTTGCCCTGTTTAAAACCTCATTCAATGGTAGGCCTGTCCATTCTTTGATGTTGTCTTCCCACCGTCTCTGTCTGCCTCTTCTTCTTTTTTCTGGTACTGTTCCCTGGAGGAAGGTCTTTGCGAGTCCCGACGATCTTGTTACATGGCCATACATTTTAAGCTTTCGTTTCTTCACAGTAGTTAGCAGGACATCATGGGGTCCGATCGCTGCAGTATAGATATAATCTTAGTAATAATATAACTAAAGATGTAGGATTATCACTTTGTGTTAGCGCATATGTCTTATTTTATACTGTTTCCGATGATGTTGCTACACCTTGATATGATGCAACAAGACACAGTATTTCTTTATGTAATGTAATGTTTCAGACTTCACAACACAACCATACTAGGCGTAATAATTTTAGAAGAAAGATTAATATTTGTTTTACGCATCTCAACAGTTGAGAGTTAGATGAACCTGCATTACAAGCAAGTTAAAAACTACCAAAACATAAATAATAAAAAAAAAGGTTATTTAAGATGAAAAACTACACATTAACAGGCACATCTCTCAATACTGTACAAGTTATTTCCCTTTTTCTATATCAAACAAAATTAATTACCACTAATGAATTAATTAAGTGGTCATTTTATATTTTATTGATTC
>JADKLZ010019686.1:10750016-10762097 GCA_021533235.1 Biomphalaria straminea
AACGTTGGCTTTCTGGAGGCGGAGAAGTTTCAGAGATTCGACTGCTACATTCTTCACGACGTGGACATGATTCCCATCAACGACCACAACCTGTACAGATGTAGTGAGAACCCACGTCACTTTGCTGTGGCTGTAAACAAAAACAATTACAAGTAACAAGCTTGTTTGTTTTTTAAACTCTCAAATTTCTATTGTCTGTGATTTTGGCATAACCATTAAAGTTAGGATGCAGCTGCCTGCAAAGGTTTGGCTTCTTTGCGTATGGAACTAAAGAGCCGCAGCTTCACATCCAGTCTAGTCTAGTCTATGCCTTCAAGACAAACAAATTAACTGTTTAAGTTTTCATCAATATTATTATTATTATTATAGCTTTTATATAGCGCTACTTTCATGCTTATAGCATGCTCAGAGCGCTTTGGTCCAATCTCATTTGTGAACCGGTGGGGGGGAGGGGGTATCTAGGAATTGGTTTCCCGTGCTGCATTTGGGCTCTCAGTAAATACAACTCTGCCCGAGTCGGGTGTCGGGTGTTGAACCTCGAGCCCCCTTCTAGGTAGCCAAGCAAGCCAAGCTCAAGCCGCACTTTGCCTCTCGACCACGCTTCACACCATTTATGGTTAGATCATAATCTATTCAGATAATAGAGAAGCACACATACACACTGCATAACACACACACACACTTCATAACACACACGACCAGGCAGACTTTTCAATACTAGAGTTCCTATTCCTAAGCCCTCCCACTACGACTAATATTGTTTTAAGACCTAATCATTTTAATTATTAGTTCAAAAACTTTAATAAAAAAACATATTCTTGAGTGTTTTCAACAATAGTTGCCACAACAAAATTAATGTGTATATTATTTTAATATCGACAGACTTCATTACACAGGTTACTTTGGCGGTGTGGTAGGATTTCTTAGAAGTCAGTACCTTCAGGTGAACGGAAACTCAAATTTATATATAGGTTGGGGCGCAGAGGATGACGATCTGTTAATAAGGTAAATGATAATAATGCTTGCTTTCTATATACCCTTTAGTTTTCTTGGGTTATATTGGGTTATATTTGGTTACATTGGGAAGGCGAGAACGTAAACTCACAGATGTGTTCGAGGCCTTAAATATACATAAGAAACGTTCAAGGGTTAAGTTGAGGCCAACCTTCTACTGTACTTCTATCTATTATAAGAAACATCTTCTGCAAAAACTGTTAAGAAAACTGACATTAATTTTGTTTTTAAGTTAACACATCTCGATCCATGCAATATAAGAAGGATAGCTATGCAATTAGTCATTGTCTATCTATTTATTTACTATATTATTGAAATTGTTGTTTAGTTTAACTGTTGTTTAATTATACAAGTTGAATAGTTTAATTAATCTTTTTTTTTTGTCTTTGGGAAACGTGTTTTATACATAATGTTTTTTGTACGTTAGATTTTTTTTTCTATAGCAATTATTAGAGACGTTTCCAATACTGCCAGCATTTTACTGGTAAGATGTCAGAAATTCATTCTGGTGGTTCTATGGGTATCTAAAAAGTTTTTTCCCATCTAATAGCAAAATAGCGCACGTTAAAAGAATGAAATTAACAAGCTAAATATTTTTAAAAGCCTTTAAAAAATCTAAAAATAAAAATAAATAGAAAAAAAAATCGTATCTAAACGGGAAGAACTCCACCCTTGAAACTACATCTATCAATAATGTGCATGTTTTTTTCACTTATTCGATTTGAAACAAAAATAATTACCAGTGATTAATTGACTGATTTATTTTTTCAAAAGTTGTTATTCATGTTTTGTTAGATATAATACAAACTTGTTTTAAGTATCAAATTCATCGTAAAATATAGTTAACAAGTATTTAAAGGGACTTATGCAATCATATTTAGCCATATATGTGAATAATGTAGAATTAATTTCCTTTGTTGGTATCAAAGAAAATAATTAACTAATAGTAATTAATCGACTAATTGGTTACTTGTTTTTACTTTTTTATTGATTCATGTCTTGTCTATACCAATTAAAATAATCTAGTTGAGTTATTGTGCAAAGTTTCAACCTGATGCAGGGGCGGACTGGGTGTCAAAATCGGCCCGGGCATTTCTATAAAATCCGGCCCACAAATTTATACGCTACATGATGGGCATTTGATTATAGCTGTCCTCAAAAGCATTGTGTAAAGTTTAATAATGTATCGAAAGTAGTTAGCTATATGAATAATTTATTAGATGATTTTGAAACTATCCAATGAGCAGTATTACTAAATGAATAAAGTATAATATTTGGAATAAGGAATCTCTTAATGTAAACAAATTTCTGCAATCATATACATGAGGATCCTCCATCAACGAACATATTATTTATGAATCAATTTACTTCCTCATCATTTTCTCCGGCATACGGACTTCTGTTTATAAATACAACTCTTCATCCTCCATTATTTAACTGTCCAGATCACAAGGTTACAGGGGCGCGATGGCTGAGTGATTATGCCCTTTGCTTCCGAACCTGGGGTTTTTGGTTCGGATCTAGATGAAGACTGCGGTGACACCCTGCTAGTTAACCGATGACCATAGAAACATATGGCTTTAACATCATCTGTCCTGTAGAACGCAAGGTCTGAAAGGGAAACTTTACTCAAAAGGTCACATACTACTTGTATAGGCTAGCTAGTTTATCTGCAGCTTAGAGCAGACTAAAGACACGACAGAACATTAGGTTCACTTGTTTGAAGGTAATTTAGTATCCTTACGTTCAGTAAAACAAATGCTTTCAAGATTGTTTCTTTTGGCGTTGAGCATGTTCATTCATAAATGCTTCATTATAAGGTTGGTGAATCTCTGGTGCTTGCGAGGAAACATTAATTTATTGTTATAATTTATTTATTTTTTTTGCACAGGATTCCAGCAAGAGTTGCTTTTTATCTTACTGATATCTGCTCCTTCTTTTTTGGATTCTTTTGCATTTTGATTCCAATCAACGCAATGCTTAATTGTTTAAGATACTAAAAATTACTAATTGTGGTTTATGAAGGCTTCGCAGTGGGGCCGACTCGAGATCATACGACAATACTACCAAACCTATTCGTTTGTGACTGGACATGTCATCTATAGGACTTAAAATGTTGTTGTTGGTCCCTTTATAGATTCATATAATAGGCCTACATTCACAGTAACGTCAATATCTATGAGAAATAAAGGCCCTAAGTTTCTTGTTGATCGTTTAGTATAAGGAACTGACGTCTACTAGAAGGGTATTTACGACAATGCTTTAGAACAGTATTTAGACTTTAAAGTGTTTAAGATGTATTTTTTATCACGACGCTCAAAGTGTTGCTTTTAAAATCTAAAATCTTAAAACAATTCACTGGCATTCACGCTTTTTTTTTTTTGTGGCCTTACCGGCCCAAAAAGGTACCTGCCCACCGGGCGTTTGCCCAAATGCCCATATAGCCAGTCCGCCCCTGACCTGATGTGAGAATGGGGACTGGGAGAACTAACGTACACAAGATAGACAGACAGACAGACAGACAGACGGAGCGTACTAATATAAGCGTCGTAATAAATGTCCCGATTACTCGAGTAGATTTAATACCCGTGATAACCCAACTGTTTACATCCGAGTGTAGCAGAAAAATATGGATTAAAAGTCTGCTTCCACGAAACAAAAAATATTTCGTATGTAAATGTATCGCAGTTAAAACAAATAGTTATTCGAAAAAAAAACCCTACATTATTCTGTTTTCAATCAATTTAACGTTTTGTATTTTTTTATTTAGAGTAAAAACAAAAAAATTGACAATGGTTAGGTATGACGTCATGACAGCCCGATATGATATGATAAAACACCAGCGAGATGAAGGAAACTCAGACAATCCACTGAGGCGAGTATTTTTCGTTGTTGTTGTTGCTGTTGTACATGAAGATACATAGATCCTATACAAACTCACATATGCTTAGCGATAAGTGCCAAATAGATTCACGTAGATTGCAGTGACTCAGTTTGAAAGACCTATTCACTGTCATTAAGATTCTGTCTGTCGCTCAGGTTCGCTCTGTTAAACAGTGCAGCTAGTAGACAGGATGTTGAAGGTCTGAACACAGTGACCAAACACTATCAGGTGCTGGACATCAGGCTAGAGACGCTGTACACCTGGATCACTGTCTCACTCAACAACAGGGGACTGTTAGAGGTGAGATCTAAGGGAGGGAATGAGAAGAATAAGTTTGGACTTTCAAACTGTTGAATGACCTTATTTAGATTGATAAATATTCAAATAGAATAATTCAAATAGAATAGAATTGTAACTTCAAACCAGGGCCGTATTTAATTATTTGGAGGCCCTAGATAAGAAACTTTGTGGATGCCCGTACAATTTTTTGAAAGCTTTTATCCACTTATGAATGAATACTTATATCTAAAAACATACTATATTTTTAAGAGAAAGCCACATAACTTTTAAATTTAATAAAGCTTTCTTTACAAAAAGTATTTAATATGCAAATTTTAGTTTTAAAAGTGTATATTTTTTGAGTTTGTGGAGAGTAAGGCCTGTCCTATATCCGGTGATTATTTACTTATTCCGAGCAAACTACAAGCACTGTCTCTCTCAATAACATCGAACCTTTAGAGGTGATAGATACTGGGTATGGAGGGGCAGTGCACTCCAGGTTCTTGAGATAAATTCTACCTTATATAAACGAGTCTTGTATGGCCAACTAAGAGAAGGAAAGCGCTCGCAAAGGTGGACAAAGTAAGCGCTTTAGGGACACACTCAAAGCTTCTCTAAAGGCGTTCAGCATTGACCCAGGCACCTGGGAGACAGAGGCACATGACAGAGCATCATGGCGTCGCGCTGTGAAGACTGGCGCACAGGTTGCTGCGGAAGAGAGAACAACTCTGTCAGAAGAAAAACGCCAGAGTAGAAAAACAAGGACAATGACACTAGCTCCAGCTGGAATAACCTGCCCTAAGGGAAGCCCCGCGAAAGGAGATTTACTTGTCACCCGAAAACCAGACAAGTTTTCATAAACTACAACTTGTTGCGTAATATTACTGGACATTTTTATGATACCAAATACATTTTCAGCTCTTAACATGACATTTTTGGTTTCGAAATACTGTTCAGTTTCGATTAAGACATCTTCTTATGACATGTACATTCTAAGCAGCTATCACTGTTTAACAGTTCACATTGGCATAAGAAGATGGCAAAAAAATACATCAACAAACGGAGAAACTCTATGCGCTAAACAACGGCTAGTTTTAAGGCTTGGTTGCAATGCTTGACAACATTGAACTAACCGTGCGGATGTTGCGATGAATTAAAACGCTAAGGCTCACGACCAGTACCTTGGATATGTTTGTAAAATGTTTTGCTTGTAAAATGTTTTACATGTTTCGGAAATTCCTTCAGAGTTGAAGATAGTTATTTCCTATTCCAAACCTCCCGCAGGACGACGGGGATGGGAGCTGGCAGGGTTTGAACCCGGGACCATCGGTAAATCGATGGTCCAGTCCAGCGTGCAAACCGCTCGGCCAGGCAGCCATTCAAAATGAGTTTATAAGCCTGATTTTATATTTTCCCGTTATCCTTGATAGCACGATTGATGTTATCCACAAAGAGCAGATGTCTTTTACATAGCATTTTGTGGACTTAGTTTCAGAAGTTAAGCTGGAGAACATTTCGAGTTTATGTAGTTTAAAGGTCAATAGTACATTACTTACGTAAGATAGTATGTTCAGTAAGTAAAAAGGCCTTCAGTGTTAGTGGCGGACGATCCCGTTAGCCTGAGATTGTACGATAGATCTACAATTTCTAGTCTACTCTTCCAGCGCAGGGCCCCTCATTTGACATTTGCCCTGGGCCCCGCGCACTGCTAAGGCCGCATCTGACAAAATTTAAAAGCCTAACATCTTTTTCATTATTTATTTTTATCTAGTGGCAATTCATTAAAACTCTTTGCAATATTCCATTACATACCAGAGAGTTTCCATAATACTTTGTCAATGTTTTAGTTTAGATAAAGATTAAATTATTCTATTAGAATGTTAACATTTTATTCTATTTGAATGTTAACTTTTGCGTTTTTCCTTATAAACATTTACATATTAATATATTAACATATGTTGATAAAATAAACTATAATCTTAAAGGCGTATTATCCACTTTGTTTAACAAATCATGAACGTTTATGCGCGCATGATCTAAGGACACTAGAAAGGCCTACCTTCCGATTTCAGTAAAAGATTAAGAATTTCAAAATAGAAAATGTGAATTTCCGAACTCAATATCTAACGTTAAATCAGAAGCAAACTAATTATACTTTGTCTATATTTAGTTTGCCAGCTTTAATTTCCAAGATTATTTTTATTTGTTTTGTTTCAGTGTATCTTTAGCTTCTTCTTTCCCTCTTTATACTCAGCGCCCCTTTACCGCCCCATTTTGTGCCCAGCGCTCCCTACTGCCCCTTTGGTTTTCAGCGCCCCCCAAAATCTTGAAATCGCCCCCTTGGGGGCGATATCGCCCCCGTTGAAGACCACTGGCTTAACCCATCAAATTGGAACCTTAACTCCCTTTGCTTAGTTGAATACACTGAATTTTACCGAAGATGTTACCAATCCAGCTACATGACTTTGCATTTACTAGATTGGAAATTTTTACTTGTTACTGAATGCACTACTCTTTTATCAGCATTTATTGCAATGTCAAAACAGGATGTTTACCTAATTGCGTGATACGATTATTTTTTGTTTGGATTGTTGTTGCAGACTGCTCCGTCAGACACAATGAATGATTTGACAAGTGCCACGTTGGCGATGAAAGTTAAATAAATATATAACTAATTCAAGTGTACCATTTTGGTATCATTCAACAGAAGTAACGATTGGTTGGCTCTTGAGGTCAAAGTTGAAAAAGAAAGATGACAAAAATAAACAAATTGGAGAGAGAGAGACAGAGAGAGACAGAGACAGAGAGAGAGAGAGACAGAGAGAGAGACAAGAGACAGACAGAGAGAGAGAGAGAGAGAGAGAGAGATGGATATCATTTGGTCATTTGGTTAAGCTAAGAACAATATTCGTCTCAACCTACATAATTAAACTTAATCTAATTAATTCCCAAATACACAAATTATAATAAATATAAATCAAAAGAAAGATAAAAGAAAGAAAAACAAAGATCTGTCTTTCACGTAGGACTCTAAACTCACAACACCTTTATGTTAGCCTCTGTATTTCTTATGCAGTTACGTATTTACACGTTTAAAGCTATTGAGATATAGGGCCCTACTGGGGCCTTTACATGTCCAGATATTTTAGTGCTAAATATTTCTTAGGGCAAGTTGGCTTATGTTGCAGTACAGTTAAATTTAGTCTTGCTATTATTTATAGACAATTACTTATATAATTACATAAAATATAAAGAAACTTGTTAATTTAACAAAATTCCAGTTCAAGCGATAGTTTCTGCTTTTTAATGAAACTCGAACATAGCATCCCCAGAGAATGAATCCTCAATCATTTCTAACATAATAATATTAATAATAATGATAATAATATTAATAATAGTACAGTTCTTCTGCATTTTCAAAAACTTTAACATTTATTAGACTATCTACTATAACCAGCTAAATCTTCGCTTGTGAGCACGTAACCTAATGTGTCCAATAGATGCACAACGTCTTGGCCGGAAGCTCTTGGCGATACACATGAAGTTACTGCTAATAACTACAATAGTCATTTGATGAAGTTTTGATGTGTCTCCATGACTATGTCTATATGTTGTGAAGACATCAAAAGTCCAGCTGGTATGTGAAAGGTATCTCCAGGTGAGACAACTTGTCCAGGTAGATCTGGTCAAAGTCCTCATTTTGCTGTACTGTAAACATAGACTTCCAGTCGCCTACTTGACCTGTAGATGAAATACAAGAGTGACAATTTGTATACGTATTTTTAACATTCCAAAGTAGAACATGAACCAGATTGCTTTTGGTATTTCATGGCGTGAACAAATTCGAATGACGGACTTGGACTTTGCTGATGACGTTGCACTACTCCGAGCTACAAATAATTGCATTCAAGAAATGACGAAGAGCCTAGATAGAAAGGCACCCAATATTGTCCTTCTCATAATCCTGGATAAGACTAAAATTTTACTAGTGGGATATAAGGCAAAGTGTGCCCCCGTCAGACTGGGCGATTTAAAGCTTGAAGAGCTGGAATAGTTCACGTACCTTGGCAGCATCATAACAAAGGATGGGGATGCTTACCGTGATGTAGCGTGCCGAATGCGGGTTGTATTTTCCAAAGGCTGCAGCCTATTTAGACAAAAATAAGCTTTCACAACACAATCGTCATTCGAACTGCAATATATTGTTAAGAAATTCACTTATCAGGCCTTCTGCAAACACTGCTTAACAACACTACAACACATCTAACTCAAGAACTTAACAACGAGCTTCAATACACAATGGCGGTTTAATAACAAACACTTCAACACAGCCAATACGACACAATTGGTGCCACTAACTACAAATGCTTAAGAACAATACAACTGCTTAACTTACACAACAGTCTCTCTATTGCGTATATGCTACATTTTCGAAGACTTATTCTAACAAACACAGTTCTAACTGCTTCTCTGCTGGACTGGACTCTATCTGTCTCTAATACACCGCTCTAGTCCAAGCTTTCGGGTCGCTTGCGCACAGCACAGGTCACACTAGGGACAGCCGTTGACCTGTGACCCGCCTTCGTCTGTGCGTGTCAGTGGGTCTCACACATACACAGATTCAGTCCTCCACTGGAGTTGTAACAATATGCATGTGAGACATGGAAGCCATCTGTCTAAATTGAGAAAAGACTAAATGTGGCTTAACAAAAATGGCTGACACGGATTTTGAGAGTCAGATACACAGATCGAGTCTCAAACAAGGAAATTCTATGCCGAACTGAGAGTCGAACACTTAGTGAGGTTGTAACAGAACGTCGCATGTGGTTTGCGGGACATGTTCTGCGACAAAATGAACTACGCGTACCAAGAGTTGCGATGACATGGAGGCCAATACGAGGAAAGCGCAAACAGGGACGTCCTGGTATTATTTGGTGCCACACCTTCACGGAGGACCTCAAATCATTGGACATCAAGTGGAAGGAGACTTCAGACATTACAAATGGCACATCTTTGTGGAGACAGCTTGCCGCCCAATGCGCCGAACGGCGCTGGAGGACCTAAGTCTAAGTCTTAGTAAGAACATGGCGGATAATTGAATAGAATTTTCCATTATCCTTTCAGTTCCTATTATTAGGTCACTCTTTCTTTTAAGTTAAAATGGTAAAAAGGTGGAAAGTAGTGATAGTACAAAAATTGAAAAATTTATATCAAGCCTTAGTTCGCAAGTATTAGCATATTAACCAATGACTTAAATTCTGTCAAGTCACTGGTTTTCATTGCTAATTCAGGCAACACATTCCATGCTCTAATAGCACTAGGAAAGAAAAATCATTTGTACACATTTGTTCTAGCATATGAAATGTAGAAAGGCCTTGATCTTTGCGTCTATCTAAGTATTAGGTTTTGTTTTAGAAGATTATGGTTCAGTGTTTTATGTATAATGGCTACTTTACTTTTAAGTCTTCTATCCTGAAGGCTTTCTAAATTTAGTGATTTTATTAATGGTGTTACTCTAGTCAAATAAGAATATTTGTTAGTTATGAATTTCACTGCACTATTTAGTCTCCGTTCTAGTTTCTTAATGTTTTGAACTGCGATATTAAACTGAGGTAGTGAACTGAGGTACTCGACTCTGCTGAAATAGTGAAGTGAGGTGGCGAAGTGAGATAATGAAGAACATTGCAATGAGGTAGATGAGAATGGTAACGAAATGAGGTACTGATTAGAAATGAGTTACTGGTTAGAAATGAGGTACTGATTAGAAATGAGTTACTGGTTAGAAATGAGGTACTGATTAGAAATGAGGTACTGATAAGAAATGCTTATGTCAAAGTACACACTACTGGTTACTGACAGAGATGCCGTATGTAGACCGTCGTTACAATGCTCCCAATGGAGCGATTGCACGAGATTATCATCTCTTTAAAATTACGACTCACCTTTCCTCATGAGTGGCGACACCTGGCTGTTGATGGAGTACACATCTTGATGGTTTGTCATCGGGTTGTCACGCATCTTTTCAAAACTACAGTGGGCGGCGATGCGTGATATGGTGACGTCATCCAAATGTTGTTTTCCAAGGAAGTCTGCAAGCTCTTTAATGATGCCGAAAGGATTCTGGTTGAAACCACAGCAAAAAACAACTCTAGTCAACACTTATCAACATTAATAAACATAATTTTGTTAGTGTGGGAGAGAGAGATGTTGAAAGATTGAACATCAGAGAGAAAGAGAGAGAGAGAGGATGAAAAAGCATAGTCAGGAATGATCTAATTACCTGGCGTTGTCAGTGGTAAAAACTGTACATTATAAAAAGCTAAGCATTTTTTTTTTCTTACTCTTTTAAGATCTTCGTAAAAAATGAGTTTGACATTCGACAATTCCCGGAGTGGCCACCAGCTTTTTGTGAAATCAAACCAGGAGCCATGATCAACTGTAAATAGAAATTAGAATGCTTATACATTGTGACGGTTCTTTTTAATATACGTTCTGGTTTGTAATTATTTCTCTATATATAAACACAGCAGAATTGTGTTTTGAAGTTTTCAGAGTTACACTATAGAACTATGTTTGACCACCTAATCTTCACCACATTTCCGGGGATACTTAAGAAGAATCATAACTAGAAATCCTCTTAACAAAATAAAACGCTTTTATTTCTCAACTTGCAATCATGAAAATATTGAATACACAAAAAGAAGACACGCAATATACTTAAATGTCACCAGAAGATGAACAAGGGCAGACACAATAAAATTATTTGAAAACTGAACGATCCAGATTGTTCTTTTGCCTTGTTTATATACTATCCTGAGAAAAAACTCAAAATCTATTTTTAGTACTATGAAAATTCTAATCTCTAGTATGAGCAAGTTGTCCAATTATCTCGAAGCTACTTAATTTGTAAGTTACATATTAATGTAAAAAATAATTACCATATCTTCGCGAACTAAATCTGCTAAATACATTATTTTTTTTTACGTAAGTCATGAAACGTTGACGCGTACGTCAAATAACATTAAATAGTGTCTGCGTGTCCAAAGATTGCAGGAAGTTAAGAACCGAAATTCCTGTTAAATGACAAAACATAATTTGCCACATCATCAAGGATCTTTAAAGCATTATCATAACACTTAAAGGTCTAAACTTAAGGGCTGGAGGAAGTGCATATTACACGTTATTAAGACCCGGACCTTAAGAGGTTGTAATGTTGTCAGTACATTTAACAAGAAAATGGCATTAGAAATATTAACTTTAACTCCTTACATGAAGAGTGAAACTCAAGTCCAGACTCAAACCCAAGAGAGACTGAACAGCAACCACGTATTCTACCCCCTTGGCCAACACTCTTCATTTCAAAACGTCAACAAAATAAAGTGTAAGAAGCATATATTTAAAAGTACTGATACAAAATAACAGAATACTTTTTTAGGAAAACAAAGTGCATGCAAAACAATTGCGTAATCGATTATCTAATTTCAATTATTACCATGTCCTTGACAAAACATGGCTAGAAATTCTGGCCAATCGCCTTGAAAGTTGCCAAAAGATGAACTGCACTTGTAGAAATTGAAATAGGAAACACAAACGTCTTTGGGATTTCTAAATAGTATGATGACCTAAATAAAAGTAAAAAAAATATTAGATGACGTAATGACTCCTTTTTAGTTAAAGTAGTAGTCTGGGTTTTTATTAAAACTAGAATTGGCCACCGGCTACGCCTTTTGATTTGTTTTTAGGAAATATATTGTTTAGTCTGGCATATGTTATGTTGGATATGAACGCCCACCTAATAACGCACATATCACACCGAGATCAAACGTTATAGAGGGGCCTGAACACTGACATGTGGATTCACAACCTGTGGGCAGTTTAGACCAATAGCTCATTGCCACGTCACA
>JADKLZ010019686.1:10769518-10781730 GCA_021533235.1 Biomphalaria straminea
AGATAACATTGTAATAGATCTCCTGCATATACAGATAACATTGTAATTGATCTCCTGCATATACAGATAACATTGTAATAGATCTCATGCATAAACAGATAACATTGTAATAGATCTCATGCATATACAGATAACATTGTTATAGATCTCTTGCATATACAGATAACATTGTAATAGATCTCATGCATATACAGATAACATTGTTATAGATCTCCTGCATATACAGATAACATTGTAATAGATCTCATGCATATACAGATAACATTGTAATAGATCTCCTGCATATACAGACTTTGTCTTTATCAATGACAAAATGTGCAGGTCCACACTGTGATTCCATGGTTTCGTTAAACACTGCACACACCCTTAGTGTCTTAGACCAGGAAGGCAAAACTTTTTATTTAATTTATTTAATTACACATAAGTTTAAGCTGACACGAACTAATGCACAAGAGGATAGCTCAATTATAAGTCTGATAAAAACACACAAAAGAAAATCGACCTACAACAATACAAAGTATAAAAAAAACAACATATAAAGTTTAAAGGGATGGCACTCTAGATGAAGACAAAGTGAAATAATAACACACAGGTGTAGCACCCTATATCAAAAGTGAAATTAAAACACATAAAGGGATAAAGATAGGTAAAATCAAAAAGGAATAAAGATAGGTAAAATCAAAAAGGAATAAAGATAGGTAAAATCAAAACACAAAGGAATAGCACGATAGAACAAGGACATGGGAAATAAAAATACAGTAAGACATTGCACTTGAAAATGTGCCAAAATTTGAGAAAAAGAAACTGGTAGATATGGAACTCCGCACTTTACCGGATTGAAGTCCATACTATTAGAACCATATAAAATGATCGGTCACGTATGGGTGGAGATAGTAAGCACGTGAAACAAAAAAGTTATACATAAAAGTTACAACGTGACCTTGGTGGCCTTGATGTTCGAGGATGAAGATTACTTACTTAAGCAATTACAATGCCCGACTTAATAACTGCCACGGTTGTGATACATTACAGAAATGTGATTATATTGATTGGATCAATAAAAATGATCTTATGTCTTGGGAGTTTCAAACTTTGTTGTCTTGATATAGAAATTCCAAATAATATATAAAGGCTCAATCAATTTTAAAAGAAGATCTAATTAAATTTTCATAAAATATTTTTTTAAAATATAAGCTTTAAAAAAAAAAAACACCTTCAGATCTAATACGAAATCCGAGGATCTAATTTTTTGTTATCCTAGTGTAGTTATGATTTTAGTTCAGGGAGACAACTGTAGGATATTAAATATTTCTTGAGAGAAATATTTCTTAAGTCCCTTATTATTGGGAAATATTCAATCGATGTAAAATTCACTCAATTTTAAGAGTCTGTTATACATTTTTTTTTCTGCTTTTCCACTTTTTTTACTTTTCCACTTTTATGCTTTTCTACTTTTTAAAAATACTTTTATGCTTTTCTACTTTTTAAAAATACTTTTATGCTTTTCTACTTTTTAAAAATACTTTTATGCTTTTCTACTTTTTAAAAATACTTTTATGCTTTTCTACTTTTTAAAACTACTTTTATGCTTTTCTACTTTTTAAAACTACTTTTATGCTTTTCTACTTTTTAAAAATACTTTTATGCTTTTCTATTTTTTAAAAATACTTTTATGCCTTTCTACTTTTTAAAACTACTTTTATGCTTTTCTACTTTTCTGTTTTCCTACTTTTATACATTTTTTATTTCCGTTTCCCTTCTTTTCTACTTTTCTTCTTTTTTGCTTTTCTATCTTTCTGCTTTTCAGCACTTCTACCATTCTTCTTTTCTACTTCTTCTTTTCTACTTTTATGCTTTTCTACTTTTATGCTTTTCTACCTTACTGCTGTCAGGGGGTGGTAGGGCGAGAATGAATGTTACTTTGTTATTTTGGTATGATTGTTATATCCCTGGTATTGAATGTAAATAGTGTTGCACGTGTTGTGAACTGTGATTCAGTCTTAGTTGAATGTGTGAGAGAGTGTGTTAAGTTAGTAAGGTTTTGCTCCCGGTCCAGGAAGGTTGGGCGTGTACTTCCTGGGCTGGTGTTTATATATTTATATTTATAAGTTGAAACGAATGGACTACTAATTGTGAATTAATATTTGAGAGTCGATGTGATTTATTGAGTATTAAAGTTATTCATTGTTATTATCAAGAGTTGGAGTTTATTCAGTAATACGTGATTCTAATTGAGTGGACATCGTAAGCTAACCTGTATCAAGTCATAATTGTTCGCATAAGAAGAAACCCCTAGACAACACAAGACAAGAGCGAAGTCAAGAGTTAAACATATATATTTGAACCCTGACTACTGCTTTTCTACTATTCTACTATTCTACTTTTCTACTTTTCTTCTTTTTTTGCATTTCTGCCTTTCTATTTTTTTCTATTTTTTTTTTACTATTCTACTATTGTTCTTATCTGCAATTCTACTTTTCTGTTTTTCTGAAACACATTAAACTTTCTTCTTGATGTGTCTCATCTCTCTGGTTATTCTTTCTGGCATTTCCTCTCTCTCTTTCTTGAACACGCTACTTTAAGGAAACTTATTATCATAAGGAAAACAAAATAACTTTCTATCAGTAAGAAAATCAATCTCTGGCTTGTCAATTAGGACGTGAGACTCCGAGCAAAACCTTTGTGGTTAATGAGTTAGGTCTGAAACTACTACCCGCAGGGTCTTAGGGTTCAATGACATCAAGAAAAACATCATTAGTAAAAAAAAAAAAAAGTCCAAAACCAACGAAGCGTACAGTTTGCTGTGCAGAGTGGACATTTTTATAACAGCCAATTAGAACAAAAATCAATGATTTTTTTTAGAGATTTTTTTTCGCCAAATATAGGTTCACTTAGCAGCCATCATTACTGCCACGGCAATATTTGAAACATCGGTAATTTATTTTCAGATGTATAACGAATTATTTACTAAGTAATTGCTGATTTTAAAATATTTTGTCAGATCAGAAGAAACAAAACTATCAGTTGAAGACAGTGATGTATCTAGGCTTTATAAGACCCTAGGCTAAGAGATGGGCCTCTTTAGGGACTTTTTGAAATCCAGATGACAGTACCTAATTTTTTATTGTGGACCCTAAGCTTTAACTTGTGTTGTCTAAAGGTAAATCTGTGCCTGGAGGAAGTCACAGCAGTACCAAATGTATTTTTGCCTGGGGGTCATTGAAATATCCGGCACAGACGTCATGACAGCCATAAGAAAAAGTTGAATTGAATAGAACCAAGCATTGGAAGAAAGTGACGAGATGATTACATCGCGTCAAGGCCCGGATATGGCCCACAGGTCGTAGTTCGAGCATCACTTGCCTTGAAGAAAAATGTCAGATACATGCATGGTCGTCACAGACATAAACTCATAGAGTTATTTACAGAAAGCGCTCCCAAAGCGGCCAATACAAGCGCTACAAAGACACCCTCAAGAGCTCCCTCAAGGAATGCGGTATCGACATTCATGGCTGGGAAGCACTAGCTCTAGATCGCTCCGCATGGCGAGAAGCTGTGAGTCTCGGAGTCTCAAGATTTGAAGCAAGTAGAGTGACCAGTGCGATAGAGCGCCGAACCAACAGAAAGCAGAGAGAAAAAGCAGACCTATCTGCAACTGACAAAACCCACCCATGTCACATATGCGCCGGCTTTTCAAAGCGAGGATTGGACTTTACAGCCATCTTCGAGTCCATAGGAAATGAGAAATGTGCTCATCTTCAAACACGAAGGAGGAGCTATACATATATATATATATAGAACTCACTCGGTCAGACTCTATCACCGCCACTCATTGATCAGGGAACATGAAAAGCACCATGATGCCTGTGTTTAGTCGCTGAATGAACTCTTTATGTTGTGTCTGTTGTATTTATGTTTATGTTTCTGTTGTGTTGTCTTTATATGAGAAAAGAGTCCTTGTAATCACAACACATTTCCGAAAGGATCAATAAAGCAGTCTTAGTCTTAGTCTAGAGTCTAATTAGTTAATGAGTTGTATGACTGGGTTAGATAGTGAAAGGATTTTTGGGGTTACAGTTTGTGAAGAAAATTGTTTCTTGCTGTAATATAAAGCTAACCCCGTTGACCTTCGCTTTTCTAAGTTCCTCCCTCGGGTTACTTTTTGTGAATAAAATTGTTACTAGCTTCAATAAAAAGCTAACCGTATTGACCCTTGGCTTTTTAAAGTTCCTCCCTCCGAATTTCACGATCAACATAGTACACAGGATGGCTCCCTGGTCGTGCGGTTTGCCGTTTGGATTATCGATGGTCTCGGGTTCGATCCATGCCCACTCCCATCCCCGTCGTATTGCGGGAGGTTTGGACTAGGAAGTAAACTCAACCTTGAAAAAACATATAAAACAAACAAACAACAGTAAATTCATTTTGTTTACTATTTGATCTGTAAGATTTTGTCTATATACTTTAGACAATAAAATACAGTAACATAATAAAAGAAGAGAAAGGGATTAGGAAAAATGTTAAGAGATATACGGCCGAATGTTAGAATTACAGATCATAAGTAAGGATTACATACTTTCTGTAAGCAGTAAAGACCCTTAGTATGAATTAAGGATGATATCTAAGAATTACAGACCAGATTTAAGGGTTATGAATTTATATGTCAAAATTTACTGACCAGATGTCAAAATTATAGACTATATGTAAGGATTAAAAATCGGTACACATAATTTTGGAAAACTTTAAATTACATATCACATACTCACCCACACATAAGTTGACATAACGGCCATGTATTTGTGTGTGTGTGTAGTAAGAGTGTACACATATTGGATGGTGCTCATTAAGGAACTAACTTGGCAGGTTCAGCCCTGTCTCAGCTCACAGTTCGATGTTTATTAAGCAAGGTGAGTCAGTGCGATGGTGTCAGGAAGAACTGCCGTGATAAGGTACTGTCACATCAAGATATTTGTATGTTTATTTAATTGGTGATTTCAGGTTCGGATCTTGACATATTTCTTTAAATCGCTCATCAATTGTCAATATTAAAAATTTATAAAAAATTATAAAGCAAAAACTGTGCACTAGATGATTGCTAGGAGAAGCCTTTAAATTCTATTAAGTTGCAAGGTAAATCTAAGCTTAGTGCATATATTTAGCTTACATCTCATTTTGCTTACATATCTTTGAAAATCAAAGGAAACAATTTATTTGTAATGTCGTCTGTGTCATTAAAAGACTTGTACTCATGACCATCTTCACCCACGAACTTTACTTGTCAGTTTGTCCTGTTGTAATTGGGTCATGACATGTAGTGGTCAGTTTATCCTGTTGTAATTGAGTCATGACATGTAGTGGTCAATTTGTCCTGTTGTAATTGGGTCATGAAATGCAGTGGTCAGTTTGTCCTCTTGTAATTGGGTCATGAAGTATAGTGGTAATTTTGTCCTGTTTTCATTTGATCATGAAATGTAGTGGTCAGTTTGTCCTGTTGTAATTGGATAATGAAATGTGGTCATTTTGTCTTGTTGTAATTATGTAATGAATTGTAGTGGTCAGTTTGTCATGTAGTAATTGGGTCATGCAATGTAGTGGTCAGTTTATCCTGTTGTAATTATGCAATGTAATGTAGTGGTCAGTTTGTCCTGATGTAATTGGGTCATGAAATGTACTGGTCAGTTTGTCCTATTGTGATTATGTAATGAAATGTAGTGGTCAGTTTGTCCTGTTGTAATTGGATAATGAAATGTGGTGGTCAGTTTGCACTATTGTAATTAGCTAATGAAATGTGGTGGTCAGTTTTGTCAATTGAAATTAAGTCATGAAATGTAGTGATCAGCTATTCATTTTACAATTTGTCTATGAAAGGCACTGATCAGAATGGTTTTTAAAATATACTGGTCACTTTCCTAAATTTTTTCCTTAAGATATCACAGCAGTCAGTCAAAGAACGGAAGCAGGCGGGATGTGAACTCAACTTCCTTGATTACACTACCAGGGAGGCATGTTGAAATATTCTATTGTACAGTTGCCTGACCTTGTATTACTCAGAAAAAAAAAAGATTAAGTTTTATCTAAATATTGGTTACTAAATAATTTTCTTAGTTCTTTCACTATATTTTCGTACTGTCATTTTAAGGCGTTCAGTTGCATAAGAAGTTTTTTTTTAAAATTCCACGTTAAAATTAATAAATACCACAAAAAATCTGTTTCTTTCAAGACTAAAGTTCTATAACTCATTTATGCATCAATATTGCAAGAAGCTTTTTATACTCAGTCGTAGATAAACGGAAGAGCTGAAATATTCAAAATTTTCTTATAATTTCAACTCCCTCGTGGATCGTGCAGGAAAAAAACAACATAATCTAATGTATTTGTCCAGTTACTGTTCGCCTAACTTTTTACGATAGTGACTATAGCCCTGTGGTCTGGCAGCTAGAAGTGAGTTTTTGTTTATTTTCATAATTTGGAATAAGTAAAATTTACAATTATATGAATTTGTCAAAAAGCAAAATTTTAACGACAACAGCACATTAACATACAAATATCAAGCAAGGAATCTATGTGTCCTATATGCATTATATGAATGTCATTTTTATGTTATCTGTGTTTTGTTTGTATTGTTATTTTGTGATATTTTATTTGTTTGTTATGTGTGTTTTGTGAGTTTGTGGGCCATTATTACAGCACTTTAAAAAACCTTGCTAATTAATTATAAAAATACCCCCCCCGCATTAATAAATGTACCTCTAATTCAGTAATAGCCATTTGAAGAGTTATTACATAACATTACGATTTCCTATTATTTCCATGCGACCATCTCCACAGTTATCACACTTATATTACAAGCATCATAGTTCTAGCCATCAAATCGTTACATGGAAAAGTCAATGACAAGGGACACCATTGCTCCAAGAAAAGACTTCCATTAATCTGGATGTTGAAACAATTAATTATTAAAAGTCATTAGCAGTTGAAGACTCCGTATTGTATATCCTGCAATTTAAAGCATCTTTGTGAATATTGGCTACTGTTTCTACTCCGTCTAACGTAAGATCAAGCCGATCTCCAGGAGGAAATAGAGTTGTGAATGTTCCCTCGTGAAAGTGATCAACAGAGTTCCTCAATGAATTAATGTATCTTTTGGCAGAGGAAGAGGGCGCGGTGGCTGTGCGGTAAAGCGCTTGGCTTCCGTACTGGAGGTCCCCGGTTCAAAACCTGGTGAAGACTGGGATTTTTATTTCGGGATTTTCGGGCGCCCTTGAGTCCACCCAGCTCTAATGGGTACCTGACATTAGTTGGGGAAAAGTAAAGGCGGTTGGTCGTTGTGCTGGCCACATGACACCCTCGTTAACCGTGGGCCACAGAATCAGATGACCTTTACATCATCTGCCCTATAGACCACTAGGTCTGAAAGGGGAACTTTACTTTTTTTTTTTTTTTGGCAGAGGAATCTAGAATTTTTTTTATCGCTATTTTTTTTCCTCTCTCTTCTTTGCAAGTTGTTTTGATTTCTATTTGGTTAAATGCTTAACTTCTAAAAATAAAAAAAATTGTGACTTCTGAATGACTTCGTGGCAAGGAAATCCTGGGAAAATGCGCAGAATAATCAATTTATGAGTCAATTTTGTTAACAGTGGATCCTACAGGCTGCTCTTAACGATACTGTCTCATAACACGAAGAAATACTTACTAATTTTCATTTGGCTTCAGTTTTTGATTCACTTTAACATCTCTATACTAACTTCTATAGAACATAACAAAAGGTAGGTCTTATGTTGTCTGTTAATGTCTTAGTGTTTAGAGATTAAAACTCACAGAAACACAATATAGGGGTATAGGCGAATCATTACGGAATATTAGGTTTGTATTAAACAATGAATGCAAATTGTAATGCGAGGGCAATCTGGACATAATGACATTCAAAGTGAACCAATTTACCCGAATGCCCATATAGACAGTCTACCTCTGTTTGCGACAGTATTGAAAAAAAAAAATTATAACTATTTAATCAGCATTGACAAAAGACACTAATTCCGTCCACATATGTTTCTAATGGTTTTCAACATTTCAATCATTATAATACAGTGCAAGATCAAACTTAAGCAAGCCAAAATTCTGCAAGCAGGTCGGCGTCAAAATGATGAAGTTCTTCTTCAAGGAAAAAAAAATTACAAAGGGAAATGAGTAAGATAAGTTAAATAAAGCACGAGTTATCTTTCTTACTTTTCTACGCAGCCCACAAAAGGGATGTTAATAATATGATATAGTCTGAAGCAATGCTCTAAGTATGTTATCATAGTGTCCTAACCATCGCTTATTAAATACTGCGATTCACGACTTTATTACAGCCTTGATATTCAAAGAGCTATAAGACAGAAAAGCATACAAGCTAAATCTAAGAGCATCACAATTCGAAATCCCGTATTAGATCAAGCACTAATAGGAGCGTGAGCCTTGCGCTATACAGTATAACAAAATTTATAAGACGAAATATCTTTTGAATAAACGTAAAACGTTTATAGCTAGGACTGTATGCCAATTAAAATACTCACTTTTCTGACTCAAATATAATGCTGCTTTTTTGTTCTCTTACAGCCAAATAAATATGTTAGAGAGGGCACGTATCCAGTATGGCAGACGGTCGTATGACAAAGGCAATCTTTTTTGGAGATCTGAAAAGTGGTCGACTTAACCTTCGATGAAGTCCAGTAGGGAATCGGCGCCTGCATGGGCACCGTTCATCCTGTTGGTCGTTAGAAAGGCTTTTATCCAACAACCAGGCCTGGACATTGTGATTCTCCAAAACATGTCCTGTCTGAGGGCTCCTAAATGTAGACAGCCATATCGATTGACTTGGCCAGACCAGGCCGTGCCGCGTACACAGCGCACCGTCCACGTTCCTGGGTCCCACTCGCTATAAATGACCCAGAACAGTGCTAACTGCGGGGAGCTTGTCGACGTAACAGAGTTGCCACCTGGAAATGCTTTAAAGACCAGCTTAGACGTCACCTTGCTTCAACTGACATAGAAGAGAGGAAAAAGGGGCTTCCAAAACGCCACAGCTGGAGATTTCTTACAAAAGCCAATTAAAAGAAAATCCACACTCGAATAGAGACGTAAAAGATCAAAAGAAAACCAAAGTAGACCACCGCTGGGCAACAAATATAAATACTTTCAGTGTGGCAAAATATGTAGGTTGCATCTGGGACTGCTTACTAAGTGAAATACAGAAGTCATCGTTAATGTTCGGACTAATTACTTATGTATTATTTATTATTTGGAGGACTCATGTAGTGATAAAAACATGACGATAAAACTTTTTTAATGATTTTTTTTGCCCTTTGAAAAACAAAAAACAAAAAAAAGGAGATATGATCAAAATGATCAAATCTTAATATGAACGTTGAAATTAGTTCCTCAAAGTAATTTGATATATCAATTTTGAGACAAATGATTATGACCAAGTGGTAGAGAGTTCGCCTATCGAGAGGTAGGCGGGTAGCAAGTTCCCAGTGAAGACGGTAATCTTTTAGAACGCCATGGAGTCAAATCAAATTTAATAACGGACACTCTTGATGTAAGTAAATGAAACTTTTTATTTAGTTTATATCATTTGATAAGTGCACCACACATTATAAGCAATACATAATAGATACAATATCATCATAATCCTGTAGGCAAAACATAAAAGGCATCACAGGCAAACCCACTGTTGTTATTATGAGACATTGTATTCATCTCAATAAACACCTAAAGTAGTTCAATGGACGAACTTATAAGTAGGGTGTCATTCTATTTAGCAATCACCAGCACTACACATACTAAATGTTCCTTCAGGTTAGTTCAGATTGTAGAGATTATAACATCCTAGGCCAAATCTCTTGTTAGACGACGGGGATGGTTCAAAGTTCAAACAGGGTTCAAACCCGGGAACATCGAGACGACATTTCAGAGCACATACCACACGACCACGCAGTCATCTTACTGAAACGTTAAAGGTAGAATTAAGGATGTCTTTGTAGCAGCCGAAATTCACCTGATCACGTGATTAAACTGACATGTAATTAATACACTAAGATTCTTAGTGTTATCAACTAACAATTTTAAAAAAATGTAAAAATGAAAAGAACATTTTTAAAATGCATAAAGATGAAAGTTCATATCTTCATATTCAAGCTAGCCGGATACCGGAAAAAGAATCTTCCCGCTCTTCGTCCCTAACCAAGACGAGATTTATTTGACAGGAAGTCATAGAAGCAGACGATGAAAATGTCTTTCTTTGGCTAGTCTGTACTGAAGATTTCTGGCCAGTGAATAACAAAAACGGGAAGCAATAAAAAGAAACGAAATACAACAACTTGAGAGCTAAACTAAACAGCAGACGTGGCTCTCCAACTTTTATCAAATCTAAGCTTTCAAAGTGATCCAACTTTTTAAGTTACAGGAGCAGGATATGCCTATTGAAAGATATAGAGATCTAGATTACGTTGCAGAATATGTATTTGGACAGATGTGTCTATACATTAGAGACCCAATAAATTTCGATCAAACTGTTTATTGCTCCACAGCTGTGGCTATGGCTTCAGAGCGGTATATATGGCGCCAGAGCTTTAGATTGATCTTTCTTTTATTTAAAAAAATTACAAGAAATCGTGATGAAAAACAAGCAAAAAAAAAATCCAACAAAATAAAAATCTAATCTAATGGGAATAACCATGCCCTTACATCTACATCTCTCAATGATGTAGAAATTATTTCCCTTATAAAAGATCAAACAAATAATTAATTATAATAATTAATTGACTAATTGGTTCATTTGTTAATTTATTAATATTTCAGATTTTACCATAAATAACTGTTTAAAAAGTCAATCTGATAATTCTTAAGGGAGAGATTGATACAATAATCTAAGGGGGACAAATTCATTCAAATTTGGCATATCTATGAAAACCGAAGGATCAATTCCCCTTTCTAGTATCAAACAAAATAATAAATAACCGCTAATAAATTCAATAATGGGTTGAACTATTTGTAACTGTCTGTTTTACGTGTTGACAACTGAACAGGGAAGAGCACCAGGAAAAAAAAGAAGAGGCAGACAGACGAAGCGATGAGAGGAAAACATCAAAGAATGGACGGGCCTGCCATTGAAAGAGGTTCTAACTAAGACAAAAACAAGAGAGGAATGGAGAAAACTGTCGACGAATCATGCATGCATGTAAGAGTTGTATTCGTAACATAAGTGTGATACTATTTATAATACCAATAACAGTTATCTATATTATCCGTAAAGAAATTCGTTTTACAATCGTGCATTACAAATAACAATACATTATTAGAGAAAACAATGTGTACGATAGTATAAAACAAAACAAATATGTTCATATCGAGGTTTCTCGTAAACATTATTGATCTGGGGTGGGGAGCTCTTTTGTTTTAAAAGCAGAAAGATTTGGTTTTTAGCCTACTTCCCACATTAATTTATCATGTCTGTATAATACCTATGGCTGCCTACTGTGGTGATGCCAAGAAGCAGTAAAATGGCATGAAATACAAAGATAAGTTCAATCTTTCGGGTGTCTACGGAGCCCCAACTCCTGAAGCTTTTGTATACCGTGTCAGTGGGGGATTCAATTTTTTTCTATCTTTTCTATCAACAATAGCATTTCTTGAGATATAAAATAATGTACCTTGCAACTAGATAATGTAACGCATGAGCAGACCTAAACTTAGTTGATCATTTCGTAAAAAAAATGTCCTACAGGCAACTTAATTTAATAGAATGTCTGATTACCAAAGTGCCTGGAGTTCGGATACAATAATAGGCATCCCAGTCTTCGCGCTGCTTTTTTTTTTCTTTAAACAATACAATCTAGAAATCCATAGCGCCGTTGCCATAGCAACATAAGCGTTGAAAACTAACGCATTAAAATAAATATAAACAAAGCAAAACAAAAAAAAAACCTCCAGGCTTTTAGTTTATTTGTTCACGAACCATTGACACCGTAATCCGCAATCTAGTGGTCTCCCTTCCATCCTGCGTTGCGCGATCTTAAAAGGAGAGTTAATTTCTCTTCTTGGACCATTACTTCAATGGGAAAGGGAGATAGCAAATGTCACGGAAGCGATGCCGTACGTTGTTTTATAAGTGAGCTATCTGGTCTTAGTCAAGCTCTCATTGTAAAGTAAACCACACAAAACACACCCAT
>JADKLZ010019686.1:10856365-10866665 GCA_021533235.1 Biomphalaria straminea
TCTACATGATGTTTCTGGAAGGATCGGCGGGGTGAACAGAGCTCAGTGGCGTCACGAGAATTGTAGTAATACGACCACCCAGAAATGTCGAGCGGCGTTCTGCCCGGTTCGAGAAGGCCAGCAGGGACCCTATGTAAAGAGCGAAGGTATCAGAGACCAGGAGCGACAACTTCTCGATCTACGGTTCGTTACGACGGCGCAGTACAAGTCAGAGACGAGACGGAGAGATCAGTACAAGAGTTGATACGGCTATTAACGGAGAGATATTTGTACAGTCTTGTGTTACGTGCTGCCAATTGTACAGTATTGATTGTTATTAAACTATTACGTTGTTTGGAGCCCGGAGTTGTTAAGTTCTTTCAGTTGGTGGTGTCGTGAGTTGCAGTTTACAGAGAGCCTGAATAATGAGATTTGTAACAATATTCTGATGAGAAGATTCAAATTATTTTACCACATTTAGTATTAGAAGAACTTGTGTCAAATCTTTTATTCACTTCTGTTGCAGTTATTATGTGATATTTTTTTTTCTTTTGACCATACTATTTCTAATTCAAACTAACCCCATCCCCCCAACCAAGTCTTTGTTTATTTCTTTCTTGTCAATCTTCTGTCCATCCTCTGTCCATCTTCATACCAATTTCTCACCAACCTTTTTTTTTCCCAACCACTCTTCAAATTGACCCAAACGGGTCAGCCTCGGATAAGGTGGACCTAATTCATTCCAAGTTAATTTTTTTGCCAGTCAACCTTGACCTTTAACTTTAACGCAATTCCTGATTAAGTGAAGCACAAAAAAAACAAAAAAAAAAATCTTAATTCCAACAGTGAAAAAAAACGACAAGAAAAATCTAGGCCCAAAACAATCTAAATGCTAGTTTGTGGAAAAAGTGAAGTTAAATTGGAAACAAAAAATATGTGAGAAAAGTGGTAGTTGTTTCTTTCTATATAATAGAAAATCTGAAACGTGAGCTTAATGCGTAGATTAAACCGTTAAAAAACAAATCAAGGGAGACAACCACGAAATTAATTAAAGAAGGATTTACGATTGTCTGCGCTTAGCGTTGAAATGAAAGTGCAAATTAGTGCTATAGTACTTCGATTAGTGAGGCTCAATGAACGTAGTTATCTCCCTGGTGAAGACTTGAAAAAAAATAAATATGTTGCTTATGAAGCAGTTCAGTCGCATAGCTGTTTCTAATTTCAATCAAATTAATGTTTATCAAATCTACTACAGGTTGCATATATATATCTGTATAAAGTATAAACAGGGTACACACTAGTTAACACAAAGTAGTGGTACATAACGACTCATAAAGTGAAATTTTTATTTTGCAACTTCTTGAGTGACTAAAGAGGCCAATACCTTGATAATGGTATATTACAACTCATATAGAGATATTCTACTTTTGCAACTAACTTCTAGTGTGACTAAAGAGGCCAATCCTTGATACACAGCTGCGGTCACAGGTTGGGCATACATATAATTACCATGCGCCGTTGCACTTTCATCCTTCTTTCTACTGCTATTGTGTATGGCATCTGTAATCCAAAACCCTTACTTTATGCTCTCTCTCCATGTGGATCTGTCCGGTGCTTGTGTTGAAGAGCTTCATGTCGCGTTTGCACACATCTGTGTACGCTAAATGTGGGCGACCAGCGGCTCTCCTGTTAGATCGCCATACAGAATGTCTACACTAGGAACTCGACCTACTTGCATTCTACGAACGTGGCCAAGCCAGCCGAAGCGTCTGCGGCTGATAAAATGGCTGATGTCCTGGCATCTTTGTAGCACTTCCTCATTGGTTATCTTATCTTGCCACCTCATTTTAAAGATCAGTCTTAGGCATCGGAGGTGGAAGACATTCAGGTTTTTTTTTCCTGCCATGAGTAGGTTGACCATGTTTCACTTCCGTATAGCAAAGTGTTCATCACGCAGGTCCGGTAGACTATGGCCTTAGTATTGTTAGTCAGCAATAAGTTGTCCCACACTCTTTTCTGCACCCTTTACATGGTGCCAATTGCTTTGGCTATTCTGTTGTTAATGTCTTTATCCAGTAGAGCAGTGTTCTTCAACGGGGGCGATATCGCCCCCTTGGGGGCGTTTTCGAGATTTTGGGGGGCGCTGGGAGCCAAAGGGGCGGCAGGGGGGCGCTGGGCACAAAAGGGGCGGTAAGGGGGCGCTGAGTATAAAGGGGGAAAGAAGAAACTAAAGGTGCACTGAAACAAAACAAATAAAACAATTCTTGAAAATTAAAGCTAGCAAACTAAATATACAAGTATAGGCCTAATTAGCTTGCTTCTGATTTAACTTTAGAATCTAAGTTTGGGAATCCCATTTTCTTTTTTTAAATTCTTACTCTTCTGCTGAAATCGAAGGGTGTCTAGTTTACTTAGATCTTGAGCAGTGGCGTAGCAAGGTATCCTTGGGCCCGGGTTCAAGAATATGTTGGTGGGCCCCCTACCCAGAGTAAGTGGAATGTATAGTGTGACAGAACAATTGAAGAATCTGAATGTATGGGTATGTTAACCAAAAGACATTCCAATACTTTCTGCTTTATGTAGATTTTCCTTCTCATTTTTGAACATTCACAACTCAGACTGCCCTTACAATTCTAATTTTCCTCTAATTGGTGCAGCTGCCATATGTTTTTTTTTTCTTTGAGAAACACAAGCTGCTTTGGTACATCAAAACATCTTAATCTCATTGTTGTGAGAGCATCATTCCTTGATGACAACATTGTGGACAAAAATATTTAAGTATATATTATATACTTTGCACTTCCTTATTGGATTTAAGACGCTCCCATCTTGAGATGCTGTGAGTAAAAAAAAACAAAAAAACAAAAAAAACAAAGTCTTAGAGATCTGCAACGTCTTGAACACAGCCGACAGAATCATTTATAACCAAATTTAAATCATGGTTAACATAATAAACATAATGGACGAGCGGCTTCTTTTGATGAAGACCAATGTAGGTCTTATTATCCACTTATATTGGAAGCACCATCATAACTTTAGCCTCGCAAGTTTTAAAGATAAATTGGGATTATTCATTAGTTGGAACATTTGTCAATTGTCACAAAAAAAAAACGAACAACTAGAAATGATTCTCTAATTGCTATTTTTGGGGTATTCCGCCATTGAGATCACAGAACAGTTTTTTTTTAATCAAGCTTTAAATTTGTCTTGAGTGCTCTCAACAATAAAAGGGAAAAATGTTGCGGATTGCACATCTGTATTGTAGCCAGTACCGCTGGATAGTCTTAAGAGCTGAGCCGCAGGCTCTTCGAGCTCTAAGTTTTAAAAAAAAAAAACCTGTCTGAATCCATTCGAGAACAAATATCAAACAGTAAAAAAAAAACTGTATGACCTCAGGTCTGTCTGGGAGTGACCCAAGTCAATGTCTATAGGACATTGCTGTTTCAAATGCAAAATGGGAGTCCTGTTTGTTACTTTTTAGCCTAGCCACTTCCTCTGGTAGCCGTTTCCACGCGGGCGCCACGTTGAGGTAAAGTAAGGCTCCCCCGTTTAAGCCAGAACTGCATAGCCAAACAGCTCTATTATCTCGTTTTGAATCTGTGGAGCTTTGTTTTCCTGTCAAATTTCATATATTCATAGCAATAAGGACTAGTCAGTGTTTTTTTAATACTACGCATTGGCCAGAGTTCATACAATTATACATAATTATATACCTTTATATAGATCAGCTGTATGGAGGTCATCGTTCCGACCACGGCTAATGCACCGGCATTCATCTCTGAAAAACACTATTCCATGATCATGTTTTTGTAAAAAAAAAAGGCTTAATAGTGTTAACTTTCTCTAAGAACTTGAACAAACACTGCATTCGTCAGAGAAAGAGAATGACACTATTCCATGAAAACATTGACATCCCCTCTACCTTCTATATCTTTCTTATAAACCTGCTCTCCAATTTTGGTTTTGCCATTGATTGTAACAGAGCAAACACAATCATCTTTAAAGCTTCATATGTAACTTACTCTGGCGTTTCATTTGCTTCCTATAGGCCTATATATATATATATATATATATATTTTTTAATTTCGCACATTTAAAAAAAAATCTTTTCTAATGATCACTTGAAACATTTTTTTACACAATACAAAGACAATAAAACAATGAGATGAAGACTTCTGAGGACGCTGTTGTCCTACATGAGTGTTTTACACTACTTCATTAGCTCGCATTCAAAAGTTTGATTCACAACTATTAAGATGCTTTTTTTTTTCACTCTTAGGAATCCTTGGGCCTTAGGCCTCATACTTGGACATTCCTGCCTCTTTTGTGGGCCTTTTGTCTTACAGTAATAATGGCAAAGACATACTTCATAGGGTCCATCAGATACTGGAAATAATACAGATTACATATCTACAACTTAAGGATATCATTACTATTTTCTTTCTGAAAATCCCAGAACATCATAAATGATTAGAGAAAATCTTTGATATGACACATTATTTATATAGAAAAAAAAGAAACATATTATGCTTTGAGAAAATTGAATAATTAACATTGTTTCGAAATTTTAATTCGTGAATTAATAATAATAATAGGCTTGTCTTCGAGTCCGAAGATTAGTGAGGAATACAGTGTTTCCCGTGGCTGTGCAGTCCCAGCTGTGACCTACATATTTTGCCACATCCAGGGCAAGCAAAACCATTGTCCGCAGGTGGTCGGTTTAGATTTTCTTTTCGTCGTCTGCGTTTGTCCTCGGCGGCAGATTTTCTATTGGTCTCAAATGTGTATCCCGCGGCCTTTGTGAGTGACCTCCAGCTGTCTCGTAATTCGTGAATTAGTGTCATTCGTAAGTTCTCGCCTGGGCCCCAACTAGTCAAGAGTCATGGACTCAAGTGCAATGAACCCCTTTGCGCCATTTTTGCTAGTCTACCGGCTGTGGGCCCCTAATGGTCGTGGGCCCGGGTTCATTGAACCCCTTCGCGCCATGGATGCTACGCCACTGATCTTGAGTGCATAAACGTTCATGATTTGTTAAACAAAGTGGATAATACGTCTTTTAGATTAAAGTCTCTTATAACAACATATGCTAATATTTGATATGTAAATGTTAATTTAGAAAAACGTTAAAGCCAACATTCAAATAGATAGAATAGAATAATTTAATCTTTTTTTTCAACAAAAACATTGACAGAGTGTTATGAAATGGAATATTGCAAAGAGTTTTAGTGAATTGCCACTAGATAAAAAAATAAACAAATAATGAAAAAGATGTTAGATGTTAGGCTCTTAGATTGTTGTCGCAGGCGGCCTTACCAGTGCGTGGGGCCCTAGGCGAATGTCAAATGCGGGGCACTCGCTGGAAGGGTAGACTAGATATTGTGGATATATCGTAACATGTCAAGCTAACAGGATCGTCCGCCACTCACACTGAAGTCCTTTTTAAATACTAAACATACCATCTTACGTAAATACTGAACTATTGACCTTTAAACTACATAAACTGGAACTTTTCTCCAGCTTAACTTCTGAATCTAATAACTCCACAAAATGCTATGTAAACGGCATCTTTGTGGCTAACATCAATCGTGCAATCAAGGATGATGGGAAAATAAACCATCAGGTCCATAATCTCGTTTTGAATCCTATATCTGAGGTACTGGACTTGAGTATCGGCGTTTTAATTCGTCGAAGTTCTTATATGGTTAGGTCAATTTTGTCAAGCATCTCAACCAAGCCTCAAAACTGGTTGTTGTTTGGTACATAAAGATTCTCTGTTTTGTTTGTTTGTTTTTGTTTTTGTTTTTTTTTTTTTGTCATTTTCTTATGCCTAGGTGAACTGTTAAATAGTGATAGCCGCTTAGAATGTACAGGTCATAAGATGATGTCTTAATCGAAACTGATCAGTATTTCGAAAACAAAAATGTCATGTTAAGACCTTAAAAAGTAATTGGCATCATAAAAATGCCCAGTAATATTGAGCAACATGTTGTAGTTTATGAGAACGTTTCTGGTTTTCGACCACCTGCGGACAATGTTTATGCTTGCCCTGAGTGTGGCACAATATGTAAGTCACAGTTAGGGCTGTGCAGCCATGGGAAATACTGCATTCATCACTGATCTTCAGACTCGAAGATAAGTCTTATATAAATCTATTTAAAGAGTTTTACAATCTCACGTAACTTGTTTGTTAAAAAATGAATTACTGCCTAAAGACACCGACATCTGCAATTCCCATAACAGTGCGCTATGAAGAAATTACGATTTGCTTCTAGGATGCAAATAAATAAATTAAAAAAAAAATTAAATATAAATAACAATTATTAAACATCTGTTACCGATGTTCAAATTGAGTTGCAGGTGTGCCTCAAAACTCAAACTCAAAAATAGGTTTACAAAATTATGTCTTCAGTAAAAAGAATGCTAACATAGGAGGCACAACAGAGATGTGGCTGCATTTGAATGTTTCAGTAAAATCCCAAAACTTTGGTCGAAAATGGAATTATGTTTTAGCTTTGCCACCAACATACATGGTTAACCTAGATTTAGTGCATAACAAACTTAATGAATAAGCAAAGAAATAGGCTGGATATAGCCACTAGATGAGACATTCGCCTTGCTTTGACTAATTTAAAGCTTGAAATTTCTAATATTGTCAGACTGCAGGAGGCACGGGGTTCCCATTAGCTTCATTTCACTTTGTAGTAATTTCAGCAATAATAATGTTTAATTAAAAATATAAACACATTTACAATTAAACCGAAAAATAGTAGGCCCTAATATTCAACAATTTAAAAGGAGACTATTCTTAGGATTTGAAGGAAAGTCATGACAATGACATTAATTTTTGTATGTAATCACTGCCAATTATTTGACATAATTTTGTTATAATGATAATATTGGCAATGCCTTCGATTTCGAAGATTAAGACTAAGTGCAGTGTTTCACATAACTACGCAAACCTAGTTGCGACTTGCATAATATTTCGAATTTCGTCTGCTAGCGGTCAATTTAAGTTTTCTTTCCATCTTTAGCACCTGTCTTCAATAATGACGTTTCTTTGAGTCTCAAATGTTTGTCCCGCAGCTTTTGTGACAACTCTCCAGCTGCCTCTTTCAGAGGACATCTGCTGCTAGGGAAGGCTGTTAGGTACTTTCCTCTATGCCAGTGAGTGTGACATGGCGCCTGAGTGGATCTTTATAGCGCTAACGAGGTTGGCACTTCTGTAACTCCTCCTACTCGAAGCTTGCCAAAGAAGATCGCCTTTGACATGCGGTCTTCTCCCGTGCAGGATACGTGTTGTTGATTGCATAAAAATTAATAAATTGATGATATTTTGTTCATATTTGCCTTTTCACGATTTACGTGTTTTTCTTAGAGGGGGGCGCTGGCGGAATTTTTTATTGAAAAAAATACGAAAAGGGGGCGGTAGGCCAAAAAAGGTTGAAGACCACTGCAGTAGAGCATCGTTATATATGATGCAGCGAAGACAACAAAAATGGTCAACAATTTCTAGTGGTTGGTCATTAATGGTTACGTGAGGTGCAGTATTTGTGTTCTGAACTAGTACCTTAGTCCTGCATCGTCAGAACAGGATCGTAGCTAGAAATTTTCCATCGATTGGGGGCCCGGGGGGACTGAGTTCTTTGGAGGCCCCTACATTTTGCGTAATACTTAA
The DNA here is from genome assembly GCA_021533235.1 of Biomphalaria straminea. Lineage (NCBI taxonomy): Eukaryota > Metazoa > Mollusca > Gastropoda > Planorbidae > Biomphalaria > Biomphalaria straminea. The sequence continues at coordinate 10,864,020 of JADKLZ010019686.1, forward strand.
ATTTAATGTAAAAAAAAAACTCATTTGGGGGCTCCCCTCTAGTGGGGGCCCGGGGGGATTTTCAAATTCTCCCCCCTCCTCCCCTCACCTTAGCTACACCACAGCGGCAGCATACAGGAGTCCCCTGATGTCTTTTCGTTATGGATGACTACTTGCTCAACAGTCCATCTAGTTTTATGTGAAGATAACTCTTCATTTCGCCATTTTCAACTATTTAATCCATTTCCAACACGCTTCCAAGCAAAAACTTTTGAGCTTGTCAAGCAAAAAAAAATATCCTTCCCATCATCACCAGCAACAAAACACAGGTTCCTGGGGTCGAAAAGTCCGTTACGGATCAATGAAGAAATAGATTACCTATTTTCTTTTTTGCTTGCCACAGAGATAGAAACTAGTTAGGACATGGCGAACTTATCTGCCTTGAACAGAATGCGCCATTAATTCCGTCAGCTATTGATGTTCTGGAGACTCATTCTCGGTCGAAATATTTCATTTTAATATTCTTTTACCATTCTGCCTTCGGCCGTGTAATCAATTAGATTAATCATATTATTTGGTTCATTCTATTTATTTTATTTTTTTTTTTTTTTTGATCTACGTGATGTCCAGATTTTTTTTTCGGAGTGCTTCTATTAATAAATGTCGTAATAATTGTTATTAAATGCAAGATGGTTTCATTCTTTCGCAATTTTGACAACGTCGTAATCTGAACACATAATAGTGGATACTTTCTAAAAAAGGAAACTATATATAATAATAATAATAATAATAATAATAATGATAAGAAAAACTGAGTTAGAAAAACAACGAAAATATGGGAACATAGGCCTGGAGATTAAGCGTTTATGGAAGCTTGCTAAAATAACAATATACCCCATTGTCATGTCAACCGAGGGGATAATAACAACTGACCTCACAGATACCTTCAAGGCCCTTGGCATTCCTAGGAACATTCTCGTTGCCTGTCAGAGGGCGGTACTGCTGCAGACCTGCCACATCACCAGAAAATTCCTCAGTGGAAACTGATAAAAGGACTACAATGAATTTTGTTTCCCTTTAACGAAACTCGACCCTGGCTGCGCCAGAGAAAGAATACTCGTTCTTTTATAATAATAATAATAATATTGTTATGACCTCGCCATGCGCACCGCCATCCAGGCTAGTGCAGAGAGGCGCACGATTAGTGAATAGACTGAGGTCGGATGTTGACAGGAGAGTAACGATTTCCGCCCAAAGCTTGAGAGGTGGAAATAAAGACACTGCAGTTTAATGAAGATGTTATTTGTGTTAATGTGATGTCTTGTAAATAAACATATGTCTCGTTGAGTTTGCCTTGTCACTTAAGTGATAACAATATTATTAATAATAATAAAAACATTATGTCCGCCTTGTCAGGTTGTACAGCTCTGTAAGAATCTGCCTATCTATATATATCTCAATAATACAGTTGCGAAAATAATATATACGCATCCGGCCTTGGCACATGACCTGATTGGGAGCATCCGGCCTTGGCACATGACCTGATTGGGAGAAATAGACTCAATTATTATAAATAGGGAGAGCGGTGGCTGAGCGGTAAAGCGCTTGGCTTCTGAACTTGGGGTCCAGGGTTCAAATCCCGGATTTTTATTTTGGGATCTTTGGGCGCCTCTGTGTCCACCCAGCTCTAATAGGTATCTGACATTTTAATTATCTTGGTATCAAAATGAAAGGTTGTTTTTTTTTAAAAAGTAAGCTAAAATGTGTGTCAGGAAATGAAGGACCTTGCTTATATATTAGAGTTATCATGTTTTCAATATGGACCTGAAACATGGGTACTATACAGAAAGCAACTAAGACTTCTTGAACGCTTTCACCAAAAATGCCTGCGCTCCATCATGGACATACGGTGGCAAGACCGCACCACAATCAGGAATTTCCTTGCGAATACCGTTTTGGACAGTTTTGAGAGGCTTTTAACGTTACACTAACCAGGACACATATTCCGTAAAGGGACGAATGTATACTAGTCTTTTTTTTTGATCAGCTGAAAGGTGGTCAGCGTAAAAGAGTTACCATTCGGAAATTCTTTTAATCAGTGGCGTACCCGTGGGCACAGTATCAAGTATATGTTAATGGTCCTCTCCCAATATGACATATTTTGTTTGACAAAGAAATCCAAAAGTTTGTATGTATCTGTACATTTACTAAAAGTCATTAAAATGCAAGTTCAGTAACACAGCTGACAGAATCATTAAAGACCATGTTTAAGTTCTGTTTAGCAAAATGAACCTTAGGTGCAACTGGCTGTTTTTTGTTGAAACAATAAATGAAGGCTATACAGTGGCGTAGATAGGGTGGGGGGATGGAGGGTCCAAATTTGAAAATCTCACTGGATTCCTACTGAGGGACCCCCACATGAGTGTCCGAAATTTGTTTTCCATTACATATTAAATATTACGCCTTTATATAATGTCAGGATGTGGAATGTCAAAAATGCAGGGGTCCATTAAGAGGTCAAGCCTCTTGGGCACCCAAATCTCTAACCACGCCACTGAGGCTATTGTACTGTTCGCCCAAATTAAAAAACCACCGTTCTCAGTCATTCAGGTTATCGTGTGTTGGGCAAGCTGGTTGGTGGAGTTAAGTAATTAGGCCTTTTTTTTT
>JADKLZ010019686.1:10866765-10883382 GCA_021533235.1 Biomphalaria straminea
TTTTTTTTTGACGATTCGTTTGGAAAACAACGTTGATGCTGTGTTTGCGTATAAATACGAGACCATCCGAACGACTTTCCAGTGCACATACCAGACGACAAAGCAGCCATTTAAGTGAAAGACACTATCCCACGATAACCCATTAAACCACTGTTACATAAGATCTGAACGAAGTGGTCGTCTCCTTTCCATCAAGACTAAAACTGAAAGATTTAAAAACTCCTTTGTCCCACTTTCGATCAGAGTGTTACGAGATCAGCTGTCATCGAGAAGTACATAGAAGTCAAATTCATAAAGCGCTGGTTGTGAATGTGCATGTGTGTTTGTATGTGTATGTTGTTCGAATTTTTCATTAACATTGTTTTTGTATAGTAGTTACGCTGACGTTGTCACGTTGTAATCAAACTGAATTTCCATTAGATTGGATCAATAAAATTATCTTATCTTATCTTATCTTATCTTATCTTATCTTATGTATTTATTGCTATAGCTTTAAAATGTGTGTTAGGCCTATAAACCTCCTCCCCAATACAGTCACAATCAGGGTCGGACTGGCTTAAAAAACCGGCCCGGGAAATTTGGTCATGGTGGCGGCCCATTTCATCATTAGCTTCATATAATTTTTTTTTCAGTAATTTAATATTACTACTTATTTTTAATTTAATTTAATTTTTATATATTTTTCTTTAGTTTCTATAATTATTTCATATATAATAATAAAAATGACATTTTAAAGTTCAAAAACACTACTTTAAGTTGTAAGAATGTTTTTATTTATTACATGTTCAAATTCGTAATTATGAGAAACAACATTAAACAGTTAAATAACTCCTAGTTTTAACAACCTAAACATCAGAAACAGAGAGTCTAAAATTTCAATACACCACTAACTAGTATAACGCTTTTTTAATCGTATCACTAGTGCAGGGGTGTGTGCTTTGTTTGAAAGGATAAAAGATGCACATACATTTCATGTACAAACAATATATTTTAATGTTTCCGATGATAAACATGAAGCTTGTCTTCAACTCTTCATTAGAGATACTAGGAAGGGGTCACAGTCAATGTCCATCAAGGAACCTAACAATGTCTGTCTTTAAATTCCATATTGATCTAATGATTGGCCAGTGAATACAACTGTGTTGCCAAACATCAGAATGTTTTAATTCCAAATCTTCAAATACTTTTCGGAACTGCCAGTCGGGATTTTTTTTAGAATTTGAGGATATAGCGAAGTGAATTTGGTGGCCCCGAATAAAATAAGAATATACAAAATAAGGGGGAAAAAAATTGCAATTTATTAAAGACATAATGTACTTCGAACAATAGCATGGAGTACGTTTTGCTATTCCTTTGCTGTAATATCAGACAGTAGTTCCTGTGCGAGCCATTTAACAATCATGACCTTAGCAGCAGCATACTTTGACTATGCCTAGGACGGCCTCTGAGCTTACATTGATTGCATTGTTAAATCACTGAAAGTATAATGAATTTAATGTAGCTTTGTGTAAACTTTCCAGTTACTAGTTTATGGTTGAAATATTTTCTTTACGTTATTTAAAAGTTGTTTTTCTCAGTCAAAGCTCCATCAGTTTTTACCCTTGCCATCTTGTACAAACCAACCCAACTCTTTCAACACAGTTCGCCATAGCATTGAATAAATACTGGCCTGGACTTATGTCTTTTACTGAATTTATATAGTATTGTATATTATAGTATTATATAGTATTGTTATTGAATATAATCTACGTTTTTTTTTTCAAAACTCTTTAGAAAGACGTTTGGAGACAATGTTTCTTTAGCCTCTTCATTAGAAAAGATAGGAATCAAAGTTATAATAATATCTCTAATATTTACAATGATTTTTTTAGGTTTTCGCGGGCCGCATAAAACATTTCGGCGGGCCGCATGTGGCCCGCGTCTGTAATTTACCCACCCCTGCACTAGTCGATGCTAAAACATCAATGATTTCATGGTTATTGATTCTGACAAGACATCAGCATGAATGATTGTAAAGTTGACTGGCTAAGCGAATTTCTAAATCTATTCGAAATGTATTTCAAGTTTGAAAACGACTTCTCACAAGCAACCTCGTAACGTAAAGTAATGATTTTGCTGTTTCAGTTTGGTTATTTTCAATACAAATTATTATTTGAAGCTATCATATAATCAAAGGTAATTTCAGTTAAAATTAAAAATATAATAACTTTCTTTTGGCAGTTGGCAGCCGGCGGCCCACCGGGAATTTCCCGGTGTCCCGGCGGCCCAGTCCAAGCCTGGTCACAATAACTAGTTAAAAGTCAACATCTTTAATGTTTCCCAAAGTAACAAACAGACTTAGACTTACTTAGACTTAGGTCCTCCCGCGCCGTTCGGCGCATTGGGCGGCAAGCTGTCTCCATAAATATCTGTCATTGGCAATGTCTGAAGCCTCCTCCCATCTGGTGTCCACTGTTCTGAGGTCCTCCATGAAGGTATGACGCCAAGTTATACGAGGACGTCCCTGTTTGCGTTTTCCTCGTATTGGCCTCCATGTCCTCGCAATTATTGTTATGCGTAGTTCATTTTGTCGTAGAATATGTCCCGCAAACCTCATGCGACGTTCTGTCACAACCTCATTAAGTGTTCGACTCCCAGTTTGAGACCCGATCTGTGTAACTGACTCTCATAATCCGTCTCAGCCATTTTTGTTGAGCTACATTTAGTCTCTTCTCAATTTTGACAGATGACTTCCATGTCTCACATGCTTATGTTGCAGTTGGAATGACAATTGTGTTGAGAAGGTGCATTTTTGTCTCGAGTCCAATGGCTTGGCTTGTTCAAATAGGCTGCAGCCTTTGGAAAATGAATATGATGTTTCTTTTTTCTTGTTTAATGCCTATTTTAAGTCTAAGTCTAGAGTTCTTTTAATGGAAACAAAACGTACTTTTTAAAAAACAGTAGGAAAAAAAATATGTGCTACGGTCTAATAAACATAGATGGGAAAAAAAATAGAAGGAAGTATGGGACCCAAACGTCACCACCAACGCATCGTCACCACATTACAATAAACACAATGAGGAAAGCAGTTCTTTACTATGACTCCAGCTAAAAAAAAAAAAAACAACTGGCTAATGTTTTGAAGTAAATATAAAGTTTGAGATGTGATGAAGTTCAGGATATTATTGAATTTTTAAACATTTTTTTTTTACAAAATTGCAGTGTAGGGCAGGCCATAATTGCTCATTAGTCATGGGACCAGGCGATATGTAACCCTTACGCGCAATGTCTTATTTACAGTTGAAAATGTCTTATGCTATTTGCGGTATGGGGCCCCATATAAGTCCAGATATTTTATGTAACTACTAAGTATTTCATGGAGGCCCTAAGCTAGAGCGTATGTTGCATACAGGGGCCCTGGACCCATGGTTGTTGTGGGCCCCTAAATGGTCTTGGGCCCGGGCTCATTGAATCCCTTCGCGCCTTGGATGCTACGCCACTGCTTTTAATACCGAACCAGAAAACCCATTGGTAATGGACCACATCTAGAATTACTCCATCAGAGCACGGAAGAGGAAGCGGGCAGTCAGTTTTAAGGACAAATCCTTGTAGCTTTTAAAACCAGCTTAGGCGCCAACGTGATTAAGCTAACAAAGAACAGAGCATTTGGATGCTGGCGGCTTCAGAACGAGACACGTGGAGATCACATGATACTCCATTGAGACCAAAAGAAAATCCACTGCCTATGGCGGAAGTAGAAAAGAAAAGCTGAATGCACCACATGCGGACAATGGTTATGACTGCTCTGGTATGGGCAAAATATGTAGGTCGTAGCTGGGGCTGCGTAGCCACAAGATTTACTCATTAATACTGCACTCGTCATCAATCTTCGGTCGTTGACACAAGATGTGACATTATTTAACCATGAAGGTCATTTTCCATTGTAGTAATCATTTGATATGTAAAACATTTAAGTTTTCTATGTGTAGATCTATATATAATGGTTTCATATTTAGTAGTAATTTTTTTTTTGGAAAAATATTTAGGTTCATTTTTTAAGCATGGCTAATTTACATTTCTTAGATATTTATAAACTAGGGCGAGTAACATACATTTTTTATATATATAGAGCTTAATATTCGCTTTTTATTGTGTTCGTCTGTGAAATATCGCATTTATCGAGACAGAGTATATTATATCTCTGGACATTAGAATTTACTGGCTAATCTTTGCCTCAACGTGGCGCAGATGTGGAAACGTCTACCAGAGGAAGTGGCGAGGCTATAATGCAGGCATGTCAAACACGATGTTCGGGGGCCGCATGCGGCCCGCTTAGGTACCTAAAAATTATCGAAATAATGTTAAAATGTTACGCTGGAAAATACAAGATGACAAGCTACTTGAATCGAAAAATAGTATTTGCAAAACTGAACAACGAGGGTAAGTCTGCAGTGAAAGCAAGCTACATTTTGTCAAACTTAATTGCAAGCCATAGCGAATCATTTAGTAAATATGATTTTATGAAGAAGCGTGTCGTTAAAGCCGAAGTACTTTGTCTAAAAAAGGTGAAAGCATTCAAAGAAATAGCTTTAACTAGGAACACTGTGGCAGATAGAATAAATGAAATGTCAGTCAGATGGAAGAACAAAACAAGATTTTGATTTTTTTTTTCATTGTCTCTGCATGAGTTAACTGATGTAACAGGTGTAGCACAGCTATAGGCCTATTTATAAAGGCCTGTGACAGATTTTTTACACTGCGTGAGCAAATTGTATTGTTTCTGAACATGAAAGTTGAACCTGTTGAACATTTCAAGACTGACTCATGTGTTCGGGATTTGGCATTAACAGTTAACTGTTCACTTGTCACCTGCAAGACTTGAATTTGAAACTTCAAAGACAAGACAAAATTTCACAACTGCGTGTAATCATGTGAAGTACTTATATGCAAAATTACGACTGTGGTCAAACCAAATATGAAGAGGAAATCTTGTTCACTTCTCAACGTGTCAGAAACTAAAAAGATTAAATACGGCTACAACGTTTAGTAAATATGTCTTACACCTGTAATCGTTAGTATATGCTTTCAATGACCGTTTTCGCGACTTCGTTCCGTATGAGCTGATAAAATAGCAATCAGATGTTTTGTTCAAATCGAAGTATATAGATTGGCTGTGCCAATATTTTACAGTTATTTACCCTGAAGGTACGTTGAATTGCAGAACGTTGCAGCCATAATACTTGCTGTTTGTAAGCACTGATCTCAGTGAGCAGTTATTTTCCATAACGAAAGTTTAAAAAACACAACACTGTTTGAGATTATCAGATCAAAAGTTGTCATCAGCGATGAAAGTGTCAGTGGTAAGCAAACTTCAACCTGACATTAATAAACTTGTATCCCATAAAAGATGTTAAGCATCAGAACAAACAACATAATGCGTAATCATATTAATTTTTTATTACCAAATTGTACTACAAATTTAGCTTACTAAGGGACAGGTATGTCATTAATTATTGTATCCTATTGTATTGTTTCTAACTTACATAAAACTAGTAAGATGTTTTGCAACTGATTTTTGGCTGCGGCCCCTCAGGTCATTGTTAGTTTCTATGCGGCCCATACATCTTTATGAGTTTGACATGCCTCCTATAATGTAACAAACGTGACTCCCGCGGATGGACGAAAGTCCACACCCTGCACGGTTAGCGGGGCTGAAAGAAAGCTCCCACGACCCTGTCACAAATCCATGCTCCGTTCCTCAAGGGAGCGCTACAATAATAGCGTATCCTACACGGTTAGAGTGGCATAACGAAGGAAAATGGCTGCGGCCCCCTGTATTACTTGGCCCTCGGCCATGATTTCCAGTCCCCGCGTCCGGAATGCCAGTGTTATTGAAAACAACAATGTCCTATCGGCACTAACTCGATCACCTCCAGGCAGACCTGTGTTCAGACAGGCTTGTTTTTTTGTTACTGTTTGATATTTGTTCTCGGACGGATTCAGGCAGGTTTTTTTTTCAAACTTAGAGCTCGAAGAGCCTGCTGCTCAGCTCCTAGACTATCCAGCGGATATATGTCTATGTTAATGTTTAAGTTGTATATTAAATATAAATAGCCAAATAATTAACTTATTAGTTTACTCTATTTTTTTTTTTAGAAATTCGTGTTTGAAAAACTCCACAAACTGACTTTCTACTGTCTATGATACGTAACAAGAAAAATAAAAAAATAAAAACTGCTTATACGAAGTGTAGATGCATTAATTAGTTTGGATCAGTCTGCTTATGGTTTATTAGATTTGTAAAGGTTTTAGATTCTAGACCAACAACAATAGATCTGTGCGATGAATACTATTTTTACCAATTGTTTTTGTTTATCGCCCATTCCATGCCTCCAGCTTTCCCAATACGCAATGATTCTATCAACTATCTGGACCAGTTCGGAAACAAAGGGGTGAGAGAGGAAAGAAAAGGATATCTGGGTGAATTGGTTTATAAAGGGGGGGGGAGGGGGGAACGAACAGAATTTGAACTCGTGGCTCACGCCACCTGAGCTGACGCTCTAACTATTCCTCTAGTGAGGTGCTTATGACTAGAGTAGGTGGTATAGATATAGTTATATATTCTTTGGTTCAATTTAGAGCGGCTACCTATAAAGGGGACTTACACCACTTCTTTAGTCAACTACTATTTCTTTCCCTTGTTTGAGGTACCAATCAAAATGATTAATTACCAATAATTAATTAATTAACTTGTTTTTTTTTAAATTAATTCTTGTGTTGTCAGGTAAAAGAAATAATTGTGCAAAATTTCATCTTGATCCGAGTATAAGCTTTTGGACAGACAGAAAGACAGACAGAGTGAGTTAATATAAGTTGTTGTTTTTTTTAATACCAAAAATCTTTGAGACAGTAGACCAGCTATGGTACGATTTGACCCATAAGTTATCTTACCCAGTGCATATTCTGAGTGTTATTTGCTTGGTCGACAGTTGCTATAGCTGACTACAGTATATTTACCAGACCAACTTAAAGCTAGTTCTTAAGACAAGAATTTTCTTTAAATTCAATAGCTGTCAACGTTTTTCTAATGGACATGTTAGCTTTGCATCTCTAGGCCAATCAGGCAACATGTCAAAATGAAAGCGATGGGAAACTGAACTATCTCCAGCCCGTGTGGCCATTGTGTCTATGTGTGCAAGAAGTACACAGCCAGACGTCTTTACAAACTCAGACCAAATCGATTTTACTTTTACCTAATTTTTTAAGCAAACCAAAGACTTGGCACGGTCCTGGCATATTGTATTGAACTGTGAAATCTGTTTTTTTTTTCATTTGGCCAAAAAAAGAAAGTGTTTTTTTTTTTCGATGCAGATTCTCAAGTCCAGAGCTACATTGCTTGAAAAAGACAATGCCCCTGACTTGATACGGGGTTCGGATCCTAATCGCTCTATGGCCAGCATCAATGAGCTGAGTGATTATACTGAAACTGCGCGATACAACGTGAGTATAATACCAAACTTAAGTGTTTAAATATCTGTCACTGTCAAAATATTTACCTTGTTAAACTATATTGTACTTTAGTGACATTTGTGAAAGTAATGTATGCAAATGGAAGTAAAGTGGTCGGAGAAATCGAGAGTAAGAAGATTGAGAATGTTAGTTGAACGGTAAGCAGTACACGGATGTAGATGAAGTCAGTTTAAGTATACAGTCACGACATGCACTTAGTTTGAGTTGAAATTATTATTTGAAGTCATTAAGATAAAGTAATTAATGTCATGTGAAGAGAAGCAATGAACTTGTGAGATGTGAAAGAATTTTTAAGTGGAGGTAGAGAAGCTATTATGTTCATCAAATAGAATCATGCACATTTGAGTGAGATCATGGAAAGAAACCTTATATCGTATTACGTTCTTCAAGAAGGAAGGAAGTAAAATATGTTAATCCAGTATCTTTAGCTACAATAAAGACTGACTTCTTCCATGTTTGCTTAGGTCTACCAACTTTCCTCTTTCCTTGCGAATTCCAATCAAAAGCCTGCCTTGCAACATTTGTCGCTGGTTTTGTCAGGGTGTATCCTATCCAGCTCCACTTTTGCTTTTATGTCTTGGATTGTGGGAATTCGTCTAGTTCTATGCCACAAATTGACAATAATTATCTTTCTTTTCTGTCCACCTTTCTGTTTATTACATTCTTCAAGAAGTCATTTGTGATAACATTTTCAAGCAGTTCCTGTAATTAATGTAAGTACTGGAAAACAAGCCTACAAGAAATGTGCCTACAGACATCCCGCAAAGCTAATGTCAATGATTGGATGTACCTAAACTTGGTGTCACAATCACACATATCAAGTATTATATCATCCTCTTGTTACAATATCCTGCAGATGAATCAAAGGACACGTAACTTTAAGACTTTAAGAGGGTCGTATGGCCCCTCTTTGAGAATGTCTATTTCTGAATCTGATAACGAGGATATGTTCGGATTAATCATGAAGAGGTGATAGTTTTTAAAATAGTTGGAAGACAAAAAAAAAAGGGGGGGGGGTCAATGAAAACACGCGTACGCTTCATCTTGTATATCAAACTTGAAGGAAGACATTGCAACGTGTGTACACTTTTTTTAAAAAAATGTGGCTGAGCGTTAAAGCGCTTAGCTTCTGACCCGGGGTCCGAGGTTCGAATCCTGGTGAACACTGGGATTTTTTTAAATTTCAGGATCTTTGGGCGCCTCTGAGTCAACACACCTCTAATGAGTATCTGACATTAGTTATGGAAGAGTTAAGTCGGTTGGTCGTTGTGCTGTTCACATGACACCCTAGTTAACCGTAGGCCATAGAATCAGATGACCTTTACATTATCTGCCTTATAGAGCACAATGTCTGAAATGGAAACATTTTTTACTCTATCAAAAAAAAAACAACGCTAATTACAACATTAAAATGTTTGTGTTGCACTGTTGAAGTCATAATTTAGAAAAGTTCTAGAGATACATTAACGTTAATAGTCGACTTTGTTGGTGGCGGGAGGACATACTTAGTTGGAGGTTAGCACGTGCGTGAGTTGACCTTAGAGAGTATGTATTTGTGTTTGAGAGTGTACTGTGTGTGTTTTGTGTATTTTGCATATTGTGTGTTTTGTATGTTTTGTGTGTGTTGTATGGGTTGTATCTGTTTTGTGTATATTTTACGTGTCTTTTGTGTGTGTGTTGTGTGTATAGTGCATGTTGTGTGTGTTGTGTTCATGTTTGGTGCATGTGTGTGTATCGTGTTTGTGCTTGTTTTGTATGTTATGTGTGTGCTAAGATTGCGTTGTGTTGTATGTGTGTTGACGGTGTGAGTGAGAAGAGCTTGTTATTGAGACCTCAAGCTACAACATTGTTACCTCAAGGCTTTAGTTTGTTTTACCAGTGTTTATTCTTAAGATGAGGCTAGGGAGAAACAAAAAGTGAATGTAATCCACTTTACCTCAACTGTAAAGTAAATGTTGACATACACATTTAGCTTGGAGTGTCTGTAAATAGATTCACCTCGTTTGGGTTTGTTTCGTGTAGTGCAGGGGTTCTCAACCTGTGGTACGCGACCCCCTTGGGGGCTCCATTGACCATTTGCCCAGGGGTCGCCTAAGACCATCGAAAATATGGATTGTTATTGTCTACTCTTCTATTGCTGTATGTGTGTGTGTGTGGGAGGGGGTCGCAGCAGAGTGGGGGATTGTAAAAAGTGGTCGCGGATCTTTAAAAGGTTGAGAACCGCTGATCTTGTGAGTCTTCCATAAATATTCTTAGTATTAGAAATATATAATTGTCTTCTTTTATGTTACCGGAAGTTGCTTCAAAGAAAAAACGTATGTGTCAATGCAGTTCACTTGCAGAGGGGGTGAGGGCGGGCGAGTTTGTTTGTTTTTTTGTTTTTTTTTTGTGGATAAATATACATGATATGTGTTCCAAATTATTCACATTATCTCAATAATGTAGACTTATTATCAATAGTTTAATCAAGCTCTACCGGGGCTGTCTTCATTGAGGTGGTCATATGCTAGGACAAATCTGTACAAATGCTCTTTCTTCCCTAGCGCTATTAGAGCATGGAATGGTTTGCCTGAGCTAGCCAGGAAAACCAGTGACTTGGCAGAATTTAAGTCACTGGTAAATATGCATGACTGAATGCATGACGCGTAGGACGTAATCATCTTCTTTTTTGCAGTAACGTCTGTATTATATAAGATAAGATAAGAGAGTGGTCATATGCGATTTCCACAGCCGGTAATTCTTTTTTTTTTCCTTGAAAGCTTTGAAAATTCTCTACTAAACATATTTTTTCTGATGTATGTTTCAGATCGCGGTAAACGTAATTGAGGATGGGGATTAGATGGTGTTAAAAAAAAAGTGTCTTTTTAAACAGAAAAGCGGGTAAAGAGGGGAGTGGTACAATAGAACTCTTGTCGACTCAGTGAATACAAATTTCAGTTGGGTTAATCTTGGGTTTTCATTGGTCTGTTATTTTGGTTTTTGCATAAAAAGGCACACGTGTTGTATTAGTCTTACTAGAAAGCAGTGGATCTCAAAATTCGTAAAAGTCAAATACAGATAATAGTGTGTCATGATCCCTCCCAAGGGAGTAATAACAGCTCTGAGGAGTCCAGAGAATCGCCCAGTAAAACTTGTAAAACCAGTAAACCAGTAAAAAATGTAACACCACAGGATCAATAATAATTGGTTTTATAGTGCCGGGCCGTCGAGAGATTAATAATGGTACCCTAGTGCCAAGGCCGAGCCCAGTGTCGATTTCCTGTTTAATAGTGAATAGTATTAACCATTTATAAAAGAATGTGATGTTTAAATATGTTCTTTGTTTTTTTTTCTCAATTTTAGTCTTTTTAAGCGATGGTTTTAGAGTAGCAGCAAATAATGACAATGTTTTCATTAATCTGATCTTGGCTGGTTCACTTATTTAACAACATCAATGACTTTCACTTCATTACTATTCACTGAGTCGCTGACAAGTATCCAGAGACGAATGAAAGAGAAAAAGAGAGAAAACAAAGATTAAGAGAAACTGATAAGGAGTTAAGAAAAAGGGATAAAGAGAAAGAAAAAGAGATGGCGAGAGCGACAAAGAGAGAGAAGGAGAGTGAGAGAAAGAGAGAGAAATAAGAGAAATAAAGAGACAGAGAAATAAGAAGAGATAGAAAGAAAAGAATAGGTTGAAATAGAAAGAGATAGTGAGAAAGAGAGGGTGGTCAAATAATTCATACTCTACGTTTCGTACAAGTACAACGTGATGGGATTGGGTTTAAAACCTTGATCATGTTATAATTTTTAGCCAGTACAGTCGGCACTTGATGAGTCGTTCTGACATAATCAAACGTGTCTGTTTTATTTCAGAGAGAAAAAGAAACAATGAGAGAGAGAGAGAGTAGAGAGAGGGGGGGAGAGAGAGAGAGAGAAAGAAAGAGAGAGAGGATGCGAGAAACAAATAGAGAGAAAGAAAGAGAAAGGGGAAAATGAGATAGTGACAGTAAAAAGGTATAAAGAGAGAATATGAGCCAGTGCGAAATCGAGAAGAGAGAGAGAGAAATAGAAAGTAAAGGAGAGGACGATAAATTGAGAGAGAAAGAGAGAGAGAGAGGCAGAAAAGTGAGAGGAAATAAAGAAGGAAAGATCGATTGTACACATTTATATAGGTCTACTAGTTTTTTTCATTATTTTTTTTCGTTCACTGTGTTACACCATGGCTCTAACGTCATCCATTCATCGCTGAATTCTATCGGCCTGTGAGGTCACATCATCATAATTATCTTCGTCATCTTCCTCGTCATAAATCAAGCGGGCTGCCTCGATTGGAATGCCCGGACACGTCCCTTAATGTCTTGCACGGCCTCTGACCTCGCTCCCATCCCTCTTCCATTCTTTACTTCTGCAACTCTGTTTCTCTCTCCCACAGGGTGACTTAGTGCACGTGAAAGAGCTGGACATCAAGGGATTTGAAATGAGGAGTAAACTGCTCACCTACATACGTATGGTAAGATAAGCGTGTACTCACTCACCAGCGAACAAATTACACATTTTTCAGACATTGGTTCCGTTAACCCAGCCAAACAGTCCCTGGTTTATTCATTGCTGCTTATTAGACGACCTTAGTTCCATGGTACCCCGCATTTGTAGACCTGGGGCACAAATATGTTTCCGACATGGTACCATGGGCAGCATCACCGCAAAAAAAGTCGTCGACTCAATTGAAACAGAGCCGCCGCGGCTTTTACTGTGTAGATATTTCGACCAGGACCGCATTATTTGATATATGGGACCACTTGTAATCAAATAGAACAATTAGTGTTTTTAATTTTAATGAATGAAAATATACCTTTTTTGAGAGCCCAAACAACAAATTGGCCCACAAAGCTGTATCTTATGACGTCTTTATGTAAATCCTGCACTGTTTCGACAACCGCACTACGCGCCGAATACGACCCTCTTGCTATGCGTTGGGCAATACTAGCTAATCCCATTTTTTCATAACAAGGTTTGCTAGGAAAAAACTTACCATGAGTTAAAAAACTTAAGGTAGCTTTCACTGGCAAATATTCTATGAATTTATTTCCCTCTAACCAAATCAACCCTTGCAGTGCCAGAGAATGACAACACCGCCACCATCATTGACATCGCCGTACCATCATTGACACCGCCGTACCATCATTGACACCGCCGTATCATCTTTGACACCGCCGTACCATCATTGACACCGCCGTATCATCATTGACACCGCCGGACCATCATTGACACCGCCGTACCATCATTGACACCGCCGTACCATCATTGACATCGCCGTACCATCATTGACATCGCCGTACCATCATTGATACCGCCGTACCATCATTGACATCGCCGTACCACTATGCCATAATTTGGCATAATATAAGTTATTATTAAGAAAAGACCGAAATGAAAAAAAAAAAAAAAAAGAAAATATGGAAACCTATCCGGAGATTCAGCAGTTATGGAAGTTGTCTAAAATAACAATACACCCACTGTTGTATTAACTCTTTCTCTCCTTAATTATTTACCACATTCTGGTGAAATCAACGTTGGTATCGTCTGTTCGGAGAGAAAGAGTTAACTGAGGGGATATTGACAACTGACCTCACAGATACTTTAAAGGCCCTTAATATCCCTAAGAAGATTCTCGTTGCAAGGCTCTTGGCATTCCTAGGAACAGTCTCGTTGCCTGTCAGAGGGCGATACTGCTGCAGACCTGCCACATCACCAGAAAATTTCTCAGTGGAAACTGATAAAGGGAATACAATGAATTTTGTCTCTCTTTAACGAAACTCGACCCTGGCTGCGCCAGAGAATGGATACTCATTATTTTCTAACATAATAATAAAATAATATAATAATAATAAATATAAGTAAAATAAAATTGATTACACTTTTCCCCATAACATTATGCCACGATTCCTTTAGGTCCTTACAGACCTCGATCAGGTCTCAACTCAGAGTACTCTTCTTAATATCCACGTGTCTTTGACAGTTCCTGTGCATTAACATAAATGAAAGTCGAAGGCTTTGGGATAAGGAAGGAGACAAAACGTGGAACAGACTCTCCCAAACACACCTCACACACCCGCACCCCCCCCACACACACACACGAACACACTCTCACACACACACACGAACACACTCTCACACACGAACCCACACACACACGCACCCACACGCACGCTCCATATAGAAACTGTAACCGAATTCTCCACTCCCGCGCCAAGATGGAAGACAAATGGGTAGATTGTCACTGACGTGTGCATCAGGTCAGCCCCAGTCTGTGACCTCACTGGAAACTGGGCCCCCAAGCTAAAGACGTCTTCTAGTTTGAAAGAAAAAGGAAAAAAAAAAGTTGGTTGCATAGCAGTTTGTTTTAGATGCTCGTGCTACAGATCTTATTAAATACACTTCTTTTTTTTTTTTGTGAGTGGGGTGGGGTGGGGAGAGGGCTTGTAAGACAAGGGCGTTTAACTCGTCAGAAATAGGGTTGGGTTTTGTTGGAGGCGCGGTGGCTGAGTGGTAAAGCGCTTGAACCGAGTGCTCCCGGGCTCGAATCCTGGTGAAGACTGGGATTAAGAATTTCTGGACATTTATGGCACTACTGCTCTAATGGGTACCTTACACTAGTCGGGGAAAGTAAAGGCGGTTAGTCGTTGCGCTGACCACATGACACCCTCGTAAATCGTGGGTCATAGAAACAGATGACCTTTACATCGTCTGCCCTATACGACGCGAGGCCTGAAAGGGTACTTCATTATAGGAAAACATGGCTAGTTGGAATTGGAGTTGGTCGTTTGCTTTAAGAAACGTTTGGTTCATCTCTGTTTTTCTTTAATACAGATAACGAATCTGTTAGTTTACCCTTTAAACAGAAACCACAGGACCTCCAATTCTGATTTTAAATCAGACACCATCTTCACCATCTCATCATCTCTGCCTGTGGTCCCTTCTGGGGCATAGGCCACCAACCAGCTTTTTCCATGCATCTCGGTTCTGGGCGATTCTCTGCCCCACGTCTTGGTCATCTGCTTGGCATGTGCTTCCCAACCGCGGCGCCCATGTATTCCTTGGCCGTCCCTTCTTCCTCTTTCCCTGGGGGTTCCAGGTTAGGGCTTGCCTTGTTATGTTGAATGCAGTCTTGCGAAGGATGTGACCTATCCATCTCCAGCGTCTCTGAAGGATATCTACTTCGATGGGCTGCTGCTTTGTTCATCTGAATCAAACATACGTGGAGATTAAAGACTGGATTAGCGCATCAATTATACCCTATGGTGACTTGCTAACTACTAAAACTCTACTGTCCTATCACAATGTCCTTAGGGATAGCGCATCAATTATATCCTATGATGACTTGCTAACTACTAAAACTCTACTGTCCTATCACAATGTCCTTAGGGATAGCGCATCAATTATACCCTATGATGACTTGCTAACTACTAAAACTCTACTGTCCTATCACAATGTCCTTAGGGATAGCGCATCAATTATACCCTATGATGACTTGCTAACTACTAAAACTCTACTGTCCTATCACAATGTCCTATCACAATGTCCTATCACAATGTCCTTAGGGATCGGGGCAAAGACCTTCCTTTACGGAAAAGTTCCAAGAACTAGAAGAAGTAGCAGAGTGGCGTAGCCAGAGTGGGGTCGGGGAGGGTCCAAATTTTAAAATAGCCCCCAGGGCCACCACTTGAGTGCATCCCCAAACGAGTCTCCCAAATTTGGTTTTACATTACATATTACTCTTAGGCCATGATGTCGAATGTCAAAATGCAGGGGCCACTAAATAGGTCACACCCCCGTCCTCCAAATCCCTTGCTACGCCACTGGTTCTCCATTGTAAAGATTACCTGGATAACCATATGTCACGGTAACCTCCTGAACAAAGAACTGTAGTTTTTTTTTTATCTTTTCAAAATGCCCACAGTCGATTGGCACGAGATAATACAATGTAACCGAACCAGACCGCCTGGGGAGATGGACTCTCCCTTATGTTTTGAATATTGCACAATCACTCTCAAATAATCTGAGATTTTGACTTTTTAAAAGTATGGGGAGAAAATAATTGAATGATCGAAATGAAATGTTCAACATGAAAAATGTATTCACGTTTTTCTTCCCCTCAGATAGTGGGTGGAATTATGTTATTCAAGGGACAGATTAATGCCCTTGTTAGAAAAGCATTTTCAACAAGCAAAAGGTAAAAAACGCGAAAGAACAAATTTTCAATTATATCTTTCAATAATGTCGAAGTTATTTCCTTTTTATTACATTAGAGTAAATATTTAAATACCAATATTTAATAGGTTAATTTTTTAGTTCATTCGTGTTTTTGTTTAGGGTACAAAAAACATGTTTTAAAGTTTAAAATTTATCCCATAATGGGTGTGGGGAAAAAAAGTACTTATAACGTGCTCAAAATTTTTACCAGACAGACAGACAAACAGACAGACAAAGTGAATAGATATAAAAGCTTTGTTAAAAAAAAGGTTGTTGGCGTTTAATTAAGGCTTCAATAATATTATCTCCTTAGCCCATTTTCCTACAAGACGTTAAAGGTAGGGTTCAGAATCACTGTGTCGACAGTCTTGAGCGTAAATCACGTTTGCTAATAATACCAGGTAACCATCCATTACATTCGCATTATAAGCAACAAAAAAAAAAAAAACTGACTGACTGCTGAATTGATAAGTAACAGCAAAAAGCATTACACACACACACATCCAAACACACACACGCAGTGACATACACACACATACACACAAATCACTTTCAAAAGGTATAGTGTCTTACCTTCACAAGGGGGGCGGACATATGCAAATGAGATATTAAAGAGATAGAGATATTACTGATACTCAGTAATATGAAAAAGGCCGTCCCTAAATTCACTCAACTCGTACCAGACATTCGTTAAGGAAAATAAAAGTGGCTGGTCATTGTTATGGTCACATGTCCTTTACATCATCAGAGCTATAGAAGTTCTGGAAGGGATAGGGATACATTAACCTTTTCTCTCTTCTAGTGTCGGGATCTGCGCCATGAGAACTTGAACCCGTATGTTGGGTTTCTGGCTGACCCCTTGAGACCGTCCAT
>JADKLZ010019686.1:10892953-10903078 GCA_021533235.1 Biomphalaria straminea
TCCATGACTCAATAGAGCAAAGTCAAAATGTGGTCCATGACTCAATATAGTAAAGTCAAAATGTGGTCCTTGACTATGATTCAGAAAACGTCTCTTAAGCCGGGCGTATACAATACCTCACAAAACAGAAGAAACCATATTTAAGCACATGTCTTTAATATCGATAGGACATTTTATTTATTAAGTATTTGAGAACTACATCCACCTTATTTTAGGAACTGAGAGAAATCTAAATTGTACGCGTTTGTCACAAGTACCATTTCTCAGTGGAGCCAATGTCTACTATGCTATCAGGGGGCGTAAGTCTCAACAAATCTTCCCAGTGACTGGACATTCGTTTCTCTCTGCTGAAAGGCCACACTTTCAGGCAAACTACTCCCCCGAGCAAAATGTTAAGATTTTTAAAAGGGACATCACTCTGATGAATTACATTTCACGGACGACCTGCTTCTCTCCCATGTATCGTGATTAAATGTAGATTTATCGCCTTGTTTCTTCCGATGTAGAATCTACAGGAGTCTTATATTGTTAAACCATACGAGCCTACTGTGTTATCGTTTATTGATATTCCTTTACAATTCCATAATTATGTAGTTCACATTTCAGAAATTGATATTCTAAACTCGTAGGTCTGGAATAGTAGGTTATTTATCGGGATGGGGAGGACTTGCCATTGAAATAATAATACATTGTTAATTATTAAATATACAATAACAAATAAATAATTGACTTTGTGAATATGTTGTCCTGAGAAGTTAAGCTACTTTATATCGTCAAAAAATCATAATAATAATTATAATTGCCACGTAATCGACTATTCTACATTCGTTAATGTTTTCTTTATAATTTTTTAAAGGTTCTTTATATTTATGTATGTATGTGTCTTTTTCTCTGTCTGTCTGTCTGTCTGTCTCTCTCTCTCTCTCTCTCTCTCTATATATATATATATATATATATATATATATATATATATATGTGTGTGTGTGTGTGTGTGATTGTGTGTGTGTGTATGCCTACCTGCTGCGTTGCCTTGTCTATCTATATGCTTATCTTGTATTTCTGTTTATTTCCACTAATATTTCTGGGAGAATCAAACTCTACTCTATTTAAGCTTACTGTAGCACTCCTGCAGCGGTAAATCTTTGCTACTTTTTTAGTTTAATTCCAGCAGTATGAGAAATAATTCAAATTAATATCTGTTTTGGAAGTTGTGCCCGTAACTAAATTACATTCGTTTGACTGCTACGCAATAAGTAAGGACAATATCTTATTTCGTACCCTATCTAACTATTAAGTGCGAGTTAGAAAAGATAAAATCAAAAGAATAATGGGTCCTTATGAAAACTCCCCAATTTGCTTCCAAAAACTATTATTTCCAAATTATCATCTATAAATAAGAACTAATGAAGAGTAAATTTTTATAAAATAAAATTGTGATTCTAATCCAATTGTAAACATTTAGAACTCGTAGAAGAAAAACAAATAGTCACCCAAACTTTCAAAATCTCTAGAAAAACATCCCTGTCCAAAATCTGCCAAAGACCCGCTTATGACCCGCAGGCCAGAGTTTGAAGCACTCCAGGAAATGATGCCCAGTAAAGCAAGTCGTGCGTTGAGTGGGAAATCCGAGAAACAGATGTCAAGGGGAGTAACCCTATCTCCTGACTGTATCTTCACGTTTCAATAATCTATTACTTCCCCTTTTGACACCATCACCAATGAATAATATGAGGTCACTGAGTCTATATGACATGATTTCACTGGAATTAAATCTCGTGTTGACAACGCAGTGATGCACTTCGACCTGGCTTGTCTGACTTCTTCCTTGTACAAGTGTGAGACATATGTACGCTTAACGATACTGTAATAGGGCACATATAAAAAAATAATAGTTTAATGCAATATATTCTACTAGAGTTCCTCGTCCCATATGCTAGGACAAATCTGTACAAATGCTCTTTCTTCTCTAGTGCCATTAGAGCATGGAATGGTTTACCTGAGCTAGCCAGGAAAACCAGTGACTTGGCAGAATTTAAGTCACTGGTAAATATGCATGACTGAATGCATGACGCGTAGGACGTAATTATCTTCTTTTTTGAAGTAACGTCTGTATTATATAAGATAAGATAAGAAGAGTTATAAAGCTGTGATCCATCTTTGACATGACGACAATGACTTAATTCAGTGGTTCTCAACCTTTTATGCAATCCCCCAACCTGCTGTGACCCCCTCCTTTACGCACACACATACATCAATAGAATATGTTCTATGGTCTTAGGCGACCCCAGGCAAACCGTCAATAGACCCCAAAGGGTCGCGAGTCACAGGTTGAGAACCCATGACTTAAACTAAACAATTCACTGAATTGATAGTTTTTTTTTTTCTTGCGTCGGTATATCCCTTCACGCTATCTCAGTTAAATCCTTATCGCGAGTAAAAAAAAAATCGCTTTAAAAAAATAAAATAATCTAGCAACGTTGAGAGGCTCTAATGGATATTAACCTAACAACCTCACAACATGAATCAAATAGAATTTTCATAAAAAATAACCTTAACATAGACATTCTCCTAGATGACGAACATAGGACGTCTTTTCATCCCCACCTCTTGTGGTATTAAGCAGTGACCAAAACTTACAAGACATATTAGTACGTTCCTAACTCCACAAACTGGCTCTTGGTCATGCAAGCGAGGTAGCCGTCAGACCTGCAAACACTTACCACCCCCACCATCTCTTGTCCTGAAATGACCATCAAGATAAGTGATAAATTTAGCTGTAATAGTAGAGGAGTCATATATGCTATACTAAGAGCAAGGTTTTAATTGATCTACACTGGAAACACAGGCAGGACCTTAAAAACACGACTCTAAGAACACCTAAGAGAATTCAGAATCTTATAAATAAGCCTGTCTTTATTCATTTCAATAATACTCAACATAGGGGTACTACTGATCTCCTCGTCACTGCAATACGGCAGTAACATGACACCTGTCTGCAGATCGAAAATAAACTTATTGACTTGTCATGCACTCTCCAGCCTCACTGAATCAACAACTAACACACTTTTATTTCCAAAGAGACGGAGAGTAACCGTCCATCCCCATTTCTATGTGCCTATATGTGTCCAGCTCATTTCAGCTTCGACAGAGAACAACATCGGACAGATTAGTTCACTTAAGCTTAGTTTGTGTTAATAGTTTTTCTTTTTTTTTTTTGTTTGTTTTGTAGCTGATGAAGGCCTCGTGGCCCAAGTTTCCTTTATTTTTAAAAGGTCCCACCGTGTTTACTATATCATATATGTATGTTTATTGTATTATATATACAGTCGTTCACCCCTGCAGCAGTAGATTTAAATCTTTGTCGATTCCATCTCAGGGATAAGATTGTACAATTGTTCTAACTATAATAAGTCTTACATTTACGAGTCTGCTCAAAAGGGTTTCAGGGTGAATGCTAAAAAACTAATTCTACACTAACTGTACACGTATGTGTTTCAAGACTGAAGTTGTGTTTTATTCAAAATGAAGACAAACTGTTTTGGACATTGAAAGCGCCTTGTACGTGATACCCTCTGCTTTTGTTTATTAAATCTTGTTTGTTTAGAGTCTAGCGTTCGCTTCAATGCCAATACATAGACTCTGAGAAGATTTCAAGAGTGTCACCTCGTGGGTTTCTCCTGGTCTTGTTTTGTAACCACGGTGATCCCAAGGGGTCAGTTTCGTCACCAGCACTTTTCAACACCCCTCCCCTTTAGTCATCTCCTTCCCCTTTCGCCATGCACAGACAAACCTGTTCTTTCTATCGCAGTCTTGGACAGAACATCCCGAGGGCGTTAAAGAAATGGAAATAACTGACTTTGGAATTTATTGATTTACAAGGAATCGCTCTTTCCTCACCAAAAAGATCTTCCAGAGTAATAGGCACATCACTGAAATAGACTTGACTTTTTTTTCTTGTATTCACAATGTCATTTTCCGATATGGAAAGTTGGAATAACCAAAGCTATCTACTTGAACCAAAGATCATAAAATCATCTAAAATATATAGATTTTATTCCAAACATAGTCCGTTAAAATATCACTAGTTAATGCTATTTTTTTAAAATCACCAATTAATAATACGTGTAGGTAAAAAACAAGTTAGTTATTTTAATTATATCAATTCTCACTTTCTGAAGCTGATGGCGGTATTGAATCTGTTCGAATTGAATGGGAGACTCATCGGAGAGGATTGGATTTAATTAATTCGGATCGTCATTGAAAACAAAAAATGGAGACCCAACCCATGATACTCGCGTTATAATCGTGACGTTCTATCAACTTCGTTGCCAGTTTCAAGAATTTCCAGACTTCCACCCATCCAACTATTTCCAGAATCCATGAAGAGAATGTAATCGAATAGTAAGATAGTCTTAAGTCGTGCAGTGAAGAGATAACAGAATGTAATCGAATAGTAAGTTAGTGTTAATTCGTGCAGTGAAAAGCGGCGGGGTGAATGAGTGTGCTCCTTAGAATTCACCTGTTGTATTCTTTGTTGTTTTTTTTAAATTAATGTTCTGTTCAAAACTCTGCTGGCTTGCAGCTATATCCAAACATGGGAAAGTCTACGGGAGTCAACTCTGAAGAAAAATCAGGAACCAGCTGCACCCTGGGAGAACCCGAAAAGCCACTGATCCTAAACTATATCGTCAATTGCCATTCTTTTTGGAAATATCAGCAGATTTTTTTTTTTTTTTTGGTGGGGGACTACTGCGTAGGTGACATTGTTTTGACCAGGCATCTAATTTGTCTGAGATGATCCATAGTCTTTTAATAACCGAAGTGAGCTATATAAAAATTGTATACTGAATCTTACTAATATTATGACTATGTTAGAAGTAGGAACAAAAACGAATCATTTATGAGTGCTAACGTTAGATTCTCGTGGTATATTGAATCTCATTTTAAAGGAATGTCGTTTATATATACCGCTCAGCTCGAGTCATCCATGGAATTAGAAACGCCAAGTCCACATGTGGGTATTCGAACTCAATCCTTTTATCTAGAAGGCCAAAAGAGTTCTACACCACTCATCGACATATCTTGAGTTCTCAGTATGAGTGAGTATCAGCGCTATGAAACATTCACATTGTTATTGTAGGGATGAAGAATTGACTGAACGAGGAAGTAAGCTTTCTGAATACATGAATACATCGCTAGAGATTCACTTGGAGGAACGAGATATTAGCCTAGTGACTAGCTCCACTGGTCTACGGGCTGTAGCGGTGTCCCGTTGATTGAATCCTGAAAGAGAAAAATGATTTTCCTAGCATGCAGTTGTCGGATAACAAATAAGGAACCCCGAGAGATTCCAAGTACTTGACAATATCAATATTCCATTCTCTTTGACCTAGATATTTTTACTTTAAGACCAAGTTACGAAAGTGTCAGGGACTGGTGTGAATGCCAAGACAAAACAAGTTAGATTGTTGTTTATTTCCACAATAAATTTGGATGCATGGGCGCTTTCTTTTTGTGACCTTTTCGACCTCTGATATCTACATTTGTTAGTATTCCATGAATACTTGTATTAAAAAATTCAGCAATAAACTAATGGAATGGACGGAATCAACTCTAAGCAAGAAGTAGTTATACACCTGTACGTTTTGTCTTTGGGTAAATAGATATAATCCTATACTCTTAAGCGAGCAATTCTTGTATATATAGATCTATATAATATCAGGTGGCCGAGCCTTGCTCGGTTAAATAATTTATACTAAGAAATTTTATATACTACTGCTACTGGTGCTACAGCCCATGGAAGGATATGGCCTGCTTTTAAACATCCCTCCATTCAGATATCTCCTGGGCCTTTCTTCACCACGCCCTAACGGTAACCCCAAGTTTTTTTTTTACTGAGGTTTATAGTTAAATCAAAAGTGGCTGCAGCGTACGCAAACTCGTTGACCGCTAGCTAGATATCTTGTTCAGTGTGAGCAAGTAAGGAATAGAGCAGCTGTGTAATCACAATTTCCTTTGTTTAGGTACTGGACATTAGACACTGAAGCATGAACACATGGTCATAATTTTACGAGCAAAATAATAATTGTAATAAGGCTTGACATCAAATCCGAAGATTAATGAGAAAAGCAGTATTTCCCGTGGCTACGCAGCCCCAGATGTGACCTACATATTTTGCCACATCCAGGGCAAGCATAACCATTGTCCTCCGGTAGTCGATTCAGATTTTCTTTTCGCGTCTGCGTCTGTCCTCGGCAGCAAATTTTCTGTTGGGCCTTTGTATAGAGGGAATTCTTTAAGTCCGACAGTTATGCTTGACAGGGCAGTATTCTGTATGAGAGACGAATCTCAGACAAACGCATGCCAAAGGCGGTCTTTTTTTTTTTGGTGAGCTAATAAAGTGGTCGGCGTAACACCGAAATGCTTAATAGACCAGCTTAGGCGCCAACTTGTCTTAGCTGACAATTGACATAGAAGAGAGCACCTGGTTGCATGGGCCTCAGAACGAGACAGCTGGAGATCACCAGCAAAATAAATAACAAAGTAAACAGTATCTACACCGCTCTATGCAATTTAGGTGTAAACAATTTATTAAGTACTTAAAACGCAATAACTAATCACAATCATACATTGGTACATTTAATTTTCATTTAATTGCATCTGAAGAACTGTTTCGTGATTTCAAAACAAACCAGAAATCTTCAGACAAAAAAACAACAACAACAAAGATTTGCCATTATCTTCTAAAACAGTACAAGATAGAATAGCTAACATGTCTTCAAATGTAACATGTTTGCAGGTGAAAGATGCGGCTCTTTGGATCTGAAGAACTGTTTCGTAATTTCAAAACAAACCAAAAATCTTCAGACAAAAAAACAACAGCAAAGATTTGCCACTATCTTCTAAAACAGTACAAGATAGAATAGCTAACATATCTTCAAATGTAACTTTTTTGCAGGTGAAAGATATTCAACTTTCTTCCGTCTTACCACTTACTATAGATGAGCCTTGCGATATAAAGATAAGACACAAGTTGCCCATATGGTCAGTCTTTCCAAAAAAACCTTGAAAACATTAAGCTCGTTTTAAATAAAATCGTTTCAATAGCAACTGATGGGGCGGCGGGGGCCACAAGCATGACAGGAACAAATAAAGGGGCAACAACCATTTTTCTGAGCAAAATAAACTATGAAATTGTTACATTTCACGAAATTATAAACCAAAACAAGAAGCACTTTGTGCAAATCATAACAATAATTTTAAATAAAAATCTGTTAATCAAGATTGTTAACAGCATCTTGTCAAAAGCATTCTACCAAATTCAGTTAAAATAATTATTAAAGGAAATAGAGACTGTTTCTTCCCAATAAAGTGCAATGACTTTCCAAAGGTTTAAACCTTTTGCTTTGTGCTTAAATGAAATATATACACTTCATCGCCCTGAATTAGAGAACAACAAATGTTTGCAAGAAAGTTACTTTATGATGGATATAAAAAAGAAATTAAATGAGCAGAGTCTACAACTGTAAAGAAAATAAAACCCAGTCTATATTTTGATAGAAGAATTCGTTTTGTTTTAAAGAAAAAAATATTTTTGCAGAAGATATTCAGAGCGGCAAGGTACTTCATTTTCAATGTCTACAATATAATCGCGTTAAAATAAGTGCAACCTTTGACATGAATTACTTCAGCACAGGTGTAAAAAAAATATATAAGATGAATTTCTTGATAGGATTGAGCAGTGCAAAGCCAACCATTCTAGGATTCCAAGTAAATCCTCTCAACACAAATAGTAACAAAGTCCACATTGATGATTTTGGAATTGATACTGGATCTCTAGAAATGCAATTGATCGATTTAAAAAGTTTTGTGGGTGGAAAAGTGTATGGAGTTAAAAATCAAGTTGGAAGAGTTTGGAGGTCCAGAAATGATGTACGTAACAAAAATGGAGAGCTTTTAAAGGAATGCCGCGAGGTGATGTGTTGAATAGAAATCCAGATTGCTACAGCCTAGTGCAGAAGTTTGTAGTAGGAGTGCTTGCTATCTTTAGATCGACATATTCGTGCGAGAAAGCGTTTTCCTACATAAATATAATTAAAAGTAAAGTAAGAAGCCAACTAACAAATCAAAATTTAGAGGTGTGTTCGAAACTAAAAACAAGCTATGAGCTAAATGTATCCAAACTTTCTAAAACCGTGCAAAGCCATCTATCTTATATAATTAGTTTGTCCAATTGTTTGTTATTTAAGTATAAGTTAGTGTTGTGAGTAAAGGTTAAACTGTTTTGTTGTTTCCTAAATTATTTTTTGGGGGTGAAAAACACTACTTATATAGGAATAAAACTTTTTTTTCATAAAAAAATAAGTACTCTTTATAGTTGGCAAGAAAAAAGATGTTGCGGCTCTTTAAAAAAAATTAATTTGTAAATTGTAATATTTGGCTCTTTCGACTCAAAAGGTTGCCGACCCCTGCTCTAAGTCAAGTCTTATTGTTATTACTAATTGAAAGGATGTATTGCAGATGGTTTCCTGTACAGTGTCTTTAACAATGAAAGAGAAGCTACAATGAGCAGTTAGCTGGCGAGAAACAGTTTGAAATGAGATAAAGAGATTTTTGAATATTTTATGTATTTTCACATTAAAATTGAAGCCATTTGGATATTTGTGAATGAAAATGGGAGTTCATTTTCTGAAAAATGTTTAGTTTTTCCAAGTATATATTTAGAAAAAGACGGTAAAATAGTAATTATAGTACTTTTTTTTGGTCGCCCTAAGAATTTTATTTCTCTGTAACTAGACTCGACCCTGGTAGCGCCAGAGAATGAATACTCATTCGTTTCTAACAATAAGAATAAGTCTGAAGATTAATGAGCAAATCAGTATTTCCCGTGGCCCTAAGCTGCGACATATTTTACCACATACTAGCGCAGGCAAAACTGTTGTAATTAAATAATAAATCGAGCTTCCAACGGAATGACCTTAGAAAATGTAATTCTGCAGTGCTAAGCATTAACCAGACATTATCATATACCTTTTTTCTGTACATCAGATACCCCCGAAAAACTGTGGCATTTTACGTCTACAGAGACGATCTTGCCCCTTTGCAAGCTGTTGTGTGACTAAAGAGGCCGATCCTTGATACACAGCTGCGATCGCAGGTTGGGCATATGTAAGGCGCCGTTGCATTTTCACCCTTCTTTCTGCTTCTGTTGTGTATGGCATCTGCAATCCAAGACTCCTCCTTTATTCTAACTCTCTCCATAAGGATC
This sequence comes from Biomphalaria straminea, assembly GCA_021533235.1. Taxonomy (NCBI): domain Eukaryota; kingdom Metazoa; phylum Mollusca; class Gastropoda; family Planorbidae; genus Biomphalaria; species Biomphalaria straminea. Next base: position 10,902,222 of record JADKLZ010019686.1, read on the forward strand.
TATCCAGTGCCACCTCTTCCCAGCTGCTAGTGTCGATCTTAAAGAGCTTCATGTCCCGTTTGCATACATCCGTATAACGTAAAATGAAAAGAATAAAGCTATTTTTATATTTTTTTTCACCATATATGAAAAATTTCAAATACAAGATTATTTGGATTTCTGTAACTTTATATCACATGGAAGATACTGTGTACACATACCATCCAATCTGTGGTGAAGACACATAACTAAAAAAGTCATTTCAATGCTTTAAATTATGTGTGTGTGTTTTACTATCGGCGACGGTACAGCTCTTCGCTTCCGAACCGATGGTGCCCGGGTTTGAATCCTGATGAAGACTGTTTTTTTTTAATTTCGGGATCAGTGTTCATCCAGCTCTAATGGGTACCTGACATTAGTTGGGAAAAACTAAATGTCGTTGTGCTGGTCACATAACACCCTCGTTAACCGTGGCCACAAAAAGATAACCTTTTTGCATTATCTTCCCTAGAAATAGTAGATCTATCTTAAAGTGGAACATTACCTTTACTACGCTCCACGACAACTAACGCATACACTGTTTCTCTATAATAAAACTAGTACAATAGTTGAAAATGCAAGCTGGGAATTTTGTTCTTGCGTTATGTTTGCTTGACAATGGCATAATAGTTTAAGTTATTAGAGAGGGTACAATGTTTGTTTGCTTTTTAATGTTCGTATAAGCTCCTCCCCCCCCCCCCATTCTCCAAAAAAAAATCGAAATAAGTTTGTTTTTATTGAGAACAAAATCTAGCGTTTGATGTCAGTTTCACACCTTCAAGATCCCCCCCTATTGCTTTATTTCTATGATCATTCGATAAATGGCATGCTTAATATTA
>JADKLZ010019686.1:10928434-10947969 GCA_021533235.1 Biomphalaria straminea
ACCACCAATACAACGATTGTGAACTGTGATAACGTTTCTTCAAGGGCAATTACCCGGGCACTTCCGGTACAATTTGTATTTATGAGGTTGGTTCCCTTTGTGGGTGTTCTAGTTGTTTTTATTTTGTTACCGAAACAAGTAATGGTAAGTATACTTGCAGTTGTGTCTGACTGCTTCTATGTGAGAGAGAGATAAAGAGAGAGAGAGAGAGAGAGAAAGAAGGAAAGAATATGGGAGCGCGGTTCAAATAATATCTTATACAATTATAAAATAACTATACTGGCTGGACAACGTACCTGTATAAATGTACCAGTCTCTCTTTATTGATATCCTACACATGTAACAGTTCAACTCACCACATACTTATATAACAGCCATTATCTCCAGAAATACACACTAGAAATTTTAAAATATTTATAATAAAATCATTTTAAGCGATCTATAAAAAATCGTTTGAAATTATCCTTGTTCTGACCAGGTGGAGACCATTGGTGACGCCTACATGGTGGTGAGTGGTCTGCCCATCAGGAATGGTAACAGGCACGCTGGAGAGATTGGTACGTTAGCCTTGGTGCTGCTGAGTCAATGTGGCAAGTTTACTATCCGACATATGCCACAGGTACCATTACGACTTAGAATAGGACTGCATACAGGTAAGTCTAGCTACAAGTGAATGTGTAAGTTTTTGTCAGGTACATTCTTTAGATCTTTTTATAGTTTAATTGTTTACGCTTTTGTAAAGGTTTATGCGTTTGTCTTTTTAAAGATTTGTTTGTTTAAGTCTTTCTAAGGGTTGAGTTTTGGGTCTTACTGAAAAGTTTTCTAAAGGTCAATTTTTAGGTCTTTCTAACGGTTGTTTAGATTTTTTTAATTGTACGTTTGAAGCATTGAACAACTACTTTCGAGCTTCGTAAAGGAATCTTCTAAGCAACACCCGCAGGTTTATGCTTTCCACTAGCATTCAGATAAATGGGGCTATTTACATAGAACTTATCAATGAAGGTATTGATGCAGGTTAATCTATGGAGTTACTCCTCAGAATAAGCTCTGTCTTTAGGCAAATATATCAACTGTACATACACATAACTAATAAATGTCTTTATAAACGACAATACCTTGGCTTCCTAGTTATATGATTTATACTCTGAATGACATCACATTATTTACCAAGTTTGTTGCGTTGTTACGTACATGTCAACATATTTGTGTGTACGTACGTATCACGTAAACTCAGCTTTATTCTTATAATGGAAATACTTTATTGTAATTATTTGCTATTGACATTCCCTCTTTTAGGTTCCTGTGTGGCTGGTGTTGTTGGACTGACGATGCCCAGATTTTGTCTGTTTGGAGACACAGTCAACACAGCATCTAGAATGGAATCTACTGGAGCAGGTAGTTATAACTCTATATTTTTTTTAATTGACCAAATAAAAAGAACAAATGAACATTGTTTCCAATGTTTTAAAAATATATATTACATAACAGACTTATTTTCACATTTTCGTGAAAGTAGTCTGCAATAAAATCGAATTTAATCGCGAGGCTGAGCATTTAATTCGCACCAGAACGCTTAAAATCTTCCAAATCAGTTCCATAGCTCTGTTGTTTTTTCCGACCAAAACAGTGCCGCTACAAAAAGTTTCGAAGACAGGTGACCTTATTTTTTAGCATTGGCCTTTCTGGTCTCACTTTTTTTAACCTATATTTGACCTGAGCTATTTTAACGAGGACAAATTTCTCTCACTAGACCTCGGTATAATGCATTTCCTCAGCTTAGCATGCAGGAAATCATTTGTTACCAAGACTCCGACATCTGTGTGAAGCTTACAGCGCTCCCCTATCCCCCCATCCCCCCAAGAATATAAGTGTTAGCGACATATTTGTTTTTATGGGGGGTCGGGTGTTTTAATTGAAGCTTTGAGAAGCACTGCTTTAATGAGTCTAAATCTGAAAACTTAAATGTTAACATTATAGTGCACTCAATTGTTTGAAACTTTTCTGCTTTTATTCTGTATTCTCAGCCTTTAGAATCCACATCTCTGAAACATGTAAATTAGCTCTGGATGTGTTGGGTGGATACATCACAGACTATAGGGGACAGACAGAACTCAAGGTAAAGGAAGCCACTTCTAGAGATCATGGTTTCTATTTATTTATTTGATGGGTTCCATCTTTCCAAAGCACTATGGTAGCCCAGCTTGATTGATTTAGTCATTGTAATAAGGCTTTAATCTCTAAGCCGACATTTGTTTTTCGCCTTATTAACGTCAAAGCCTAATCTATCATTGGTTATTAAAATCCAGGCAATACAGATGCAGCGGAAGTGGGGGGGGGGAAGCTCTATTTTTTAAGCAATTCAGTTATTAATATCAGGTGGCCGAGCCTTGCTCGGTTAAATAATTTATACTAAGAAAGGTTATATACTACTGCTACTTGTGCTACAGCCCATGGAAGGATATGGCCTGCTTTTACACATCCCTCCATTCAGATATCTCCTGGGCTTTCATCACCACGCCCTAACGGGAACCCCATTTTTTTTTACTGAGGTTTATAGTTAAATCAAAAGTAGCTGCAGCGTACGCAAACTCGTTGACCGCTAGCTAGATATCTTGTTCAGTGTGAGCAAGTAAGGAGTAGAGCAGCTATGTAATCACCATTTCCTTTGTTTTGGTACGGGACATTAGACACTGAAGCATGAATACATGGTCATAATTTTACCAGCAAAATAATAATTATATTAAGGCTTGACATCAAATCCGAAGATTAATGAGAAATGCAGTATTTCCCGTGGCTACGCAGCCCCAGATGTGACCTACATATTTTGCCACATCCAGGGCAAGCATAACCATTGTCCTCCGGTGGTCGATAAAGATTTTCTTTTTGCGTCTGCGTCTGTCCTCGGCAGTAAATTTTCTGTTGGGCCTTTATATAGAGGGAATTTTTTAAGTCCGACAGTTACGCTTGACAGAGCAGTATCCTGTATGAGAGACGAATCTCAGACAAACTCATGCCAAAGGCTGACTTTTTTTTTTTGGTGAGCTAATAAAGTGGTCGGCTTAACACCGAAATGCTTAAAAGACCAGCTTAGGCGCCAACTGGCCTTAGCTGACAATTGACATAGAAGAGAGCACCTGGTTGCATGCGGCCTCAGAACGAGACAGCTTGAGATCACCAGCAAAAAAAAATAACAAAGTAAACGGTATCTACACCGCCCTACGCAATTTAGGTGTAAACAATTTATTAAGTTCTTAAAACGCAATAACTAATCATACATCGGTACATTTAATTTTATTACTTTCCTTCCATAGTTCTATAATAAATCAATCTTCAATAAGATGGTGCGCAAATGTTTAATTAGGTCTATTGACTCGTTCTTGTTTGCATTGTATGGTAAGCCTAGTGACGTAAGCAGCGTTTTTCCCGTTTACGTCATGGAAAACTTTCATTCATAAATTCTCCATTTCATTCATAAAACCTTCAAACCAAAATAAATTTTTCGATAATGAGACATTTTTCAAACCGACATAACGGTCAAACTCGAGTTTTCCCGCTGTGGCCAATGAGTTCAGAATTTTTTTCTCACTAATACGCACATGCCTTGAAATTTTAAAGAAAATCGTTAGAGCCGTTTTCGAAATAAAATTTATATATATATATATCTATACTCTTAAGCGAGCAATTCTTGTATATATATATATTTCTTCTATTTCGAAAACGGCTCTAACGATTTTCTTTAAAATTTCAACGTATCTGCATATTATTGAGAAAAAAATTTTCAGCTCATTGGGCACATCGGGAAAACTCGAGTTCGACCGTTATTTCGATATGAAAATGTCTCAATCTTAGAATAATTTATGAATGAAATGGAAAATTTATGAATGAAAGTTTTCCGTGACGTAAACGGGAAAAACTCTGCTTACGTCACTAGGCTTACCCTAGAACACTAAAATATTTCTTTGCAAACATTTAGAGATATGAATGAAGGTATGTGTAAAACTAAAAGCAGACCATTAATTTTGGTTAGAATAATTTATGAATGAAAGTTTTCCATGACGTAAACGGAAAAAACGCTGCTTACGTCACTAGGCTTACCCTAGAACACTAAAATATTTCTTTCCAAACAAGAACGCGTTTAGAGATACGAATGAAGGGATGTGTAAAACTAAAAGCAGACCACGGGCTGTAGCACCACTGGGATGGATGGATGGCAAAAGCCGGCATGAACTTCTTATTGTCCGACAGTCAGGCTGGGCAGGACATTTAATTAACCGAGCAAGGCTCGGCCACCTGATATTATATATAAAATGAGGTGGCCGAGCCTTGCTCGGTTAAATAATTTCTTAACCCTTAAAATGCGTGTGGTAGTTTAGCCTCTTAACACCAGAATTGTAATTCCATTTGGTATGCACTCATTGTGAAACAGCTCAGAACTTTAAGGGATAAGGAAGGTTATATACCCGAAGTCATTTTGGGAATATTTTTGTAATTACGAAAATTAACGATCGGATAAATACCACTAATCTGAAGAGTTGCTTTAGTGTTATTTTAGTTCTAAATGTAATTGTACATGACGATTACATAGAAATCTCTTAAGTATAGACAAATCACAGCTCACATCCGTTTTATAGTTTTACAATCCATTTTTTTTGTGTGCATAAAACTATTGTAGGCCTACTATTATTGGCTTGGAAGGAAGACTTTGCTCTGTAATTTCTCAGATAGTTACGTTCAGACATTTAATTAAGAAATTAGTGTATTCATTATGGCTTTAGTACGAAAATCAAGTGACTCAAATCTCTACGTTATAGGGTAAAACAGACACTTTTTAAAATAGACAAAATTGTAATGCAAAGACGAATTTTTTTTCTAACACAAAATCTTAATTTTTACTTATTATCCGGAAGCGTGGTCGAGAGGCTAAGTGCGGCTTGAGCTTGGCTTGCTTGGCTACCTAGAAGGGGGCTCGATGTTCGACACCTGACTCGGGCAGAGTTGTGTTTACTGAGCGCCCAAAGGCAGCACGGTAAAGCAGCTCCTAGATACCCCCTCCCCCCCCACAGGTCCGCAAATGAGATTGGACCAAAGCGCTCTGAGCATGCTATAAGCATGAAAGTAGCGCTATATAAAAGCTATAATAATAATAATAATCCCTACCCTGACTGGACCGCGCGCAATCCACTTCACATAGGGCCCCGCAAATGTTAGGGTCGACCCTGGATATCATGTTCAGTGTGTGCAAATAAGGCGTAGAGTATGACAAAGTAAAAGTTACTAACGGGTTTGCGCAATTTAAGTGTAAACAATAGACATCATTCACGAATCGCCACTTAATAATATTTATAAAAAAATGAAAAAAAAGTATCGTGTGACAGCCTTTATGGATTACATAATTTGTATATAGAGAATCACATGGCTAAATGTTGTTGCTTAACGATTGGTGAATGAGGCCCATTTATGAAACCTTTAAAACACAATAACTGATCATACATCAAATTTAATTTCATTATTTTTCTTCCATAGTTTCATAATAGATCAATCCACAATAAGATTGTGCGCAAATGTTTAATTAGGTAGATTGATTTAGTTGTTCTTGTTTGCGAAGTGTACTGCCTAGTGACGTAAGCGGTGTCAAGTTTTTTTCCCTTTGACGTCATGGGAAAAAAATTTCATTCATATCTCTAAACGCGTTTACGTCATGAAAAACTTTCATTCATAAATTTATTCAAACCAAAATTAATTTTACATTTTATATATCGAAATAACGGTCGAACTCGAGTTTTCTCGATGTGGCCAATGAGCTGAGAATTTTTTTTCTCACCAACATGCTGATACGTTGAAATTTTAAAGAAAATCGTTAGAGCCGTTTTCGAAATAAATTTACATAAATATATATACAAGAATTGCTCGCTTAAGAGTATAGGATATATATATATACAAGAATTGCTCGATTTTAAAAAAATAAACGCTGCTAGATACTTGAGTAAAAATAGTTTTAATTTCGAAAAAAAAAAATTTGGGGGGGAAAAGGTGATTGGGAATAGTGATGACACCAATAGCTAACGGTAACCATGTGACCCCCACTCCTACATTGAAATAGACACTTCTATTTTAGTTTCATGTTACAACTCTAAACACTAATATCTACAAAGTAGAAAAGGAAAAGTAGACTTTCGATGTTGAAATAGAAATCAGGTCCGAAAATGTCTTAATGATATGCAGTGAAATAAAAGCAGGTATATGGTTAAAGGGTCCCTAGAAAGAGAAGCAGACTAAACGATTTTCTCCACACACACATACACACACACACATACATACATACATACATACACACACACACACCTCCAACGGAATATCCCAATCAAGCTTTTAAATTATTTGTTTCTCATTTCTGAACGGAACTTGTACACATTACTTGCAGGGTAAAGGTCTACACAACACGTACTGGCTTGTGGGTAAAGAAGGATTCGACAAAGAGCTGCCAGAACCGCCTCCTGTAACCGGGTAAGTTTTCTGGCGACTCATTTGTATCAAGTATTGTTATTTAACCAGAGAGCTAATTATGGACTTCACTTGATAGGCTAACAAGGAAGACACATGATCAAGTGATCAATTAGATTTCATTTGACAGTGATTGTCTTATTAGTTTATGAGTGAGAGATTCTAACTGTTGAGATCATGTTAAACGGTTACTCAGTTAGTAAAAAGGAAAAAAGTCAGACAAAGGCAAAAGTAAAAAGGTAATAGTGAGAAAGCAACAGGACCAGGGCCGGATTTAAGTATGTGGAGGCCCGGGGGGGGGGCAGGATTTTGTGGAGCCCCTTACAATTTTTCGAAAGTTTTAATAAAGATACACTTATCAATGCGAAAAAAAAATGTTAGAAAAAACATTATAGCTTCTCTAAAGGTACTTTTCTTGTTGAGGCCCAGGGCTGTAGCCCCCGCCTGCCCTTCCTTAAATCCGGCCCCAAATGGAACTTATATTGCTTAAGAGAAACAGCTAGATTTTAGATACTCATTAGATTGTTTGAACCTTACTATGGGTTACTGTTCTAGTATAAAGAAAGCGAATAGGGTTACCTGTTACCTGTAACCTATTCCTTAGTCTGATGGACCGTTGGGCTTCTTTCAATGGTAGGCCCGTCCATTATTTTATGTTGTCTATGTATAATGTTAGGGTAAAGAAACAAAATAAGGGCTAAATAGAATATTTTACAGGCCTTCATCAGCTTGAGCGAAACCCCTAGATTCTAGGTACAGAGAAGAACAGAGTGGTTAAGCGAATATGCAAACTTTGCAGTTTAGGAAACCCATTGGTGTATATGAAACAAGATTACAAACCATAAGGAGATCTTCTGTGATAAAATTTACGATTCAAAGGTTTCATATGCCTGTGCCTGTTAATTTGTAAACAATGTGTAAAGAATTAAATAATTAAAGCAGATACTATAAATGTTTTAGATCTATCGTCACTTAGCTCAACGTCTTGTATTGCCCTTTTCCCTCTCTATCTATCTGGCTGTCAATCTGTCTGTCATTCTGTCTATGTTTTGTTTCATCCTGTAAACACTCTATTACTTAAGACTATTTTATCATTTATTTCAGTGACACAACTCATGGGTAAGTAGCATTGATAACATTTTGGTTAGGATTGAATTATAATTTACATGATTATCTTTCTTAGAATTAGTATCACCTTGATTCATATTCAAATTCACTTTGTGACTTTATAATCATAAACACAAACAAAAATGAATACCGTTCCATATTCACTAACATGGAAATTATCCTCCCTTTTAAATACCCTCTTCTCCATTCTTTGCTAAGGTGTTTGTTTGTTTTCAACATACTTCCGTGGTATACATAATCTTTAGGACCTTTGTGGAAATATCGGTCCTTTGTCTCTAGTTTTTTTTTTTATTATAGCTTTTATATAGCGCTACTTTCATGCTTATAGCATGCTCAGAGCGCTTTGGTCCAATCTCATTTGTGGACCAGTGGGGGGAGGGGTATCTAGGAGTCAGCTTTCCTTGCTGCCTGTAGGCGCTCAGTACACACAACTCTGCCCGAGTTGGGTGTTGAACATCGAGGCACCTTCATAGGTAGCCGAACCAAGCCAAGTTCAAGCATACATAGCCTCTCGACCACGCTTCTTTGAACTAATGTAGTCTGTATGTATTACTGTTTAAGGTTTGAATATAAAAGTAAGGACCAGTTTGCATTGAATTTTATTTCTTCATCTATCTTATCTTCTTATTTTACATGTTACAGACGATAGTTCAAAAAGAAGATGATTACGTCCTACGCGTTGTGCATTTAGTCATGCATATTAACCAATGACTTAAATTCTGCCAAGTCACTGGTTTTTCTGGCTAACTCGGGCAACTCATTCCATGCTCTAATATCGCTAGGGAAGAAGGAGCGTTTATACAAATTTTTCCTAGCATATGGGACGAGCATTGTGCCATCTCTATATACCAACATAAACCCTAGCTAACTGACTGTGTTATTCAGTCATCCAATCTTGACAAACATGAGGGCGACACACAAAATACTTAGTTTGTTGTGCCGTGTTTATTAGACTACACTGAATAGAAACAGAGAGTGTTGTGAGAGAAGCGAAACAATACTTTCAGCTAGTTTAAAATACATCTATATAATAATTTTATTATTATAATATATTACAATAATGTTATTTATATATTGTATTACTTTCTACAGATTGGACTCCATTCTTGGGGATATTAAACTAGAAAACATGCTGAATGTAACTCCGCACGAAACTCTGGCCAAATCAATCTCCGCTCCAAACTTCAACAATAAATGTGATATTGAGCACTTGGACTCGCATTGCCAATCGTCCAGTGGAGGTTGCAGCAGCAGCAGCACCAGCAGCCACGCCAACAATGTCCAGGACGATCACCATCGCGGCGCCCCCAACCATCACACCAGCGTCGTTAAAGCTGACATCAACATCACCGGGCGGGCGCCTCGAAACGATTCCGCCAGCGACACGTTAGTGGAGTTGACGTCGGAGGCCGAGCCTCCCTCGGCGTCCGTGCTGAAGAACAAGCACAGTGAGAGCAACGACAGCGGCTTCGGCAGCGAGCGGAAGCACTCCCATGGGAACGACAGCTTTTCTCCGGCACCCCAAGGAGGTGTCGCCTCTGTTGGCTTCATCGGCGCTGAAAAGCAGAGGCGGACTAAGACTTCTGTGGTGTCTTCCTCGGACGTAAGCTTGCATACCAATTATTCCATGTTGGTGGACCTGACGGACGAGCTGACTCCAGTGACGGAGGTTTGACACTTGCTTAACTCTTTCTCTCCTAACTGACGATACCAACGTTGATTCTACCATAATGTGGTAAATAATTACGGAGAGAAAGAGTTAAAATCTTCGCCTGAGTTCTCTAGAGTTTTCCACATTTTAAGGGTGGCAATCAGAAGCGGCACCTTGCCTGAGTGAAGGGTGTGCCCGCTATAAGGAGATAACTCTTTTGTCCCCCATCATATACATATGCGAGGCCCTGGCACGCCTTCAAATGTACCGCACCAATACGCTGGAGGCTGAGCACCAATATGGTGGATTTGTTTGACAACAGTTCTCCTAAAGATTGATTTGTTACTCAGTACTGTTGAAACCTTTCCTGCATCAATACCAATTACCATAAAAGCTGTTAACATGATATTTCGGGTATATGTTGGCACTAGGCCACGCATATGACATCACACAAAGCCTCTCCTACTGCAAAGGCTACCTCAGAATCAAACCTGTCTAATAAAGGCAAGGCTTTCCGGGTGTTACTATGCCGAACTATCCCGAGTGACGAGAAGGGTCACAACGAAAGATAGAGCATTCAAACTACAAGGAATACCAGTTCTCTCCCGTGGTTAGCAAGCATTGAGATATCGTTAAATCTTCGTTTAGATGTTCATAATGTTATGGGCATAGTCAAAGGCAATACTGAATTTAGCATTTAATTAAAAAGTTTTCAGTTTAATTAACTTCGGGCATCTAAAAAAATATATGGAGCATTATGTTGGTTTCGTATTTAGTCATTAGCAGTTTGAAACCTACTCTTGATATAATACAGTAAGTTTTATATCTCGACACAGATTTATTTATTGATGACGTACAGTCTAAAACAAGAGCTTGCAAGGGGAAAAGATCGTCTCTCGAGACGTAAAATGCCACAGACAGACAGACAGACAGTCTAACCGTGGCATTTACTTTGCACCAGAATAGAACTACGAACTACGCAGTAGGTTCCAGTCAGTTTCTCCATGTTTTATACTAGCAGGGAAATCTTATGTACATTAACTGTTACCATTTGGAGGGAGTTACTCATTGAGTGAATTAGATTAGATCTCTTTATATAAAATAAGTTTAAAACTTGATGTAATGTCTTACATTTAAAAGTTCAATTTTGTTTTTATTTGTTTTCATTAGGGGGTGGGCTTTTTAAATTTTTTATGTCTGTAAGCCATGAGGCAGGAACAAGAAGAAACCATGTGGGGGGAGGAGGGGGGAGAATTTGAAAATACCCCCCCCAGGGCCCCCACGTGAGGGGGTCCCCCAAATGAGTGTTTTGTACATTAAAATTTAATATTATGTAAAATGCAGGGGTTCCCAAATGGTCAAGCCTTCCGGGCCCCCAATCAATGGAAAATTCCTAGCTACGCCCCTGCCATCTCCTTGGATACACGACTTTTGTATCAATTGTGTTCATTCACCTCTTCCACAGTCATACGGTTATGTGAATCAGATGATGGCATTTATTTATAGATTTTGATTGTTGACTGCATTTTTTCTTTTTTTTTTTTAATGTTGACCTTTCACCTTCACCCTTGCCCTTTGACCTTTTTTAGAGGTCACTTTTGTGATGAACTTATAATTTTAAGACAATGTTTTTTTAATGTTTATTATTTCACACTATGTGTTAGAATCTTTTCTAATTAAATATTTCTATTTCGTTTTTTGTTTTCCCCATCATGTAATTTTTACTAGAGTCACATTCCTGGTCATTTCGGGTCACAGGCTACGATATGAATCACAGGCGTATTTATTTCAGTCACGTGCCCTTTAAACTACATCATAATTAATCAAATAGTTACATCTCTTAAATCACATTCTTTCAAACCCATACAACTGTTATCACAGCGCCCTCTCACCGTCGTTTATATGTTTTTAGATTACTTTTTGTGTTTAATTTTGCACTCATTTCACTTTGCGACTTACTGAAAAGTGAATGAGTTGAAACCGATTACGTCTATATATAGAGAGGAATGAAGATCGGGTGCACTTTTCAATGATGGTAGCAGAAATCACAGTTGAGACATATGCTAGGACAAATCAGTACAAACGCTCTTGATTCCCTAGTGCCATTAGAGCATGGAATGGGTTGCCCGAGCTAGCCAGGAAAACCAGTGACTTGGCATAATTTAAGACTTTGAAGTAACGTCTGTATTATATAAGATAAGATAAGAGACCCAAAAGCAAAGCTCTGGTTGATGGCAGGCGCAGAAGACGAAAAATAAAACTTAAATAGACCGCCAACAGACAATGGCTTTGTCTGCATGAGATACGGGAGAGTAATGAGGTCAAAACTGTTTGTGCAGTCATGTGAAAGGCTGCACTAATCCTTAATCTTAGAAATCGAAGTCATCGCCATTATTATTATTATTATTATTATTGTTATTTTAATTATAAATCATGACTGTGTCTATCTCCGGATAAAGCTCGCAAAGAAATATAAGTTATACGTGTTAGCTACAGGTCAACAGGTACCTCCGTCAACAGAGATCATACAGAGGTTGAACAATTAACAAAGTTAGTCTATTTAGGCATCGTTATGGAGATGTAAATGCATATCCTAACGTTGCATGCTGGTCATGGTCGGATATGGAAAGTAGCTGTCTTTAAAAAACAAAACTACGACCTACAGCCACCTACGCTTGCACGACTTCAAATGAAAAAGAGGCTAAAAGTTGTTCAACACCTTCTTAGAGTAGTCAGTAGGCACTGTCTTGGGAGATGCTGTGGAATTCGCCTGTGACCGATCTCTCCGTAGAGAAATTTCTGCCTTGTGAAAATAGCACGGAAATCTCCCAGATACCCCCTTCCCCCACGTGCGTACAAAAGAGATTGGACCAATGTGCTCTGGGCAATAAGCAAGCAAGATGCGCTGTACACAAGACATTGGTTCAAAATGTAGGACTAGCACTGAAGGTCATGTTCTGTAGCACTATTATTAGAGTACTAAGAATATTTTTTATTATCCTAACAATTATTACTTAAGGAGAGGAAGTTAATTGTTAAGATTCATTAATGATTAAATTAGTGCTAAAACTATGCTAAAGAACTTGTAATTGAGTCTTTTGGAGCTCCAAGCCCGTAGAAGCTTGCCCCATCTGCCTGTATAAACAAACTTTTGAAGATAATCCAAGCAGATGTAAATTATTACATCACTATTTCCGGTGTCTCTTATCCCAAGACTCTTAGGTCAAAAGCGAGTCAAAAGGCCGAGCACACCGGGAAAATTTCCCTCAAATCCTTCTCTGTACCACATCAGCGGTGCAGGTTGTGTGGATAGTGACATGTTTGTTAGGACTTTTCTTCCATCCCCGCCAGCGCAATGGAATCGGCCCTTACTCATCACAACGGGGTTCTTTTTTTGTTTTGCAAATGACCTAAGTGTCTCCTCTAAACACTGTTTCTACCCTAGCAACATGGTGAGGCTGAGAAGAATGAACCTGATGTTAAAAAGTTTGATGGTTTGAGAGTCCCTGCATTTAGCGAAATAAACTCTTCTGTTCTCACAATGTAGAATATTTTTTATGATGACTGATATGACTGATATGACTGATGCTGTAAGACAGATGTTCTTTGATTGATGCCTTAACCTCATTAATTTTGTATTGAACTGTTAGCATTTCAACATATCAGTCACTTAGAGTCTGTGTATACCTACGCATGACATTTAGCTGTCTAACTGGTGAGTGTGTTTGTACTTGTTTGTTGACGACTTGAAATTTATTCAAAATCAAAATAGTAGTTGGCAACTATTTATTAAATTATAATTTCATTTAATATACATGTTATTTTTTTTTTACTATTATATTGACTGTTTGGTCATTTTAAATTGCAGACTGTCATGATTTCTTACATTTAACAATTATTCTAACCGTTAACTTTTGAATTTAACGAACGTCAAATAGTGGCCTACAAATCATAAAACCAAATGGTTCCATAACTAATAGGGATCCACAGGTGGATTCTTAAAACATAATTTTGTAATTACTTTGAAGAAGACTTACAATCATACATTGAGTATACCGACCTGATTAATTGAAAAAAGTCGTTACTGAAATGATCTCAATGACACGGTTAAAAGGCGGTACATACATTAGAATATCTTTTTTTTTTTTTTTACATGTACTGATACACACAGGACTTCTCTATTTTCTGGGGGTCCAACTCAATCTTCTAATTTAGTGCGGAAAGCCACTGCCGTATTACTGAATCTGGACCCACTGGTATACTGTTTTAAGCCAATAGCGTATTAATGAATATGAACCCAGGGGTATACTGATAAGCCAGAGCCCCCTTAGGAGGCGCGGTGGCTGAGCGGTAAAGCGCTTTGCTGCTGAACCGAGGATCCCGGGTTCGAATCCTGGTGAAGACTTGGATTTTTATTTCGGGATTCTTGGACGCCTCTGTGTCCACCCAGCTCTAATGGGTACCTGACATTAGTTGGGGAAAAGTAAAGGCGGTGGGTCGTTGTGCTGGCCACATAACACCCTCGTTAACCGTAGGCCACAGAATCAGATGACCTTTACATCATCTGCCCTATAGACCACAAGTTTCTGAAAGGGAAACTTTACTTTTTTACTTTACTGCCCCTTATTATTGTATCTGGACCAACGGGTAAACTGATAAGCCATCAGCGTATTAATGAATATGGACCCACGGGTATACTGATAAGCCACTGCCCCCTTATTATTGTATCTAGACCCACGGGTATAGCCTACTGATAAGCCCCTGGCGTATTACTTAATCTTGACCCACGGATATCCTGATAAGGATACCCCCCGCTATTATTGAACCTGGACCTAAGGGTATCCTGATAAGCAACTGCCCCCTCCCCCATTATTGAACCTGGAACAACGGGTATCTTAATAAACCACTGCAAATCAAAAAACCTAATGATAGAGGACTAACATTGAAGTAATAGTGTTATTGTTTTCTGTGCTTTATGACTGCAGTACAAATATAAAGAAAAGTTCTATAGCGGTAAATGTGTTGAAGACTCCGTCCGCATTGTCTTCTAATTGTGCAATTGTTTTTCACCTCATTATATATAATGTTTCAGAGATGTGATATATGGGCACCACTGGATTGAAAAAATGAACATGATTGATTTGTTTAAGATTGTGAAAAATCGAAACAAAAGTTCGTATGTTTTTATAAAATTTGCTAACATAAATTTGGTATGATTATATGTTCTTCCCGCTGTATAGAAAATGTTTTGCTACAACCATGTAAGTTTAGTCAGAAAATGTGGATATACATGACCTTCACCTTTCACGCTTATGACGTTGAACTTTGACCCTATTTGATCCTTAACAAATTTTTTCCCCAATAATGTTTCACTCTAAATGTTCCATTTAATTTGTACTAGACTATTATATCCGAACTACAATCACACACATTGTGTACAGCTTGAACTGCACATGTATATAAACCTTTCAGAAAATAAAACTAATGTTTACAATCTGATTAGACTTCGATTCATTAATGTCCTGTTTTGTCCTATGGTCCTGTGAAGGGGACATTTTTACCTGTACATGTTGACTTGGTTCTTTTCGTCCTATAGATGTTAAAATTGTATGTGGGATCCAGTGTTAACTACCAACCGATGCAATGCCCTAGCAATACACAAGACATAAGTGTTTATCTTATTCTAAATGCTAGGTGACTTCATACAAGAACTCTTTTTTTTTTTACGAAGCTTATATCGACTCATTCTGTCTGTCGGATTAAGCTGATATTTTGCACAAATATTTATTTTACATGACAACACAAGACTCATTAAAAACAAACCAAATTAACCATTTATTGATTATCAATTATTAATAATTTTGTTTTGTATCTCGAACAAGGGAAAGACATTGTACTTGACTGATAAAGTGGTATAAGTTGAATTAGTCCCCTTTATTGTTTGTCGAAAGAGAAATATGTCAATAACTATAAAGCCTATTTTATAAGCAGCTCCCTAGCACTGTAGTTACCGTAGTGGCTTGTGGAGGCCGAGCGAGAGGTCTTAACTCTCGAGTTCCAATTCAGTCCGCTCGCCTGTTTTTTTATAAATACATTTAAAAAGCGATCACCCAGCTACCCCCCTTCCTTGCCCCTCTCCCCAACTGGTCCAGACAAGTGATAGGATCAAAGCGCATTGAGAAAACTAAAAGCATGAAACTGCGCTAAACAAAAACAATTGCTAAAACACTATTTCTAATCGTAAAGTTTTATTGTTGTTGGTCTAGATCTATTGTAAATTTAATTACATGACTGATCCAAACTAATTGATACACGTAGCCATAGATAAACTTTATTGTTGGTATTTTTTAAAGTATTTCTTTGCATTTTGGTTGTTCCCAAATTGTCATTAAAGCGCTTCATTGTTTCTCTAAATAGACTTCAAACCTTCAATGAATATGAGTGTAAAAGAAGGACAACTGCTAGAAATAAAAAAGTTTATTCCATAGCACTCTGAAGACATAGAAGAAAGTACCTGGCAGAAGGACAGCTGATTTCTTACAAAGGTCGCGGGAGACAAATTTGAGACCAAAAGAAATTCACAGACGTAGACGGCGAAAAGAGAATCTAAATAGACCATAACCGGTAAACTGTTACGTCTGCGTTAAAGGTGGGAGAATATGTGGGTCACAGCTGAGACTGCGTAGCCAGGTGAAAAACAGCATTCCTCATTAATATTTCAACTCGAATGAAGTCGTATTGTTATTAATATTATAGCATTCTTCTGTATATATATATATAGTTCGTCCATCGTGGTTCGATGATGACCACTTTGTCATCCAGTGGACTGAGGGCTTTGCACTGGGGTTTTGTGCCTCCTCATGTGGCTGGTGAAACCTATGCGAGCCCGGAATGTTCGTCCGCACTCTGGGCAGGTAGTTCCAGCTGGAGCTAGTGTCGTTTGCCTTGCTTTCCTTCTCTGGCGTTTTTCTTTCGCCAGCGTTGTTCTTTTTTCCTCAGCAACCTGTGCGCCGGATCTCACAGCGCGGCGCCATGATACTCTGTCATGTGCCTCTGTCTCCCAGGTGCCTGGGTCAATGTTGAACTCCTTTAGAGAAGCTTTGAGGGTGTCTTTGTAGCGCTTTTTTTGACCACCTTGCGAGCGCTTGCCTTCTCTTAATTGGCCATACATGAGACGTTTTGGGATGCGGTGGTCCTCCATCCTGCACACGTGTCCTGCCCATCGCAGCTGGGACTGCATCAGGATTGTGTGGATGCTTTTCAAACCCGCTCTTTGAAGGACTTCAGTATCTGGCATTCTGTCTTGCCATTTGACATTTAGTATTTTTCTTAGACATGTCATGTGAAAGTGGTTTAGTTTCTTGGCATGTCTTCTGTATACTGTCCATGTTTCTGAGGCATAGAGCAATGTAGGTAGGATGACGGCTCGGTAGACCCCTAGCTTAGTGTTTGTGGTGATACCACGTCTGTTCCAAACATTGTTTGATAGTCTGCCATATGATGCACTGGCCTTGGCGATGCGAAGGTTGATTTCGTTATCGATATTTCCATTTCTGGAGAGTGTGCTGCCAAGATATGTGAATTTGTCCACTGCATTTATAACGTGTCCATTTATAGTGATGCTTGGATCCGAGTAGGCTTTCCCAGGAGCAGGTAAATATAAGACTTCAGTCTTATTTGTGTTAATGGCAAGGCCAAAGTCTGAGCATGCTCTTGAGAAGTCACTGACGATGCTTTGTAGATCCTCTTCAGAGCAGGCATTTAGGGCGCAGTCGTCAGCAAATAGCAAGTCTCTGATTACTGCTGAATTTGTTTTTGATTTTGCTTTGAGCCGCCTCGGGTTGAATAGGCCACCATCAAATCTGTATGTTATATTTATTCCTTTGTTTTCTCTATCCGTGAATGCATCTGTCAGCATAGCGGAGAACATGATACTGAGCAGTGTAGGTGCTAGGACACAGCCTTGTTTTACCCCGTTTGATACTTCGAAGGGCTCTGATGGTTCACCACTTTCTTGGACACGGGCCTTCATGCCATCGTGAAATAATCTCACCATGGTAATGAATTTTCGTGGACAGCCATACTTTGACATAATCTTCCAGAGACCTTCCCTGTTGACAGTGTCGAATGCCTTCGTTAGGTCGACATATATTGAGAAGAGGTCAGCATTTTGTTCTTGCCATTTTTCCTGGAGCTGCCTTGCCGCAAAGATCATGTCAATGGTTCCACGCTCTTTTCTGAAGCCGCACTGACTTTCTGGTAGTAGACCATGTTCTATGTGTTGCATGAGCCGATTTAGTAGGATGCGTGCAAGGATTTTCCCAGCAATAGAAAGAAGAGATATCCCTCTATGGTTGTATGGCATTCTTCTGTAATGGGAGTAAGTATAACAACGTGCAGACGTGAAAAAGAAAAGAAAAAGAAATATTGTTTCATAGGATACTTATTTTATACAATACAGACGTTACTTCAAAAAAGAAGAAGATTACGTCCTACGCATCATGCATTCAGTCATGCTTATTAACCAATGACTTAAATTCTGCCAAGTCACTGGTTTTCCTGGCTAGCTCAGGCAATCCATTCCATGCTATTTGTACTGTTGTATAGATAAGCCGATATTTTTATTTTTAGCGGCCCCCGTAAGGGGAAAAGCCGCTATTAGGTTTGTGCAAAATGTCCGTCTGTCACACTTAGTGCGCCAAAACTAGAAGAGATACGAAAAATATTTTTTCACCATTAAATGCGGCTTGAAAAGTTTATGTGCAACGGCTACTTTTAAATTTCTAAAAGCAAACCGTTTAATTTATGAAATTAATTATGCAAGCGATTTTTTAATAACAAAACACCAATCTAAAACAATTACGTAAATGTAAGGGAGGAAATGTTACTATAAGAAATGCTCTGGAATAATGGATATCACGCACATTCTTTAAAATGAACTTTTAGCAGCGACTTTCGTGTACTAGCGTAAAGCCCGGCAATGACATAATTCTAAACTAATTTCTTAAACTTTTTTAAAAATCAGATTTTTTAAACAAATTGTTCAGTGCCCCCATTAGAATGAAAGAAGCATATTTTTGTGCGTTTTGTCTGTTGGTTGGTCTGTCCGTCACGGTTAGATAAAAAAAAACAACACTAAAGGCTTTTGAAAATATGATTTAACCTTTACTGTTATTTCAGAAATATTGCGATAGTTTAATGATGGGAGCATGCAGGAATTGAGCCAAGGACCAACGATAAATCCGAACTACAGTCTAGTGCGCAAACATCAAGATAAGGCAGGTTTATACCCTGCTCGCCCTCTTCCGTCGTCCAGCGAGAAGTTAATTATTTTCAACTTAGATGGAACATCCGAAACATTTTGCGAATAGGCGGATCTGACAGGGATTCGACTCCCACGGGGGCGCCTCTGAGTTTGTGTATCACACAAACTCTCTTTGTAATCTTATTTATTTTATTTTTGAGTTTCTTGTTGCAAATTTATTGGCTTTTTCCCTACACGGAAGTGACGACTGTGTCAGGCGAATAGCAGACGACAGTGAGATAACAATCGCAAAGACCCAGAGGGAGAGCAATGACACGGGGGTGGGGGGGGGCCCGGGCAAGAGTACTATCACTGACATCTGTAACAGAATGTGTCCTGGAAAGGGATGACATAAAGAGAGATGGTGTTTTCTTTGTTGACTACGAATGTCACAGACATATATAATAGTGTGACATGCCTATTGTAAGGAACAGTATTGCGACGTGAAGTAGGCACTGAAACAAAGGCATGGGCTTAACTTTTTAGAGCGTTTTAATAAATGGGTGGCTGCCCGATCGTGCGGTACTGTTGTTTCTTAAGCTTTGAAGGAACAACGAAACAAACTCTACCGTATGCCTAGTTCATTCTGTCGGAGGAAAAGCTCCACTCATATGACTCTCGATCACAAACTCATTTAGGCGTCAACTCCCGAGTTTGGCATTGGATTTCTTTTCTTAAGACCTGATCTCTATAGCTAACTCCTAAAGTGTGTCTTAGCCATATTTTACTGAACCACGTTGAGTCTTGTCTCAACGTTGGCAGATGACTTTCATGTGTTGCATGCATATGTTGCTATTAGGGTGTACGATTGTGCTAAGATGGTGGATTTATGTCTCAAGTCCAATAGCTTATCTTGTCCAAATAGCTTGCAACCTGTGGAACATTTTCATAGCCTTTTCTATTCGGCACGCTATATCATATAGGCATTTCCAAGGCATATAGGCATTCCCA
>JADKLZ010019686.1:10961564-10973787 GCA_021533235.1 Biomphalaria straminea
TCATTTTTAGCGGCCCCCTTAAGGGGAAAAAGCCGCTATTAGGTTTGTGCAAAATGTCCGTCTGTCCGTCTGTCACACTCAGGGCGCCGAAACTAGAAGAGATACGAAAAATATTTTTTCATCATTAAATGCGGCTTGAAACGTTTAGGTGCAACGTCTACTTTTAGTTTTCTAAAAGCAAACCGTTTAATTTATACAAATTATTATGCAAGCGATTTTTTTATAATAAAACACCAATTGTGAAGCAATTAGGTAAATGTAAGGGAGGAAATGTTACTAGAAAAAATGCTCTTGGCATGTAGATATCACGCACATTTTTTAAAATGACTTTCTGTCTGTCTGTCCGTCTGTCCGTCTGTCAGACTCAGAGCGCCAAAACTAGAAGAGATACGAAAAATATTATTTCACCATTAAATGCGGCTTGAAAAGTTTAGGTGCAACGGCTACTTTTAGTTTTCTAAAAGCAAACCGTTTAATTTATAAAATTAATTATGCAAGCGATTTTTTAATAACAAAACACCAATTCTAAAACAATTACGTAAATGTAAGGGAGGAAATGTTACTATAAGAAATGCTTCTAACATGCAGATATCATGCACATTTTTTAAAATGAGCTTTTAGCAGCGGCTTTCGTGTACTAGCGTAAAGCCCGGAAATGACATAATTCTAAACTAATTTCTTAAATTTTTTAAAAAATCAGATTTAAAAAAAAATTGTTTAGTGCCCCCATTAGAATAAAACAAGCATATTTTTGTGCGTTTTGTCTGTTGGTTGGTCCGTCCGTCACGGTTAGAAAAAAACACTAAAGGCTTTTGAAAATATGGTTTAACCTTTACTGTTCTTTCAGAAATATTGCGATAGTTTAAGGATGGGAGCATACAGGAATTGAGCCAGGGACTTTGAAGGAACATCCGAAACATCTTGCGAATAGGCGGATCTGACAGGGATCCGACTCCGACGGGGGCCGCCTCTGAGTTTGTGTATCACACAAACTATCTTTGTAATCTTGTTTTTTTTTTAAATTAACAAATACGAACATATGAAACCTTGGAATCGTAAATTTTATCAAAGAAGATCTCCTTATGGTTAATAATCTTGTTTCATATACGCCAATGGGTTTCTTAAACTGCAAAGTTTGCATACTGGCTTAATGAAATTACTCTGTTCTTCTCTGTACCTAGAATCTAGGGGTTTGCTCAAGCTGATGAAGGCCTGTTAAATGTTCTGTTTGGCCCTTATTTTGATTCTTTACCCTAACTCGCTTTCCTTATACTAGAACAGTAACCCTTGATCAGGTTCAAACAATCTAATGAGTATCTAGAATCCGGCGGTTTCTCTTAAGCAATATAGTTCCCATTTATGGCCAGATTAAGGGAGGGCAGGTGGGGGCTAGAGCCCTGGACTTCAACAAGAAATGTACCTCTGTAGAAACTTTAATTTTTTTTATAAAAAATTTTTTTTCGCATTGATAAGTGTATCTATATTAAAACTTTCGAAAAATTGTAGGGGGCTCCACTAAATCCTGCCCCCCTTGAGGCCTCCACATATTTAAATCCGGCCCTGGTCCCTTCACCTTCTTACTATTAGCTTTTTACTTTTGCCTTTGACTTTTTTCCTATGTACTAGTTGAGTTACCGCTGAACATGATCTCAACAGTGTAATAACTTACAATCTCTCACTCATAAACTAATAAGAAAATCACTGTCAAATGAAATGTAATTGATCAACTTGATCACGTGTCTTCCTTATTAGCTTATCAAGTGAAGTCTATAAATAGCTTTCTTGTTGAATAACAATACTTGATACAAATAAGTCGCCAGAAAACTTACCCGGTTACAGGAGGCGGTTCTGGAAGCTCTTTGTCGAATCCTTCTTTACCCACAAGCCAGTACGTGTTGTGTAGACCTTTACCCTGCAAACAATGTGTACAAGTTCGGTTCAGAAATGAAACACAGAAATACTTGGGGAGTTTGATTGGGACAATTTGTTGGGAGGTGTGTGTGTGTGTGTGGATGTGGAAAAAATCGTTTAGTGGGGTCCTCTTTGAAGGGCCGCTTTCACAATGTACCTGTTATTATTTCACTGCATATCATTAAGACATTTATGACCATTTCCCCCCTGCTTTCTATTTCAACATCGAAAGTCGACCTTTCCTTTTCTACTTTGTAGATGTTAGTGTTTAGAGTTGTAACATTAAACTAAAATAAAGTGTCTATTTCAATGTAGTAGTGGGGTCACAAGGTTACGGTTAGCTATTGGTGTCATCACTATTCCCAATCACTATTTTTTTCCCACAAAATACTTTGTTCGAAATAAAAACTATCTCTACTTAAGTATCTAGCAGCGTTTATTTTTAAAAAGAATAATTGAATTGCTTAAAAGAACGAGCTTTTTTCCCCAACTCCCGCTGTATTGCCTGGATTTATGTTACCGATGACAGATTAGGCTTTGATGTTATTAAAGCGAAAAACAAATGTCGGCTTAGAGATTAAAGCCTTACTCCATTGGCCTCCTTCATTCGTAGAACGACTATGGTTCATCTCGCACACTTCCTCGTGTGGCTGTGGAGCCCTATTTTGGAGAGACACTCCCGTCCACAAGTATCGCAGGTAAAGGTGGTCTTCGCTACAGTGGTAGAGGAGCTGGCCAGTTTCCGCGTTGTCCGCTTTTCTTCCAGAGCTGAGGACCATGCTCTTTCGCTGTCCATAGCTTTCTTGGTCACTGTCTCTCTCCATCTGGTGCGGTCTAGAGCTATGTCTTCCCACTGGTCAGTATTGATGTTCACTGATTTGAGGTCACGTTTTATTACATCTATGTAACGGAGGTGGGGGCGACCAGTTTTTCTTGAGCCAGTCGCAAGTTGTCCGTAGAGGATGACTTTCGGTATACGATTGTCCTCCATCCGGCGAACATGTCCAAGCCAGCGCAGGCGGCGTTGTCTGAGGGCTGTAAAGATGCTGGGAATACCTGTTTGTGCAAGGATCTCTGTATTGCACACTTTTTCTTTCCTTATTACAATGACTAAATCATTCAAGCTGGGCTACCATAGTGCTTTTGGAAAGATGGAACCCATCAAATAAATAAATAGAAACCATGATCTCTAGAAGTGAGTTCCTTTACCTTGAGTTCTGTCTGTCCCCTATATTCTGTGATGTATCCACCCAACACATCCAGAGCTAATTTACATGTTTCAGAGATGTGGATTCTAAAGGCTGAGAATACAGAATAAAAGCAGAAAAGTTTCAAACAATTGAGTGCACTATAATGTTAACGTTTAAGTTTTCAGATTGAGACTCATTAAAGCAGTGCTTCTCAAAGTTTTAATTAAAACACCCGACCCCCCATTCAAAAAAATATGTCGCTAACACTTATATTCTTGGGGGGGGGGGGGATTGGGGGAGCGCTGCAAGCTTCACACAGATGTCGGAGTCTTGGTAACAAATGATTTCCTGCATGCTAAGCTGTGGAAATGCATTATACTGAGGTCTAGTGAGGGAAATTTGTCCTCGTTAAAATAGCTCAGGTCAAATATAGGTTAAAAAAGGGAGACCAGAACAGCCATTGCTAAAACATAAGGTCACCTGTCTTCGAAACTTTTTGTAGCGGCACTGTTTTGGTCGGAAAATACAACAGAGCTATGGAACTGATTTGGAAGATTTTAAGCGTTCTGGTGCGAATTAAATGCTAAGCCTCGCGATTAAAGTCGATTTTATTGCAGACTACTGTCGCGAAAAATGTGAAAATAGGTCTGTTATATAATATATATTTTTAAAACATTGGAAACAATGTTCATTTGTTCTTTTTATTTGGTCAATTAAAAAAAATATAGAGTTATAACTACCTGCTCCGGTAGATTCCATTCTAGAAGCTGTGTTGACTGTGTCTCCAAACAGACAAAATCTGGGCATCGTCAGTCCAACAACACCAGCCACACAGGAACCTAAAAGAGGGAATGTCAATAGCAAATAATTACAATAAAATATTTCCATTATAAGAATAAAGCTGAGTTTATGTGATACGTACGTACACACAAATATGTTGACATGTACGTAACAACGCAACAAACTTGGTAAATAATGTGATGTCATTCAGAGTATAAATCATATAACTAGGAAGCCAAGGTATTGACCTTTATAAAGACATTTATTAGTTATGTGTATGTAAAGTTAATATATTTGCCTAAAGACAGAGCTTATTCTGAGGAGTAACTCCATAGATTAACCTGCATCAATACCTTCATTGATAACTTCTATGTAAATAGCCCCATTTATCTGAATGCTAGTGGAAAGCATAAACCTGCGGGTGTTGCTTAGAAGATTCCTTTACGAAGCTCGAAAGTAGTTGTTCAATGCTTTTAACGTACAATTAAAAAAATCTAAACAACCGTTAGAAAGACCTAAAAATTGACCTTTAGAAAACTTTTCAGTAAGACCCAAACACTCAACCCTTAGAAAGACTTAAACAAACAAATCTTTAAAAAGACAAACGCATAAACCTTTACAAAAACGTAAACAATTAAACTATAAAAAGATCTAAAGAATGTACCTGACAAAAACTTATGCATTCACTTGTAGCCAGACTTACCTGTATGCAGTCCTATTCTAAGTCGTAATGGTACCTGTGGCATATGTCGGATAGTAAACTTTCCACATTGACTCAGCAGCACCAAGGCTAAAGTACCAATCTCTCCAGCGTGCCTGTTACCATTCCTGATGGGCAGACCACTCACCACCATGTAGGCGTCACCAATGGTCTCCACCTGGTCAGAACAAGGATAATTTCAAACGACTTTTTATAGATCGATTAAAATGATTTTATTATAAATATTTTAAAATTTCTAGTGTGTATTTCTGGAGATAATGGCTGTTATATAAGTATGTGGTGAGTTGAACTGTTACATGTGTAGGATATCAAACGTTGTCCAGCCAGTATAGTGATTTTATAATTGTATAAGATATTATTTGAACCGTGCTCCCATATTCTTTCCCTCTCTCTCTCTCTCTCTCTCTCTCTCTCTCTCTCTCTTTATCTCTCTCTCTCGTAGAAGCAGTCAGACGCAAGCAGTAGCGTAGCTAAGGGAGGGGGAGGGAGGGGGAGCTTTTGAAAATCCCCCAAATGGGTGTCCAAAATTAGTTTGTAAATACATAAATTAATATATTTGATTGACAAATAGTTTTTGAACATTTATGGATTAAATTTATAAGAAAGACTAAATCTTGATCTAGGTCTATCAGTACGTTGAATTTGTAGACATTTTAAAAATAGTTTTCCGACAGAGAAAAGTTAAAGTTAGTTTTACATTTTAAAATGCAAATCTTTAATAGATTTGTTGCCGATTTATTTTCCTCTTAAAAGAGATCAAACATGTGCTTGAAGCAAAAACAAGAATATATTACTCTCTTTGTTGCCACAAACAGGGGCGTCCTTAGCAGTGCGCAGGCCCTGGCCGAGTGTCATGTGCGGGGGCCCTGAGCTGTAAGGATAAACTATATATACCGTACCACATCACGCTAACCGGCTAATCCCTCTCTAACGATGTAACAATAACAAGACAGTATGTCCGCCTTAACGCTGTGGGCCTTCCTTATTTTTGTTACAAAACATAGAACATTGCGTAGCCATTGTTGGCTTACTGTTGGCCGCGCTAAGTGCAATATATACTGTATTGTAATTGTTGTACATAAAGAAAAATCTTTCAAATTAAAAAAAGTTTAAAAAATACTCCCATGGCCATAACCTATTGGGAATAAAAAACACAAAGGCGGATGCAACCAATCCAGATATATTTTTTTTTCATATATAAACATCGACATCCAATCGGATTTTAAAAGGACAATATGTGGTGATCAAGTTTCTGACAATAAAATCTCCGATCGCGTGGCCCTTCTCAAGCACGGGGCCTGGGGCCACCTGGCAAGCTTTTCATTCTCCTGAGATAAACCCAACAATTGTCTCCTTTTTTGTAACTGTACATGAATTGTTCAACTTTTTTTTTCCAAATTAACCACAGAGATCCTTCCTTTTGAAGTTATTATCACATCCTTACTTTTAAAGTTCTTAAGACTGATATCTACTAGGAACTTTAACAGTTCGACCACTTCTGGTTGTCTTGACTGGCAGAACAGGTTCTCTAGACTCTAGACGTTGGTCTATAGCTGTCTGTTTCGTTTATTCTAACAGTTTACCGTTCGTTGCCTTCATCGGTATCATAGTACCCAAAGATATCTTCATCAAAACTCTTGTTAAAAAAACGTTGATTTCTTCTGTATGTTTTGCCATCGTTTGTTTATGATGTAGGATCTGGGTGAGGAATGTTTTTTTTTATGACAACTGCTCTCTGCAAAGTTTGTCCAAGACTACGAACTCTCACTTTCTCTCCGACAGAGTAATCTTTAGGTAGTCTTTCTTACTTA
Organism: Biomphalaria straminea; assembly: GCA_021533235.1. NCBI lineage: Eukaryota > Metazoa > Mollusca > Gastropoda > Planorbidae > Biomphalaria > Biomphalaria straminea. The sequence goes on from JADKLZ010019686.1 coordinate 10,967,978, forward strand.
TGCGTCGTATTTCACTTTGCTTTTCATCTGTCGTTCGTTGAGTAATGTCTCTGCATTTTCAGTTACCGATGGTTTCAATAGTTTGGGATCAGTTGGATAATGTGCCTGTGTCTTCTACTCATCAGCAATTGTGATGCTTATCGGAGTATTTCTATACTCGAGCATAGCAAGATATGGATCCTTTCCACTTTTACTTTGCGTGAATCCTTTTGCTTTCGCACAAAACATAAACACTAAATAAATTGAAACACATTCATGCTTTCTGAAATACGATGATAAACGGACGAAGCTGATCACCCAATCCAACGAAAGAGCAAAAGAAGGTAGTAAATACTATGGATTCCCTGTAATCAAAACAACCAGAAGAAAGAAAAGACTTTATGGGGAGTTGTGTTCTAATGTAGGACTGTCAATAGAGCTGCAATTCAAACGTGTTGCGACAGAAGTGCTGGACAGATTTCATATAGGGATGAAGGACAGATTACAAAGGCTGGAAAAAACTTGAAACCTTTTGGGCTTTTTCTTGAACCAAGACCCTTGTTGGATGATGACACGCTTAGGACACACTGTTACTTTTTCATGTTCGTATGATGAAATAAATGGCAAATCTCTTGTTCAATGATGTCATTGACGTACAAGCAGTTATCATAAACAAACCAGTAATACAATCCACAATAGACATATTGCGGAAATAGGCTTCATATGGTAATTAGGCATACGTGTTCTCAAACCTTGCAACCTCCTCCGAAAAACCGCTATCTCAGGCCACTTCCATTGCGTCATTCTCAAAGCTCAAGTTCATCAAAAACTATCCCAGGAGCACATTGACGCAAGAAAGGCTTATCATGGCTTTAATGTCAGTGAAGTCACAAATACTAGAAAGTATTGATGTAGATGATCTTATAGATGTCTTTGCTGCACAGAATGCACGACATAAAGCGATATGAATTGAGATTTGTCACGTGTGCATTATTTAGCTAATAAACAACAGTATTATTCATTAAAAGAGTCTTAATGATTATTTTTTTTTAAGTTTACTGATATACTGAACCGATTTGATCTTGGACTTATATAATTTTGCGTACATTATGCATGTCATATGTCGAATGTCAAAATGCAAGGGGCCCCAAAACAGGTCGATCCCCCGGGCCCCCGAATCCCTAGCTACGCCCCTGGACGCAAGTATGCTTACCATTACTTGTTTCGGTAAGAAAAAAACAACAACTAGAACACCCACAAAGGGAACCAACCTCATAAATACCAATAGTACCGGAAGTGCCCGGGTAATGGCCCTTGAAGAAACGTTATCACAGTTCACAATCGTTGTATTGGTGGTTATTTTCGGTTACCACAAAGATTTATAATTTTATATGTATAATGAATGTTCAAAGATTTATAATTATATGAATGTCCACTTAGTTCCTTGAAGTATCACATAATTAATACGATTGATACTTTTTTCCATGGGTTCTCAACCTGTGGATCGCGACCCTTTGGGGGGGGGGGCCGTTTGACGATTTGCCAGGGGTCGCCTAAGAACATCGAAAATATGGATTGTTATTGTCTAATCTTTTATTCTATGTGTGTGTGGGAGAGGATGTCGCGGCAGAGTGGGGGATTGTAAAAAGGGGTCGCCGAGCATAAAAGGTTGAGAACCGCTGCTCTTTTCTATCACATTTATAATTAATAAAATAAAAAAAGAAGTTGTCAGAGACAGACATGTGTTCACGACACGTTACCAACTTATGGTATGCAACTCTCCTGGCTTCCCTTTGTGTTCTTCAAATATGAATCGTACAATTGATAATGATTAGTGCGGTCACATCTAATCCAGGACCGTTACAAGTAATGCTCACAGTCTTCACGCTGCACGACATACTTCTTATCGTTTGCTTGAACTCGAAGAGCAGAAATAAGTATTTACGTGTGGAACAACACAGGGACAAGTTTATACCAGTGAAGACAACATCGATCGAACCCAATTTTAAATGAACACAAAGAACCTATTAAATTAGGTTTCAGTAACAGTTTCACTAAGTGCTAGGGTTACTGTTAGGCTAAGAGGTTAGACTCAGTGCTAGGCTAATTGTTTAGACTAGGTTCTAGGGTAACTGTTAGTAGGGTAACTTTTAGACTAGGTGCTAGAGTAACTGTCAGGCTAAGTGCTAGGCTAACTGTTAAGAAAAAGTGCTAGACTAACAAGCTAAGTGCCAGAGTAGCTGATAGAGTATATGTTAGGCTGTTAGGTTAACCTTTAGGCTAGGTGCTAGGCTAACTGCTTAGTGCTAGGGTAGCTATTAAGATAAATGCTAGTGTAATTATTAGCTGTTCTTACACATCTGACAGCCCAAGTGCCTACCTTGTAAACATCGTGGTCATTGATGGTGGCATCAAACATGGTGTACAGGTCATTCAGTAGGTCTACCACTTGCATAGGTGTGGACATGGCAGAGATGGTGGTGAAGCCGACGATGTCCGAGAAGTAGATGGTCACCTCGTCAAAACACTCGGCCTCTACGTTCCTGCCCATCTTCAAACTCTCAGCGACTGTCCTGGGGTTTATAAAGGGTAAAGTTCACATGCCAATCCTAAAGGGTAAAGTGCATATGTTATGGTTAAACAAGTTAACAAGGAAGTCCAGTATCTTGTAGTCAATCTTGTAGTGTGAAGCATACATTAGCTAATACAGTAAGTGGTAATGGCTATAAGCACAGCACTATCCATAAAAACTTCCAATTACATTCATCTCAAATAGCCTCAGATAATCAGTCCAACAACTGGCCTTCACGAGTGGCTCAGATATTGGGCCTGTTTTGGAACTTTAATCACTAACAGGAGAAAGGGCAAAGGTGAAAATCTGGTGTCTAAACCAATAAGCGTCAGGCAGGAGGTTTTTTTAAGCCTTGCTGGCTACCCACAAAAATCAGGAGCTAGTGACTCTTAGGCAGCTTGCAGCACACAGAGCTAGATTCTGTCAGAGCCTGTCACGCCGCTGATCCCAAACTGTATCGGTACTTGACGTTCCTTTGGATACATCAGCTGCGCGGAGAGGGGAGAACTGCTGTGTGGCTGACATCGTTCTGACCAAAGCTAATGCTCAGGCATTCCATATCATCTCTATGATATGATCAATAGTTTCTTCGCGACTGAAGGAGGCAATATTATTATTTTAGTGATGTATAATTAAGCCATATCACAAGGTCCTCAAGGCCAGCAATTAACTTCCTTCTGGGAACGCCAACAGGAGAAAGAAGATGAGGTAGACAGAGAAAGAAGATGAGGTAGACAGAGAAAGAAGATGAGGTAGACAGAGAAAGAAGATGAGGTAGACAGAGAAAGAAGACGAGGTAGACAGAGAAAGAAGATGGGAAGACAACATAAATGAATGGACGGGACTGTCAGTTAAAAGAGATTCTGTCCAAGTCAAAAAAATAAAGTGGAATGGAGAAAGACGGTAGACCAGTGGCGTAGCTACCAATGTGCGGGTGGTGCGGGCCGCACAGGGCACCAAGTGGTTAGGGGCCCCAAAATCTCCCCAGTGTGTATTAATTTCCCATTTCTCTGAGCTTTTCAGTAAAAACGACTGTGTGGACACGAACAAACATAAACTACTGTAATTTAAACATGAACTAACGATTTATAAACTAGTCATGTCGCTATTTTGTTTCATCTCCTTGACGGTTATCATTGAATCCAAAAAAAAAAAAAAGATGAGGCCGACATCCCGAATGATGAAAAAGAAGAAAATACTTCAATACCGCAGGTTCTAGAGACTAAAGGACAGAACACAAGCATGTCTTTAGTACACTCCTCAATAATTCATACTGAAGAAGCTGAACCATCAGACAGTGTAAACAATACAGAAAGCAGAAAACATTATTGACAACAAGGCCCAAGATTTGATTATACAAGAGACGAAAACCTGGAAGGACTACCTGAAGAGAATCTTGGACATCATTCGTTTTCTCTCAAAGCTAAATCTGGCACTGCGTGGGCATATCGAGCGAGCTGAAGAAGTGTTGGAAGTGCAAAATCAAGGCAATTTCTTGGAGTTAGTAAAATTACTATCAAAGTAAGATCCACTCTTGAGGGAGCATGTGCTTTGAACTAAATTTGATCCAGACAGAATACACACTTGTCTCCACAAATGCAAAATAAATTTATTACAATTTATTACAATATTGGGGGATCACGTTAAAAAACAAATCATACGGCAAGTAAAACAAGCCAAATATTTCTCTATTTTTTTGACAGTAGAGATGACATCTTAAAGCTTGATCAAACTTCCTCAAATTTCCGGTTCGTTGTCATGGATAATGACGGGGTCCAGATTCGTGAGTCTTTTATTGACTCCATCGACACAAGGACAAGCATGCTGCTGGAATCACTGAGATGTTTCTAGAGAAATTGCGTTCTGATGGCTTGGACATAATGTTCTGCAGGAGTCAAGGCCATGATAATGCTGCTGTTATGAAATATCAAAACTACGGTGTCCAAAAACGTATTCTAGAAGTCAATCCCAAAGCACTATTCATTGCCTGCTCAAACCATTCTCTTAATTTAGTAGGAATTCGAGCTGCTGAAGCTGAAGTCAATTCGGTAACATTTCTTAGTACACTGGACCGCTTACACGCCTTTTTTCTCAACTTCAACACACCGCTGGGATATCCCAATCAAAATTACCGGAACAAGCCTTAAACGTTTAGTTGAGACCCGCTGCAGCGCCAGAGCAGAAGCTGTCAAGATGGTTAGGGATACATTTTCTAAAATTATAGAAACAGGAGACATTAACTAGCAGAGATGAAAATTCATCGACAAGATCTGAAGCAGGTGAATTATTAGTTGCTATTCAGTCTTTTAAATATTCTCACCTATCTTGGATTTAGGGCTCGTGTATTAACTAAAATTAATGATGTGCAAGTAGTAATCGAGAGGACATCGCTGAAGCCAGCATTACCTTTGCCAAAAGAGTCTGCTCAGATCTGAGAATCAGTACAGAACATCAAAAACGTATTGACCATAAAAAAAAAAGATATCTAGTGAGAAACGTCACGACTCTGTACATACACACAAAGAAGAGCTACGAAAGGAAATTTATTCTACCTTGGACAGGATTGTTCAAGTAATAATCACCCGATTCGAGCAACTACATGATGTAGCAGATATGTATGAATTTTTGTCCATTGAAAAAGAGCTGGTGGAAAAAAATTGATTTCGATAAAATTATTGATACTTTTGCCAGAAGAAAGCGCCTAAAGTTCACTTGTAGTATGTTTATGTAAGATGGATTTTGTTTTGAATTAACAATATTTGATTAATGAATACATATTATATTGAACAAAAAAAGTAAGGCTTTGCAATATTATTATTTAGTTATTTTTGGCGGGGGGGACACACCAAAATGGGTACCGCACCAGGCCTCATATAGTCTAGCTACGCCACTGCGGTAGACCAAGGGTATTGTAGACCTGAACACTGACCTGAGCCGTCGTAACATATGGGCAGTGTAGACCAATGGCTAGTCGCCGCGTTACATGTTGCGATGTTACAGGTCAGTGTTGGGGCATAGTATAACAACTGGTCTTGGTTCAACAGACTAAGGGATCGATAATGGTCAAGGTATTGTAAAGCATATGGCTAACTCACGGAGGTAACATCCTAAACAGTAACTGGTCAGTCTTCTTTTTCTCCTCCTCTAGTTGCATTGTCCTCTCGGCCACGATGTCCTCCAGATCAGTGGAGTATTTTTCCAACATTTTAAACATAGTGTCCACAATGTTGGCCTTCCTGAAAGTCAAGAAATCTAGTTT
>JADKLZ010019686.1:10984788-11000773 GCA_021533235.1 Biomphalaria straminea
AGCACTTTAAATATGACTTATTGTAGACATTCTGTTAGCCCTTTTAGTACTGAAAGTATGACACTGTAGACAGTTAGTCCTTTTAGCACTTTAAATATGACTTATTGTAGACATTCTGTTAGCCTTTTAGCACTTTAAATATGACTTATTGTAGACATTCTGTTAGCCCTTTTAGCACTTTAAATATGACTTATTGTAGACATTCTGTTAGCCCTTTTAGCACTTTAAATATGACTTATTGTAGACATTTCGTTAGCCCTTTTAGCACTCTCAGCATGTCCCTATAGTGCTATTGAATGGTGTTCCATTTGCTTAAATAGCGAAGATTAAAAAATGCATTTTTCATTGACAAGAAATCTATTTCCTGCAAATTTACATTTCCTCTTTCCTAAACAAGAAATCTATTTACTGCAAATTTACATTTCATCTTTCCTAAACAAGAGATCTATTTACTCCTAAATCTACAAATGCTCTTTCCTAACCAATCAAAAGTCAAGTCTGCTTCGTGTTTCTGGTTAAGATGATTGTTTAAAGAGTGTAATTCTTTCACTTGGATACCTCCCCGCGGAATCCCGCAACAACGTATAGGAAAATGAGCCCTTTTGGTGTCTTCCGCATTCTTTGTATTGAAACATGTATTGATATCGTTTGGATGTAGACTATACGACTGAAGTAGCTTGTCAGATTTCGAGGTCTCGAATAAATCAAGCATAGAGAGCTGGAAATGGCTGTAATTAAGGCATCGGGTTTTCCCTAAGACAAACTTATAGATTTGTATATGTTATGGCACAAAGACTCCCTGACTACCGGTATGTGTAGAGTCTAAAGCAGTGGTTCCCAAACTTCCATATCTCGTGGACCCCTTGACACGTTTTCTGGTTTTCCGTGGACCCCCTGTTTAAGTTATATTGAATTTTTGAAAATTCATCAATTTCAAATTACACATTTTGTTTAAATAATTTCCAACCAGTGACATGAGGAGTGAAAAAGTAATTTAAAACTACATTTTAAGTTCAATTTGATATTTTTACAATAAATTTATTATCGACATTGAAATTTAAACCCTTTATGTAACAGTTAATATGTATCGTTAACTATCACTACACACATTGGAAACTTTTTGTTTATAATGGTTTGCAAGCTCGACCTCCATTGCTATGGAGATTATTTTTCATATTGAGATATTTTGTTTTAGTAAAAAATTTCACAAAGAGCTGTTTCTCGTGGATTTCTTGAGCCATAATAATTTGAATTAAAAAAAAAATACATCATTACCAGACAAGGCTGATTCGGCCAGCAGTATAGAGAAATATATTGTTTGCAGAAATATGTTGTTTGCAAAGACATACATTAGAAGAAATAAATATTTAGCTATATTCCAACAGAGCTTAAGAATTTAGCGAACTCTCTACAATACCATTGCCCTAATAGAGTTTTCATGGATTGTTATCAGAAAAGCCACCACAAACGAAGGAGCTGGAATACATATTGAATGGCCCAATGGAGAAAAAAATAAAAAATTAAGATCATTATAACTAATGAGCTCTATGACAACCACAGAGAAGAAATAGGAGCACTACATCATAAAAAATGGCACATTAACACTCAGCTGTTTGACAAGGTAGTAATGAAGTTCAATTTCAAATACTTAACGCTGTACAGTCTACATTTCTTTTTGTTAAAGTTATAACTCGACAAAACTACACTATGCAAATATAGTTATTAAATTAAATAAAACATTTTTTCACACATACATCACGCACTAAAAAATTCTTTGTGCTGAGAATTAGTTCTGCTGTAATGTGGTCCTCTCCTGGTGCTTTGTGATTTAACTGATGAATGTTCTTGTCATTTTCTCTTCACATTTGAGCAAGTAATTGCGTATTTAGTTTCTCATAAATGCGTTGATAACAAATTGAAGATATTCCTGCAATCAAGATCTACTACTGCTCCATTTGTTGCTACTGATATAATAGTTACTTTTTTTTCGAACGATTCCTTCAAAACATCAAATGTGTATTCGACTTTATTGTCAATTATCAGTTTTCACAAAACCAAACTTTGTCGTGAATTTCTTTATCCATAAATAAACGAACATGTGCCCAAAAATGCTTCATGACAGGCACAACTCGGTTCATATATAGACCTTTGAACTATTTGTTGCTTATAAGAATTCTTAGCAAACATCAGATGCAGGTCTGTGTACAAAATAGTTTTTAAAACTTCAGCGGCTGGCTAAATCATTCATTTTTTTCGCCAATTTTATGTCATTTTCATAATTTTGCAAGATATTTTAAGACACGGCAAACCATTTTTTTTTCTTAAAATGTGAAAACCAATATTTTGTCAATTGTAGATCTTTTCTCAACTTTATCATGGAGTGTTCAATAGTTTTTCAAATCTTATTAGGGTGACTTTGTCTCCAACGATCCTCCAGCTTAAGTGGTTTCATGGTGTCATTACATAAAATGTTGTTAAATAAAAGACACATAGGCAATATAAGTTCGACGAGAATAGAAGAACATTTTTTTAAAATTAACACCACCGTCTACTCTGTATTTAGATTCAGCCATGTTAAATATTAGTTATCTCTAGATTAAATTGAGCTATTTAAATGAGGTATTAAAATATGTTTTTCATTCCAATAATATGTGTAATATTTAATGGCCTAGCTATAATAAAGTATAAATAATGTATATTTGTATGATATAATAGGTGATTTCATTAATGTGAGATTTATAACTCAATTCCTTCTTAAATGAGATTCACTCTCGTGGACCCCCATTTTGATGTCGTGGACCCCCAATTTTTTTTTCACTTTCGTGGACCCCCTGGAAGTCCTCGTGGACCCCTGGGGGTCCATATGGACCACTTTGGGAATCACTGGTCTAAAGGTTAGAGTCACTAGAGCGATGTACCCAAAGATTTTGTTTATGAATTTTCCAGTTTAATTGCGGGAGGAAAATTTATTTAGTCTTTAGACAGTCCCAATTCAAGATAGCTCTCACTTTTTTTGAATAGTGTAATACCTTTTAAAATAAAATAGGTACTTATTAAATGTAACAACCGGATATCTTTTTAATTGTTTTCTCTAATTTGCTCTCTTTCATCCTCTTCCTCATCTTTTCTCTTTTTGTATTTCACCCCCCCTCTCTCTCTAATTTTATCTCTATTTTTTCTTTTTTTTCCCCGTTTTGTTTTTTTTTTTTATTTCCAAATCTTCTACTTTCCTTTGCTCTCTTTTATTCCCTCCCCTTCTCTCTCTCTCTCTCTCTCTCTCTCCCTCTTTCTGCTGCAAGCTTTAAATAATTAAATAAATGAATGAAAATATAAACAAAAATCATGTTTGTTAATTTGTTGAAGTAATTGTACAATTAAAGCTGGTGTTGTTTATAGTTTTTGTAATTTCGTAGTTAAATGAATGAAGTTACAAAGGCATATATATTGTAATAACTGATGGGAGGCAACTCAACAAGGCAACGAAATTTATTCACAGGGCATCACAACATCTATCTTTAGCACAGTCTTTTCACATCGGCTCTCGACGTGGACGGAAATCTTTCTTCTTCCTAATGTCAAATCTTCCCTAGTCTGGTTTCTAAAAGTGAGCAGCTTCTGTACTAGCCTTGATGGCGGTGCGAATGTCATATTTATAACTATACTAGACAGATATTACCCGCTGCCCGCGGGTCTTAACTTGTGTATTGCTGATGTAGTCACTGGTATAGTGCATTAGAAACAATTTAAGAAAATAATAAGTAAAGCGAATGCGTGAATTCACGCTTAAAATTGGAATGTTAATTTGATTAAAATATGAAATGAATGAACTATAAATAGTATGTTCATGTGTTAAAGCATAAAACATGTCTTTGCGAAGAGAAGTTCTATAATCTTAGAGTTGAATTAGAGTTTTAGACCTACATCTAGGAATAGAGAGATGAGCTATCTTTCGGTTATCATGTCTAATGAAAGAATATGCGTCAGGATATCTACATTTGTAGATATAAGGAACGAATTTATGTAAAATGCTTTTGAAACACAATTTGAAGGTTAATTTTATTACATAATGAAATCAATAGACTTTATTTTGTATTTTCATGTGTCAAAGTAAAAAAAAAACTATAAGTGTACAGTTTAGTTCTTAAAATTATATCTAGATCTAAATCCTTTCGATCTTTTCTCAACATTGTAAACAAAGAGTAGATCCATAAAATACTATAGCTGTAATAGAGTTGATCAACTTTTTTTTCAGTGTCTTAAGTTGGTTTTAGGCTACAATATATACACTACGGTCTAAGTTTGTACCCAAGGAACATTTCTGACAAGTTTTATCAAGATTGGTCAAGCGGTTTTGATTTCTTTTCGGCTCATACATACATACATACCCCTCACACACACATTTTACTTTATATATTAGACTTATAAAATACAGATAAAATATATGAAACAACAAAATGAAAGAATATTCCAGATTTGTATTATATTAATGTGTTAGATAAGATAAGATAAGATAAGATAAGATAATTTTATTGATCCAAACTAATGGAAATTCAGTTTGACTACAATTGACAACCTCAGCATAACTACTGTACAAAAACAATGTTGATGAAAATTTCGAACAACATTCACATACAAACACACATGTACATTCACAACCAGCGCTTTATGAATTTGACTTCTATGTGCTTCTCGGTTACAGCTGACCTCGTAACACTCTGACCGAAAGTGGAACAAAGGAGTTTTTAAATCTTTCAGTTTTAGTCTTAATGGAAAGGAGGCGACCACTTCGTAACGCCTCTTTCATTCTCCTATAGCATTTTCGTTGCGCTTTTGTCCATTGTCACAAGATGTGTCTGTCTTGTGATGCCGGGGATTCTATCTTGAACTTAAAACAACGTTGAATAAAAACGATCTAGGATTCACAAATGAATAATTCTTTGTTGAAAACTAAACTCAGGAAACTTTATTTAAATTTAACGTAATTACAGCTTGTGCAATTCCTGACGCTAACTCTTTCAAAAAAAGTCTTTTTATTTTAAATTAACCAATAGATTTCAATTCTAGAAGTCTCTAGGCAAGCTATAAATAGATCCCGGGCAAAACCCGTACAGTAAAGGACCCAGATTCTAGGTTTTACTAAGTGGCCTTACTAAATAATGAAATACATAAATAAACCTAGAATGGCATATGTGACATCCAATTTCTTTTGTGGACGTGTAGGGGGAAGGAGACATCTGGATTCCTGTTCTTTCCTTATGTACTCAGCAAACAACTCAGCTCGAGCCCAATCAAAGATTTCTAGTCTATATGGAGGTTCAACCTCAAAGTCTCTCAGTTGAGTAGCCAAATGTTTTTTTTTTCACTTAACCCATATTTAGGATACATCTTAAGTAGGAATCTCGAGATATGAAGCAAGAAGAGTGACCAGGGCGAAAGAGCGCCAAACCAACAAAAAGCCGAGAGAAGAAGCAGACCCAATCCACCCATGCCACGTATGCAGCCGGCTTTTTAAAGCGAGGATTGGATTTACAGTCATTTTCTAGTCCATAGGAGATGAGAAATGTGCTCGTCTTCGACTACGAAGGAAGAGTTATATATGTAGGAAATATTAAACTATCAACGATAGAAACATTCTTGGTTTCAACAAGAAATCTATGATACGGTTTTCATTCAGATATTTTCAGACATTATTCTCATTTCGAGATCTAATAGATTCGTCTCGCTAAGAGAATATTTAAAATTTTGAATTTATTTATAGGAGCAAAATATCATCTTGAACAGCTTTACGAATTCAAATAACCAAAAAAAAAAGCTGAAATGAAATCTCTTTTAATCACACTGGCTTGCAAAGACTCTAAAACACATTAAAAATAGTTTTTGGATTTAAACAAGATTTAGATCAATAGATGCAGATATTTTCTGGAATGCAAAGAATCAGATAAGCCTCCAAACTATTTTTGTATACTTCCTAGTACTGGACACGTCTTCTGCCAGAATTTCCGATTTTTTTCCTTCCGGGTTAAAGCGTCACGCCAAAGAGACGTCACTATCGTTATCACCCTTGATGTTGATAAGGTTGCGTGAATATATGGCGACACTTCACAAGGGGAAGCACTTACCTATTGACTCAAGAGATCGATTCTTTAGAAATAGTTCGAATAGGATTTGTTTGTTTCTTAAAGCTTCTATTCAGCACGATGATAATCTTTGCGATACGTTTAATTTACATTTTTAAAACACTTTTTATTTATTTTTATAAAGCTTATATCAACTCAGTCTGTCTGTCTGTCTGTCTGTATGTTTGTATAACTATCTGTTTGTCTAGTGGAAATTGTGTACACTTCATTTCTACCTCACTTGTTCTCGGATCAAGTTGAAAGTTCAAACACAAACAAAACATGAAATATTAAATATTTGAAAACGTTATTTCTCCCTCTCGCAGTCTCCCATCAAGTTGATCCTTTAAACAATTATTTATTGGACCTAACAAAATAATTACACATAACAATCAACCATAACTAGTCAACTAATTATAGTTATTAATTATTTTGTTTGATATCAAATAGGGGAAGTGACATCAACTTTATTGATACATATAGTTTTAAGGGAAGAGTTCTTCCCTTTTTGATAAGCTTTTGTTATTGTTTACAGGATTTTTTCCCCTTTCAAACCTTGTGGTCTATAGGGCAGATGATGAAAAGGTCATCTGTTTCTGTCTACGGTTAACGAGGGTGTCATGTGGCCAGCACAATGATCAATCGCCTTTACTTTTCCCCAACTAATGTCAGCACCCATTAGAGCTAAGTGGACTTAGAGGCACCCGTCCTTCAATTAGGCATACTAAATTTAGAGACCCGAACAAAACTTTAGGCCCGAAACCCTTCTATAGAACAAAAACTATTTGGAGAACTGCCAGATCTGGAAACAACTGCGCAGTTCATCTCATATTACTGATCTGAATCCTCCAACATGTAAAAAAAGAGCGAAGAAGAAGAACAGATGTATGTGTACCCAAATAGTGTGAGCAGCAGCAAAGTTTTTTTGAAGTGTGGAATCTCAGCTTCTGGCACCCATAAGACTCCCATGCAAGTACTGACTGGAGCTTCTCTTTGCCTAGAGTGCCCTAGAGTTATGTCCTCTGGAGCTTCTGCGCAAAATGGTGAGCTGATGTTATTGTAAACTGGTTCTTGAAGCCTTAAAATTTGCTTTTACTACTTGCGCAATTAAGGAATCTAAATAAGTGTTGTACTTTTAACCATTTCTCTAGGAATAATTTCACCTTTTAGCAAAGGAAAATGACAAAACTTGTTTTCTTTAGCTTGCTTGTAGAAAAGGGAAAGCCTTGTTTGAAAAGATTAAACATGCATTTACATTTCATATGCAAATAACTTATTATAATTATGAAACACATAAAATCTGTCTTCCACTCTTCATTAACACTATTGGTAACAAAGTCACAGTTAATGTTCTCCCCTTAATGTGGGCAAACCTAATTTCTGTGGGTGTGGGCGGGCCGCATAAAGCACTCCGGCGGGCCGCATGTGGCCCTTGGGCCGTAATTTGCCCACCCCTGGTTTAGGGGAAACAGATAGTCTCTAAACTTACTATAATTATCCATTGAGAGATTCTCTATTCATATTTCAAGTCTGCATCGGTAACTCCATCTAACTGGCGAGGATAGTTGTATTGACTTTTAGAAACAGTTTCTTTCTTTAGTTACATTCTCTCCTAGAGCTAGGTTTTTTTTGTAGCTTAACAGTACTATTGATTTACACATTCGCTTATTTTACATAATTATTATTATTATTATTTTTGTAAGGCATTGCCTGTTTTGAGATTTGAAGCACACAAATACAAAGCAAGATGACTTTGAAAGAAATGAAAGAAACAATAAATGACACACTTGCAATGACATGTTCTGTCTGCTTGATGACTTGGTTGTCTTGTAAACAAACATTTTTCTCTGCACCCACCCCACCCCCCACAAACAAACAAACACACACACACACCACACACACACACACACACAAAACACACACGCACACACACCCTCTCCCACCCCCCCATACCCAGTTTTCTGAATAGACTTGCATTGAAAGATTGACATAAATTCATCTTTTATTCTAGGTCAAACAATGCATTTAGCCAGAATAAAAAAAAATGAAAGCGGCAGTTACTCAGAATTTAAAAATAGCTCTTCTCTACCTGTGTGTTTTTGTTGTTTTTTATTGACGATATATTTAGACAGACTGTTATATTGAACTGAGTTGGTTTGGTCGAATTGTAAGATTTGTGAGATTTAACTCATCGTCAAGAGTCATCCTACTAGGGGGGGAGCTAGAAGAAAGGGTCGTCCAAAGAAAAGTGGCTGGACAATGTCTAACAAACGGCTGACCTCTTCCATGATATTCTGCTAAGAGCAACTGTGATAATGTCATATTTAGCAGCTTGTGGAAGGCGTTCAATAATAAAATAGAAGTAAAGTATTTGTTTTAAAAAACAAACAATTTATCTACGTAGGTGCACACATTTTTGGTTATGCAGAAAAGGCCGTGTATAAAAAATGATAACAAATTTCTAAATTGTACATATTTTTTTAAATAATGTTTTAAAAAAATCTCAATATCTATGAGAATCTCTCTGATTGTTCATATAACATAGATTATGCTATCACAAACACTCGCAATCCAATTAACCTATCTAAGTAAACGTGAAAATGATACATATTTCACAGAATCGATTAGTACTGGTAAGTTATATATACATATATATATATATATATAAACTCAATGTCAATGTCAAATGTCAACGATAAAGAGAAATGATTTGTGTCGGAGTTTTATAATTTTTTTTTCGACCATAAAAATTAATGTTTGTAATAAGGTCTAAATATAAATATCATTGTGATTGAACTTTTTCGTAAAGAAGCTAAACAAACATTAGAGTCTTTAATTGAGTAGGGCCTATATGCTGGGATACCTCAGACGCAGAGTTCGTTCAAGATATATATTTTGTAGTTCTCTAGCCAAATTTATATTAATTTTTCCTTACAAATCCAAAACAATTATAACTGTCACATTGACATGTCCATAATAGGACAAACGAGCTACATCGTTCAGTTTCTAAGAAAATCGTTAGAGCTATTTTCGAGATCAGTGTCCGTCTAGGTTTTCGAAGAAGTTTCCATGTAGGTATGAGTTCGAGGTATTGTTATAAAGTCTGCAGTGCTAAATAGTGCACACACATAATCAAATATGTATAGAAGAATGATTTTGTTAAGATACCTATATTTTGTACTCCGTATCCAGTTATCTATTTATAGTTGGTTCGTCATTAGTGTAATTCTCTAATAATAGAAACATCGACTCTTATCGACTCTATGACAATCTCTAGGAAGTTCCGTGTTCAATGAACCACCCAGACTCTATGGAATCCATAGCTTATAAATTTCTATGTTAAATGGAATATTAACAAATGAACACAAGAAACATTACATCATATAAATATACAGTTTTATATTCATATTCTATAGTAAATCAGTGGACCAAAGCATCCTGTTCCAATTCCTTACTCCCCCCCCATCCCCAAGTCTCATGTGACCAACTTCTTCACTAGCGTTATACTTCATATGAATTGTTTTCTGGATACAAAGGGAAATTACCAGGAATGACACGCGCCAATTAATTTGGAATGTGCATTCGTATGTGTGTGTATGTGAGTGTGTGTGTTTCATAAAGATTTACACTAAAGTGTTGAGGGTTGGAACAATGGTCTTCCACACAGCAGTGCCTCCCCCTCTCCTCTCGTCTATCTAAGGCAGTGATTCCCAAACCAAGCTGACTTCAAGGTAAACTTCAAATAATAACGTTTATTTACAGAATGGGCCACAGTCTAGTCCAGGGGTCTCAAACTCATATCAGCATGTGGGCCGCACCACAAAAAGAGAATATTAAATATTAAATTTTACGAACAATACTGTCACTGCAGTTGAATGATAAAATAAAGTTTTTATAATTATTAATTACATTTAGTGTAGTTTATTACATGCACAGACAGTTTAGTTTACTAAAATAAGTTGACGTTGTCACTAATAAAAAAGCAGAAACTGTAGTTCCCTCCCCCAAAAAAAAAAATACAAAAAAAAAACACTTTAATTACAAGGAATATTGCAGATGGCTCGTCACTCAAGTTTCTGTTTATTCAGCTCAGAGCGTTTGGCAGAGACCAGACCATCGACGTTAGGCCTGAAGTCACCTGTGTAGTGGCCGCAAGGTTGCTCTCAGATGTTCATCACCCTTTGGGTCAGGATTTCGTTATTTTACCATCACAAAAGAGATACAATACACCGATAGCAAAGACAAACAGACACAAAAACTCTTTTGTTCCTCTGGCAATCAGATCATTAAATAGATTAATAGAACCAATCTATTGTAAACTTTTCATATGTAATTGTGAGTGAGTCTGGTGTGAATGTACATTTTTTTAAAATAATGTTTTGTTTTGTATAATGCACACATTGTAAGACAAATTTCCTTACGGACAATAAAGATTATTATTATTATTATCAGTCAGTCTTGATCGTTATGCTGTTTTGTTGATCTTCATTCTGGAGAAAAACTGTTCGCAAACGTACGTACTCCCAAACATCGTTAGAACTCTAGCAGCTGCGCAGAATAACTTTGAAAACTTCTCTCTGGGAAGAAACTGGTAGAAATCTGAAACTCCAATATCAGCGTATTTTTCCTTTAGTACAGTGTAACACTGCAGATCCAATAGTTCCATCTGGACCTCCTCTGGTACGTTTTTCCCATCCAATGCGAAAGAAGTAGCAACAAGGAAAACTGTGGTTCGAGAGCAGTGAATAGCTGAAAGCGTTGTTGAAAATCTTCCAACCGTGATTCAACCGTTATGCTCAGTAGAAAACTGAAATGAGCCAGATTTGATGCAGTCAAACATCACGATAATCAGCTGCTTTATGCCCTGTAGTTGTGAAATGAGTGCATAGAGATGTCATTAAGAAAAGCAAGATCCGACAAAACACTGGGTGACTGAAGTATGTCTCTGTCTTTCATTGCCATGACCAATGCTATTTCCTGTCTCCGTTAAAAAAATGCAGCACTTTCCACGACTCAACCATCTGACTTCCGTATGATACAGCACCTCTCCGTATTCCGTTTCTAAGTCAGCTAGAAATGACACAAACTGTCTGTGGTTGAGATCCCGTCCAGGTATGAAGTTCAATGTCTTCACAACATCAATCAAGTTCTTCATTTGTTGACTTTTGCCACAGAGTGCTTCTTGGTGTAGAATGCAGTGTATGGCTGCGAAAGGTCCCGCCAAGCTGAGCTTGGCAGATTCCGTTTCTCTACCATCAATCCAACAACACCAACCTTCTCTGAACTAATTGCTGGTGCATTGTGCGTTCATTGTCAGTAGAAAAAAAGTGCGTAATTCTCAATAAACTAAACTAGCTATCTAACACTAAGTAATGCGTCCCGTTGCATGACGAATACTTAGATGTCACCCAGAGCGCAACGGTTTTAGGCACTACAGCTTTAGAAACATGCTGGAGAACAAAGGAATCAAGTTGGTACTAACAATATGGTATCACAGAACAAAACTTTAGCTGGATAGGACACACAAGCTCTTTTGAAGTGGGAGTGAGAAGAAGAAAAGCTTAAGGCAGAACCAGATGAACTGTCACATATGTTTCATTCGCAAATTTTGAAAAATCAGCAGTATTGGAGAGATATTCTGAAGCTTGTAGTAGTGGCCTATGTCCCAGACGGGATCGCCGTATTCTCAGGGGCGTCCTAAGCATTGCGCGGGGCCCTGGGCGAGTGTCATGTGCGGGGCCCTGAACCGTAAGGATAAACTATATATACCGTACCACATCACGCTAACCGGCAAATCCGTCTCTAACAGGACTGACAAAAGGAGTCAATATAAAGCTTCTGAAAAAAAGGGCAACTTGGCAGTCTGCAACAACTGGTGGGGTTTTACTCTCCTCTCTGTCCTAACAGAAATTTAAGTGTTCAGTCATTCTGTTAACAATGCACTGCCCCCCCCCCCCCCAAGAGGTTTTTGTACTTCTGCTGACACCATGTCTAGGACAGTCTAGCCCTGGTGCTTTCGTGTTATTTAGCTCTGCAATGGCCACGGTAGCCTCCTCTGCAGTTGTTGGGTCTATCTTGACCTTGAGCTCATTGTCCAGAGAAGGGTCCTGGAATGTGTAAGTCATATCTGGAGATGTTTGGTTTACGGTCTTTTTAAATTGCTCTACCCATCTTGCATCCTGTTCTTCTTTCGTAAGTATTTTTTTTTAAATCATTGTATATACATATATATATATATATATACATATATATATGTTTGTATCTAATGTCAGGAAACTTGTATCTAGATATCTAGTGAAATGTAAGAAGAGTTTTGAAGTGGGATTCTTGTGCTCTAGGCGGATGAATTTCAGGGGTGTGTGAAATGTCAAGAAGTTCCATTAACCTATTTATTTGGGCCAATGGAGGACAGACACTGGGTCAGTTTGACTTTGGTAGTATGATAACAAAGCAAAACTTCAAACTGGAATTATTTACGCTCTTTTGCTTCCTGTCTCTTTCTTTTTTATTTTCTCTCTCAATTTATAATGTTTCTATTTCTTTTCTCTTTTCCATTTTCTCATTTTATTTCAATCTTTCTCTTTCGCTCTTTTTATCTTCCTTTCCAAAAGGAAAATAAAGAAAATTTTCTGACAATAAACTTTACTTAAAAGAAAATTAAAACGTAAAGAAGCGAAAGATTCAGGAACTGATTCGTGAGAGAGAGAAAGAGAGAGAAAGAGAGAGAAAGAGAGAGAAAGAGAGAAAAAGAGATTGATTTATAGAGGGATGGGGTGGAGAGGGAGGGAGAATTTGATCAGGAAATAAAAAGAGAAATAGATCATGAAAAAAAAAAAAAAGAAAGAATGAGAATCAGGTTGCCTAAAAGGGAGAGTAGCATTAGGAAAAAAAGACACAGCAAGTGACATGAAGAACTAAAAGGCAAATAGTCACAAGTATTGAGAGAGACAGGAGGCCAGGTGGCTGAGTGGTAAAGCGCTTGGCTTTTGAACCGGGGGTCTTGGGTTCGAATCCTGTTGAGGGTTGAGATTTTTATTTCGGGATCCTTGGGCGCCTCTGAGTCCACCCAGCTCTAATTGGTACCTAACATTAGTTGGGGAAAAGTAAAGGCGGTTGGTCGTTGTGCTGGCCACATGACACCCTCGTTAACCGTAGGCCACAGAAACAGATGACCTTTACATCATCTGCCCTATAGACCACAAGGTCTGAAAGGGGAACTTTACTTTACTTCTGAGAGAGACAAAATTTCAGTACAAGCGAGAAATTGATAGCGAATATGTGTGTGTGTGTGTTTAGGAGAGAGAGAGAGAGAGAGGGAGACAGAGACGGAGTGTTAGAGGTAAAGAGAAAGAGGAGAGTAAAAGAGAAGGATGGAAAGTGAAAGTGAGATTTTCTAACGAGATGAGAGAGAGAGAGAGAACGAGAAAAAGAGAGTAAGAGACAGAGAAAGAGAGACGGCGAGAGAGAGACTGTGAGAGAGCGAGAGAGATAAACTAGAAGATATAAAACCAGACAGCATGGTTGGAAATAGTTTGGTTGTCAAGATATATGCTTTCGCTGTTTTTATCACTGCCTACCTAGAAACATCATGTCGTCTAACGTCATGCTTGGTTCCTGGAACAGCCCGGCGAGTGTGGTAAAAACCTACGCAGTTTGTTCCCTCTTTAGAGATACTAGGGGCGGGAAATCCCCAAACTCTCCTGATTAATGGAATTAACTTATTCGTGGATGAAATGTTCTAGCTAATGCAATATATCCAATATACCAAAGACATGACAAATGGGAAATTTTCACTAAACATCCTATCCTATATTCTAATACGAGCATTTCTTGTAATTATTTATATGTCTAATATATATTTAGCATAGTACTATTATGTAGTGTTATAGTGTATTATGATAATACATTGTTATGCCATAAATCCAAACTTTAAAATATAAGTACATATTTATCATCATTATCTCAGCCTGCGATCCCTACGTCTGGGACATAGGCCACTACTACAAGCTTCAGAATATCTCTCCAATACTGCTGATTTTTCAAAATTTGTGACAGTTCATCTGGTTCCGCCTTAAGCTTTTCTTCTTCTAACTTCCACTTCAAAAGAGCTTCTCTTTGGTAGACTCCATCTTTCTGTTCTTTCAGTCTCTTTAAGTCTCTCAGGTTTCTTCCATTAGGTGAAACCGACGACATGTCTGCTCACTGCACTAGATGTCTTAGAAAACAGTACACGAAAAGGAAAACAAAATGGACATCCCAGGTGTAGGGAGAAGAATAGCCAATATCTAGTGAACCATGATGTCAAACTTCGTGATTTATTTTGGGTAAACCCTACTGGAAGAAATAAGCTACCTTTTAACATAACTTTTGCTCGCAGTCTGTCAGATAAAAATTCCAGGCTGGATATATCCAAAGTCTTTGTACTTAATTACAGGTTCTTCCACTTTCTGGGGAAGGTGATTTTGGAAGACTTGACTCATCACCACTTACTTCAGATGTTTTCTCTGACTGTGGTAAAAAGTATTCCCTAGAGTTTCTTCAGTACTACTTCTCTCATCAAGAGACATTTTCATTTCTTCTACTGCTGTATCTTTGTTTGAATCATTGGAATAGCCATTCTTCGATACGTTCATAGTCTCCTTTGTTTTCAGCGCTCTTATCAGGTTTCTATCCTATATAGCAAAGCAAGTTACTTCCTGAGAGTAACACGGCACGGCGATATGCAAGCTACTCCTTAAAATTGAGAGTGACAATACCCTGTGTGGAATACATGCAACAGGGTCACTAACTTATATAATAATGTGAAAAGCAAGATTGGATGACAGTGACGTAATATTTAATTAATTTAAAAACAAATTTCGGACACTCATTTGGGCCCCCCCCCCCCATCAAGCTGGGGGCCGGGGGATCTTCAAATTCTCTACCCTCCTCCCACAGTCTAGCTACGCCACTGGACGCAGCTGGTCAGAACGCAGCTTATTGTGTTGTACCTCTAATGGACATCAAGCCTGTTATCCTACTTCTATAAACAAGAACAAAGAGAAATAGTGGAATATTATAAACCTATTGATTATACTTTGAAATAGCATCTAAATAGACATTTTTTGTAAAGAGATTTGTAAAGTAGCATTCATTAAAAAAAATTCTAATAATTGGTATGAACCTTACTGAGCATAATCTCAACATTTGTTCAAAATCTGTTACTTATTTCAAGACGCTTAGAACAGAAAATAGTATACATTAGCAATACTAATAACAATTTTTAAGACAGAAGATTTTATTTTTTGTTTTTCTTAATAAGTTTAAGAAGAATAACATTTAAAAATACATTTCTTAAAAAAACTGAATACCTCCATTACACAACTTAACATAAAATAAATATTAAAAAAAAATTACAATTTGTCTTTTTTAGCTCAGCTTTTTAGACGAACGCTGCTACGCACTTGGCCACTAAAGAGGCATCGAGAGCTAAATTAAGATCTGATTTAGAATTTAAACTTAATCTATATTAGATTTACGTAAAAATATATGAGCAAAGTTTACCTGATCTATCAATACAATTTTCCCAAAGTTAAATTTAATACAAAAAACTCAGTTATCGGCAGACTACGCCATGCATTTTTTTTAAAGCCAAATTTAAATTAATTTCTTTTTACTTTGAAAATGATGACGGTTAGGGCAGAGCCTTTTCCGTGGTAATAATTCAGCTATACACATCAAATGTTAAATTTATATAAAGGTATAGGGTTAAAGCCGTTTTTGAGATCAGCGTCTACCTTCCTCCATAAAGTTGTGACTTAAATAGAGATATTTTAAATACTATACTCTTAAGCGAGCAATTCTTGTATATATATATATATATATATATA
>JADKLZ010019686.1:11001320-11012910 GCA_021533235.1 Biomphalaria straminea
GATTTTCTTTAAAATTTCAACGTATCTAAATGTTAGTGAGAAAAAAAATCTCAGCTCATTGGCCACATCGGGAAAACTCGAGTTTGACCGTTATATCGGTTTGAAAAATGTCTCATTATCGAAAAATTTATTTTGGTTTGAAGGTTTTATGAATGACATGGAGAATTTATGAATGAAAGTTTTCCAATTTATGAATGAAAGTGACGTCAAAGGAAAAAAACTTGACACCCCCTACGTCACTAGGCTCACAGCAAGAAATGAAAAAAAAAAGTACACCTCCTACGTCACTGGCTTACAGTCGTTCACTAAAGCATTTCTTTGCAACAAGTTTTATCGCGTTTGAATGAATGAATAGATAACTTTTTGCGCACCGTAGTTGAAGGTTTAAAACAGTGAACATCAATCAAGCACGTGGTTATCTGAAGACGCTCAAGTGCTTCCAAGTGTTTCTACAAATTAATCGCTTGATCCCTTTATTATAAGGCACGTTAAAATAAGAATTTGATTAATTGTATATTTTTAATTAGCTATAATGTAGGCCGAAAAGAAAGATATGGACGCCGAATCTGGAATCTGGATGTCTGCCTGGTCGAGCGGTTTGCACGCTGGACTGTCGTTTGGATTTATCGATGGTCCCGGGTTCAAACCCTGCCCGCTCCCATCCCCCGTCGTCCTGCGGGAGGTTTGGACTAGGAAGTAACTATCTTCAATTCTGAAGGAACATCCGAAACATGTAAAACAACAAACAATCTACGTCTAGATCTAGGTCTTGATTCTAGACTTACAACTAGATTCTCAGTTCTCCGTCGAAAAAACCGCCATGTTGCTCGCCGTTATTCTTCCCTAATAGCAGGAGGTTTTCGGCGTTGAAGAGATCTAATAATAATCTAATAGGTTTTCTGTTGTAATTTCTAGAAGAAAACAAATAGATCTAGACGTCTACGTCTGAGCTATAGGATTTCAGCCAGATTTCAATCGCTTTTTTTCCTAGACTAGATCTAGATGTAACAGCATTGCCAATTCCACTCTAAATTTATAGAAGACAAATATTATTATAATTTTGTTCGATCTAAATCTTTGTTTTTTTAGAAGGTCTTTTATATAGATTCATTTAGACAAACATTATTTATATAAACATAATAATTTTATTATTATTATTATTATTATTATTGACGTGAAGTTAATATTTTATTGACATAACGTTATTATTCGTAAACGCAATCATTAGTAATATCGTCAAGCTAGAAAATTCTGAGGAGCGTTTAAGGAAACTTGAGGATCTGCGACTTCGAGCTTCACATCGACTCGAAAAGGAAACCAACACACAATATTCTAAGCGGTCAACGAGTTTGCGTACGCTGCAGCCACTTTTGATTTAACTATAAACCTTAGTAAAAAACTTGGGGTTAGGGTGTGGTGACGAAAGGCCTAGAAGATATCTGAATGGAGGGATGTGTAAAAGCAGGCCATATCCTTCCATGGGCTGTAGCACCAGTAGCACCACTGGGATAGATGGATGGCAAAAGCCGGTATGAACTTCTTATGGTCTGACAGTCTGTTTGTTCTATATGTAATTGTACATGGCGATTAAATATCAAGTCTCTTAAGTCCTCCTACAGTCTAGACAGCGTAAAACTATCGTAGGCCTACTATTATTGGCTTGTAAGAAAGTCTTTGAAGTTTTCCCCAATAACGTAGAAATTTGCGTCACTCGATGTTTCGTACTAAAGCCATAATTGAATATACTAATTCCAAAATTAAATGTCTGAACGTACCAATTTACATATAGGACAAACAGAATACTAAAGAAATTTTTCGAATTAGTAGTCTTTATCCAATCGTTCATTTTCGTAATTATAAAAAAAAATCCAAAAATGACTTCGGGTATATGAAATTATTTAACCGAGCAAGGCTCGGCCACCTGATATTAATCTCTAATTAGATGAGTTACTCCTAACTTTTTGTACAGACTTCTGTGTTTGACAATCATCAGAATCTTCTTGAGCCTCGTAGGTAAATAATTAAAATATGCATTGATACAGCAATTTAAGGATTGTTATAGGTCTAAACAGAAGGATCAATGTCTCAGGAACTGACAGAAATAAAATCCTAATTAGATAGCTTTTTTTATACTTTATTAACATTGTTTTGTTATGCAGTGTAGTATAGTGTTATTGTTTGGAAATATCATAGACTATATAAATATTATATAGTCTATGGGAAATACATACACGATATTTATCATCTCTCTTAGAATTATCTTAAAATTAAATTTGGCTTACATTTTTCTCTTTTGAACACGTCTTCAGCGGGAATTACCGCAGGCGTCCCAACTGTTTTGTTTTTGTTTTGTTTGTGTATTGAGTAAATCAATAAATAGACATACCGGAACATTTTGCATACTGTCTCTTTTTTTTTTTGACATAATTAAACGTGCCCTTTTTTTATTAGCTGCTCCCGAAATCAGCTTTTTTCTGCCTGTCTGTCCGTCCGCCCTTCATGTTTACATCTTGTTGATATACATTTATTTGAAAAAAAAAGGGAGGGGTTCAGATATCCAATAAATGTAATCAATTTAAATTTAGCCATCAATGAATCAGTAGGTGAGAATTCAAACCATATCAGCCCCCGAAATTCAATGTTATAGTCGTGACAATCTATCCGGAAAATTTGTCTGTATTATGAAAAAAGCTTTAAAAAAAAAAGAAAAAAAAAAGGTTTGTTGCTCGTAAAATATAGTCATGTCTTTATTTCTTTAAAATAAACATATACTTTTTTATAACAGGGCGCCGCACCTTCGTGGAAGATCTAAAAGCAGTGGAAACAATTTGGGAACAGGCTAAAAACTATTATGGATCTAACTCCCTAGAAACAGCTTAAGCCCTATGTAACAACTTACAGGTGAGGACATCAGTGTAAGTTAACTCTCTCTTCATGTTTACCGTGGATAATATGTATATGGACTAGATTACTAAAATAATTTTTCGGGTTTTAAAAGTGTCTTTTGTGTCTTGTATAAAGAGGTTGCATTTCTTATAATCTTATACCATACCTATAATCTTATACCAAAATAAAACTTTTTCTGGTAACAAACAAAAAAAAATTGAAGGTTAATTTTAACAGGATAGTAATATACAAATAAATAATCTGAGTAATTCTTTCAAACGATGAGAATAAATACGGAGTGAAAGAGTTAATGTATAACACAATGAAGAGTGATTTCCCTTAAGTTTATCTTGCTTCCACTTTGAACTCGTTTGTCAGGATATAACATAGAAATGAAAACTAGAACATTTCTTTGTAATGATGAATGAGTTTATGCTTGCTAGACTACGCCTTGGTTTGTTACAGGCGTTTCTTCAAATAAAATTTAAAAAAAAAATTAAATTAAAAAAAACTAATATTGCCTTATTGTTCATACTTCCTGCTTACACTGAGTCAGTGGGCTGGCGTCTAATCGGATCCAAACTCTAAATAATCGTGCGTTTTACTTTTTTAAAAAAATCGGATATATTGTCCACCTTTGAAGTACAAAGGGCTTTAAGTAAAGAGAAGAACAAGAGATATTAACCAGGATCGAAATACCATACGTACTTGACGATATAGAATACATGTATTTCAATACAATGCAATCAAGGCGCTGTACAAATGTAAACAAAAAGTTAGATATAAACCATAGTTGTTCAAAAGTAAAAAGTAGTTCCCATTATGGTCAATAGGGCAGATAATGTAAATGTCATCTGATTTTGTGGCCTACTGTTAACGAGGGCGTCATGTGGCCAGCTCAACGACCAGCCTTTACTTTTCCTCATCTGATGTCAGGTACCAATTATAACTGGTTGGGCTCAGAGGCGCCCAAAGATCCAGAAATTAAAAATATCAGTCTTCACCAGGATTCGAACCCGGGACCGCTCGGCCACCGCGCCTCCAGTTGTTCAAAGCTTCGCATATATAGTGTGAAATACAATATATTATTTTGAATTAATCATAAATGTGCTCAACTGTGTAGGATATTCTTCTGGTCTTGCGACTTTTATAAATGAACGGGCGTAGACGTTTGTGTAATGCTAGCCAATATATATTTAGGAGATTATATTTAGGAAGAAAATCCTTTAGTAATATTTATTTATACGACTTTGTTATATTGCATATTGACAAGAGTCCCACTCGTAGTGGAGAACACAATTCAATCTCTGCCATATTTTTCATTATCACAAGACTTAACTCTCTTTAGAGTGATACATTTTTCATATAAAACAAATATATTTAATAACCACTAATTAATCAAATAATTGGGGGGGGGGTTAATTACAATATCTCTATTTAAGTTAACATTCGTGGAATCTGCGTGGGTGGGTGGACAGCTGATCTAAAAAAAAAACGGCTGAATTGCCTAGAAATTTAACAGTTGATGAATATCGCTGAGCTCGATGGCCACACGGGGAAAACTTTCGAGTATGTTTTATAATTTTTCAAAGTAAAAAATAAATAAATTTAAATTTGGCTGGAAACTATTTCTAGGTCTAGAGTTAGCATGTCGTAGTTCGAAATATTACCATAATTATGCGATAACTGAGTAAATTTAAAGTTACTTCATTTTTATTGAAGTCTAAACGCGTTTGCTTATTTTTTAAATTAAATTAAAATTATAGATTAAATTTAGATTCTAGTAGTAGATCTAGACTAGATGTTAAGAGTTCTTGATCCGAACTTTAGGTCTACTGTTAGATCTAGATGTCCACATAATAAACATAACATTCTTGATACGAGAAAGATTGACAGGTGAGTTGATATACCGGTAGAAAGGTAAAATGAACTAATAACATGGACGTAATCAACAGGAATATGGCGATCTGCACCACTGTCTCTCATATAACTGTCATATTACTAAATCTAAATATTACTGTCATCTAAATAAGGCAATGCTTAATATGAAAAAAATGGGGGGGGATTTTAGCGAGTTAAAAAAGAGTCATTGTACATTTCCCCCAAAGAGGCAGTGACATTACATGAAAACTATAAATGAATAAATGACAATTTTATTACTAAAAGTATTGAGGGTGTCATATGGCTATCAGAAACATACAAACATACATGCGCTCCCTGGTCATGGCCACATTTCTATATGCTTGTGAGTCTTGGACGCTGACTGCAGAGCTAGAGAGGAGGATCCTAGCAATGGAAATGAGATGCTACAGAAGGATCCTAGGCATCACATATAAAGACCGCATCACAAATCAAGAGATAAGAGACAGGGTTACGGCAGCGATCGGACCCCATGATGACCTGCTAAATACTGTGAAGAAACGAAAGCTCAAAATGTATGGCCATGTAACAAGATCTTCGGGACTCGCAAAGACCTTCCTCCAGGGAACAGTACCAGGAAAAAGAAAAAGGGCAGACAGAGAAAGCGGTGGGAAGACAACATCAAAGAATGGACAGGCCTACCATTGAACGAGGTTTTAATCAGGGCAAAGGATAGAGAGGAATGGAGAAAGATGGTCCACAAGTCTTGCTTGGTGCCCCAACGGTCCACCAGACTAAGGGATAGGTAACAGGTAACAGGTAACCCAATACAGTTGGGTGGATTCACGGGCGTCATAAAAATACATAAATTCAAAATCGCTGTCTTCATATAATTGACGTCTGGTTAAAGGACGTTCTACTGTAGGAGAAGTGCTATAATGCATTGTGCTATAAAAGTTCTGAGCTTTTGTTGGAATTTTCTGATTCTTTAGATTTTTTTTTCTTTTCCACACTTTTTAAATCCCAGCCAGGCAGAAGGTAGCTGATCATCTATATCCATGATGAATAATGTCAAACTTTAAATTTGACGTTTAATCTTAAAACGTCAGAGATGGAAGGTTAAAATACCTATACAGTCTCGGTGTCAAATTTCAGTGACCAAGGCGCATGTATTGCAAGTTTTAGTCTGTTCAGAAACCTCATAGCAGCAGTGATTTAAATTAAAAAAGCGAGAACATTTTTTTTTTCTACCGATATTATTAAACTAAAGGTACCTCTTTCAAACATTGTGGTCTGTGGGGGCAGATCCTACAAACCTCAACTTTACGACGCTTTTGAGTTCACCCAAATCTATTGGGTAAATAACGTACGCTTTAACTCTTTCTCTCCTTAATTATTTACCACATTCTGGTGGAATCAACGTTGGTATCGTCAGTTAGGAGAGAAAGAGTTAAGGTTGGTCGTTGTGCTAGCCACATTACAAACTCGCTAACCGCCCTTTCAAAGAAACACATGAACTTTACATCATATTCACAGTGAATCGCATGGCCAGAAATAGGGAAAACATTAGCGTTTAAAAAAAAACAAATTTGTAAAATATTTTTAGTTTTATTTGAAACAATTGTAATGAAATAAATAATAATACAATAAATTTTTATTATCTGTAGGTCGGAAACGGCATATAAAGGCTGTGACTGATCTGATAAGCAAGCATAACAAAATTTAAATCAACCTCTACAAGTGATCTCGACATGATTCTGGTGATAGTCATTCCATTTTGAATAGCTGTAAAAGGAAGATCAGCTTTAAGTAGGTCAGACATAATTAGGTCAAACATAAAGTAGGTCAGACAAATAGGTCAGATATAAAGTAGGTTGTTAAAAGTGAGGCTGTGAAAGAAATCAGTAATTACATATAATATTAACAGTTAATGATAGTTTGATTATATAATAAACATAATTCAGTATAATAACAACGTACGTCTTGTTATGAAAGTTTTATGCAAAAAAAAAAAAAACAAAAAACAACAACAACAAAAAACAACAACAAACTACTTTTTAAGAAATATAAACATAAGATACACTTTTTTATCAACATACACTAGTTATATATTAAATGAAATCAAAACAACTATTTATAAAATACATATAAAAAAACACAGCTAAGTCTACACATTTTAAAGTTAGAGAAAAAAAGAGAAAGAGAATTAGACAATGAAATAAATAGAAATATAGAAATGGTACAGAACTCATAGATCATAAACTTAATACATAAACAACAAAATCTTGTTGTACTATCAGTGGATCAATGTAGTCCATTAAGTTAGAGTGACTTAAATTCATGAAACAATGTATCTATTTATGTGTTACAAATTCTAGAATTCTGCAAACTAATTGACTTATTCATAAATATCATTGTAGACTAAGAAGGTTTATGGAGGGAACAGGTTGTAGAAAACAATGTATTATTCACATTTTTTATGATTGTTTTCTTCCTTCTATTTTTTTAACGCCCCCCCCAAATGATTTTTTTCCTTTTTTTTTTTTAAAGCCCCCTCCCCCTTTTTTTTTGTGTGCATGTTTTTAACAGACATGGAACAATAAGTCAATGTCATTATTTGTTTTGCTCATTATTTAATTATCTGAATATGGACATAAATAGATACAAATCTTTCTCGGTGAGAATAAACTTCCTTCTTTTGTGGGAATTTAATACAAGGATTGACATTCATTGTTTATGCTTGGCACGGCCCATTCTCTAACAGATACACTAGTCTGATTTATACATTTATACATATGTATGGCATTGCCCTTAAATGACACAGTAAGAGCTTTCGGTATAAGCCGTTGGTATGCATTAACGATCTACGAATACATCTCAGTATGATTTGATACCTTTCACAATACAATAACACGTTTTATGATGGAGTGACACATTGAGCTACTATACAAACTGACATTGTAAATATTCTATGTACACTATTTATTAGGAAAATTATAGATATAAATACAGAGAGTAAAGTCACGCTTTCGTTTATCTACTTTTTTAATTTTTTTTTTTAATAATTAAAATAAAAAGTTGTAATATTGTATCAGATGATTGTTTATACGTCAAACTGCAACAATGCATACATTCACAGGAGGCCCCAATATTGATATGGGGTAAATAGGACGACAGAGGCTTAGCTACAAATTTGGGGGACCGGTGGGCTTGACCTCTTTGGGGGCCCCTGAATTTTGCATAATATTTAATATTTAACGTAAAAAAATATTAGAACACTCATATGAGGGCCCCCACTTGATTGAGGATTTTTAAAATTCTTCACTCTCCCCCTACCCTAGCTACAGCACTACAGGAGGAGATAAAAAAAAACAACTATTGTCCTTTGAAGTATTGTTTTCTTATAGTCAAGGTGTGTTTTATTGTAAAACTGAGTTTCGAAAGGTGTACTCTCTGATCACACGTTTGAACAATACCAATCCTTCTATGTAAACATTTGCTTTATTATACGCCACTAATAAACGTTTAAAAAAAATATCACATGAATCTGATGGGAAAAAGAAACATCACAGGTAATGCTGAGTTAGAATGATTAAGACGGAACTCATTTCTCTGGTGTCTTTAAAAAAGTTATTCATTCGCAGCACTGTCAGATCAGAAGTAGTAGTTTATGAAACAGTAAGACTGGTCAATGTCTGTCGTGCATTGTCCATCCCTGGCATAGACATGCCCTCTAGGGCAGTGCCCGGTGATTTCCTTTCCGTAGGTGCATTGGATGAACTTGTTACATAGGGATTGATGAGGGAGATAAACCCCGTTTTTATCAGGAGAACAAGAGTTGTCGTTAACAGCTAAAAAAAAAAGGAAGATAAATTTTTAATTTAATTTTTAAAAAAAGTAAAAATTCATGTACAACTATATAACAGGACACCAAAGCCAAGCCCAGTGTTTCAAATGCAACTCTACATTTTCAGCCTAAAATTAAAGCCAATATGAAGAGTCTCACTTTCATCTGAATTTTAGGGTTGTATCAAAATTTACCCAGCATTATAGTAAAATTCAACACTAAAATATAGCTAGTCCAAAAGAAAAAGGTGTAATTGAAATATTTCCATACCCACCAGATTACTGACTAAATAGTGTTTACGTTTGGACAGAAAAATGGCAACACGTATTTTGAATGTTTTTAGCATCCCACAAGTAAAAAAGTAAAGTAAAAAAGTAAAGTAAAAAAGTAAAGTTAAAAATTTAAATTAAAAAAGTAAAGTAAAAAAGTAAAGTAAAAAAGTAAAGTTGCCCTTTCAGACATTGCGATCTATGGGGCATATGATGGTCATCTGTTTCTTTGGCCAACGGTTAACGATCAGGGTGTCATGTGGCCATTACAACGACTACAGCCCTTACTTTCCCCAAAAAGAGTACGGTACCCATTAGAGCAGTGTGGACTCATGGACGTCCTTAAAATCCCAAAATTAAAAATTCCAGTCTTCACCGAGATTCGATCACGCGACCTTTTGGTTTAGAAGCCAATCGCTTTACTACTCAGCTGAAGGGGTGAAAGGTCATAGAAAAGTTTCCTGCATAGTAACACGACTCCAAGAGTCAATCGAAATCTTGCTATTTAGCTCGTTTCAATTTATTTCAATAGCACATTGCATAAGGGGTAACACTAATCCCTTCTGACTCTTCATTACTGCTATACAACAACGCAATTACAAAAACATCCGTCTGCAGCTTGAGAATAATCTTCTTTACATGTCAGACACCGTCCAGCCTCATGGAATCAACAAAATACACAATTTTACTTCCAATGAAATAAGGAGAAACACTTAACCCTTTTGCAATTTATATCTGTCAGACGAAGCCGCCCCTTTTTGATTTCCCGGGCTTATACGTCAGCGCAGCCGATTTCTTGATCTGATAGAGTAGTATATATGTACTATTCATTAATATTGTAAGGGGGAATATAATTTTTTTTCTGTAACCTTCTTAACTGTCAGGCTTTACCTGGGGCGGAAGCAGTAGAGGTCACAATGTCACACAGAAGTGACGTCACATTGAAGCAGATGTTTGAGCCGCAGGAGAACACCGAGGCCGTGTTTTTGGCGCACTGGACAAACAGACGACAATCTCGTGGGTGGGGCAGGAGAGAAGGAGCTCTGCCAGCACAGGTTTCATCTGGTGGATAAGAGACACAGAATGGATCACTTACTTCATGGCGAGAGATGTATTTAAAAAAATAGCCAAAAAAAAAACGTTTAAAAGACCTGAACATATCGGCTTCTTGCAATATTCCAAACAACAATATACTTTTGTTTCATCTATAAATTGTCCTTACATGTCCCATGGTTGTATTGAATTCATGTTGTTGTTTTTTTGCATTTATGCTATCTACTAATAAATGTAAACACAAAATCCATCTGTTATACTTTCTTAATGCTACGAAATCATTGAAATGATTGGTGCTAGAGAACAATTCTATTTGGCAAGCGCAAGAGACGTGGCCTTTACGAATGAAAATGTAAACAAACATAAACGTCATTTATTCCTGTGTTCTATTAGTTCTAGAAGACCGAAATTAAATCCAAAACTCTCACATGACCTTAAGATGCTGATGGAATTATTCGTTTCGAAATACAATATGGAAGATAAAAGTGAATTCTGAATTTGTTGATCTTTATTTCCTCTTTGTGTAACCTATTCACAGCAACAAAACATTCAAACAATTCTAACATCTCAACATTGTAAAACGGCGTTGATCTTATTGATTGTTTACATACAGACAGTAGAGTGCCTTCCCTCCCCGGACATCCACCCAAAAAAAATAAAAGGATTGATTCGGGACCTTTTTTTTTAGATGAACATTAGAAGAAATATAAGTGCAATGGCTGAATGACGTCAATAGAACCCAAACACAGGGGCTGCCCTAGAGTTAAAGTTTCTTTATTATATTGTGTACAAATAGTTTCACTTTGTTTAAGTAATAATAGTAATAATAATTTAATTTATAGAGAGCTGTTAACAAAAAAAAATGTAGGCTCAGGGCGCTGTGATAACATTACAAACATAAACACGAGTGCTAAATTGACAAACTAATCTAAGAAATGTGGGTCCTAATGTTATTCTTGAATGTAATGTAGCACATGTAGCATGTTGTCTGAGATCAATGGGGCGTGAGTTCCAAACCTTTGTTCCGTGCACTGAAAAAAGCCCGCAGTGCTATATATTTCCTGGCTAGTATGACAGTCTGTTTGTTTGTTGCCAATTGAGTATTATATTATTATATTATATTATTATTATATTATATTATTATTATATTATTTTATTTTTAATAAGACAAAATAAGATCGACTTTTGTTAATTTTTATACTGTTGTTCTCACAATTTAATAAAGCAAATAGAGGTTTATGTTTCTCGAAATGGACCAGTTATTAAACAGTTGAAAGGTCTTTATAACTGAATAAGCCCACTACTCTCAAATGTCTGAACATTCGAAACAGTAACATGACATAAAATGTGTAATGTATTGTAGATTTCAAAAAATGGGTAACAATATACTCTCATAATAATACAATTTTAATTATTCTGTTATCTCCCTTGTTCTTTAAGCTTTTCTGAATAGTAAAAAAAAAAAAAAAGAACAAGGTCACAAAGACAGTTTGTGTGGAAATAAAAACTCAAGATCGGCCCCCGATAGTTTCAGATATCTAAACGGGACAGACGGACAAACCTCACAAAACTAGTAGCGTCTATTCCCCTTTCGACGGCCGCTAAAACTTAAGATGCGTGCACTAGATTTAAACTAATCGAACTGTTGACTTACTGGTCAAGACAAAGTATTCGT
>JADKLZ010019686.1:11020398-11030598 GCA_021533235.1 Biomphalaria straminea
ATATAAATAAGTGGGCCTCTAATAATAATTTGAAAGTTGTTATTTCTTTCTAAACTCAGTCTAAAATAAAGACTTACAGCTACAGTGATGCGTAGTTCCAAAATGTTTTTAAACAACCAAAGATGTGCTATTTACTAATCTAAGCAAAGGTGTCATAATTGTTGTATTATATAAGGTAGTTTATTAATGGCTATCATTAAATTATATATATTTAAATGTAGGCTACACTTAATAAGAAGAACGTAGCTTTAGATCTTATGCCTTTGTAATTTTCAGTCACCGTTTAAAGGACTTTTCTACCATTTTTTAAACTAGAAAAGTAAACATACACATATATATTCAAATACATGTACTAAATTTATAGGCATACATGGATACATTAATTAATTATTTTGTTAATAAGAAGGTAGGTATTTAATTTACAAGCACTATTCTCCTTTATTTGGTTAGAAAAATAGCAGGATATATTGCACAGTCAAAAAAATAATTACTCGAACATGGAACATAATTAGGCCTAGCCAGGAAAACCAGTGACTTGGCTGAGTTAAAGTCATTGGTTAATATGCATGACTAAATGCATGACTGGTAGGACGTAATCATCTTCTTTTTTAAAGTAACGTCTGTAATATTTAAGATAAGATAGTCATTATATAGGCTAGATCTATAATCTAGATCTACATTACAAATTACAGAAATAGATCTAGAATAGCCTATTAATCCAGACGTATAATAATTTAAAATCTTTTAGATGTAAAATCTAAGCTTTCATCCGTTTAGTAGGCCTAAATATTCTATTAAATAGATTTTATACCTCATTAACTGTCTTAACATCTACACCTTAGATATAGATATAGAATAAATATCTACATCTATAGGCCTATATAGATTATTTATCGGGAGATAAGGAGAAAGAGAAAAGAAAGAGACACTTTATGACTCTAGATCCACTATACATTATTTTCTAAATATAATCTAGATCTAAATAATAATCTAATTTCAGGATTCAACCTAAATTTAGGCTACTAGTTACTGGATCTCGTGTAGATTTAGATGTAAATCTGATCCAGAATAGATTTAAATTTTTAAATGAATAGATGGATCTAGATCAATATTTTAGTCAAGACTACAACTTGAATCTAGACCTAGATCTAGAAGATAAATTGGCAGTAGATCTGGGTCTACATTCAAGACACAGTTTTCAAATAAGTCCGTAAAAGAATTTAGACATATTATAGAATCCTTGTCTATTATTCTATTCTATTCTTAGGACTGAATGTGTTAAAGACATATCGGAAAAAATGTTTTGGCATGATTATAAATGACCCTTGTCATTAAATAAACAAAGCATTAGCGCTTAGCTTAGCCAAATGTAGGCCACAATAGGATGAAATGTAAACAATAATGGTATTTTGTATTCAATATTTTCTTTTTACATTATAAGGCTAATAAAAAAATAATGATGATTTATTTGTCGGAATTCGGACTTTGGGGAACAAAATAAAAGTGCCAATGAGGAACGGCGTACCATATGATTTTTCATTTATCTTTTTATGTTTTGCGGAACGGTTCCGCTTAATGCGAAACCGCAAGCTCATCTGCAAGTAGCACAAATAATTGCACCAGATCTAGTATAAAAAAACCCAACGTTGGAATCCCTGTGAACATATAATTTTTAGTAAGATGATCAAAAATAAAATAATTTTGTCATGATCTCTTTCTCTAAAAAAATATATCCAATTAACAGCTTGTCTGAAAATGGATGATGTTTTTAAGAATTCGTTTATAAAGAGCTAAATACCATTTTCTAATCAACACGGGTTAATCGCGCGCGTTCGAGGCGTAAAATTCTTCATTGTCTTTGTAATGTTTTTTTTTTAAATTGCAGTATGCGCAGACAGGATGCGCAAAGACCTTATTTTGAAGTCAGTGTTCCTTTAGTATAGTTCCATGGATAGCATAAATAAATATACACTGAAAAAAAGAAATAAAGGATTCAGTCCTTAACTTTGAATTAGTGAAACTAGGGATTTTTTCAGCAGAATGTTCAAATAAGCTAAAATTAAAAAAAAAAAAAGTTTCAGAACAAAAAATAAACATTATGATTAATTGACATTACAGTCACGCTAAGAGATAAAAAAAAACACAATAGTGAAAATATTGCAATACTTATATAGGTTATGGCTGAAATAGATATGAATACTTAACTTTTATACTGCTCATGCTGTATAGTACCATAGTACACTAATTTGCAAATCACAAATGTTCTCTTCATAAAAATATCTTATTGGCCAGTCTATACTTATTTATGTCTATGTGTAAAACATAAAAGAAGGCTGTGATTAGTGGCGTAGCTAAAGGGGGGGGGGAAGCTTTTGAAAATCCCCCCGGGCCCCCACTTAGGGGGGGGGGCCCAAACGGATGTCCGAAATTTGTTTGTAAATACATACATTAATATATTTGATTGACAAATAGTGTCAACAGGTGTCTTTTGTTTCAACATTTATGGATTAAATTTATAACAAAGACTAAATCTAGATTTAGGTCTATCAGTACAATGACTTTGTTGACATTTTAAAATGCAAATCTTTTATAGATTTGTTGCCGATTTATTTTCCTTTCAAAAGTGATCAGACACGTGCTTGCAGCAAAAACTAAGAATATTACTCTCGCGGGGCCCTGAGCCGTAAGGATAAACTATATATACCGTACCACATCACGCTACCCGGCTAATCCGTCTCTAACGCTGTAACAATAACAAGACAGTATGTCCGCCTTAACGCTGTGGGACTTCCTTATTTTTGTTACAAGACATAGAACAATGCGTAGCCATTGTTGGCTTATTGCATTACAATTTTTCTACATAAAGAACATTCTTTCAACTTTAAAAAAAATAAAAAATTACTCCCATGACCATAGCCTATTGGGAAAAAAAAACACATAGGCGGAAGAAAACAACCCAAATATTTATTTCGTATATTAACATCGACCTCCAATGGGATTTTCTTAGGAAAATGTGTGGTGATCAAGTTTGTTGATCCAATCGCGGGGCCCCCCTCAAGCACGGTGCCTGTGGCGGCTCCCCCACGTGCCACCTCCTAAGGCCGCTACTTTCCAAGAATAAGACTGTATGATATACAGCGAATTCCAGTAAAACAGATTAAACAGATCCAATAATTATTCTTAATAAAGCTAGAATTGTCCATTATTCGGGTTGACCAGGGTGGGGCTACAAAACAGCGTGACGCATTGGTTGAACCTATGATAACGCAGCCACAATGAGTGTCCGTCTGTCTGGCCTGCGGATACGTCTGTTAGGCATAAATCCAAAAGTAATATTTCTGAACTGTGAAAATCACTCTCTCAACCTTGCAGCTTTTCATTCTGCTGAGATTGATTCAACAATTATCAAATTATTTGGAACTGTACATGAATTGTTCAACTTTTTTTTCCAAATTAACCCAAGAGATCCTTCCTTTTATTAATTTATTATCACATACTTTCTTGTAAAGTTCTTAAGACTGATATCTACTAGGAACTTTAACAATTCGACCACTTCTGGTTGTCTTGACTGGCACAACAGGTTTTCTGGTTTATAACTGTCTGTTTCGTTTGTTCTAACAGTTTGCTGTTCGTTACCTTCATCGGTATTATAGTACAAGAGATATCTTCATCGAAACTCTTGTTCAAAAAGCGTTGATTTCCTATGTATGTTTTCCCATCGTTTATTTATGATGTAAGATCTGGGTGAGGAATTTTTTTTTTAATGAGAACTACTTTCTGCCATGTTTGTCCTAGACAAACTGTCACTTTCTCTCCGACAGAGTAATCTTTAGGCAGTCTTGCTTTTGCATCATAATTTCACTTTGCTTTTCTTCTGTCGTTCGTTGAGTAATGTCTCTGCATTTTCAGTTACCGATGGTTTCAATAGTTTGGGATCAGTTGGAATGATGTCCCTGAGTCTTCTACTCATCAGCAGTTGTTATGCTTATCTGAGTATTTCTATTCTCGAGCATAGCGAAAAATGGATCCTTCCTACTGTTGTACACCCTAAATCCTTTTGCTTTCGCACAAAACATAAACAATAAATAAATTTAAACACATTCATGCTTTCTGCCAAATGATGACAAACGGACGAAGCTGAAAACCCAATCCAACGAAAACGTAAAAGAAGGTAGTGAATACTATGGATTCCCTGTAATCAGAACAAACCAGAAGAAAGAAAAGACTTTATGGGAATTTGAGTTCTAATGTAGTACTGTCAATAGAAATGCAATTCAGCCACATAAGTGCTGGACAGATTTCACATGGGGATGAAGGACATATTTCAAAGGCTGGAAAAAAATGGATACCTTTGGGTTTCTTCTTGAACCAAAACACCTGTTGGTTGATGACACTCTTATGACAAACTGTGTTACTTTTTACTGTTTGTATGTTGAAATAAATGGCGAATCGCTTGATCAATGATGTCATTGATGTACGAGCAGTTTTCATCAACAAACCAGTAATACAATCCACAATAGACATATTGCGGAAACAGGCTCAAACCTTGCAACCTCCTCCGAATGCCGCTAACTCAGGCCACTTCTATTGCGTCATTCTCAAAGCTCAAGTTCATCATAAACTATCCCAGGAGAACAATAACACAAGAAAGGCTTATCATGGTTTTAATGTCAGTGAAGGCACAAATACTAGAAAGTATCGATGTAGATGATGTTATAGATGTCTTTGCTGCACAGAATGCACGACGTGAAGCGATATAAATTGAGGTTTGTCATTATTGAATTATTTAGCTAATAAACAACGGTTTTATTCATTAAAAGAGTCTTAAAGATTTAATGATTTTTTTTTTAAGTTTACTGATATACTAAACCAATTTGATCTTGGGCTTATATATTTTTTTGCGTACATTATATCATGTCATATGTCGAATGTCAAAATGCAAGGGGCCCCCTAAAGAGATCGATCCCCCTGGGCCCCCGAATCCCTAGCTACGCCCCTGGCTGTGATGTTATTTTCCCTCCCCCCTCCCAAAAAAAGGCGTCTTCTTGAAAGTGTGTACTATTAATACGGTCACTGAAGTTCTACTACTAGGCTTTGGTCATTAATGAATCAGAAACTCTACTTGTAGAACTTTTACCCAAAGCCTAGTAGAATTTTTTTTTAAAGGGAGTTTTGCCCCTTTCTGTTTCGGGGCGACTTACTATTCTGTGAAGTCCTGCAGGAAATGGCTCCGAGGTACTCTTCGCTTTGATGTCGTCTCCATGTTTAAAGAGGCACACAAATCGTTCGTAGCCAGGCTGTCTGTTGAAAATATAAGCATTATATAATATGAAAAAATAAGCATATTCCAGAGGTGGATGATTTTATTTCAAGTCATGTAACTGGTTCATATGGGATTGAAAAGTGATTAGAGTGGTTCTCAATTAGAACTTATCTTGGTGTAAATAAATGGAAAACTTTCATGTTTATTGTTAGCTATAGGTACCGTGCAAAAAATGTACTACAACGCGGGACAATTCTTGCTTAATTCAATTGTAAATGCTTGTAGGTTAAGCAATGTATACTTAAAACTGGGCTAAACTAGGCCAACAATGTTCCTGGACATCACTCCGTCATTATTAGGTTGTTTTCTGCGCCATTGTATACGGGCTGAGAGGTCCAAATGAACTTTATTAATATGACTTTTTTTTCTACATCATTAATAGAGAAACCTGTTTAAGTTGACAAAACTGTTTTCCAGATCTGAAATTGTCATCGCATCAAATTAGAGGCTAAACAGCATCGCAGTGAGCTCATGAGGAATTTAGTGGACTAGATTTTTTGATTAGTTCCAAAAGTTTACGTTGCTAAAATTACACAATTTTTTTTTTAATTCTGTAGAATACGTAGTCATTTTCTTTTTGATATTTTTTTAACTCCATCTAAAATATAAAAAGAAAACAAAGGAAGTATGTATGTATGTATGAATGTATGTATGTATGTCCCCGTATAGCAATCAAAACGGTTACACCGATCT
This sequence comes from Biomphalaria straminea, assembly GCA_021533235.1. Classification (NCBI taxonomy): domain Eukaryota; kingdom Metazoa; phylum Mollusca; class Gastropoda; family Planorbidae; genus Biomphalaria; species Biomphalaria straminea. Next base: position 11,026,415 of record JADKLZ010019686.1, read on the forward strand.
TGATAAACTTGGCAGAAATGTTCCTTGGGTACTAACTTAGACCTATATGTATGCATTGTAGCCCTAAAACAAACTTAAGACCCTCAAAAAAAAAAAATAAAGTTGACCAACTCTATTACAGCTATACTATTTTATGGATCTAGACCTTGTTTACAGTGTTGACATGAGAAAAGATCGAAAGGATTTAGATCTAGATCTAATTTTAAGAACACACTTTGCAATTATAGTTTTTTACTTTGACACTTACAAGTACAAAAGAAGGTCCATTGATTTCATTATTTAAAAAAATTATCCTTCAAATTTGTGTTTCAAAAGCATTTTTACATAAGTTCGTTCTTTGTATCTGCGAATTAAATATCCTGCTGAACATACTTTCATTAGACATTACCGAAAGGTTACATATCTCACTATTACTAGATCTAGGCATTTTAGGTCTAAAACTGTAATCTCACTCTAAGATGATAGAACTTTTTCTTCGCAAAGATAGTTTTAATCTTTAACACATGAACATACTAATTATATTCCATTCATTTCATATTTTAATCAAATTAACATTGAAATTTGTTTTCTATAGCATTTTTACATGATTGCAACTATTATCCTAATATCGCGTAAATTAATGTCAAGTGGCTATTTTTAGCTCCATTCATAATTTTTTTTAACGTGAATTCACGCATTCGCTTTACTTACTACATTATATTTTCTTTAAATGTTTCTAATGCACTATATCACTGACTACATTAGCAGTACGCAAATTAAGACCCGCGGGCAGCGGGTAATATCTGTCTAGTGTACCAATTAAGAAAAGCTTATCAGCTGCTACATCTATTGGGAATATCCACATGAATCGATTTGTTTCAAAGAGAAAACACGGATCGAGCTTTAATAACTTTGAAAGTATAGATAATATATAAAAGTACTAAACAGATATTACCCGCCGCCCGCGGGTCTTAACTTGCGTATTGCTGATGTAGTCACTGATATAGTGCATTAGAAACAATTAAAGGAAATAACAATGTTATAAGTAAAGCGAATGCGTGAATTCACATTCTGAAAAAAATTATGAATGGAGCTAAAAATAGCTAATTGACCTTTATTTACGCGATATTAAGATTAGAGTTGCACTCATGTAAAAATGCTAGAGGAATAGAGGAATAGAGAGATGAGTTACCTTTCGGTAATAATGTCTAATGAAAGAATATGCGTCAGGATATCTACATTCGTAGATATAAAGAACGAATTTATGTAAAAATGCTTTTGAAACACATATTTTAAGGTTAATTTTATTCAATAATGAAATCAATAGACTATAGTTTGTATTTTCACGTGTCAAAGTAAAAAAAAATTAGATCTAGATCTAAATCCTTTCGGTCTTTTCTCATGTCAACATTGTAATGTTAATGTTTCATTTACATACTATCTAGCGAGAATATATTTCCGGTAACTTTGTGAAAAAAAAGCATTTCTATAGAGTCAGGGTTAGCTTTTGGGAAGTCCCGATTTCTCATTTATTTCTTCAACATATAAACTACGGGATAGAAGACATTGCCCTTATTATTTACAAAATACCGCTTACTGATTGATCACGACATTTCATAGACTGTCGTACGTATCTGATGGAAGGAAGAAATGTATGCAGTGTCTCATACCGTACTTTGCTTAATTGCAGATTATAGGTTGCGTGCATTAACATTAAAGGTTGCAAAAAAAAAAACCTGAGGGGGGGGGGGGTACCACGGGTTGCCAAAAAAAAAATTGACCAAACTTTTTTCTTTTCTGGAGAGGGGGGGCCCGGATAAGTAAAAGTGGTACTAGAACTACAAGGCGTGTGCGTCCATGTGTTGGGGGCTACTAATGAAAGGAGGTGTTTGGGAAAAAGCTGGACGTGAAATTTCATCGTAAGAGATACACTCATTCACGGGTTTAAAAAAGTATGTTAGGTTGATCGTTTAAATGTGGCCCCCGTTCATAAAATAAAAAAAAGGAGTGTTTGGCCAAAATAAGCAATAAAAAGCCAAGGAACGAATCAAAGGACTTTGGCGATGCGAACTGATAGTAATATATGTGTGTGTGTATATATATATATATATATATATATGTATGTATCTTGTCTCCATATACAGACATGACTTACTCCAGTTCTTTCTCGGCGTGAAGGTAGAACGTGCCAGGTAAACAATCTCTGGGGACAATAAAAGTCACTTTTGGTTTGGGGTGAGTTCCTTGAGGAATGGAATAGTTCACTGAAAGTTGGAGGAGAAAAAAATATCAAAAGCTAATTTGGGTTTAAAATACGCACTGTGGGATATTTAACTAGTTTAAGAGTAAAAAATTTATTAACATAGAACAGAGCTCTTGTGGAATAGTGTTATTTTTTTAAATAAATTTAATTCTTTTTCTGTTTTGGTTTATAACCTAAGTGTGAAACTTATCTTACTGTTGGCAGGCTTGGCCATGTGTGTCACTAGCGTCTGAAAGAAAGAGAGGGAGACAAACAGGCAAAATATTAGAAATATCCTTTTAAAATAAAGAAAAAATATCTGAGGGGAAAAAACTCTACCCTTATCAACTATATAACTCAAGAATGTATAAGTTATTTCCCTTTTTCGATCTCAAACAAAATGATTAATTACCCAGAATTAATGTTGGCTTCCTTAACAATGGTCTCGGGATCTAATCTCAGTGTAGAAAGGGATTTCGAACATCGGGGATCTTTTGGGATCATTTGAATCCACCCAGCTCTAATCAGTACCTGACATTAGTTGGGAAAAGTAAAGGCGGTTGGTCGTTGTGCTGGCCACATGTCACTCTCGTAAACCGTCAGCCATATTAAACATATGACCTCTGTATCATCTGCCCTATAGATAGTAGGTTCTATAAAGAGAATTATTTGTTGAAGTGTTAAGATACAAGAACTTGTGATGGCTCGACAGTACACTAGTCTTCTAGTGTTAGAGTTAGTCATTAAAATTTCATTACCGTTTTGAGAAGTAGCAGATGGCTTGTTTTTAAACCCACAGCATTCAAAAATACGAACTAGTCGACAGTGTGCAAAGTTTTATAATATACTAGTCGACCGGCGGCATAGCATACGCCGCTATTTTCCAGGGCAGGCCTTAGGCACTGCAACATATGCGACCGGCGGCATAGCATACGCCGCTATTTTGCAGGGCAGGCCTTAGGCACTGCAACATATGCGACCACAGTGGGTCCCGCACTTTCTTTGGACCCGTGCTAAATTTTAGGTGTATAAATTATTAAATTGAACATTTTATAACATATAACAGATTTCCCGCGGCCTCTTGACGACCGGCGGCATAGCATACGCCTCTATTTTGCAGGCCTTAGGCACTGCAACATATGCGACCACAGTGGGTCTCGTGCTAATTTTTAGGTCTATAAATTATGAAATTGAACCATTTTATAAAACATAACAGATTTCCCGCGGCCTCTTGATTTACCAGGAGCTTAAAAAAATGGCTAATGGACCTTAATTTACGCGATATTAAGAATATAGCTGCACTCATCTAACAATGCTTTAGAAAAACAAATTTGAATGTTAATTTGATTAAATGGACTATAATTAGTATGTTCATGTGCTAAAGCATAAAACTATATTTGCGAATAGAAGTTCTATAATCTTCTTAGAGTTGAAATCGAGTTTTAGATTTAGATCTAGATCTAGGAATAGAGAGATGAGTTGCCTTTCGTAATCATGTCTAATGAACGAATGTGCGTAATTAAAGTACTTTGTAAAGTGAAACCTGAGAGTAGACTCTTATCTGTGTATTGTTGTTGTTCTAGTTTCAATAGTCTAACGACACAATAATGTGGAAATACGTTTAATATTATGATAATAATCTGAGAAGAAGAGATAATTATATAAACACCACTTTCATTCACAAAATAGTGCGGATTGGGATGCACCAATTTCCATTCACACCGCGTGCGTGCGCCATGGGATCTTCCCTATTTACTTGTTGCTTGCATGTTGTTGTTGTTTGACCTTTTACTTTGAGGAATATATATATAGATTTTGTGGCCATTTTAGATGGGTGACAGTCTAAGAATCACACTTTTCCGTTACTTTGCTGCTAAAGATGTTAAGCAGCAGAAGTCATGGCTAAATTTGAATAATTCGATTCGTTGCTCTACTATTTCGATTCGTTGCTCTACTATTTCGA
>JADKLZ010019686.1:11080610-11092666 GCA_021533235.1 Biomphalaria straminea
CCCGTCTTTAACCTAAATGTCTCCCTTGTGTCTAACAGATGGGCCCGGCGTTCCGGGTGGAGCTGTGGACACCAATCAGACACACACCTACAGGTTTGAAGTTCCAGTAAATATACTTGAAGGATCCTCACTGCCGTGCAAGAACTTTCTCTACACGTCCGCACACGATCCTTCTAAAGACAGGAACGCGGGACTCGTGGGGCCGCTTTTGATTTGTAGGCGGGGTTTCTTGGCCAGTAAACAAGTAAGTAGCCAGGCATGTCCGGATGTGAAACTTGTTGCAGCAGATCAAGACGTTACAATGAATGTGAAAACATAAGTTTGTCTAAGACTCTAAGTAGATCATTTGAGAAGCACATAGGAAGAACACAACTTTAGGCCCTGGGAGATTTTCTGTGTCACAAAAGGCTTATTATATCATCTGTCAATTCTTATAAACTTACACTTTCGTTATAGTCAATAGTTGAATCAATTATTTTGACAACTTTTCATTATCCTATCCAATTGAATCCCTTTCTTCACCAGGATTCGAACCCCGGGACTCCGTCTTCAAAGCCAAGCGCTTTACCACTCAGCCACCACCGTGATTTTTTATTTCAGGATCTCTAGGGCACCACTGAGTCAACTCAGCTCTAATGGGTACCAGACATTAGTTGGGGAAAGTAAATGAGGTTGGTCGTTGTGCTGGCCACATGACACCTTCGTTTACCCTTTGCCACATACAATTGAGGACCTTTACATCATCATCCCGATAGATCGCAAGGTCTGAAAGGGAAACTTAACTTACTATACTTATCAAGCTGAAATAGCACACATAAACTCTTGCTGCGTAGCTACACATCTGTTTAAAATTTTAGAAAGATTATTCAATTAGTTATTGAATTATTTATTTATTTTTTACTATTATTTGCGTTAAAGTCCAGTTTTTGTGTGTCAAGCTAAGGGGAATAGCTATTTTATTGTGTTTCTCTTATTTTATTTTTTTTTACCCTAGAATTAGTGACATTCCAATTGCACATGCACACCCCCATGCAAATGTAATATTTATTTATAATACATCTATGTTAATTAGAGTTGTTATTAAATTATAAATAATGAAATATAATGTTAAGTTTAGTTATTTTTTTAAATTTGAAGTGGGAATGTATCTTTTTAAAGTTTTTTTTCAATTTAAAGTGGGAATGTATCTTTTTAAAGTTTTTTTTTTTATACTACTTCACGTTAATGACAGATTCATTAATAAAATACTCTGTCAAGAATCGTGAATACAAAAGCTGTACACGGAAGAATGACACATTTTGTATTATTACAGAGGCGACCAAAAGAGTTTTTCATTTCGCTGTCAACTTTCGACGAGGGGAACTCACTCTATAGTGACATAAATAAAATCAAAGAACCACAACTTCGATTTAGTAAGTTTGTGCCAACATGATTCATATATAAACATCCCTTCAGATGTGACTTTAAAAATCATTTCTGATGACTTAAAAAATTTGACTAAACATCACTTCAGATATCAATTTAAATACTACTTTTACATCAGTTCGGATATTACGTTAAGTATCACTTCAGATATGACTTTAAACATTTTAAATATGACATTAAACATATCAGGCATGACTTTAAACATCACTTCAGATATGACTTTAACATCATTTGATGTGTGACACCTTCGGCCTCTAAACATGCCAATGTACCATATAACTTTAGGTATCACTTCAATCTGCAGACATCAACGGATACATCTACGGCAACTTGCCTGACCTTGACATGTGCCTGAACGAGCAGGTCATCTGGTACGTCATGTCTGTTGGATCGGAGCTGGATGTCCACACAGTCACCTTTGACGGAAACACCTTCACAGAGATGGGCACCCACAGAGACGGCAGGCACCTGGTTCCTGGGGGCACTGCTACGCTGTCCATGCTGTCAGATAATGAAGGTAGCCTTTGAATGTCTATGACTTTGTCGATGCTGCCAGGTAATAAAGGTAGCCTTTGAATGTCTATAGCTTTGTCCATGCTGCCAGGTAATGAAGGTAGCCTTTGAATGTATATAACTTTGTCCATGCTGCCAGATAATGAAAATAGCCTTTGAATGTCTATAACTTTGTCATTGCTGCCAGATAATGAAGGTAGTCTTTGAATGTCTATAATTTTGTCCATGCTGCCAGATAATGAAGGTAGCCTTTGAATGTATATAACTTTGTCCATGCTGCCAGATAATGAAGATAGCCTTTGAATGTATATAAATTTGTCATTGCTGCCAGATAATGAAGATAGCCTTTGAATGTCTATAACTTTGTCATTGCTGCCAGATAATGAAGGTAGCCTTTGAATGTCTATAACTTTGTCCATGCTGCCAGATAATGAAGGTAGCCTTTGAATGTCTATAACTTTTTCCATGCTGTCAGATAATAAAGGGAGCCTTTGAATGTCTATAACTTTGTCCATGCTGCCAGATAATGAAAGTAGCCTTTGAATGTCTATAACTTTGTATATAAGTTATAGTATAAGTTTGTATGTGTCTTGTAATGACTCAATAGAAGTTGTGTTTAATTGGGTATTTCCTTGGTGGCGAAAACAGTATATTTAAAAGCTAGAAAGGAAATAGGTTAGAGACGAATAAAAGACGAGAGACGAAGAGACTGCTTGTAGTGAATCTTGACGATGTGGACTGGGCATTGGCTATAGTTAAACGATGTCACCCACACAGCAGTTCCGCCCTCTCCACGCAGATGATGTGACAAAAGGAACGCAATATCCAATACAGTTTAGGATCAGTATCGCCGAAGGCTCTGCCAGGCTGTAGCAAGGTGTGCCACAATCTGCTTAAGGGCTACCAGCTCCTGATTTTTCCTCAGGGTTGTCTCCCGAAGCCTTTCCCGCGTTTGGGTATAGCCGCAAGGCTGCGGAGGTTTGGATTCAGAGTTTTCCTTCTCCTAGATGGGTAGCCAACCAAGGCTGACGAGACCCTCCTGCCCGAAGCTTACTGGTTTAGGCGCCAGTTGCTCGCCTTTGACCCTTCTCCTATCGGTGGTAACTGTTCCGCTAGGTTTAGCATCTGAACCACACTTGAAAGCCATTTTATAGGTAATGATGGACTTAAGACAATTGCCACTTCCGGCGTTAACAAACTTGATGAACCAACATTGATACTTATCAGTTTAACATTATTACTTATCAGTTAACATGTTACATATCAGTTAACATGTTACTTATGAGTTTAACATTGTTATTGTCCGTTAACATTGTTATTATCAGAAAACATTGTTACTTATCAGTTAACAAGTTACTTATTAGTTATTATTGTTACGTAAACGTATCAGTTTAACATTGTAATTATAAGTTAACATTGTTACTTATCAGTTTAACATTGTTATTGTCATTAAACATTGTTACTTATCAGTTAACATTGCTATTATCAGTTTAACATTGTTATTATCAGTTAACATTGTTACTTATCAGTTAACATGTTACTTATCAGTTAACATGTTACTTATCAGTTTAACATGTTACTTATTAGTTAACATTGTTACTTATCAGTTAACATGTTACTTATCAGTTAACATGTTACTTATCAGTTAAAATGTTACTTATTAGTTAATATTGTTACTTATCAGTTTAACATTGTTACTTATCAGTTTAACATTGTCATTGTCATTAAACATTGTTACTTATCAGTTAACATTGTTATTATCAGTTTAACATTGTTATTATCAGTTAACATTGTTACTTATCAGTTAACATTGTCACAGAATGACTTGTTCATAAAGTGTATTTTTTCTCGGCATGTGCCAGGGAGGTGGATGCTGTTCTCTCAGTCCAACTTAGCCCTGGACAACGGGATGTTTGCCTTCTACAACGTCTACGACTGTGGTCACGACTCCAAGCCGGTCAAGAACAAAGGTGGACAGACCAGAGAATATTTTCTATCAGCTGAGGAAGTGATGTGGGACTACACACCTTCGCCACGGAGTATCATCACGGGATCAAACCTGACCGATGAGTCTGTGTGAGTAGGTCAATGAACTAGATGTTTTTAGTCCAGCTCCTAACAATCCCTAGTTTACGAGAACGTTGTGTGGCCTATATAAAAAGAAACAGGTTTTAGGCGCAAGTACCTATTAATATATACTAGTCGACCGGCGGCATAGCATACGCCGCTATTTTCCAGGGCAGGCCTTAGGCACTGCAACATATGCGACCGCAGTGAGTCCCGCACTTTCATTGGACCCGTGCTAATTTTTTAGGTGTATAAATTATTAAATTAAGTTACATGAAGTTAATTCCTTTTTCCAGTCTATATTTATTTATGTCTATGCTAAGTCACACAAAAGTACTGCATCTTAGGAGACAAATAACACCTGAGCCGTTACTTCAAGCTTGGAAGACCATCAGTTTAGATCTCCACCACCACTAGAATGTTTATATGTTGACCTCACTTCTCCCAAGCCACATTTGAATCATTGTTTCTTCCTCTGTCTGTATAGTACAGATGTTGTACACATTTGTTTCTCCTTCTTCCCAAATAACACCTGAGCTGTTACTTCAAGCTTGGAAGACCATCAGTTTAGATCTCCTCCACCACTAGAATGTTTATATCTTGACCTCACTTCTCCCAAGCCACATCATTGTTTCTTCCTGTGTCTGTATAGTACAGATGTTGGACACATTTGTTTCTCCTTCTTCCCATTCTCGGATCAAGTTGAAACTTTGTACAATTCTTCTTTTTCCCTTACAAAACACGAATCAATTTTAAACAAAATTACCCAATTAATCAATTAGTGGTAATTAATTAATTGAGTTTAATGAAGAAATAGGAAAATAGATATTACAGTATTGAGATATATGGCTGAAAATGTGCAGTTTTTTCCATTGTACAAGCCTTGTTTTTTTATTTAGTTTTTTTTTTTATTTTGCTTGTTATTAAAGGGTTTGAGTTAAACAGTCGCTTACTGTCCACTGGGGCCTGTGGGATGCGAAATGGAATAAAAACGAGGAGGGGGGGGAAACAGAGGGACTGAGAGTTTGGGGGAAAATTAGAGGCCATGCCTAATTTAAACTTGAAATTTTAACAGAAAAAAAGCATTCGTGGAGAAAAAAGCAAATATGGATGAACACATTTGCCAATTGATCTGAAGTCACCTTATAGGTAACATAAACTATAGCTTAGGGTCCACACTTACTCCCTTCAGAAATGGTTCCATTGATATTTTCACTCCATGGAAGAGAGAGCAAAAGAGTAATCGCCTAATGTTGATTTCAAGGGGCCCCATATATCTTATAGCTTAAGGTCTTATCAAGTCTAAGTTGGTCCTGTTTGTCACAAAATGTGCTCTATCTCTTCCAAAACTGAAAGCTCTTGATCAGCCTGTAGGCTAAGTCTAGTCTACGTTCTATTTTCACCTGTAATACGTATGTTGCCTTTAATTCTTTGCTACAGAGAGGGCGGTATATTCTTGCTCCACAACGACAACTTCATAGGTCACGTGTACAAGAAGGCGGTGTTCAAGGAATACACAGACAAAACCTACAGGAAGCTAGCGAATGAGAGAAGCCTGCACATTCTTGGACCTGCAATCATGGCGGAGGTCGGGGACACCGTCAAAGTGACCTTTCGAAACAATGCTACAAGACCTTATTCTATCCATACACATGGAGTCTGGGCCAGGTAGTTCGATGTACATGACAACTGTTAAATATATATTATGATAAATTGTAAACATTTTATTATTAAGGTTGTTTTTTAAGGAACGTGTGTTCTAGGTAGATCATAGAGCGGAAAATCCAGAGTTTAAGTCTGTGGAAGCAGAGATGCTGAGTCCTCTCAATACTGACCTCTATAAGCGTCAGTCAACGTAAGGCACACTGTTGAGCAGGGAGTCAGTAGAAAAGTAAATTGTACTTCAGCTGCTTCTACTTTCTGTCTTCAGATGACCTGTCTCTACCTCCTGCTTCTACATCACCTGGCTATTTCACTTTGTTTTCTATTTCTATATCACCTATATCACTCTTATTCACCTGTCACTGTATCACCTGTCTCTACTTCACCTGTCTTTACTTCACCTGTCTCTACATCACCTGTCTCTATTTCACCTGTCTTTGTATCACCTGTCTTTGTATCACCTGTCTTTACTTCACATGTCTCTGTATCACCTGTCTTTACTTAACTTGTCTCTGTATCACCTGTCTCTGTATCACCTATCTCTGTATCACCTGTCTCTGTATCACCTGTCTGTGCTTCACATGTCTCTGTATCATCTGTCTCTATATCACCTATCTCTATATCACGTATCTCTGTATCACCTGTCTCTGTATCACCTGTCTCTGTATCACCTGTCTATGCTTCACCTGTCTCTGTATCACCTTCTCTACTTCACCTGTCTTCACTTCACCAGTCTTTACTTCACCAGTCTTTACTTCACCTGTCTTTACTTCACCAGTCTTTACTTCACCAGTCTTTACTTCACCAGTCTTTACTTCACCAGTCTTTACTTCACCTGTCTCTACATCACCTATGAAACAGGCAACTTTTTTTTTCATTTATATATACATCACGTACATTAAAAGCTTTTTTTGTACCTAATATTTTACAAGTTTACAAACGTTTAATTTCAGTACGTTTATCTTTCCTAAGATTGAAACCCCGATACTTTAGGAATATTGTTTTGAGATAGGAAATTATATATATATTATATTATTATGCGGAAGAATATGCAGGTCGCAACTGGGTTAACGTTTTCATCTGAAACACTGCACTCATCATTAATCTTCGGAATCGCTTGGCTTCCGAACCTCAAGTCCTGGGTTCGAATCTCGGTGAAGACTGGTATTTTGAGCTTCGTGATTTTTAAGGCGCCCTGAGTTCACCCTACTCTGATGGGTACCTGTCTTTCGTTTGGGAAAATTAAAGGTGGTGGGTCGTTGTACTGGCCACATAACACCCTTGTCGTTAACCGTAGGCCAAAGAAAGAGATGACCTTGACATCATCTGCCCTATAGATCTCAAAGTCTGAAAGGAGAACTTTACTTTTAATACGTTTTACATTTAGAAGTCACAAATGTTGTTATGTATATAATATGTGAACGTGTTTGATTAGGATTTGACACTTCATTTTCTCACTCAACAGTCAGGAAAATAGTGGTGTGAACTACGGGTCTGCCTCTGGCGTTCTACCTGGTCGGACATTTCAGTATGTTTGGCAGCTGACCGAGAGGTCCGGTCCGGGTCCTAATGACCCTAACTGTATTCCCTGGCTGTATTATTCATCTGTGGACCCCATCAAGGACACTAACACGGGTCTTTTAGGCCCACTCATTGTTTGCAGGTAGGCTATTTTGTTTTTATGCCCATGGTATTAGAAGCTTAGAGCAGCGTTATTCAAACTGTGGGTCTTCCTGGTGGGGGGGGGGGGAGCAAGAGGTCTTCTCAAGATGTTGGGCAAGGGATCCTCTCTATGGGTGGGGCTCGAGATGGTCAATTTATTTTCAAGGGGCAAGGTAAAAAAAGCAGTAATGGTACAGCATTAACGCTGACCTTCTTGATGGATGCAGGGGGAATCCTCTGCCCTTCTAAAACTGTCTCCAGTAAGACCCTTTCAGGGCACATTAACATTTACAAATGTAAACATTATCAACGAAACACTACTTCCAAAAAAAAAAAGATAAGATGGAGTAATGGACTACTAAACATTTAATAAATAAATTTGGAATTCTAATACATTTTGTGTTTCTTTTTATTACATTCTAAAAGCCCTCCCAGACCCACTGTGAGAGCCAAAAGCACTCTCCAGGGTCTTCAACTAGCTAAAGGTTGAGGGTCGCGAAATCCCTTTCTTTTAGTAAGTCGCCAAGTTCAAAAGTTTGAGAAATACATTCTTTTATTCTCTTGACACTTCTATCTTTCCCCCTTTCACGTTCTCTCTCTCTCTCTCTCTCTTCCTTCTACTTTTCTCTTTTTTTCTATACACCTCTATTTCTCTCTCCTACGCCCTCCCCCCCCCTTTCCTCTTCTCTTCTCTTTTCAGTTCTTTCTTCCAGTGTTTCTAATATTCCCACGAAAGCAAATGTTATTAGATCTATATATTTCTAATGCTCCATTTTTTCTTCTACAGGAAAGGGACTTTGGGTGTCAATGGCAAGCGTAGGGATATCGATAAGGAACTATTTATCTTCATGTCTGTGATGAATGAGAATTTAAGTTGGTATCTAGAAGACAATATCAAAACATTCGCACCAGCTCGCGTAGGGGCAAACTATCAGTAAGTCATTGTTCAAATTATAAATTATCATTAAGAAAAAAAAATGGTGTCTAGCGTCCCTATGTGACCTATTTCATTAGCCCAAGTTGTAATGTACAAAACGAAACAATGTAGACAAGAGTTTACAATGTATTTTTTGCTTCCTCTTTGTCTTTCTCTCATCAATCTATCTTTCTATCTTCTTATCTTATATGTTACAGACGTTACTTCAAAATAAGAAGATCATTACGTATCTATTTATCTATCTTCTCGAAGTCGAGAAAGAATGACAGTCCCTTCCTAACAGTAACTCGTGATTTCTTTGTGACTTGTATTTTTATTATACCTCTTAACAAAGCTGATATCTGTCTGGTCAAAAGTTTGTACACGTTATTTCTCCCAACACCCAATCGCGGGTCGAATTGAAATTTTACACACTTTCTTTTACCTGACAAAACAAGAATCAATAAGAAATAAGTTAACCAATTAGTTAATTAACTATGTGGTAATTCATTATTTGATTTGGTATCTCGAACAAGGGAAAGAAAACTTACTTGACTGAAATGGTGTTATAAGCTGTGCAAAATTTTAGCTTGATTCGAGATTGGGTGTCGGAGAAATAACATGTACAATATTCTGAAATTCTGGCCAAACAGACACAAAGACAGACAGAGTTGGTATAAGCTTTGTAAAAACAATTGGTAACAATATTTGTAAAGCTCAGAGTTATTTTTTGTTTGACAAAATCTATTACAAATTTAATGACACAACTGATCCAAACTAATTGATACAACTACGCTTAATATACGTTATGTTCTTAAGAAAGTATTTTATATGTTTATATAAGCCAATTAGGAGGCGCGGTGGCCGAGAGGTAAAGCCCCTGTCTTCTACACCGGGGGTCCCGGGTTCGAATCCTGGTGAAAACTTTGATTTTTTTTTTCGGGATCCTTGGGCGCCTCTGAGTCCACCCAGCGTTAATTGGTACCTGACACTAGTTGGGGAACAGTAAATGCGGTTGGTTGTTGTGCTGGCCACATGACTCCCTCATTAGGCGTAGACCTTTACATCATCTGCCCTATAGATCACAAGGTCTGAAAGGAAATTTACATTTTTTCTATGTGCCACTTACTGAAATACATTGTCGTTAGTTGCACTTACATATTAAACGTCACAACTTTAAAGATGTTCATGTTTCTGGGTTTTAGTTAGGCCTCTAGCTTGATATCCTCCTAAGATAAACTGCTTACTCTGAAAAGTTTAGGGATTTTGGTTCGTTAACTGTCACGGTAACGCGACAACGAAAGTCAAAGGACAGATGAGGATATATTTGGGTTTTTCACACTATTTTCGTGTTTGTTTACAGAGCCGACAGTGAGTTTGAGGAAAGTAATAAAATGCATTCTATTAATGGACGGCTACATGGCAACAATCAAGGTTTGGTGATAGAATATGGTCAGAAAGTCGTTTGGTACATGATGTCGCTAGGAGCAGAGGTAATTTGATTACTAAGGCAAAATGTGTTTATATCTAGTTGTATCAACCAAGCTGCCCATTATTTTAAAAAAAACACCAATATTATTTCAATAGTGGAACAATGTCAATGTAGACTATGAGACTGTTCTTGGTCAATGTTTTTAGATGCTTTTGCTCCGTTTCGATTCATTTATTTTGGTAACTGCTACTTTTTATATTGACCTATATCTCACTCTATCTCCATACCTACTAAATATACATATGATCTTTTGTCAATATTAAATATTTGCCTATTGGATCTTTTGTCCATATTAAACATTTATCTATTGAATCTTTTGCCCATATTGACCATATGCCTATTAGATCTTTTGTCCATATTAATCAAATAACTGAAACCTGTTGGTCGCTATTTGCATAAGGCCTACTTGGTGAAATTCACAAATGCACAAAATCATTACTTCAACAGATTTTAACAAAGTTTTGCTAACGAAGCTTATAACAAACATAGATCTATCTAAAAAAAAATGCCACAGATGGCCCATATAAGGAGATAATGAATCATGAACTTCAAAAATGCATTTTCAATGAAAAATCTGTTTTCCGGCATATTAGCATTGCCTACATTAACCATTTGATCGTTGGCCTTTGTGTATATTAACCATTTGATGTTTTGCCCATTTGAACCCTATGTTCGTTTGACAATTTCTTCATATTAACCATTTAATATTTTTTTCCGTATTGACCATATGCCCACTTGATCTTTTGTATATATTGACCATTTGACATTTTTTGTGTGGGTCAAAACGTTTAACTTTGTCGATGTGTACAAGATTTCGTCATTTTCTTTATGTGGACAATATGTCCATTTCTGAATATATTCATGTTCTTGTCTCTAGCCATAGACAGAAACGATATTTTCTATTTTCAATCAGATTGATCTCCACACAATCCATCTTCACGGCCACACCTTTGTCCACTCCAGTGAAAAGCACCGCGATGACGTTATCCAGATGTTCCCTGGTATGGCCGAAGCAGTTGAGATGGTCGCTGACAATCCTGGCACCTGGCTACTCCACTGTCACGTCATAGACCACATCTTCGCTGGCATGGAGACAGTTTACACAGTCTTGGAACCCGGTCAGCACCGTTACTAGCGAATCTCCCGTCATGTTCTGGATTGAAGCTCAGACCATCGTGTTTTAGATTTAAAAAATTAAAGGGGAATTGGTGAAGCGAGGAGTGATGTTATTCTAAATTCACAAAATCGATGTTTGTTTTTAACTATTGTAGCAACAACAAAAAAATTGGCCTTTTGAACACACCCAAAAAACAATGGAATCTATAGTAAATTTAAGCTTTTCAACAAACTTTTGTGAATTTTTCTGTATATCATCATAGGACAAAGTAAATATTTTGAAATATCTGGATCTGCTGTTAACTGCTATTCTTTCTTAATTATTTAGCAGACATTGTGCACTATGCGTGCTCAATTTAATTTGTTTTTTCATTATATGGAAATTATTGTTTCTGTCTATTTTCGAATTCTGGCATATGGAATTAATCCTTTTACATATGCAGTTTCGCTACTGATGGTGGTTTACTATAAATATTTAAATGCCTTTTTAAATAAATAAATACTATTTATACTATGGGTTTTAAACTTAGTTAATATTTTTCTTAGGCTATTGTAAAGAAATAAATAACAATTGCATTCTGCTACATTTCATTTTTCTAATGAAGATGTAAAATATAAGAACATGAAACAAAATGTCATCTTGATTTTTTTCCCTTTCACAACTTAAACTATCTAGTTTACATGTATTACACAAAACTAATAGCGTATTTTCCCCTTTCGGGAGCCGCTATAAAAGTATTGAAATTTCTGCTGCCGAAGAGTATGGTGTAGGCCCTATATTATCGGGTCTCCTTGTTAGTCTTTATTATTCACTAGTGAGCTTTGTGCCTATGTTATAAGTCTTTCACGGGACATATTGTTTGTTTTATGTGCAAATTTTACAAATGTTTGATTTATATTTAGATCAGATTGCAAGGATGTAAGTGCACATGATTGTTATTCATTGTAACCGATCGAAATAAAAAGTGTTCCCCTATATAAAATACGAGTCTAGTTTGTGTGTTATTGACTATCTATTAGGATTATTCTAGTTCAAAAATAGCCTAAATGATTTTGCAACATTGACATGTCATGTATCAGTCAAAGAAAAATAAAAGAATATAAAATCTACATTTAATTCTTTGAATATGTTCTGTTCTTTATAACTTAACACAGAATAGCAGAATGAATTCGTTGTATATTGTCATTACTTATCATGTTATG
>JADKLZ010019686.1:11092676-11118006 GCA_021533235.1 Biomphalaria straminea
GAAGGAGACAATGGAGAATATGAACTGCCGTGGGGAGGGCCTGACCCCTTAGTGAACCCACCAACACTCATTGAAACATCAGAAATAATTAGGACCATGAAGAATTACAAAGCACCAGGAGAGGACCAACTTACAGCAGAACTAATTAAATATGAAGGGAAAGTCTTACATTCCAAAATACAAAAATAACAAGAATTCGGAAGAAGTAATACCAACAGAATGGGAAACGGCTCTTATAACCCCAATACACAAAGAATGATCCAAGCTAAAGTGCTGTAATTACAGAGGAATCCCTCTACTAAATGTGACCTATAACATCCTGTCTAGGCTTATAACTAAGAGGCTTGGAACATACTCAGAAGAAATCTTAGGTGACTACCAATGTGATTTCAGGCTCAACAAATCCACAACCAATCACATCTTCACACTAAGATGTATACTAGAAAAATGCCGTGAATACAACATACCAATCCACCAACTCTTAAAAAAAGAGTAAAGTTCCCCTTTCAGACCTTGTGGTCTATAGGGCAGATGATGTAAAGGTCATCTGATTCTGTGGCTAACGGTCAACGAGGGTGTCATGTCTCCAGCACAACAACCAACCGCCTTTACTTTTCCCCAACTAATGTCAGGTACCCATCAGAGCTGGGTGGACTCAGAGGCGCCCAAGGATCCCAAAATAAAAATCGCAGTCTTCGCCAGGCTTCGAACCCGGGACCCCCGTTTGGTAGTCAAGCGCTTTACCGCTCATCCACCGCGCCTCGATACCAACTCTTTATAGACTATAAAATGGCTTATGACAGTATCAGAAGGAAATATATATATGACACGCTACAGGATTTTGGAATACCTAACAAGCTGACAAGACTGAAACATATAACATTAAACAACTCAAAAAGTCATTATACAAGGAGAACAATCACGTGAATTTAGGATTAAACGAGGATTAAGACAAGGTGACTCACTTTCTTGCATCTTTTCTATTTGACACTGGAGAGAGTTATAAGAAATATACACGTCAACTCAAGGGGAACTATTACTAACTACTTCAGGAGAGAAAACAGGAGTCCACAACCAAAAGGGACGATATACGGCCAACCTCTACAGTACCCAGCAGGACTTAAGGTAAATGACAGTAAAACAAATTACATCGCAATGACATGAGACATCAAACAGAGGGACCAGTGACGTAGCTAGGGTATATGATGCCTGGTGCGGTGCCTCATTTTGATGCCCCCTCCAAAAAAAAAACTAAGTAAATAATAACATTGCAAAACCTTACTTTTTTGTTCAAAATTATATATGTTACATTTATGTTTATTTATGCTTATGTATGTTATGTGTGTTTGTTTGCTTACTTATTATCTCCCTTGTTCTGTTTTCTGTGTTTACGTTTTCACGTGTTTTTCTCAAGTATGTTATTAGTGTGTATTAAAGTCTCCTATTAGTTTTTCACTTTCTTGTCATGTCAAGAAAATGGAGTTGTAATTTAAACAGCAGTGTTATTCAGTGGCGTAGCTAGGGTGGGGGAAGGAGGGGGGATAATTTGAAAATCCCCCCTGGCCCCCACTTGAGGGGGGGGGGGGGGCATATTAGTGTTTTTTACATTAGAAATTAATAATTGCGCAAAAGTAGGGGCCCCAAAAAGGTTGAGCCACCGGGCTTCCAAACGATGGAAAATTCCTAGCTACGCCCCTGGTGTTGTTTTTACATCCTAAGTGATAATAAAACAGTGTATATTCATTAATCAAATATTGTTAATTCAAAAAAATCACTTTTACATAAACATACTACAAGTAAATTTTACCCGCTTTTTTGCTGGCAAAAGTTTCAATAATTTTATCGAAATCATTTTTCCACCAGCTCTTGTTTATGGACAAAATGGCCTAATTAGTGAGTCGTAAATTTGTCATTCTTGATCGCAAGTAATTCTTGATCAGTTTAAGTTTGGAAAAACTTGCATGTAGCGACGCTTACCGCAATAGTAAAAAATATGCGAATCATGATGACGATATTCGGGACTGAATCATCTAGTTGATATTTTTTTTATAAAATTCAAGAGCTCAACGGGTCCTTGTTTTGGAAGTTCGGAGGCTTCTGATGAAACTGTGACAAACCCTTGAAGCATCTTTCGCTCCTTCAGAAATTCGTTTTTATCAATGTCGCTAGGATTACTATCGAGATTGATTTCGACTTGATGGTTTAATAGCTGGGAAGGCAACAAAAATTCATATCTATCTGCTACATCAAGAAGTCGTCGAATCGGGTGATTATTTCTTAAACAATCCTGTCCAATTTAGAATAAATTTCCCTTCGTAGTTCTTCTTCGTGTGTAAGTACAGAGTGGTCACTATTCTAACCGGGCATCTTTTTCTTTTGGCCAATACGTTTTTGAAGTTTTGTATTGATTCTCAGATCTGAGTAAACGCTTTCGGCAAAGGTAATGCTGGATTCAGCGATGTCATTTCGATTACTACTTAAAAATGTCTCTAATGTTTTTAGTTTGAGTGAGCAGTCTCGAATTGACAATCCTTGTTTTTGAAGGTAGACTTGCGCATCATTTATTTCAGTTAATACAGGAACCCAAAATCCAAGATAGTTGATGAATTTTCATCGCTGCTAGATAATGTCTCCAGAGTTTCTATAATTTTAGAAAATGTATCCCTAACCATCTTGACGGCTTCTCATCTGGCGCTCCAACTAAACGTTTAAGGCTAGTTCCTGTTATTTTGATGAGGATATCCCAGCGGTGTGTTGAAGTTGACAAAAAGGCATGGAAACGGTCCAGTGTACCAAAAAATGTTACCGAATTGACTTCAGCTTCAGCAGCTCGAATTCCTGCTTAAATTAAGAGAGTGGTTTGAGCAGGCAATGAATAGTGCTTTGGGATTGAGTTCTAGAATACGTTTTTGGACACCGTAGTTTTGACCTTTCATGACCGCAGCATTATCATAGCCTTGACACCTGCAGTCAATTATGTCTAAGCCATCCGAACGCAGTTTCTCTAGAATCATCTCAGCGTTTGTTTGTTCGTGTCCATACAATTAGTCGTTTTTACTGAAAAGCTCAGGAAAATAGGAAATTAATACACATTTCGGGGAAATTTGGAGCCCCTCTCCACTTGGTGCCCTGTGCGGCCCGCACCACCCGCACATTGATAGCTACGCCACTGAGAGGGACAATATATCAAAATCAAAGACCACGAATTTGAAAATGTCCAAACTTTAAAAAAATATCTAGGAAGTACAATTGATATTTTAAAAAATGATCTACTAACATAAAAAAAAAAAAAACGGAAAGAATAGCAGGAGGCAATAGAGCACCCATCATTTTCTTAAGTGCAAAAACAATACCAAGGAAAACCAAGAAAATAATATACAAAACCATAATAAGACCAGCAGCAATGTATGGAAGTGAGACCAGGATATGGACTAAGACGTCTGAAAATGTACTCAATACTTGGGAACGAAAAATTCTTAGGAAAATCGATGGTGCTATACAGGATGAAACAGGGTGGAGGACACGCACTGACCATGAGCTAGGCCTATATCAATTGTATGAATACAATGAATTGTGGCTGGAAAAAAAAACAGACTACGCTAGGCAGGTCACCTTGAAAGGATGTCAGATAACAGAGGAGCGAAAGTTGTTTACAGGCAAAAAACAAAAGGCAGACGACCCAAAGGCAGAACCCGAATGCGATGGATTGATGATTTGGAAGCAGATCTGCAACAGCTTTGGGTTTGTGCGTGGAGACGAAAGGCCCAGAAGAGATCTGAATGGAAGGATGTGTCGAAGAAGGCCAGAGCTTTGCTGCCGAAGGATCTTGAAAACCATATGGCAAGAAAGAGTGTGTAACAGTGAGATATTTGATCGAACGGGTCTTCCCAGCATCTTTGTACTCCTCAGACAATACGCCGCCTGAGCTGGATGAGTCATGTCCGGTGGATGGATAACAATCGTATCTCGAAACGCATCCATCATGGACAACTCGTGACAGTCTCAAGAAAAACATCTCGTGGCCACCTCCGAAATGTGAATTTCATCACCACAGTGCATTGGACATTGATGTTGACTACCGGGAAGACACAGCCCTAGATCGTAGGCCTACTATGTGGGGAGAGACAGGGTGACCAAGAAAGCGAAAAACCAAAACTGGAAGAAAAGCATGCTAAACGAAAAATGGCTGGCTCCTCTACCACCATTTTGTTTGTCTTTTGTTGTTTGTTTATTGCTGCTGAAGGACTCGTGGCCCAAACGTCCTTTGTTTTTACTTGGTCCAGCAGAGTTTCCTATAGACACATATGTATGATGTTTATTGTGTTGTTGTTGTTTTTTTTCTATATAGTCGTTCACCCTGCAGCAGTAATATTATTATAGTGATAGTCTAAACACAATTTAAAACCTTGTTACAGTTACAGATTAACTTGATTCGAATGATTCTTTTCCAATTAAAATATAGACTGCATGTCAACAAAAATTCTTCAATTTTGACATAGGCCTATAGATTTATAGAGCTATTTAACTATATAGGCCCGAATATACCAATATATTTCTGAAAGAATGTAACGAAATCCATATTTCGTAAAGTAAAATATATATATATATAGTAATAACATTATAGAATTGGTAGCAGGTAGGTAGATCTATAGGTCTGATACTGATTTTTGCTTAGTTTTTTTGGACATTTAGATCTAGTAGATCTAAATCAGCTAGACTACTTATTTAAGTCTAGGTTAAGGTTAAAGCTATTTGCTACTCGATTTGCTAGTGACTAGTGTTGTACGGGGTTGTGACTCTAGAATAAAACTAAATATAATCGTGCACTACAATAACTACATTGAATGAGTTCAACATTGTAGTCAATATATTTTTTTCACCCATATCGGGCCTAATGAGGGATGCATGACATATAATATATAGGTAAATAATGTTAAACTTTATCTAGATCCAGGCCCAGCACCTCGATCGGATCAGTCTAGATTCTATAATAGATAGGTCTAATTTCTTATTATTTGCTAATATAAGGGGCCCTACTACTATTAGTAGATATAGACTTTGAGTAATCAAATTTAGATTTAAATTTAGGTCTAGTTTATAGATCTACATCATTAAAGATCTGAGAAAAGAAGATCTAGTTCTTGGTCAAAAGCAGTAGATATAGATTTAGAATAAGCCTGAAGCAGTAACAATAGTAACATGTAGATCTAGACTCTAAGCCATAAATTGCGTAACTTGACTAAAACGAAACTTGAACTGAGGCGCGCATACTGCGTGGGCTGAGACGCTGTTCGCTTGACTAGATCAAGAAAAGCCGACAAACGGTAGATCTAACATGTACAGCCATAAATTGCGTGATTTGACCTCATTTCCCCAACTCTAACATCCACTTTTTATACATTGGTGTGTTTTAGTCGCCTTTGTTTTCGAAACTGGCCTTGCTGTAAAAGGGAATTGGGAAACACGCTGTAAGCCATAAACTGTAATAATTTGACCTAATTTCCCTAAGACTACGTCATCGACCTTGGTTGTCTGGGAGAATCTGATCTCGAATGGCTTCGAGATTGTGAAATTTGATAGGCCCTAAAACGCACATTAAAATGCTTATATCTAAATAATTACAAAGAATATATGTCTAATATTTCGTACGTATGTTTTTTTAAGCATTATGAAACTAAAAAAAAGTATTACACCGGTTTCCGCGTCTGACCCCAAAACCTCTTCAGTTGGTCTTTAAATCAGTCTAGATCTATGTATTTTTGAGTATTTATTTATCATACACCTATGGATTTTCAAATTAAGGAATGACAACTCTTTCCTTGCTTCCTAGATTTAATATCTATATTTAGATCTAGATCTAGTATCTATACAACACAGTTGCATGCCACCCTCCCTGAGTTGAATGAATTACTTAACTACGTAACTTATTGACTCTAATTTAGTATAATTGTAAGCACGCTTTTAAAAACGATATTAATTAAAGACCAAAATCTAGATCATAACGTATTTTTAATCACAAATTAAATATATCTTGAAAATATTTAATTTTTAAAATTCTTTTGCCTGGTCCTCGTCATCAGACACTCACAGTGTGAGTGTGTGACAGTCACAATAATTTTATATGACAATTATGATTATATCTACTCATCTACCTATGTAATTTATATCATGACATGATTTGTCATTGACATTATCATTATGATTTTTTTTATTTATGATTAGATCTAGAATCTAGATCTATAATATTAATAATATATTAATATAGATTCTATTATATAAATAATGACACAAATCATTTATACCAAATTATTATGATCAGAGTCAGAGTGGCAGAGTCATGATCTATCATCTAGAATTAATATAATAGATCTAATTAATTAGTCTATCAATCAATGAATGTAGAATCTATCAACTTATTCTTAGTCATCTAGATTACGAGTCTAGTGACAAGTGATAGAATTGATAGTGTAGTCAGTAGTAGATGACTAGATCTAGACTTAAATCTAGAATCTAGCAAGTATAGTATCTATAGTCTATAGACTAGACATATTATTAATTATTATTATTATTAGACTTAGTAGATCTATATTTTATATATTTCTAGTATATTGTATTTTGTATTGGCATTGGTTATTACTAGTAATATAAGTCATTATGATGATAATATAAGTAGTAATTACTAGTATTACACACTATTAGTAATTACTTCCACATTAGTTTCTTAGTAGGCCTATCAATTCAATATATATATTATATCTAGTCTCTATTTAATTCTAGTCTAGTTCTACTTCTAGTCATAATCTAAACTGAGTAAATCTAAATAGTCTACTCCAGACACTTCAGTTATGATGATGTATTCATACTAGTATATTTTAGTATTACTATACTTATAATACTATCTAGTCTAGGTCTCTTTAGTGACTCTATACTCTATATAATTTCTATAGGCCTACTAATTTATAGCCTCCTTGATCTAGATTTATAATGATTTATTATAAGATAAAATCTAATAGACAATATATTAAACTAGTTGACCGGCGGCATAGCATATGCCGCTATTTACCAGGGCCGGCGACCGCAGTGGGGCCCGCATTTCATAGGACACGCAATTTTATAGGACCCGCTCTAATTTAAAGTGTAAAAATTATTAAATTAAGCCATTTTATTACAACACATTCCCCGCGCCATCCTGTCGATTTAACATCCCTATAATTATTTGTCTGTTAAGCTATTGCTTTAAAAGAAATCAAACACATTTTTAACAAAATATAGTCATTTATACGGCGGCATAGCATATGCCGCTATTTACCAGGGGCGGCGACCGCAGTGGGGCCCCCATTTCATAGGACACGCAATTTTATAGGACCCGCTCTAATTTAAAGTGTAAAATTAAATTAAGCCATTTTATTACAACACATTCCCCGCGCCATCCTGTCGATTTAACATCCCTATAATTATTTGTCTGTTTAGCTATTGCTTTAAAAGAAATCAAACACATTTTTAACAAAATATAGTCATTTATAACGACCGCAGTGGGGCCCGCATTTCATAGGACACGCAATTTTATAGGACCCGCTCTAATTTAAAGTGTAAAAATTATTAAATTAAGCCATTTTATTACTTACAACAGATTCCCCGCGCCATCCAGTCGAGTTAACATCCCTATAATTATTTGTCTGTTAAGCTATTGCTTTAAAAGAAATCAAACACATTTTTAACATTTTAAAATATAGTCATTTTGTCTCTCTAACCTTGCTAATGCTTTTTTTTTTCCACCACAATTGTCCACAAACACTCGTAATAAAGGTCTTTTGCAAGTTAATGGATTTTTTTATAAAGAATTATAAACCATTTACGCTCCAGAAAACTTTTCTCTTAGACTATTAAATACATAAATAATTCGAGTTTTAAATATGGTTCTAATTTTTCGCATTATAAAATAAGTAAAAGAGAATTAATGGAGCTAAAAATAGATTACTCGTTGTTGTTGTCTGACCTAATTCTTTGTGGATTATATATATAGAAGATCATTTTAAAGTTGAAACTCTCATATGTATATAGATAGATCGTAGGGAAAAGAAGGAAAATGATATTGTAACTGTAGCTGGAGAGACCATTGAAATAGTGCAAACTTTTAAATACCTTGGTACTATCCTAGACAATAAATTAAATTTTACAGCAAACACAGATTATATCAGCAAAAAAGGGCAGCAAAGACTACGATTACTGAGAAAACTGTCCTCTTTTAATATTAGCGAAAAGGCCTTGGCTATGTTTTATCACACTCACATCGGCAATATTTTACATTTTAATATCACTGCCTGGTATGGCAATCTAAGCACTAAGAATAAAAATAAACTCCAGAGAATCCTAAATGCTGCTGGTAAGGTCATTGGCAAAAAGCAAACCCCATTAGGGTAACTGTTTGAGGCAAACATCCTCACAAAATCTAAGAAGATTCTAGAAATAAAAAATCACCCTTTGGGTCAGGATTTTGCTATTTTACCATCACAAAAGAGATACAAGACACCGATAGCAAGGACAAACAGACACAAAAACTCTTTTGTTCCTCTGGCAATCAGATCATTAAATAGAACCAATCTAATGTAAACTTTTCATATGTTAATTGTGAGTGAGTCTGGTGTGAATGTACATTTTTTTTTAAAATAATGTTTTGTTTTGTATAATGCACAAATTGTAAGACAAATTTCCTTACGGACAATAAAGATTATTATTATTATTATTATTATCTATATATATATATAGAGAGAGAGAGAAAGAAAAGCTATAAAAAGCAAGCATAGAATAAAGGAAGTGTTGAAGTTCTAGTTCTTCTTTATAAAATGTTTTACATTCTTTGTTTGTTCCTTCAGAGTTCCTAATCAAAACTTCCTGCAGCGGGCAGGTTATGAACCTGGGCCATCAAGACGACCAAATGACATTCCAGCGTACATACATACCACACGACCAGACAGCCATCCTTCTTAAATGTTGTACAAACATAAAAAGCCTAGTTTGTTAAGAAAATCACTGATCACTTACACATGTATTATTATAAGCCATAGTATTAAAAAGTATTACTTTCTCAAAATCATGAACGCAAAATTAAAAAATAAAATTTCCAAGGCAATTGTAAAATGAAATAAAAATCTGTAATTTTTAATTTTTATTATACTGTTACGACTCTCAGTTTCCTATCTCAGGCTTTCCGTAAACACTGCTAAACACACAACACAACACATCAAAGAACCTGACAACAAGAGCTCTAAAAATAATCTGGTACTTTACTAATGGAAAAGATAACAGCCAATACTAGACAATTGGCACATCAACAGCTACAAATGCTACACTGTACATCACAGAACTAAACTCTACTGTCTCTATCTCTTCTGGACACGTACATTCACTTCAGGACTCGACCAGGACCGACTTCATAACCAAACAGACAGACCTGGTCTCCTCCGTGTCCTGTCTTGAACTCCTTGCCTACACACTCTCTCTCTCTGGTTTCTCCTACACACAGGCTTATGATCAGCTGACCATAACAGTGGTCACATTTGCGTGCAAAGTTCATGCCAGTACAGTTCTTTCCCCTTCGATACAGCACACTAAACTGTTTTGCTGGACTGTGTCACGTTTCAGCTGACTACACACAGTTAACCCTTTTGCGCCGCCAATAGGGCAATAGGGTTATAGCAATACGTACGGTAATAAAATCAATGATTTGTTGGTTCATACAATGAATTCATTTGTATTTTTCCTTAACAATTATGTACAGAATCAAATTCTAGTTTTGACATTATTATTTTAATAATTTTTTATAAATTGTTTTTCAGATGAGTCCAACAAAACTGAGTGGAGGTCACACTTCATCTGTGCTGTGTGTTGATGTACAGCCGCAGAATGGGCGCATCGCATCTGGTGGGGAAGCTGGTGAACTGTGTATCTGGTCACATGACGGGCAAGTTATTGGGAAGATCTCTAGACCAGATACAGAATGCACTTCAGTACTGTTCTCCAGGGAAAATCCAAACTTAATTTATGCAGCTTTTGGCGAAGAAATTCTTATCCTTGATCAACAGAGATTTCAAGAACCACTTTATGTGTTGCACTCTAATACTGATGAAATCAATCAGATAACACTAGACTCTAAAGAACAGTTCTTAGCGGCTTGTGATGATTCAGGTGAAATCAAAGTCTTTGGCCTGCAAGACAGGAAAGTGTTCAAAACACTGCGGCTCAAGCATACAAACATTTGTTCAACTGCTGTGTTTCGTCCTGGCCGACCTTGGGAGGTTGTGACTGGTGGATTAGACTGCCGGTTGGTGCACTGGGACTTTTCTAAACCAAAATGTTTGAACCAGTTCAATATGCAGGAGCTGCACGCCACACCTGGAGATGCTCCGTACATGATCAATCCTCCCTTCATCCATCACATGTCTGTGTCCCCAACAGGCAGCACTTTGGCCTGTGCCTTAGAAAATGGGCAGATCCCAATCTTCAGTGGCAGCCAGAAGAATTTACAACCCAAATTTGCACTTCTGGGTCACATGCAGGGGGTCTCCCAGGTCCATTTTTTAACAGAGGAGATGCTCCTGTCTGCTGGGAATGATTCTTGTATCAATCAATGGGATTTAACAAAGGCAGAGCTCTACCAACCTCCTCAGGTGTACATGAATGGAAATGGGGACTCTGCTCATCCAGAAGATGACAGTAATCTTGCCATATCTGAACTTTGCAAAGTGCGCTCATTTAGTCATTCTAGCAAGGTCAACTGGATGGTGCCTTACAGAGCTAATGGGGAACAGCTGCTGTACTTGGCCGATCAGACATCAGATATCACTATATTGGACTTGTCTTAAAAACATTAATAAATTAATTTTTAAAAATCCTGTGTGCTATAATACAAATATATATTTTAGTCATTTTACTCACAATTCTCTTTTATAATTAAATCTAGTTTTGCTTCACTATTATATTTTGGGGTGGGATAAAATTGTGCAGCTTCAAGGCAAAAGATAAAAGATGAGATCAGTTGTTTCTCTGTTTCTTCTGAATCAAAATACTTTTAGACTAGCTGCTGAACATGAAACTTTTTTAGCATCATTAACTCTTATGATCATAACTTTAGGTTTTTTTCATTTTTTTTTTTAAACCAAAAAAAGTCAATGCCACAAAATAAACTTACCTTAATTGTAATGCTTTGTAATAAGTTTATTTCCTTTGTATTGCTATATTTTGCAAGTACTGGTATGTTGGTTTGATTTATCCTAGATATGTAGATGCTGCTTAATTTTCATATATAATATAGAAAATAGCATTAAATTACCACACAATGGTGAAGTCTTCATTCCAACTGTCAATAAAATGTGTATACATATGTACAGTCACTTTGTCATTATGTCAATAAGGTTGAAAGTCAAAATGGTTAAACCTGTAATGTTCAAAGATATCTGTGATACATTTTACTTCCTAGTGTGAACACTTGGTGAAGGAATCGGACGATGGGTAATTTGTTGAAACTTTCGCTACAAATCATTCATTACTAGTTCATTAGTTTTATAAAACTCTTAGCCACATCTGTATATGTTCTAAGGTTGAATTTAAAATTATCATTTAAAGGAGCAGACACCAAGTTAGGTATAGTGAGACAAATTTACAAGAACTTGAATCTTTCTTTTAGAACACTTGAAGATCACCTGCATAGATTAATAGGAAGACATTGGGTTTACAAAAGGCTACATAATATGTGTTTTATACATATAATGTCAGCCCAAGATAGAAGATTACAAATAGATAGATAGTTATTACAAAATGTATTGTAGAGAAGAAAATCTCTACAAAATGGAATTGACCTAGAAAAAATAATCTAATGATAAAAGTTTTTTAGAATGAAATAATGGATTGTTGTCTGACTTAAAACAGAATGGTCTCAATTTCAAACCCCACCTTGTCATCCATGCAGAGGTTTGGGCTAGGATATCTCTAAAGGAAAGTCCAACATTTACAAGTTGTGTCCCTTTAAACAAAAAAAATGTTGAAATCCATTGTTCATTTCTAAATGACAATACTATACAGTGAGAACATAAAGCCCTTCTTAGAGAGAGTTAAACATTTTATAATATGTAGAAATAGTAAATTTGTACAAAAGAAAATTTCCTTTATATGGTATGTTAGGAAACATGTCAATGAACAGTCACTACTAAAGTAATCTACTAGACACAGAAAAATCTGAAATGTATTGAAAAGAAAATGTGTTGGATAATAGGAATGTGAATATATACTGGGTATTTACTTTTGTTCTGGTCTATATCAGCTGCTTAGCAATAGCTTGTACTTTTGACCTTTGGTATTAATGTAAAGAGCCAATAGATCAATTTATTTTCACTTGTATTCTTGGTTTTTATAGGGTACAAAACTTTATATCACTTTGCAGCACCTTATTTAGACTTGCGAATATATTTTATGACCTGGATCTACCAATGCTGTGCTAGTGAATAAAAAGGTTATTGTTAATAACACATTTAAAACAACACTATAAATATTTCTTTCTTAAACATTTTAATTTTGCCAACAATGAACAATAAAAGCTACATTGCAATGATTTTGTTCTTATATTATTAATACACTATCTACTGTGAGACCAAAAGGCTTATGAAACTTGTGTTTCATATCTATCTATTGTTAGTTTTTGACAGAGTTGGTAAGATACCACTGGTTGAAAAATACAAAAAAAAAAACAAAAAAAACATGACCTCAAAATGATGACAAAGAAACAACCAGGTCAAAAAAACCAGGACAAATATATTTCATTAAGTTGGGGATATTAGCGATTTTGTACACTTTCCAGCGTCAATATGGTGGGCTGGACAGCACAGCATGGCAGGCCTGATATGGCCTACACAACTTATTTTGGGTATGTCTGATATAATGGAACACACAAAAAATGGAAATATATTAACAAGCAAATACAGTTATATTTAATAAAGAAAACAAAGAATTTAAAATAGTTGATGATAATTTGAAATGCTGCCTATGTAAATATTTTGTTTGTTCTACACAGTATGATGTTACTGCTTTATAATGTGCAACAATTGGACATTACTGAAAGACATAAATGAGTAAAATGGCTAATTTAAACAACTCCAATTTTCAACATCTTTAGATCATTTTACATATTGAGGCAGAAAAAATGTTAGAAAGTTAATATTGCCAATTTCTAAGCATACATTGATCGGAGTATTTGATCCAATAACAGTGTTACAGTTTGTTCATACACAATTTAAAAAAAAATACTGTTTCTACACAAAAAGAATAAGGAAACATTAACTTTTCCCTTAAAAGAAAAAAAACAGATTTTAAAAGAAATACCGTTTTAGTTACACTTAACTCAATATAGATGCATAAAAAAAAATTATCTTTATCAAAAACTGTACACCTTCACTCATTCGATTATTTCAAATATTTAAAACTAAAGCAACTTTAAGTACCATAAATAATAATAGTCACACTGGTTTGATCTTTAAGTAAATGGCAAAGCACATTTAAGTAGCATGTTGAAGTACAGGAAGCCTAAGTCATTAAAATTATATTTTATCCTACATAACAAGTTGGATTAAGCAGAACTTACACCTCTTTACTTATAGAATTAAAATTAGATAGAAATAATCATGACTGGGTCTCAACATTAATTTACAATTATAAAAACGTAATTTGGAATGTCTGGATTTTTTTTTTAAATGATATATATATATGTTTGGCTGAAACACTGCAATAAAGAATGCTTCATTCGCATTAAACTAAACTATTTTGTCTGATACATGTTGACAATGTTATTTCACAAATGTGAAATAAAACTGAATTAAAAGATCACCAAAAATAAAAGGTGTACATATCATCCGTGCAAACTTTTTGAAACCTTTTTGAAGAGTTAAATAGTGTACGGTATAGGAAAGTTTCTGTCCTGAAACTAAACAACACATTAAGTACAAAATGGGGGGGGGGGGGGGGGTGGCTAAGTGGTTAAAAGCTCTTGGCTTCCGTACCTTGGGTTCAATCTCGGTGAAGAATGGGATTTTTAGGATTGCCCTGAGTCCACCCAACTCTAATGGGTACCTGACTTTAGTTGGGGAAGTAAAAGCAGTTGGTCATTGTGCTTTCACATGATGACCTGGTCGTTAGCGGTTGGCCAAAGAAACAGATAACCTTAACATCATCTGCCGATGTTCTGAAAGGGGAACTTTACTAAAGTACAAAATGTATTACTGTTTAATTTGCATTTACAAAAATAAAACATAAAGGAATATTTGTTAACAATTAAAAGAATCATTCATCATTTTAGGGAATACTTCTCTTCAACATTGATTCTATGAGCTTTATACATATTCAATAGTTTTAGATTAACAGATGTTTGAACTAAAAGATTTCGTAATTGTTCTGAAAATCTCAATGGTTAGATGCAGCTATTAAAATTTATAAAATCTGTTGAATCCATTAAAAATGTAATCATGTGCATATCAAAAGAAATACTGCATTCATCACCGGGTCTTTGAGTTTTAATCACATCATCTATTTATCAACAATAACATAGTCTGTTTCATCCACTTCGGAGGGACCATTCTGCAAACTTGTCAAAGCATCTTCTAGAGCCTTTTTACTTGCACTGAGGCTTCGAAGAACAGATACCAACTGTAACTGGTTCAGAATTTGATTGAGTACATTCTCAACTTTACTGTACATTAAATTGTGAATGTACTTGGTGCCATAACTTTTGAACCGAGAGTTTGAGACCTTGATCAGTTTGTTCTTCTTTAGTTTGAGAAAAATAAATAGAATTGATGTACAAATGTTTCAAAATTTACATTCAATATAAGACAAAAATCTTGGATAAATGATGTGAAACATTATATAACAGTGTCATAAAAAATTAAATAATAAAGCTATCTAAGTGGCATGGTAAGGTTCAATTTTATAACAGGTATCTTGATATTACTTAAATATTTACTAACATATTAGAAGAAATCCAATAGATTGAGATAAGTAAGGTTTCCTTTTAGCTCAAAAGGCCCAGAGGGTAAGGTAACATTTAAGAATTTCTAATGGTGATGAGAGGCCATAGAAAATGAAAAACAACTTATGCAATGTTGGGTAAAATAAAGACTTAAAAAGTCATACCCAAAATAAAATGTCTAGCAGTACCTATCATACACAAATTTAATCCTATATGCAAATTATTAATGAGTTTTGTCTATAAATAAATTTGAGTACACCTATGATGCTTATTTAATGGAATAAGTTGTAGCAGAAGTGACAATTATTACAACTGCATGTTATGTTGTTCTTATTGGAAAAAAAAATGTAACACCTATATTTAAAAGGCCTGTTTCTGAAACAAAATATTTTATTTATTTATCACAAAGAAATATGATGCCGGATGGTAAATACCAGAAAGATAACAAAAACAACTTGATTTATTTAAAAATACAAGATGGCTTACACTTCAAACCAACTAGACAAATTTTGTTGTTGACCATGTGTGGTGACACTAGATGAACCTGAGACGACAGAAAAGAGCTGGGAAGCCATTAAAAAACTAGCAAGAGACAGTGGAGAGTAGCATGAGCCTTATGTTCCATGAGGAACGCAAAAGAAAGATGATGATGTGTAGCCTTAATGGTAATACATAAATAACAGTTAAATCAAGTGAAAAACTATGATGGCTCAGAGGAAATGTTACTTTGCAACTTACCGTTACTCTTTCTTGAAGAATAACTTTCAATAATTCCATGTGTTTGTTGACATCTTCCTGCACAGCAGTAAAATAAGTGTTAAGGTCACTCTCTATGCTCTAAGAAAAATCAAGAAGAAAAGGATTAGTTTTTGTCAAAGTACATCGTCAGAAACTCCTCTATTTAAAGATGTTGATGTAAAAACAAAATGAGAGATAAAAAATAAATTTGTATGAAGCTGTAATATTATTCCTTGCTAGAGTAAATAAAAAGCAACTGTCTATAGAAGGAAATATTATTCCCAAGCCTGCGTCCAACATCACTGGCAAGTCCTCACCTGGGACCCTTAAGGCAAGAGAGGACGGCCCAGAAATACATGGCACTGGGGTTAGATGGGCAAGACGTGGGGGCAGTAGGAGCAACTTGTCCAGATCCAAGATGCCTGGAGGAAGCTGGTTGGTGACCTATGGCCCAGACAGGATCACAGGCAGCGATGAAGATGAGAGTGAATATAAAGATAGCAGCAGTAGCCCTAGCTTATTTGGATTTTCTAATTCACTAAAACAAGTAATTCATGTTTTTAACCAGATTTTAAGGTAGAACTGAGAGAACATTATATTTGATATTTCACAAAAAAAAAGCAACAGATCAATTTAAATGTGATACATAACTTTTAGAAATGTTTAAAACCTTTCTTAGAAACAAGTCTGCAAAAAGCAATGCCATACGAACTTATTTCTGTATGATCAACAAAAGCTATTAAATGAAAGAAGGTAATTAAATTGCACATGCCAAGAGGAAATGAAAAACAAATATGAATTTTACACAAACTCTTCTCATTTTACATGTAAAATAAATAATGTTTTTCACAAAGTTGAATTTTTTTGTTGAAATTACCATTGGGGATCAAACGATTTTTCTGTGATTTTTTTTGCCAGAACAGTATATTCCAACATGTCTCCCAATCTTCAGCAAGTTTCTTTAGTTTGCACACCAGGCTTTACTTGTACTTTTTTGTTTCTGTCTTTCACATTCCTAGTATCATATACTACATTTTATTTCTATGTGGCACATTTTAGAATATTATTAAGTATTGCTGTCAATTCTGGTTTTATTTGACTACATGAGACTTGAAAAAAAAAGGTAAGAGTTGTAATAGCTGCATACCTCTTCCACTTTTATCAACATCTTGGGAATAGTTTCTTCCTGTTTGTATTTCTTGCAGATGTGGAGGCTCTCATAAATAAGCTGGCGTACATATACCTGTGTGCTTATAATTGCCTTAGAAAAAAAAAAGATTCTGTGACATTCTGACTTGTTAGAAAAGAACAAATAAACTATAAACTTTTGCCTGGTAATACAAAAGTTTTTTTCCAAGAATAAAGGTCAAAGTGCAGTCAAGCATGTCTGTGGTTAATGTTAACAAGGTCAGCAGTATAAACATCCATTTATATTTCTAAAAATAATGTAAAAGAAAAGCTTGGTAGAGTCAAGCATGATATTGCAATCCACATAAAGTTGTCATATTTTAGATCACAGCTCAAACCCAAAATCTTCAGTTTAGCAAAGTGCTTTGCATTAATTGTCAAATAATCAATAATAAATTTTGAGTTGTTAAAAATGTTTAAAATAAGAGTTAATTTCAGATTTTTTTTAAGGAAACTAAAGGTCTGATAAAACCATTATCTAGGAGAAAAAACAAATTATAAAAACTGATTTTTTTTCACTTCTTGTAAATGTGTAACAAATACTTATAATTTTTTTCATTTAAATCTTAACAATGTTCTCAATTATGGGTTCAACTTCATTATAGTCCATATAAGCTAAAACGAATGTATTTTAGATAAAAATCATTACATCTTTTTCAATGGAGAGTTGGATGAGCTGTAGAGACTCTGGGGAGACAACTTCAGACAGTTTATGTTTCAATGAGCGAAATGTAGACATGGAGTTCATATAAAAATCACATTTGGCCTGAAATACATCAAACAAATTCATATAAAAAACACATTTGGCCTGAAATACATCAAACTAAGAGCTATCATTCAAAGTTGGAAAATTGATTACATTAGCTCATTAAGAAGTGAAATTTTTTAGTTATTATTTATTAGTATTTAGTTATTAGAGATTAAACTTAAATAATTGAATATGAAGTTATACTACTGCTAAGTCTATTTAAAAAAATCAAAAGAATGGAAATAAAAAAACAACAACTAAAAGTAAAAACTAAGATTATTACAAAAATTCAAAGATTAAATAATGTTGTTGTTTTTTTATGAAAATAATACAGATTAAACTGAACTGCTTACTTTATATTAGCTCTGTACCAGGACATTATGAATTAGTAAGAAAAAAACTTACTACAATATATTTTTTTAGCAGTTTAGATTGTGCATCTGTAACAGGTTTAAGTTTTTTTAACTGCTGAACTGTTGTAACGTGATGTGCCAAAACATCTGCTAAATCTGTCTATTTAGATGAGAAGCATTTTAAAATAATAATTATTACAAACTTAAATGAAGTTGTGAAATGTTCATACAATTAGAATCAGCCTGCAGAAGTGGAATAGAGTTGAAATACTGGCTATAGTTAGCCCTTTTAAAATTAATTTTTAACATTTTGCAAAGAACAGCTGTTTAAAGCATAAAATATTATGAGGAAAATATACCAAAAAATAAAAGAAAGAAAAAAAAAATTCTTCAAAACAACAAGCAAAAAATATTTAATTATGATTCAGATGTGTAAAAGAATAAAAAAAAATTATGATGAAAGCAAAATATTTTTTTAAACTAATTATTTACTAATATTTTACATGTACATTTTTTAAAAATATAACACTACAGATTATGCTTGCCTGGGCTTTAGCCAAAATTTTCATATTGTTTTGATACTCTGATTTTCTTGTTTTGTCCTCCAGACTTTCAACAATTGCTGTATACTACAGAACAATACAAAACATAATTAAATAATAATATTTAAATATTTAAAAGGTGAATGGTAAGAAAC
This sequence comes from Biomphalaria straminea, assembly GCA_021533235.1. Lineage (NCBI taxonomy): Eukaryota > Metazoa > Mollusca > Gastropoda > Planorbidae > Biomphalaria > Biomphalaria straminea. Next base: position 11,111,411 of record JADKLZ010019686.1, read on the forward strand.
ATGAGCACTTCCTTATGACTTTACTTTTGTTTTTAGTTTGTTATGACATTATTTGTTGCAGAAAAAAATTTATTTGTATTCATATTTACACTTCGACTATTATGGAATATAAAAAGATTTATAATAATATCAATGCAATCACAATATAAAACCCAACCAAGAACAGTTATTATATCGGCAGATTTGAAAATAATTTTTAACTCATCCATTTTCAATAAAATATACAAATATAAAACTGGTACATACATCTCTTCAAATATTAAATTGCTTTTGTCATAGCACATATGGAGATGTGGTGAATGAATGGCAAAGAGTTTGTCTTCTGAACTGAGGTGATCTTGGGCTCAAATCCCAGTGAAGACTGAAATTTTTAATTTTGGGATTTTTTAGAGTGCACCCAACTTGAATGGAAACCTAACATTAGTTGGGGAAAAGTAAAGATGGTTGGTCATTGTGGTGGCCACATGACACATTTGTTAATCATGGGTCACAAACACAACAGATGACATTTAAACCATCTGCCCAATAGATTGCAAGGTCTGAAAGGGATACTTTACTGCTCTAATATAGCATGTCTGCCATGCTCCTATAGAATTCTCAATGCAATCTGGTCCAATCTCTTTTAAAAGAAACAAAATTTTGAAGTTTACAATTTTGTAAGGAACATTAGAACTTGCAGATGTGTAGGACTTTATTAGTAATTATCTTACTTATTGTAGGAATCTCTGTAATTTAGTAGAATATTAGAATATATTGTATTAAAATGTCTTGGTTTGAAAGATTACAGCTGTTATTCAAAACTATGTTGTGATTGCCAGTGGTAAATATTATTTTGATTGCAAATCGAATGTTGTCAGTCTTTGAGTTTTAATCCTGATAAAGCTGGTCATCTTTATCAAGCACTTGTGAAGCCTCATACCCAGTTATACTTACACAAAAAAAATTGTTTTGGAATGCAATGAAGATTACTGCCCAATGAAATAATAAACAAACAATTATTCTTAATCCTCATAATCCTACAATACTTGTATAAATACCATTCATTTACTTTAGGTAGTTCAGACTTCACTTGCTCCTCTTCTTTCTTTAATTTCAGGTCAATTTTGTTTAGATTTTCCATGAAATCTGAACCAACCATTTCATTGTCTTCTTCTCCGAATGCTTCAACTTGTTTCTGTATCATTTTGTCTTTACAAGGCAAGCAAACTTTTAAGTACAGGCAGACTTCTGGTTCTTTGTTTGGGCACTGGCATACATAAAAAAAAAGTAACACACAAATTAAAAGATTTCAAAATAAAGAGAGTTTACAGCATAGACATATATATATATAGACTGGCCGATGAAGAACAAATTATTATTGGAAAAATTTGGGCAAGCATAGATTTAGTTATATATATTTTCCTATGTCTTTCAATATGAAATTGTTGATATGGTGCGCATAGGTGCATGCGTAGCCTATAAAGGCAAAATATTAGGAATAATGAAGTTTTGTACTTTTCAAAACTAAAGATCATAGTTATATATAGACTGAAATTTACGTCATAGAATTTATAGCTCATTTGTCATCATTTTTTTCTAACATAGATGTGGACATAAAACATATTTGACTCTTCCTAAATGAAAATAAGATCCTGTTTCCAGTCTATATATCAGGCATGTCAAACTCATTAAGGTATATGGGCCGCATAAACAGCTTACTATGACCTGAGGGGCCGCAGCAAAAAATCAGTTGCAAAACAGCCTACTAGTTTTTTGTAAATTAGAAACAATACAATTGAATACAATAATTAAAGGCATACCTGTCCCTTACTTAAATTTGTAGTACTATTTTGTAATTAAAAACTTCTATGGTTACGCATTATTTTCTTTGTCCTGATGCTTGACATCATTTCTGGGATACCATTTTATTAATTTCAGGTTGAAGTTTGTTTGCCACTGACGCTTTCATCACAGATGGCAAATTTTGATCAGATCATCTCGAACGGTGATATGTTTTTGTAGCTTTCATTATGCAAAAGAACTGCTCATAGAGACCAGTTCATGCAAACATAGCTAGAATTATGGCTGCAAATTTCCGAAATTCAACATATCGTTCAGAGTAAATAACTAAGATTTTTTCACAGCCATTTCAATATTCTTCGATTTCAACTAAGAATCTGACAGCTATTCTATCAGCTCGAGTTGCACATTTCCAACAGCATTTTCAGAATCAAATGAGAATGGAGATACAAAACACGAACATTCTTGCTCTTATGTAACGAAGTCGCAAAAACGGTAATTGAAAGCATCTACTAACGATTCTAGATGTAAGACATTCACCAAATGTTGCAACCGTATTTAATCTTTTAAGTTCCAGACACTTTGATAAGTGAACAAGATTTTCACTTCATATTTGGCTTATCCACAGCCGTAATTTTGCTTAAAAATATATTTCACTTGATTACTTCCAGTTGTTACAATTTTGTCTTTACTTTGAAGTTTCAAATTCAAGTCTTGCAGGTGACAAGTGAGATCAACTGCTAATGCCAAATCCTAAACACATTCATCAGTTTGGAAATGTTCAACAGGTTCACCTTTCATGTTCAGAAACAATACGATTTCCTCAAGCAGTGCAAACAATCTCTTCAATATTATATGTCATGAGAACCAGCAGACTTCTGTGTAGTAGGGAACACAATCAAATTCATGTTCAATGTCAGCCAGAAACATTAAAATTTGGTGAGCATTAAAACCACGGGCACGAATAAAATTGAGAAGTGACTGAAACCGGTCTTATGACATGTTGAAACTGTAATTGCTTTGCGCAGAATGTTTCTTGGTGAATGATGCACAGAAAATAAGCAAATTTAAAAGTATCATCAGTCTCTCTTATTTTTGCAAGTAACTTTGCATCAAAACCATTTCATTTCATAGTTGGTGGGCCATCCGTTGTTAGACTAGCTAGCTTTAGAAAGGTAAATTGTACTGCATTATCACTTTCTGTTATTTCTCAAAAACATCCTAGCTTGTTGCGGTGGTATGCATAGAACAGAACTCAAGTAGTTCTTCGTGCATGTCGTAATTCCTGTCACACTCACAGGTCCTTATGTGCTACACCCTTTACATCAGTTGACTCAGAGCCAATGAAAATAATTCAAAATCAGATATTTTGTTCTTTAATTGTTCACGCAACATGACTGACATGTCATTTATTCTATCTGCCACAATGTCACTAGATAACGCTATTTCTTTGAATGCTTTCACCTTTTTAGGACAAATTACTTCGGCTTTAACAACACACTCCTTCATAAAATCACATTTATTAAATTATTTGCAATGGCTTACAATGAAGTTTGACAAAATGTAGCTTGCTTTCACTGCAGACTGACCCTCGTTGTTCAGTTTAACAAATACTATTTTTTCAATTCAAATAGCTAGTCATCTCTTGTTTTCCAGCTTAATAGTTTAACATTATTTTTTTTATTTTTTTTAGGTGGCCAGAGGGGCCGCATGTAAGGTGGTCGCGGGCCGCATGCGGCCCCCGAACACCCAGTTTGACATGCCTGCTATATATATATGTCTATGGTTTACAGCCTTAGAATGGGTGAACTATAACTCTTTTGTTTTTGTGGCTTAGAGTATAGAATTCAGTATTAATAACACGTAGATGAAGAGTTGTGCTTATATCTCAAAGGAATTAAACAAATGACTCGGCTGCTTTATGTTTTAACACTTTGGTCATCATATATCATTCATATTTACTGGTCACTACTGCAGGAGGAATGGGGTGGGGTATAGCATGTTTTATTGGAGTCTGAGTAATATTTTAGAAACAAGTAGACCTATTATCTATAGAAAGGCTTCTAGTTTATTAGTTGATGTTAGTTGCCTAACAATGATTTAAGGTTTCTTCATTGAGTTGTTGTGTGGTGAGTGACAGAAAACTAGAGAACAAATAACATTACTATTACAGACTGCTAGCATGGTGGTCAGGGGTGAAAAGGTTTGTGCTTTGCCTAGTCAACATGACAGTGCGAGAAAGAAGATCTGACTCTCTTGAAAGTTGGGGCAGTAAAATGTGGTTAGACTATACATGTTTTTTGACTTCTCATAGATAATATATATATATATATATATATATATATATATATATATATATATATAAATATATATATCATATATAATTTATTATATCCAACATACCCCTATAATTTTTATTATGGCTAGCTGTGGTTGGCAATGTTCATTCTCTTTATCCTCGTCATTTAAGTAGAGAAGTAAGTCTTTAGTAGAACAAAGTTTGCAAACTGAGGCACCACAGACTCTGCAGAAGTCTTTTGTTGTGAACAAACTAAATCTTTGTTTGCAGATGTGGCAGGAGGTGGCCATATTTTCTCTCTAGAAAAAGGAAAATATTTGTTTAACAATAATAAAATCATAAGAATAGTATAAAATTATTTTTATTATCCATGAGGAAATTATTTTTACAATTGTGCAATACCCAGAACATAACATTACATTATAAGAGCAAAGGAATAAATAGCACAAATATAATCATCATCATCAAACTCCATTTGAGTGAGGGCTTGAGAGACTCAATTCCTCTCTAGCAAAAACCCTGGACAGAAACCCTGCTGTTTTGCACAGTGCATACATGTCAGCATACAGGTCAAGAATTTGTGATTTCCCAGACCTGTCTAAAGGGAGATAAGCAAATAATTATATGAGACACTGTTTTCTCTTCTCTGCAGTGAGAGCAACGTGAGTGAAAGTTTGGCCATAGCCGCGAGAAATATGATTCAACAGGACAGGTCGAATATAAATGTCAGAAATTGATTCTTGGGCCTAAATTGTTTTTCATTCAAAGAGTATGATATAAAATGGGACATATAAATGTCTGAAATTGATTCTTGGGCCTAAATTGTTTTTTAATCAAAGAGTATGATATAAAACTGGGGAAATAAGAAACAAACAAATATGCTACGGAAATGAATATTTTTTTTAAAGTAGTGTTCAAATTATTGTTTTGTTACCATAAAAGTTTTGTGGCTTGTTTTCTATTATTGTCTTGGCCATTAATGTTTTTTTTGCCTTATATTTCAAAACTAAAAAGAAAAAGTAAGATTAGCCTACTAGCCACAAGCTTGATTTCATCCAATCAGGTGTTGTAATTAAGCTCTTCATCTCATGAAGTTTAAAATTGATTCCAGAATTTCCTATACTTTCTTTGAATCCTCTAATTAGTCTACAAATGAAAAAAAAAAATTAGATGTAAAGTATTTTTTTAAAAATTAAAAATAACAGGTTTTCAATTTTATTATAATTAAAACATGCCCAGATGAGAAAGAAGAAAAGTTAGCGATCCCTCTCTGTAAGACCTCAATCGCTACAGAAACGATAAAGTTAAAAAAGTGGATGTGATTTTAAGTATGGCAAAGGCAGCCAACTCCAAAATCCAATATCGTAGGCATCTTATCTTATAAATTACAGACATTTCAATTAAATTATGCCATGTGTTAAGTCTTTTATGTTAGTAAGAGATTTAAACTCTTCAAAGTCATTGGTTTTCCTGGCTTTTTCAGGTAACCTGTTCCATGCTTCAAAGGCATTTGGAATGAAAAAGTACATAAGTGAGTTTGTCTTAGCATATGGAATAAGAAAGCAGCCTTCATCATTTATGCACTGTACTGTATTTGTAAATTACGGTTTTGGGTTCTAAGTATTAATGCTACTTTAAATTTTAGTCTGTAGTCCTAGAATAAGACAATACCTGTCACATTCTTTGTCCAAATTGAAATTTCTTCGACTGACAGCATAGGCACTTCTCTTAGCCTGTTTTCTAAACTCTATAAATTCTGTGGTGTGATTTGTGGTTTGGCCATCATTCTGTTTCCCTTGATCAAAACAGCTCTTGCACACCTGCAAAAGTTCCATGTTACAGGTGTGAAATGAGTAAAGATTCATAGTGCCATCACTGCTTAACAAATGCCTTTAACAGCTCAAGTGTTTAGGTGTGAAATGTAGAGAGTGTCAAACAATGTTATGTTTTACCAGGTGTTTTTTTTTTAACTTTCCTACAAAAAGAGCTGTTGAAGTATTGTTCAGAATGAGAATATAAACCCAGAAGAGACTCTTATCCAGGCAAAAGAGAGAGGAATGGAGAGACATGGTTCAGTGGTGTAGCTAGGGTGGGGAGAGGAGGGGGGAGAATTTGAAAATCCCCCCCCCCCCGGCCCCCAAACAATGGAAAACTCCTAGCTACGCCCCTGACATGGTTGTCAAATCACATGTAGTGCCCCAATGGTGCAACAGACTAAGGGGTGAGGATAAAGGAGTATATATTTTTAGAATTATTTTTTTTTAGGGTTACCTCTCTTTACTTACACCTGATTTCAATACAACCAATTTCATTCAAACTTTGCCATCTAATAAACCTCAAGGAAATGGGTCTTCTCATAAAATGCAGACATGACTTCAAAAGAAGAGAATTACACCCTACACATTTCAGGTGTCCATCTAGTCATGCATGTTACTCATTGAGTTGAACTCTGCTAAGTCTCTAACCCATTTCATGCTCTAACCCATTCCATGCTCTAACCCATTCCATGCTCTAACCC
>JADKLZ010019686.1:11118016-11136133 GCA_021533235.1 Biomphalaria straminea
CTAGCTTGAATATGTTATCTGTGGGACATTTTATATTTATAGAGTGCTTTCGCTATCTATTACAAGAATCAAAGCTGCATCTTTTGACAATATTCAAATTAAAATCAGGACCAGATTTAGACTTAAAAAGGTTTTGTGCTATTTGACATATGGGGCCATTTGTCATCCTTTATTCCTTTGCTCTTTTTGAAAATAGATTTAAAATATCGCTAGAACCATTTATAGGGATTCCCAAGTAGGTCTGGTTGGGGGGGGGGGGAGGCGCTAAGCTACAGTTTGTTTTGCCCTTAGCACTAAATGAAAATAAAATGACAAACAGTCAAAATTATGATTTCTGATGTTACATGACAGCTATTGAAACATTTTATAAAATTCAATGATTGTAAAATTTAAAATTCCAAATGCAATTCCATGAACATGTCTGTTAAAAAAACAGCCTTTTATTTTTTGTTACAAAATCAGGACTGCAAAGCTTTGTAAGCATTAGATCTTGAACCCCTGAAAAGGAGCAAAACTAATACAATTCAAAAGCATTTTTAGTGGTTGCAATGACCCATACAAGGTGTAGGTCTAGTTTAAAAACATCAACAGCTTACTTTATAAAAATCTCCATCAGGATCAGGCTGGGCTAATTTACTAAGGCGCCTTTTATATTTGACACAGTTATCACAGTACACCTCACCACAGCTGAAAAAGAGAAGAGATTTTTAGCAATTCACTCTTATGCATTAATGCTCACAATGACATTTTTTTTCCAGCAAAATTCTATAAAACTTTTTTAAATTTTCACAGTAAAGTTCAGAAAAATAATATCAATAAATTTGTTTAAAAAGCAAAAACTGATTAATTTAAAAGAAAATATCATTTTCACCCATTATGTACCTGCGGCAATGTTTTGGACGTTCTAACAGGGCAGAAAACTGTTTGCGACAATCAATGTTAAAGCAGCAGGCTTTATTTTCTATTGGTTTCCAATGTCTTTTGGTGATATCTGTAAAAATGAATATTGCCCTATATATATTGCCCTATATATATTTGTATATATATATGTGTATAGAAAACATCAAATTAAAAAAATGTATATATATATATATATATATATACATTTCTTTAGTTTGATGTTTTCTATAAGAAAAAAAAAAAAAAAGATGATGTAGATCCATATAAAACTTAGATACCCGTTAATAAGTTATAGTTATAAGAGAAACAATGCAATGATAGATCACTGATCATATTATAGTATATAATATTACTATTTTATTATAATAAATTAGATTTATTAGATGGACTGGTAAGGATTTAAGAAACGAATGCAGAGTTGATTTGTTGCCTTGAGTTTGAACCATGATCTTACAAATTAATTGAATTCCAATATCAGTAGTATTCTTGAATCCACAAAGCATAAATGGGAACCTAAAATTGGCTGAGAAGAGTTCTACAATAGCAGTATGCAGAATTATACTATTTTAACCAATTATCACAGAAAAAGCTAAACACTTATTGCAGATTTATTAACATTTACTTTAAATTTAATACACATATTACTGAAAATTTTTTTTATTAATAGTCAAGATTTAAAATGATGCAGCCTACCTTTCAAATATCCAACATACTCATGTTGATAATTGTCAGATGTAAGGTTATCAATGTCCTGGTATAAACCAGATAAGTGCCGCTCTGCTGCTGCATTTGTTGGGTGCTTTACTGAATCCATTTAGTTTCTCACAGCATTTGTAATTCTAGCATCTTCACAATATTCATAAACCTGTTCACCATAAAATGTAAATAAATATATATGTAGAGGCCATGATGGTGATGGCCACTCTCTGAGAGGACCGCATGCAGAACAAGACAGATTTAAATAGAAGATTAATGGCAAGTATACAAAATAATAAGGAGTCTCACTAGGAATACCTACATAGTAAAGAGAAGGGAAAGCTTAAGAATGATAAACATAAATAAATATAAAAGGAGGGAGAATAAATAACTAAATACTTGGCATTTTCTTCATTATTGAACATTAGTTATCTTTTTTAAGTCATTATAGATTCTGTTCATACAGCATCATTAAATTCATGATTTGATATAATTTAAATATTTGTAACCATCAATAAAAAAAACTTTATTAATATTGTTTTGTGAAAATTTTTTTTTAAATCTAGAGATTATTAACAATCTTATTTTAACTTTTCATGCTCTACTAAATATGGTAATATTCCATTAAATATAGTAAGGTAGGCTGATTCAAATATGCTTATGTAAGTTAAGACTTCAAGAAAAAAAAAATTTAATTTAACATGTAGATATAGCAGTCTGAGATATGTAAGCTTTTGAGGCAAAAAAAGATAACAAGTACTTAAAAAATTTTTGTCTAATTTGTATGAATCTATCATCCATCACTATCAATGCGATAATTCAACTTACAAGAACATATAGTTAGTCCAATAAACTGACAAAATATAATGAGATCTACATTTAATATTTCAGACACTCTGCTATTGATTTGCTAAGCAGTGATAATAAACACTGATAAAAAAAAACATAGGTAAGTTTTAATAAAAACACAGCTTAAGGGTATTTTGCTTGTTGGTTACACAATTCAGAAAAGTCTAAATAATTGTGATACTAATTTTAACTTAACTAACAAAGTTAATATTTATCAATCAGTCATCACTTGGTAAAACTGATCTTGTTCCTGTGACCATGGCTAATGCAAAGTAGGCCTGAGTTTGACATGATAACATAAGATCATTCAATACAAACTGACTAGGTCAAAGTATAAGGTACTGTGTATGAAATTGTGTTTTTTGCAAAATAACCTTTTCAAATTTAATTTATATATCAGTGAGCTTGGCTCTAAACTAACTAGACCTACATCTATCTAGTACTGACTGAACCAAAATTAAAAAAAAAAAAAATAGATCTAATTGGAAATTAGTAGGAAACAGTCCAGAAACAGTGACACCTCAATGTTTGAGATTAAAACCAAATTATATATTATGTTATGTTATGTTATGATATTTTCTATTATATTATATTTATTATATTATTATATTTATATATATATTGTTATGACTCTGTGATGCGCACCGCCATTCAGGCTAGTGCACAGATGCGCACTTCTAGTGAACGGACTAGAACAGGAAGTTGACATTAAGAGAATAACGATTTCCGCCCACGTTGAGAGTCAAAATGTAGAGATAGTGCTAAATGAAGATGTTGTTTTGTATACCTGTGATGACCTGTAAATAAACATCTATGTCTCGTTGAGTTGCCTTCCCTAAAGTTATTACATTGGTGTCAGACGCGAGGATTATAGGCAACTCAACGAGAGGAGGTAGGCTTTGATTACAATGACATATTCGAAGCTATTAGATCAGCTCTCAATTACACAGATGAGACAAGAGCTTCGGGACCGAGATTTAAAACCCTTTGGTAGCAAGAAAAGGCTTACGGCTCGTCTGCGACAAGCATTGATTGAGGAAGATGAAGATCCGGAGACCTACCAGTTTGAAGTTAAACCTGGGATTGTGGATGTCATTGGCAAGATCCAGGAGTGTGATGATGCATTTAAGGAACAATTTAAGGAACAATTGAGCACGATAAGGATCATGATGGAGAACATGAGCAGGGACATGATGTTGAACGAAGATGAAAGTGTATTGGAAGTGGAAAGACAAACAGACCAATTTGATAAAGTGGTGACGCAAGTTAATGAAGGAATAGACTAGTTAGTGAAAGGGCAGTTACTTGATCAGGACTGTGGCTGCAGAAACAGTGGTGAGGGAGGCGCTGGGGATTGGAGCGCTGTCTGTGACTGTGTTGTGAGCAAGTCTGACGGGGGTGACTTTCAAGGCGAGGAACGTGACAACGATTGCTGCGACGAGCTCAATGGGATATACCGAATCAAAAGGAAAGACACAAACGAAGGAGCTGAAGTGTGTTATGTGCCTGAAACATTTGTTCCTGATTTAACTGCAACGGGTACCTCATTGAGCCGGACAGACAAAGACAACGTTGGGTCTGCATCCAAGTCTGTTACTATGGACCTTAAAGACCTCTGCCTATCTGCCTGTGCTCATGAGAGAAATTCGAAGCTTGACAACTGTATCCAGAGATTTGGCATGAACTGTACGTGCGGCGCATCACACAGGGTATGTGGATGCCAAGAAAACCATCAACACGGCATGTGTACTTCTGTCATCAGCATTGACATTGGCATAGATGAATGTCAATCAACCCACTCTAAATCTGAGCTGTCAAGAGGAAGACATCTTCCACTTGAACTTGAAGAGACCTATCTCCTGGACGTGAGACTGTTAGCTGAGGATGAATGCGGATTTTCGGAATTTGTTTGCAAAGTGGTTGCATGTGAACCTGCAGAGAGGCATCTGTCGGGAGGGTCTGCTGAAACAGCGTGTCCTGTCAACGGATGTGCTGACGAAAACAGTGCTCAACACTATCTTTCTGTGTGTCAAACGGCCACGTCATCGTCTCAACAACAGCCTGGTCAACTGGAGAAAGAGAAAGTGGTACTGGAAGAAAACAATGCGGTTGGCTTTGTGGGGAACACCCTACCTGCCGCCTGTGGCTCCCACTGATCGACCTCCACCTGAACTGTCAAACCTCAGATGCAGTGTTTCTTTTCGGGACGAAAAGTGCTAAGACGGGGGCAATGTTAGGACTCTGTAATGCGCACCGCCATTCAGGCTAGTGCACAGATGCGCACTTCTAGTGAACGGACTAGAACAGGAAGTTGACATTAAGAGAATAACAATTTCTGCCCACGTTGAGAGTCAAGATGAAGAGATAGTTCTAAATGAAGATGTTTTGTATACCGTACCTGTGATGATCTGTAAATAAACATCTGTCGTTTGGATTTATCGATGGTCCCGGGTTCAAACCCTGCCCGCTCCCATCCCCCGTCGTCCTGCGGGAGGTTTGGACTAGGAAGTAACTATCTTCAACTCTGAAGGAACATCCGAAACATGTAAAACAAAACAAACATCTAGTCACTAGATCTTATCTTATCTTATATAATACAGATGTTACTTCAAAAAAGAAGATGATTACGTCCTATGCGTCATGCATTCAGTCATGCATATTTACCAGTGACTTAAATTCTGCCAAGTCATTGGTTTTCCTGGCTAGCTCAGGCAAACCATTCCATGCTCTAATGGCACTAGGGAAGAAAGAGCATTTGTACAGATTTGTCCTAGCATATGGGACGAGGAATGTGCCTTTATCTTTGTGTTTTTCTGAGTATTTTATTAAGTTTTGTTTTTGTATTCGGAGATTATGGTTCAGTGTTTTGTGTATAATTGCTACTTTACTCTTAAGTCTTCTATCCTGAAGGCTTTCTAAATTTAGTGATTTTACTTAAGGCTTAAACCTTAAACTGTTAAAGGTGTTACTCTAGTGAAATGTGAATATTCGTTGGTGATGAATCTCACTGCTCTATTTTGTGTCGTTAATGCGGATATTGCCTAATGATATTCTATTAACCAACTTACCAAGGTTGAAGGTAAGGTTAATCTGTGAACTCTGTGACTGTGATTTTGTGTTACTGGTTTACCATGAAATGATGATGGCATGAAGATGAATAAGATAAGTGGAATTAATTTGTCTAGAATCAAATCAAGATCTAGATTCTAGAATCTAGACATAGATCTAGAATCTAGTCAATTCTAGATGTAGAAATCTAGATAGTCTAGAGACTAGACCTAGACATTTGTAGATCTAGAATCAAGAAAAAAAAAATAGTCTAGATTAAATGATTACAATAATTATAATATCAGTCTTGATTAGATCGCTAGGGGACACAAATGTGCAAATAGTCATAATTATTTTTTACTGCTAAAGGGCGCCAAATATAATGTTTATTTCCGGTTATTTCCATAACAAGATATATTTATTTTTATAATTATAAGTAGATTTAATAAAGAATATAGAATCTAGATCTAGATAGATAGATATTTATATGATATAGACAATAGAGACTCTAGATCTATATAGATTCTAAATTTAGATTTCGACCTAGGACTAGGTTCCCTTTTCACTTTTAAATCTAGATTTAGATCATTGATTGGCCTTTTCACCTTTTGGTCAATTTGGTAGAGTACTTGGACTTAGAAGTTAGACTACTTATAACTTAGAGTCTTAGTCTTAGACTTAATTTATTATAATTTTAGACTATTAAATTGTTAAAAGAAAAAGTCTAGACTCTAACTCAAATCTAGTTACTCTAACTAGTCTGACTAAGAGTCTAGACCAGAGCAGTGGTTCCCAAACTTTTTTGTCTCGTGGACCCCTTTCTTTGTTTTCTGGTTTTCCATGGACCCCAGCTTAAAATAAAAGAAAGTTATATTGAGTTTTTGAAAATAAATTATAAATCAATTCCAAATTACACATTTTGTTTAAAAATAATTTCCAACCAATGACACTAGGAGTGAACAAGTATTTTTTTACAATAAATTTATTATTTTATTAACAAAATTGAAATTTAAACCCATTATCAATATCATCATTATGTAACAGTTAATATGTAGATCTATCGTTAACTATCACATTGGAAACTTTTTTTAAAGGTTTGCAAGCTCGACTTCCATTGCTATGGAGATTATTTTTTAGATCTATGAGATTAGTTGTTTTAGTAAAAGGTTTCACAAAGAGCTGTTTTTCATAGATTTTTTGAGCCATAATAATTTGAATAAAAAAATACATCATTACCAGTTGACTCGGCCAGCTGTATAGAGAAATATTTTGTTTGCAGAAATATGTTGTTTGCAAAGACTTAAATTTTAAAAGAAAGAAATATTTAGCTATATTCCAACAAAGCTCAAGAATTTAGATCTAGTGAACTCTTCTACAATACCATTGCTCTAACTAACACTCAAACAGAGTTTTCATGGATTGTTCTCAGAAAGCCACCACAAACGAAGGAGCTGGAAGACTCATTGAATTGCCCAATGGGAAAAAAATACAAAATAGTTTTATAAACTATAATGGCTGGCTAAATCATTCATTTTTTTTTGCCCATTGTATGTCGTTTTCATAAATTCACAAGATATTTTAAGACACAGCAAACATTATATTTTCCTAAAAATTTGAATGCAAATATTTTGTCAATTGTAGATCTTTTGTCAACTTTATCATAGAGTGTTCAATAGTTTTTCTAATGATATTCTAATCTTATCAGGGTGGCTTTGTCTCCAACAATCCTCCAGCTTAAGTGGTTTCATATTGTCGTTACATAAAATGTTAAATAAAAGACACATAGGCAATATAAGTTCGACGAGAAAAGAAGAAAATTTTTTTAGAAAATTAACACCACCGTCTATTTTATATTTAGATTCAGCCATGTTAAATATTAGTTATCTCTAGACTAAATTAAGCTATTTAAATGAGGCATTAAAATTTAAAATATGTTTTTCATTCCAACAATATAATAAAAATTTAAATGGCCTAGCTATAATGAAGTATAAATAATGTATATTTGTATGATATAATAGGTGATTTCATTAATGTGAGATTTATATTAAACTCAATTCCTTCGTAAATGAGATCCACTCTCGTGGACAGCCATTTGCATGTCATGGAAAACCCCCCCCCCCAATTCTTTTTTTCACTTTCTTGGACCCCTTGGAAGTCCTTGTGGACCCCTGGGGGTCCATATGGACCCCTTTGGGAATCACTGCTCTAGAGTCTAGTTATAAATAATTATTCTTAATTTTAATTAATTCTAGATCTATGTTAATAAATTTTTGTTTATATGTCTTATTGTCTATATTTTTACTAATATTAGTATTATACTATATAGACACTATTAGTCTATACCAGTGATGCTCAACCTTATCCGGTATGTGGGCCATTTTAATTTCCGACACCCTTGTCGCGGGCCACATCACCAAAAAGGCTGAAACGAAAAATAAAAATTTAAAAAAAAAATTTTTATTAGAAACCCGTGAATCTAGTAATTACATTAATTCACGAGATGTCTATGATAAACCAACATTTATTTATACCGCTCAGAAGATGAGATACCAAGTTGGAGCACTGAATCTAGTATTCTAGATGTTTTTTTGTGAGAAAAATTTGCTGTAATAGTTTGTCATCAGAGCTTGTAATTATGGTGATCATCCTTAACACTTGTTTTCGGAGATTTAGAAAAAGTTTCATAAAGTTTCTGAATTACTTAATTTTTTTCTAGCTAGAATGTCAGGCTTTGTAAGTCAATCAGTACCAGTTGTAGCTTTGTCTAGGCACTTGACACAATGACTTTTTGAAATTGACTAACATTGTTCAATCCGAACACGACCATCTTCACATGGTCCAGACTGAACACCTTGCCCCATAGAATTTGTTGATGAATAATTCAATGAAGCCACAGAGGCTCGGTTCCAACTTTGCTAATAATTCTTGCTGTCAACCAAACTTCTGGAACCATCAGTGTCACACCCACTAATTTCTTCCTAGGAAGATCTTCTGTGATGGTTGAAACTTCTTTGATAGGACTTCGCCAGTAGTGGCCCCATGCATGCTTCTTATAACTAGCTTCTCTGATCTTAAAAATGCTGTTTTTAATTAAATACCAAGATTTCTAGAGGTATCAGATATACCAGTAGACTCTCTCAGCCGATGGAGATATATACCCATATCTTTCAATCGCCTAGTCCTTGTCACAGGACAGCTTCAACTGCGTTCTTCTGATTCTACCATCATTGCTAGCAAGATATCTTTTTTTACATCCATCGTTGACAAGTAGCTTCGGGTTTCTACTTGCAATATCAGAAACTTTGTGGCTTGTCTTACACTCGACTCATTTTCTTTTTAAGTAAATATTCTTATCAATCCTCCACATTAGGAGCAATTATATAGCAATCGCGTCTCAAACCAAGAATGCTGACTTCTTTATATATTTGATTTTTTTAAAGTTATTGAATATTTTCGTTTTCTTTAAATAGAAACACTTCCTCCAATAAATACGATGATTTTTTTAATTACAACAAAACATTTAAAAATAATAATATTGAGAACCCTAACGTAATGAAAGAAAAAATTTTCGAAAGTTTTTTTTTTTTGCCGAGACACATTTTTTCACTTTGTGCCGACATCTCCGCGGGCCGGATAGAACCATGTCTGGCCCGCGGGCCGTACTTTGGGCATCACTGGTCTATACTATAGACTTTTAGCAGTAAGCTCTGAGCTGCCAAGTGAGTAAATTTCAGCAGGAATGGAGTCTGGCCCCGGTGCCTTACCCATTGAGAGATTTGATATTGCTGTCGTTACTTCATTTAGACGGGGAGGGTCAGCAAGTGAGTGATTTATTGGGATTTGTTCCAGGCGTGTGATTGCTTCGGTACTAATGCTTGACGGACAGTTAAGGACTGTGCTGAAGTGTTCAGCCCAGCGAACAAGTATGTCCTCCTTGTCTGTTAGGAGTTTGTTTCCATCAGCACTGAGTATGGGGGATGAGCCAGTTTGCTGAGGGCCATAAAGAGCTTTTATTGAGTTGAAAAACATTTTTGCGTTTTTACTGTCAGCATAGGACTGGATTTCATCTGCTTTTTTGCTGTACCATGACTCCTTCATGTGTCTCAGGTTTCGCTGGACCTCTCTTTTGGCAATAGTGTAGCGTTCTTTGATTTGAGGGCAATCTGGATTACACAGGAAGGCCTTAAAGCAATGTTGCTTCAAGAACAAGTGTGGCAACGGAGAGGACTCAGCTTAACCACAAAATTGAAAGTCTACAGTGCTGTTGTTCTCCCGTCACTCCTATATGCATCAGAGTCATGGACTCTATACTCCCGCCACACCAAAAAGCTTAACTCCTTCCATCTACGCTGTCTAAGGAGTATCCATAAGGTGCGTTGGTCTGACCACATACCAGACACAGAAATTTTAAAGCTGTCCAACATGCATAGTATTAATGCGACAGTAAAAAGGTCCCAACTACGATGGGCGGGACATGTAGTCCGCATGCCAGAAAATCGCCTTCCCAAGAGACTTCTGTATGGAGAGTTATGTACAGGAAAGCGCTCCCAAGGCGGCCAATACAAGCGCTACAAAGACACCCTCAAGAGCTCCCTCAAGGAATGCGATATTGACATTCATGGCTGGGAAGCACTAGCTCTAGATCGCTCCGCATGGCGAGAAGCAAGTAGAGTGGCCAGTGCGATAGAGCGCTGAACCAATAGAAAGCAGAGAGAAAAAACAGGCCTATCTGCAACTGACAAAACTCTCCCATGCCACATATGCGGCCGGCTTTTCAAAGCGAGGATTGGACTTCACAGCCATCTTCGAGTCCATAGGAAATGAGAAATGTGCTCATCTTCGTACACGAAGGAGGAGCTATATATAATACTATAGACTAGTAATATCAGTTAGTAGTTTGGTAGATCTAATTGATTCTAATCTCTAGAACTCTAACTCTAGAGTTTAGTAGAGCAGAGGCTAGAGCCTAGTGACTGCCTAGTCCTAGTAGAGGGACTAAAGCTCTTCCACTATTAGACTTATTCAGTAAAATAATTGTCCTCCTGTCGCCCTGGTCCTGGTGTTAAATAAACCTTTTTTAATATGTGGATATACTGGATAGATACCGGTATATAATTCAATTCAAATATCATAAATATTATGTGATGTTAAACTGTTAATAGTTACTATTTCATAGTATTTCTAGCAAATTTAGAAACTAAATTTTCTAAAGTCTAAATTAATATACTATAAGTTATAACTGGATCTATAATTTGTAATATATAGATTTAGAAGAATCTAATACTATAGTATAGTTGAAGAGCTTTAGTCCCTCTACTCTAGTAAGCCTCTACAGATTAGGTTAGATTGGTTAGATCTACCTAATTACTAACTGATACTACCTTTTTTCAATATATGGGACCCCCACATGCCAAATGATATATTACCATCTAATAAGTAATATATATTGATTATTATTTATTATTATCATTACAGTTACAGTGCAAGATATATATATATATGTATGCTTAATTTAATTAATTTTTTTGTAGGCATCTGCAATGCAAGCCTTTTTAAAAGGTGGAAGTGCAGCTTCCAGTAAGAACAAAACAGATTCTCCAGTTCCTTCAAGTTCATCAAAGAAAAAAGATGGCAAAGCAAGGATTATTCCATGGATTGAAAAATAGTAATATTACAGTTATAACCCACTCAATCACAACAATATTGAGTTCACCTTCACTTTTCCCTTAGTCTTTTTGATCATTGGGGCACCACTCTTAGAGTTAGAGTCTATCTGTCACTGTCTTTCTTAATTCCTCTCTATATCTAGAGAGGATGACTGCCTGGTCTAGTCCTAACTAAAACCTCGTTCGATGTTATGTTATCATATAAAAATCTTATAATTGATCTCAAATACAACATTTTATATATTATATTTTAAATGACATTAATTTGCATGCAGTAATAGTTTTCCTTCTTTTTTTTTTTAAGATTTAATCTTTGACTGACATTAAATTTTCTTAATTCAGCAGACCCAAGACAGTAGAAGATGTAGCCTTCCAGGATGAAGTCATAGCTGTCTTAAAAAAGTCTCTTGAAGGATCTGATGTGAGTACTAACATAGGTTATTTATCTTTTGTTGAAAATCCATTTACAATGTTAAGAAAAAAAAAGTTTAATAACAAAATACATTGCATTTTAAGTAGTACTGTAATGTATAATTGTTCACCTCATAAAATATTTTCCCATTACTTTTTTTCAATAAGAAAAGAGAAACATGTTTTTGTGAACCTCTATCAAAAAATAAATTGCATTAAGTTTCACTCGTAAGGCTTCTTTTTAAGGTCTATACCCACTAACGTCCTGTTGAATAAATAAATATATATGTAAACAATTAGTCATTTGATATATGCACAAGTATATAAAGATTAATTCTAGCACTCTTGGAAATTTAATAATAAAATGAACTAAGAGCTTACACTACTTTACAAAATATATTTTTGTATGACTTGTAATTGTATGCATTTCTTAATGTTCTTTAGTCTTAGTCTTAGCCTTCTTTCAACATTTTTAGAGTCATCTTTTTAAAAGAATTTATAAATAACTTACCAATATTTTTGTTGTGGTTTGTTTTGTTTTTTACATTGATTTTATGAAACAAAACCATTTTTCTTGTTATTCCAGCTCCCAAATTTATTGTTCTATGGACCTCCTGGGACTGGTAAAACATCAACCATTTTAGCAGCTTCTAGACAGTTATTTGGGTAAATTTATTGTCATTATAAGACGCGGAATTTTACCAACTAAATTGTTTTGATTGTTTAAAGTATTCTTTGTCATCTATTTTTAACTTTTGCAGTTTTTTTTTTTTTTTGGATTTGAATCCCTAATGCATGATTTCTTAAAAACCAGCTGAGATTTTGTTGTTGTTGTTGTTTAAAACCAAATAGCTCCTAATTTCCAGTTTGAAAAGCCACCCTCTTAGCCTAAACAAAGAGAAGTAACTCTATGTAAAATAATATAGTTCTAATAAAAAATCTAAAAATATGTCTACTTTAAAAAAAATATATTCTTTTTAATACCTTTAAAATAAAAAAATACAAGTCTCATAAATACACAATTTCCTTAGGAGACCTGCTACACTTTATCAGCACTTTCTTTTGTTTCAAACATTTTCTAAAAATAAATAAAAAGCAATACATAAAAAAAATAGTCCCCATTTTTTGTTTTTTTCGAGTGAGACATGGTAGGCTTTTCTCATATGAAAGTTAAAAAAAAAAACTGTTGCGAGCTTTCTTTCACATCCTAAATACATGGTAATCTAACTTACCTAGCTGTAGTAGCTATAAGTTAAATTTTAAAGAAGGAAAAATGGGAACTAGAAGGAAGTTTTATTAAACCCTTTTCTGATACAATTTTTGTGCTTTGAAACATAACTGATACCCATTATTGTACAATGCCTTCACTTCATGATCACATGGTGACTAGCAGTTAATGAAAATCAAATCTGCCTGTGGAAATCTGCATGAAATTTGATTATGAAAAACAGTAATAACTTCACACATGTAGCTTGAGTAGTGTGAAGAGAATGAAAAGAGAGTCTAAGTACTCTTGGGCTTGGCTTGGCTACCTTTCAACGTAGCTCAAGCCTCAATCAAGCAGAATTGTGTTTACTGAGCACCTAAAAGCAGCATGAAAAACCTTCTCCCAGATACCCCCTTCCCCAGTGGTTCTCAAATGAGATTGGACTTTACACTGAGCATGCTTTGAGCATGAAAGTTGCGCTATATAAAACCTTTAAAAAAAAAAGTGAACTTCTAGGCCTGTGACCTTTGATCTACTATAATAGGTGACAAAGTTATAATGCTGTACACTTCAGTGTTTTAGAGATATAGTAGTAGAAAAAAAAAGTGAACTTGTAATAAATTTATGTTACTTAGATTATTTGTAAATCCTGTTCAGTGTGTTTTACAAAAAAAAAAATTGCTGTAACTCTTCATTTATTAAGTTAAACTGTATTAAATTTTATTAAATAAATTTGTATCATTCTACATCACAATTTTTTTCTTTCCTCAGGCCTGAACTGTACAAAGACAGAGTATTGGAATTAAATGCATCAGATGAAAGAGGCATTAATGTAATCAGAGAAAAGGTGAAGAAATTTGCACAGTTGACAGCAGGAGGAGCAAGACCAGAGTAATGAGAGGATATATTTTATTTGCTTTTTGTTGTGACTAAATTATTTGTAAATTTGTCACGTTGCATTTTTGTCTTTTGTTGGTTTGTTAGTCTTTATTCATAGTTTGAAAAAATCAGTTATAACTCCTAAGCAAAGAAAGGCAAGTCTTTAAAATCTTCACATTAGGGATATGTGGCTTCCTTCAGTTGAGAAGCGGATCATCTCCTAGAAATGAGATGAATGCCTGTGCATTAGCTATGGTCGGAATGATGTGGCCTGCCCACCCTGCCCTGTTGTCCTTCCTTCTCCACACAGCTGATTAACAAAAGTAACGGCGAGGGTTGTGTTCTCCTGATTTTTCTTCAAGCTAATAAGCCACTTCTGCTTGAAACTTATTGGTTTAGGGGCCTGTTACTTGCCATTGCTCTTTCTCTTATTATTGTCAGACAGGAGTTGAACTCTTGGCAGGGATTATTTTAGACACATGCCATTAGAAGCATTTTCTAGGTATTGGAATGCTTATATCGGAATTATATCCATTACCACTTTCATAAGGGAACCAACATCAGGACTAACACTGCAAATAATATAAATGAGTTAGTGTGTTAACCCGATAGCTCCTATTTCCGGTTCAAAAAACCCCATCTAAAGTCCTAAGCAAAGAGGGATAACTCTGTATTTAAAAAATCCTAAAAAATATTTCTTTGAAAAAATCATCAAAATTAAGATCTAATACACGTAAACAAACAAATAACTTTTAAAAAAATAGAACTATATGTCTAGTTTTTACGTTTAATACCACTAGAATAAAAAAAAACTTTAAAAAATACTCATTTTCCCACGTGGGGGCTTGCGGCTTATACACTTTGTCTATGGGCCTGTTCGTTTGAAAAATTATTTTAAAAATAAAAGCCTTCCCGTTTTATTAAAAATGGAATCAGTAATCTCCTAAAGGATTAGTAATCACGCTTTCAACGAGACTAGAAGAAATCTTCTTTTTAAAAAGTTGAAATCAAGTATATTGAATAGGGGTTTTTAGAAACGTTCTACAAGGGTTTAGGACAAAAACAGGAAAACGTTTCCTACTGCAGAAGGAGCTAATGGGTTAACATTCATTTATATCCAACCCATATTTCTCATAGTTTGTTTCTCTTCTTTTTTTCTGTATTTCGTTGTTGAAAAAAACAATGTTTTCATTGTAAAAAGCATCTTAAAAATCTAAATGTGAACACAATGAGCAGATTACTGCACATACTGAAAAATTCCCATTGGTTTTTGTTTCTAATTCACTTGGAATTTTTTTTTTTTTCATTTTTAGTGGTAAACCATGTCCACCTTTCAAAATAATAATACTCGATGAGGCTGACTCTATGACCAAAGATGCTCAGGTAATAATTTACAATCATTTTCTAATGGCTTTTAAAGCTGTGGTCACTATGGGATACTTATGTGTGCAGAAAGCATACCAGTTCAGTGGTGTAATACAATTTATTTTTCTTGTTTTTATTAACTGTGAGACTTGCATCTACCATCAAATTTCCCATTGTCTTGTGTTTAGTAGCACTTGATTTGGTTTATATTCTCAAATTAATTGAATGAGTTAATCCTCTAGTTTAGTGGTGAAGCTCTTCCCATAGGCAGAAAAACTTGAATAGACCCCCTGGGGGCAACAGCTTTGTTTATTCAACTTCTCCACTACATTTAGAACTTGCTCAATATGTTCAGATTAAGTTATTTATGCAATTTCTGTCAAATAAAAATAATGTAATTGGTGCCTCTTGTATTGTTTTAGCCGCATTGCAACAGCTCCAGAGTTTCCTCTCGAGTGTGCATTTCTGGACCTCATATAAAGGGATCATAGTTAAAAATTAACTCTTTCTCTCCTGACAATACCAACATTGATTAGACCCTATGAAATTAAATAATTTTTTGGTTTATAAACTTTAATTTTTTGTTATATAAAAAGAGCACACATTCTCCTATAGTTCTATACGGTATATAACATTTCCTGATAAAAACAAAAAAGTTATTGAAGTTTAATCATAACAGGGTAGTGAAATACACATGAGCAAAATGAATAATTCCATCGGAAAGTGGAAATTAATAATGATGACAGAGAGAGTTAATATGTTAAAAAAAAGTCAATGGTACAAACGACCAGCGCAATGACCAACCTCCTTTGCTTTCATTGGTGCCCTAAAAATACCAAAAATAATAGACAGTCTTCTTCTAGATTGTAACCCAGGACCCCAGTTGCGGAAGCCTAGCACTTAACCACTCCACTACAGCCTCCCCACATTAATTTGTACAATATTCTATATCTAATGTTTATATTTGTATTTTTTCAGTCTGCTCTAAGAAGAACTATGGAGCGCGAGTCTAAAACAACACGGTTCTGTCTGATATGTAATTATGTGAGCCGCATAATTGAACCTATTACATCTCGCTGTGCCAAGTTCAGATTTAAAATGTTAGCAGAAGATATCCTTACCTCTAGGTTGCAGATGATTTGTAAAGAGGAAGGCATTGCTATTGATGATTCAGTGAGTTACAACTAATACTAAAAGGAGTTTTTTTCTTTTAAAAAAAAACAAAAAAGCTTTTTTTCTCAACTTGTCTTTTAATATAATTAAAAGACTTTTATGACTGTAGTACCGTGAAATGGGGTGACTTTGCTTAAAGTGGTAAGTCTTTATGTGGATCACATTTAATGAAATTGTCATGCGGCCATTTTGTCATGTAGCAATTAGAGCTGGCTGGAATCAGACATGCTAAAGATCCCAAAATTAAAAATCTCACTCGTCAACCCGCGACCCACTCAGTAACTGCGTCTCATTTAGATAATTTAGGTCATCAATTTACCTGGAAAAATAAAATTTGTTGAAAGATTTTTTTTACTTTTAGTATTAGGAGTTTCTGGTTAAAAAAAAAAGAGAGAGAGTAACTGAAAAAAAAAGAATTAAAGGTTAGGCTGTAAATCAGATTGACTGACTTTGGCTAACTTACCCAATGTTCCAACTGTAATTGACTTTCAAAATGAAGATAATGCTTAACAGTTTTTTTAATTTTTTTTTTTTTTTGCTATTTTCAAAAGACAAATTTCTTCAGGGATAATAAATGTATTTTTTTTACTTAAACTATATACTAGAAAGCTTGAAAAAAAAAAGTAATTAAATACTGTATATAACTTATTTATCTTCAGGCTATAGATGCTGTATTTAAAACATCAGATGGTGATATGAGGAAGGCTATAATGACGTTGCAGAGTGCCTCGAGACTGTGTGGTAAAGATGGTGCCATCACTAAAGACATGATTCTTGACATCTCAGGAGTGAGTAGATTTAACATTTCATTATTTGCTTTTTTATAGTTTGCCAAGTCGTCGTCTAGATTGTTAATCATTACTTTACTAAGAACTGTTCCAGTTTTAATTAATTATATGTATGTAACATGTCTAAATATATAAAAGTATGCTTCGCTATTTTTTTTGTGGGGGAATACTTTTTACATTAGTGTTGAACTAAAAAAAAAAGGCAAGAAAGCAGAGCTTTACATTTTAATATGAAATGAATTTTATTGCAATAATCATGAGTTAAGAATACTTTCAGAAGTCTTATTTTCTCAGATTTATCACAAATAAACCTTTTTTTTTTTTTTTTTTTATATAATTTTTTTTATGTTTGTAATGGAATTGATCCATATTTGATACTCAACAATTTTTTTTCATCCAGCAATACATATCTTTGATCTACCGCTAATTAAACTCCCTAAAGCAGGCTGCAGGATCACAAAATAGGGTTGTATAATTGTGCTGCATTTTTTTACTTACTTTGTACTCATTTAGGGCTCATCTCTTGCTTTTAACATCATTCTCACTTTTAAAAAAAATCACAGGAAAAAATGTTTGAGGAAAAATCAGAAGCCGAGGACCCTTAAAAATCAAAAGCCGAGGACCCTTAGTCAGCTTGTAGCACACAGTGCTACACTCTAAACACTGCGATGTCACTGGTCCCAAACTTTACCAGCACTTGCTGTTCCTTTGGATCAATCCGCTGGGTGGAGAGGAAGGAACTACTGTATGGCTAAGATCATTCCGACCAAAGCAAATAGCTAATGCCCAGGTATTCATCCCATTTCCATGAGATGATCTATAGTCATTTAGCAGCTGAAAGAGGCCATATATAATTTGTTTAAAGTTTTGTACCATATTGTAAAGAATAGAGGTGTAGGGGGGTTTCAACCACAAAAATAATATTATTAATTATGTACAAGTACCTCGAGTTATTAATTTGTTTCCATTAAAATTACTTCCCTCAAGTTTCTTCTTGATTACAAATTGCCATCTAACTGTATATACTCTGAAATACACTGCTATTTCCTCTTTTCCCAGGTTGACATATTGCCATCTAAATGGATATACTGGATAAATATACTGCTATTTCTTCTTTCCCCAGGTTGACATATTG
>JADKLZ010019686.1:11145975-11184855 GCA_021533235.1 Biomphalaria straminea
TTTTTTTTTTACTTTAAAAAGATTTTAATAATGTCCGGAAATTTCCAGGACTTTTTCGACCGGCGGCATAGCATTTAATAACATTTCAGGAGATTTCCAGGGGGCTCCTGGTCAATCAAGAGGCCGCGGGAAATCTGTTGTTTTATAAAATGGTTCAATTTAATAATTTATACACCTAAAAATTAGCACGGGTCCAAAGAAAGTGCAATACCAATATGCTATTGTGTTTGTAATTGCAGATTGTGTTCAACCATATGCCAAAGACTTATTTCCCTTACAGCTTGATGGTTAACAGCGTTATAAATGACTATATTTGTGTTTGATTTCTTTTAAAGCAATAGCTTAACAGACAAATAATTATAGGGATGTTAAATCGACAGGATGGCGCGGAGAATCTGTTGTAAGTAATAAAATGGCTTAATTTAATAATTTTTACACTTTAAATTAGAGCGGGTCCTATAAAATTGCGGGTCCTATGAAATGCGGGCCCCACTGCGGTCGCCGGCCCTGGTAAATAGCGGCGTATGCTATGCCGCCGGTCAACTAGTAATTCTTTAAAACATAAAACCAAGAAAAGTTAATGATACAAATATCTAGGATATTATGTAAAATATCACTTCACTGCTAAAAATTAATTTCAACTCTAACATTGAAATAATGCACTGGCATTATCTGTGATATCAAATAAAGACATCAGTCCATATTTAGAATGTTACAGATAAAGGATAGCCTCATTGACCCAGACATACCACTTTAAGAGATTAAAAGATGCCAATGTCAAATTATAAACATTATCAGCATTGCACTTCAAGATTCTGTATTAAAATAGAGTTGTTGTTTTTGTAAAAAAGAAAACTATTTTTTTCAAGATTGTTTTTGCTTATTTAAGAGTTTGAACCTGTTTTACCCAGAAATTAATTTAAACTACATTTTAAAGTAACAGAAAAAATATATAATTTTTATGTTATATACACATATTACAAATACCAAGTTTTCATTAACATGACCTTTTCAACCTTTTACATTGACATGATTGCTGTATGTGTACTGGTTGGTCTAGAAAAGTGCATCTTTATAGGTCAACAGTTAGTCTACCCGAGTCTACCGCCATATCTCAGTGGCTGATTTTAAACAGTCTTAGAAATCAAAAATGTAATACTTTTTAATTCCTTAATAATCTCTGACTAAAGCAAATTTATTAAAACCAAAGTTTTCAAATTCAAATAAATATCCTTTTAAAAAAAAAAATGGATTGCACATAACATATACATAAACATATATACATTATATAAATAGTTTTTGTGTGTTTTATTTTTATTTTTTTTTACATTTTTTTTTAAACATTTGTTATTTAATTTTTTTTTTTAAAGTTCACAAAATACAGTGTTTCGATTTTTTTGTGTGTTGTGTTATTTATTCTATAGGTATAGTATAAATATATCTCTGTAAATTCTTTTTTTTTTCATTAGCATGAACAAATATAGTTTGCAGCTTTAACTTAAAACTCAGAGCACCTCTTTCAAAATGTTTTAAGTTTAAATTTATCCAATTATTAAAATCAAGAACTAACTTTTTATTAATATGACCTTTAGGTCACCGTGTTTATGTTATATGAATCACAGTCTAAAAGCATCTAACAGCTAGTGGTTGAGACAATAAGAAAGATTCACAGAGTATTGGACTAAATATAACAAAGACATACATCTAGATCTATTCTAATGTATTTATTTACATATTCCCATACAGGAACTAGGAATCATGTTGTTGACAAAGTTTAAAAAAATATACATATATATAATTATAATTATATAGAAAAAGCACTGTGAGGTCAAACTATTAAGATTAATCATGGTAGTTTAAAAAATAAACAAAAAATTAATCTATGGTGGCAAATATTAAATGAAAAACAAAAAAAAAATTAAAAACTAGCCATGAATATATTATAATTTTTGTTGTGATCTGCATATTTTTTATTAAATAAAAAAAAATTTATAATGTGGAAATCTATGATTTCATGTATATTAGAAAGTAAATGCCTGCAACAAATGATTACAAATGCCTACTCAAGCCCACTGCCCGTACAAAGAGCCTTAAATACAAGGTATAAAGATTCAGCACTTCTGTCTCTGCTTTGTTTGTGTACTATACCTAGATCTAGATTGATACAAGTACAGTTATATCTAGATCTAGAATAGATAGATCTAGTTCTAGTCTATCAGTATCAGTCTGGCTCTTAGCTTATAGTCAAATCCAACCAGTGACTCTTTCTTGCTATCTAGTGATTTTTTTTTGTTTGCCCAGAAATACTGTAGTTGGAAGATGCCTCTCCTGCTTTCCCTACTGACATGTGACATTACATGAATCTACATTGCTTGTGTCTGTGATAAAGCTGGCTAAATAGTTTAATAAAAATAGACTCTTCAACTTGTAAAGCCTGTATGCCCAATGCTGATGCCAGTGATGCTGGTACCAGTTGACATGTAACTAATTATATTCAGACTGCCAGTCAGTCAGTCAGTCAACTAAGATTTACAGATTAAATTGTCTAGATCTAATAGAAGTCATTTACGTCTAATCTAATTAACACATTGGCCCTACTGCAATTTTTATGTAGGAATTTTATATAGCTCCAAAAATGTTAGTCCTAGAAAAAAAATGCAAACATCTATAAGCTCGTCATCCATTTGTCAATAAAAATAGATGTTTTGATAAGCTATGCATAGTTACAATAAACTGTGATGTCCTAGAGGTCAGGTCAATGAATTCCTGCGCTAAAATTAACTAACACCATTCCCCACTTTGTAACTTAGTGAACACTCTCAGTGTGCTAAGGAACACCTCATATTTATTGTTTTTTTTTTATTTTATTATCTTTAATTTTCTTTCTTTTTTATTTATATCAATTCTTTTTACATTAATGTTGGGAGGGGGGTGGGGACACCCACGTAAAAAAAAAATGCACTTTGTGAATATCTGACAATAAAAAAATAAATGACAGTGGCTAAATCTTGTTCTTCACAATTAATTTTTTTTTTTCATTTCGACTAAATTTGTTTTTACCGAAATTCTATCAAAATGTTTAAAGTGCTATATCATATAATATAATATATCAAGAAAAACATGAAACTTTTACTTCCAGACATATAGATCTACTAGCTGCACGTATGCATATGAACTCTGCTTTGATTAAAAAAAAATTTTTAATCGAATCTGCCAGAGCTTTTTGAATCTGTGTAAAACCCTTGTTTTTCAGAGTCAGAGCCGTTTAAACAAGTCGAAATTAAATGTGTCTGAACTATAAAGTATAAAAAAGAAATAGAGTATAAACAAAAATAATAGACCAGTTGAGTCATAGTCGACATACAAAACATAGTTATCAAAATAGAGCCTCACTCAGGAACATTTTATCAAAGATCGTGGGGTGTTCGCTAATATCCGAAAATAGGAGTGTTTGTTAAACAAAAATGACTAGATCTATTATTCTATATATCTAGATTCTACATATGTTAACCTACTCAGAGTCACAGTCTATTGTCAGTATCACTACAAGTATGAAGCAGTCTAATTTATTAGGTATCAGTACTCAAGTCAAAGTCAAAGTAATAAGTTAAAAAAAAAAAGTGTGTAAGTCACACACTCATTTTTCATCATCTTCTAGTAAACTGGGACTCTTTCTACACAACACTAAACAGCCACTGAGACTCTCCTCGACTCTACACGGAACAGCCATCGGCATCACACTCACCACACTCCACAGTGACAGAACTGAGTCAACTGAGTGTTGAGTTCACAAAATCTGAGAAAAGATCAGCCTCAGAGTCGTGACAGTCGACTACACTACAGCAAGACTACAGTACGTCAGTAGAGCTAACTAAAACTAGTCTAGTCATCTAGAATTAGAATCATCACAGACTCTTACTCTTTGATATAGATCTAATATAAATCTAGATCTAATAGATAGATCTAGATCTAATATCATGCTCACCTTGTGTCAACCACGAGGAAAAAATAATCCTATTTGGAGACAAATCAGATCACCAGTACAGCCAAACACATCAGCCGATAAAAGGGATACAACACTGTACACAACCAGGTGGTCGACTACGATACTTGGAACGATCCTAGTTTCCAGTCTTTTACGCGATATCGTTTTGATTTATTTTGTCGTTACATTTACTGAAAAAATGTAAAAAACAAAACAAACAAAAAATACATATAAGCATATATATGATTTTGAGTTTTGTCCATGAAAAAAAATGACGAGAAAAAATGAATGCTTTTTTTTTTTATTCTACGTTTATATTTTCTGGAAACTATAATGAGATAGCCCAGTAAAATATATGAATGTCAACTTCATATTGAAGGAGGCCATAGATATTGGGTAGCATATCACATATTCAACGAGCCAAGATAACGGAAGTAGAAGAAAAGACTAGAACACTAGATTATATATCCCTAGATCTAAATTTGGAATGCTAGAAATAAAGATGGAAATTAAAAAAAAAAATCATTAGATCTAATTATCTCCTAGAAATTTGACAGCTTTTTTGGCTATCGGGTTATAAAATGGAGCATTTTAATTCAGGGTTATCCAACATTTTTATTTTTAAAAATTTGCTCCAACGACACAAAGGAAGATGGAGCACCTGTATGACTTTGTCCACCCATATGCTAGGACAAATCTGTACAAATGCTCTTTCTTCCCTAGTGCCATTAGAGCATGGAATGGTTTGCCTGAGCTAGCCAGGAAAACCAGTGACTTGGCAGAATTTAAGTCACTGGTAAATATGCATGACTGAATGCAGCATGACGCGTAGGACGTAATCATCTTCTTTTTTGAAGTAACGTCTGTATTATATAAGATAAGAAGAAATGAATATATAAGAAATATGCTTTTTTCTTTTCTGATTATTATAATAATAGTTGCTGGTGTTTTGTTGTTTTAAATTTGTTATTTTTAAGCAGTTTAGTGTTTTATAAAGTATACTATTATAGCTACTTTAAATTTTAGCCTTCACGGTCATGACGTGTCTTTATTATATATAGGCCTATATCTAGTAATGTAAGACAATTTCATTAATTTGCTTTAATTGTTACTCTGGCCATATGTGGGCACGATTGATATTAAGACAAATGTGCAAGGCTGGCCAGGGACACCACACATTTTAAAGTAAATTTAAGATTTTCTATTGTATGTTGGAGGTATGTAAAAAAAAAATCATTATATAATTCCAGTATCTGTATTGTATAGCCTACAGTAGCCTAGTACAATTCACAGATCTACAACTTCAATGGTTTCTTGACTCAAGCTTCTTGGTGATTGAGAAAATTAATTATGGCTTTGAAAAATGTGCTGATCACAGGACATACCTCCTACCCTTTCTATGTGTGCTGACCACATTACATGACGTACCTCACAACCTCACCGAGCACAGTGACACAAGAATTTTATTTTTGTTAATCGCGCCTATGAAAGACGTTTTCCATATTGAATGAAACCCCAAAAGACAATCCATGAGATTTTATTAGTTTTCATGAAATTTTAATAATTTCATGACTTTTTCGTATATTTTACAATTTCAAGAGATTTCCTAGAGCTCCTGAAAATCACACGAGTCCGCGGGAACCATGCATAAGTCGAAATGGTTTAATTTAATACCTACACTTAGCGCGGGGCCTATGGAGGTGCGGGACCCACTGCAGTCGCATGGTTGCTGTGGTCTAAAACCCGGCCCTGAGTATGCATATTATATTTCTCAGACAAAGTGACTTTTTACAATAGTTTCTCATTGGAGCAAATAATAGATGCTTGAAACATTGTCTTCTTAGTCGGACTATGATAAGGACACAGTTTAATCAAACTTCTGAACACCACAAGCTAATTTAATGGAAAATAAAAGGTATAATCATTACTGTAGGACCTATAAACTAAAAGTCATAACAAAATATTGTATTTCAATAATTTTTATAGAGATTAAACTAAGAAAAATTCAATAAAAGAGTTGGTACTAAAGCAATGACGCTTTAAATGTTTGAATACAAAAATGAAGTTGCACAAGGGAAAGAAAGCTGCTCAATATCCCTGTTATAAATTAGGGTTAGGCCACTGTGTGAATTAATATGGCTACATAAAGTTAGGCTATTTTTTTTTATTTCATCCTGAAAAAAAAAAAAAAAGTGTTTATGTCGCGGGTATATCGAGGCTGGTTGTTTTATTCTGGTATCGATACTACCCTTTTTTCACTTGTCATATCATGCCATAAGACAAAAGTAATCGAAGATTTTAATCCCGTTTCTTTAAGAAATTATCGTAATGTCTTTCGTTGCATCCATTCTGTCCTCATCGATTTAGATCTAGATCTATCTACATCAAGATCTCTGAGCCTACTCGTGACCCGCGAACACTATCGAAAAAAATATCTAAATGCAATACATCCAAAACTAAGGGAACATAGTGAATATGTTAATCAACCGTAGCGCTATCCACACATGAACATGGCTTTCTTCTGTGATCATGCCATTCACAGCTCTAGAGACCAGATCTATAGACATAGACATATAAGTCTGAAGCGGGAATGAACTATATCTGGTTTATTGCCAAAACCTTGCCACGTTTAAATCTTGTTTTTTGTTTGTGGATTTAATTTTTGTTTCTACTTGAGCCAAAATATTATTGGTTCTCGCCCTCGCTCATCCCATACAAGTGCATTGTAGGTCTCTATATTTTGACTAGATCTATATAATATACTAGTGTACTTCATCTACAATAACCTAGTATGAAGATAGGCCTACAATTATTTTAAAGTATCCCAAGCAGTGGAGGGTGATGAGAAAAACACAAAGACTTAACAATGAAATAATAATAAAAACGCAATCTTCTATTTACAGAAAAACATTTGATTTTAATACTTGTAAATTAGTTCTTTAGGCCTACTACACACATAGAATCGTCTTTCTCTCTCTTTAAATATGTCGTTACATTGACAACTATTGAGCTAATGTAAATGACACGTGTAGAAAAACAACAACGTGTACAGGATTTGCAAGTCAATTTCATGCAAGAGACACACTGCATTGTTTTGGTGCTAGTCGTCGTTGGATCGAAACCCCAAATTGGATCTCATATAAAGTAACATTCAGGAACTTGGCCTGCACATTAGAAACAAAAAATACAATAACCTTTTTTAAAAAAAAACACTTTAAGTCATATGATCAAATACATAAAACATTTGACCAACCTGCCTTTACGGCATTGAGAAATAAATTCACTTCTAGTAGTCCTACACATCAGTGGACGTTGACACGATTTACACCGAACCAGAACAAGAAAATCTAGTTATTACCCAGCTATAAATTATAGCTAGGTTACTACGTTCGAAGCACCCGTTATAGCGAAGCCATTTAGGGGGGGCGAATATTTTGGTGATAACTGTTTTGGACACATTATATCTGTTTATTTGATCATGTCTTTAAAAAGAATGATACAGATCAATGTTATGTAAACGAGTTTTGCGTTTAAGCGAATATTTTTTTGAATGCAAAAATCTGTTATTTTTTATTGTAAAGATAACTCTTTATTTCTGCAAGTCGGACTAGAGTTACCCCACATAGCTTTCGCGGCGACAGAGAGCACGGCTCAGAGAAAAGGGTAGGGGGAGAATAATCTTTCTCTTTACATTTAACTACATTTATGTGTGTATTTTTTTTTACACATGTCAATATCTGGTGTCATTAAAATAGTTGCATTTGTTTTCTTCTGTAGCTTTGTTTTCATTTTGCCCCTTCGTATTGCCCTTCGTTTCCTAAACATGGCCACCGCTTCACATATATTTCGTGGAGTCAACAGGTCTTTCAATGTAGCCAAAAATCCAGCATCAAGTAGCAGTTTATTTCTGTCATATTTTTCTGGAAAAATGTCATCGACGAAACTATTGCTCTCGAACTTCGCAAGATGCTGTAAGCTTTAATTACGATAACTATGGCGTCGCCCTGTCCTTTGTTCTTACTCACGGAGGCAGTCATACACTCTGCTCGACGATTCGCTGCATGCATGAATACTTCCGGCTTTTATGGTGGCGATGTTTCAAATACTTCCCGCTACTATCACTTCCGAGAACGTCCGCATGATCCTCCTCGAGCTTACAATCCGGGTCAACGTCTCTCCATATCCCTGCTATTTAGCGGTCTTTTGGATCATGGGCATTACGAAGTTCTATTGCCTGTCACAAACACACGTGACGACCTTCTGGTGCCCTCTGATGTCAATGTCGGCATGTGAACCAACACTACACACAAATTGCAGGGACAAGAGAAAGAAAAGCAAGGACAATGACACTAACTCCAGCTGGAATAACCTGCCCAGTCTGCAGACAAACATTCCAGGCTCACATAGGTCTCACCAGCCTCACAAGGAGGCATAAAACACCAGTGCAAAGCCCTCAGCCCCCCTGGATGACAAAAGTGGTCATCATTGAACCACGATGGACGAACGATAGATAGATCCATGGTCTTCAGGGGATCCCTTCTTCATCTTCTTGATCTCAACGTAGCATAGAGTAGGCCTATGATATGTGGAATTAGCTGATTTTGTTAATAAACATTTGGCGTTGACTTTTGGGTAATAACAAAAAAGAAAACACGTGTAAGCCTATTTTTAGCTTCAATGTGTAAAATACTTCTATTTTGAACAATATGGTCCATTCGTCTGGCATGTTCTAGAAGTACCTTGTACGAAAGCTACCAGTTTATAGTCTACACCTTTCTGTTTATCTTGCTACAGTAACTAACCTACATTACAGTATTATTGCCGCAGAAAGTTGAGCCACATTCCCATTTTAAGCTAATAGTTTTGTTTCAAAACGCTACACTCTAAATAGTTGTCTATCTGCTCAGTTGCTTGTTTTATTCTTGTCAGGACAGCTTTAGAGTGGCTCGAAGTCGGTCACAGATTTAAAATAACTATAATATGTCTTGATCAATCTTTAATCTATAGCCCTATTAGGGAGGAATCGCCTTATTGTTTTTCATAGCTTCAGATCTCTTCAGCCAATATATACGGCAACAAGACAAGACAGTGACATCATCCCAATAGTTGATTGCATCATCTACGACCTACGTATACTATAATAGAGAGTATAGTAAAAGGGAACATAGTCCTAGCCTCTATAATAACCACACTAACTATACTTAGTTCGCTGTCTCCTTGTTAGTTAAGCGTAAACAGAGAAGTAGGCTATAACTACATCAGTCGATTGTTCTTAAAGACATTTCATGTCATTTGTCAAGGCAATTAGTAACAAAAAAAAAAAAAAAACTCTTGTCACCAAGTCTGTAGATATTGATGAGACCATCTGCTGAAAGTAGGTTAGCAGTACACATTTAACTCTTTCTCTCTGTAATCATTGTCCACGTTCCAGTGTAATTATTCATCTAGCTCATTTGTTTCACTATACCCTGTTATGATTTAAACTTCAATAACTTTCTTTTTGTATGTAATCAAAAAATGTTATTTTAGGTATACAATTATGGAAAAAATCATGCTCTTTTTATAAAATACAAATTAAAGCTCTTAAAACCAAAATTTATGCTGTCAAATCATCGTTGGTATCGTCAGTCAGGACTGAAAGAGTTAAAGTTTTAAAGTCCACTAATCATACGCTTTATTATTAGTCCTACTATTATTATTATTATTTTGTAGGCCCTAATAAATGTGCAATAACAGTGTAACGTTATAAATTTGACAGATTTTAAAAAGCCAATAATAACACATTTTAAAAAAATGTGTTATAATTCTTGATCAAGAGATCCCGGGCTGAATCCCTGAGAATAATGAGATTTTTTTTTTTTGACAACCCAGTCCTAATGAATATCTGACTTTGGTCTGACAGGTACTTGAACAATAGGTTGGAGAGTATCACTAAACATTTCTAACCCTACACAACACTAGGCCCCCCCCCCCCCATACTACCACACAAAGGATTAAAGGAAACATTTCACTTTTGTAAGTTGTCACGTTTGATTGCACATTGTGACGACTAAACGTGAAAGGTCAGGTCAAGTTAGGGGGTCATAATTCTAACTGTTGTTGGCATCACATTGTTTGAAGGGAGGTCTCATTAATGTTGCAGTGCACAGAATGTCATCACACACAAACTGCAGAATAGAAATCTCTAAACTAGAGTGGTCGAGTGCTGAGAAGTGGAAGTACTTGGCAGATAATACCAAGGATCGCCAGTTCTGTTCTGCCTTCCCCTACTTTTAATGGGTACCCCTTATACAACAATTTAAGTAGATGCAATAGTTGGTTCTACAGTTGTTAAGTTATCTACGGGATTCAGCCATTCATTCAAAATGAAAAATCATAATGTCCTAGACCAGACCAAACTTATATATAGTGGCGGGCAGAGTTCCAAATCAGGGACAATCTAAAAGAAAACCGGTACCAAGTTACCAGGAAGCCATCCTGGTAGTTAAAGGAATATTACTAGTAGGCCTACATTTAAGGGGCGCGGTGGCGGTAAAGCGCTTGACTTCCGAACCGGAGTCCGGATCCTGATGAAGACTGGGATTTTTAATTTTGGATCTTCGGGCGCCTCTGAATCCACCCAGCTCTAATGGGTACCTGACATTAGTTGAGGAAAAGTAAAGGCGGTTGGTCGTTGTGCTGGCCACATGACACCATCGTTAACCGTAGGCCACAGAATCAGATGACCTTTACATCATCTGCCCTATAGACCACAAGGTCTGAAAGGGGAACTTTACTTCACTTTACTAGTACATTTAATTTGAGGGGGGGCGAGTGGTAATAATGGGATTTTTAACTTCAGGATTTTTTTAAAGACACCCCTGAGTCCACCTTTAATGGATTACTAGGGAAGTAAAGATAGTTGGTCGTTGTGCTGGCCACATGACATCCAATTAACTAAGGATGGTAGAAACAGATGACCATGACCTCATCTTCCCCATAGATTGCAAGGTCTGGAAGGTGTACACTTTCCCACCAATTTGTAGTCCATAACATAAGGTTCTTTTGTAACAAACTCTACACTTCCCCACCAGTTTGTAGTGAATAACATAAGGTTCTATTGTTACAAACTCTACACTTCCCCACCAGTTTGTAGTCCATAACATAAGGTTCTATTGTTACAAACTCTACACTTTCCCACCAATTTGTAGTCCATAACATAAGGTTCTATTGTTACAAACTCTACACTTCCCCACCAATTTGTAGTCCATAACATAAGGTTAACATGGTTCAAACATATGTATATACCTACTTCTGTGTAAGGAAACTAATACTGGTGGCAACAATTGAAATCACATCCACTGAGACCCAAATCGTTAGATATACTTCTTTGTCCTTTCAGGAAAAAAAAAGTTCTCAATAAAAAAAAAATTAAATCACAGATAAATGAAATGGAAAGTGTGACTGGAGGGGCAAAAACTGCTTGGTAACCTGTCAACTTGTCAAGGGATCGTGTTTGAATCTGGACTCAAGCAGAGATTTGTATGCTGGAAGCCTAAAGGCAGCAAGGAAACCTTCTCACAGATTCCCCTTCCCACACTGGTCCACAAAAGAGATCAGGCCATAGTGCTCTTAAGCATGAAAGTTGAACTATACAAAGGCAATTTTTAATAATCTTATTCCTAGTTTAATAAAAGTAAAAAAAACAACACAATACTTTTCTTTAAACTGGTATTACTAAAAAAAGAACTTTAAAGTGGAAAAACGTTTGTTAATGTAGTCAATATTTGTTGCTAACTAATGTAAAGCTTGACTTCTCACAACATTATTAGTGACCCAAGGATCAATTTGGTATGTCCCCTCCTCATTTTTTTTAGCAAATATAACTTGATGTGCCAGATAAACTGTACAGATACACTTAGCAGAAATTTAAAAAAAATGCTAAACCAATAGAAAACAATGTCAAATCCAATGCTACTTCAGTTTATAGTGTGGTCTGAGTGGCCCAAACCACTTAGATACCTAATTATGGAAATATCTTATAAATCACATATGTTACTTCAAAATTATGTCCTATGCATAATCATGTGTTAATCTAGTCTAGTTAATCTGTGACTTAAGCTATTCTAAACCATAGGTTTTCCTGGCTGATTCAGGCAACCCATTCCATGCTCTAATAGCACTAAGGAAGAAGGAGCACTTGTATGAAATGTGCCTTGACACTTTTTGTATTTCTAAATTATGGTTCAATCTTTTATGTATTACTGCTGTTTACTTTTTTAGTCTTCTGTCTTGAAGCATCTCTAAATGTAGTGATTTTACTAATCATGTAATGAGCTCGAGTTGGTATTTATCTCATCTCATCTTCATCATCTCTGCCTGTGGTCCCTACTGGGGCATAGGCCACCAACCAGCTTTCTCCAGGCATCTCAGTTCTGGGCGAGTCTCTCCAACTGTCCCCATGTCTTGCCCATCTGTTTGGCTTCTGTTTCCAGATCGCGGCGCCATGTGTTCCTGGGCCGTCCTCTATTCCTCTTTTCTTGGGGGTTTCAGGTTAGGGCTTGCCTTGTTATGTTGGATGCGGGCTTGCGCAGGGTGTGACCTATCCATCTCCAGCGTCTCTGAAGGATATCTATTTCAAGGGCTGCTGTTTTGTTCTTTGCCACAGTTCCTCATACGAGATCTTGTCTGGCCAGTGGATCATAAGAATCTTCCTTAGGCAGGTGTTGATGAATACCTGGATTTTTTTTGACGGTGGTGACGGTGGTTCTCCAGGTCTCTGCTCCATAAAGTAGTATCAGCTTAACATTGTGTTAAATAGCCTTATCTTGGTGGTGGTGCTTAATTCCCTAGATCCCCATGTGTTCTTCAGCTGATGGAAGGCTGCTCTAGCTTTACCAATGCGATATTTAACATCTGCATCTGTTCCTCCATGGTGATCTATAATGCTGCCTAGATAGGTGAAGCTTTCCACCTCTTCCAGCGCCTCACATTGGACTATAATGGGTGTAGTGTTGGATGCCTTTATTTTGAAAACCTTGCTCTTTCCTCTGTTTATGGTAGACCCATTCTAGCGGAATTGTCTGCTACAATATTTATCTTTTCCTGCATCTGCTGCTGTGTGTGAGAAAGAAGAGCTAAGTCATCTGCAAAGTCGAGATCATCTAACTGTTTCCACAGTGTCCACTGTACACCTTTTCGCTTCTGGTCTGTTGCTGTCTTCATGACCCAATCTATGGCTAGTAGGAATAAGAAGGGAGAGAGTAAACAGCCTTGTCTCACTCCTGTTTGGATTTCAAATGCCTCTGTCAGTTGTCTGCCATGCACTACTCTGCAAGTCATCCCTTCATATGACTTCTTGATGATGTTAGTAATTTTTTCAAGCACTCCAAAGTGTCTTAAAAGTCTCCAGAGGGTCTGTCTGTTTACACTGTCAAATGCCTTTTCATAGTCTATAAAACTGATATAGAGAGGGGAGTTCCATTCCATAGACTGTTCCAAAATTATGCGCAGTGTTGCTATCTGATCTGTGCATGATCTCTCCTTTCGAAAGCCGGCTTGTTGGTCACGGAGATGTGGGTCTACAGCATCTTTCATTCAGTTTAACAAAATGCGATTTAACACTTTCCCTGGAACGGACAGCTAGTAGCGTTATCCCTGGATAGTTGGAGCAGGAACTAAGATCGCCTTTCTTTGGGAGTTTGATGAGGTAGCCCTCCTTCCATTCTGGTGGCACTTCTTTTTTCCCATATCTTGCAGAAGAGAGGGTAGAGTAACTTCACACTTGTTTCAATGTCTATTTAACTCAAGCATAATAGTTTTTGCTGAACACAGAAACTTTTAGATAAACTTTTCCCACACATGCCCATTAAATATATATCAGACCAGAGTGTTACGGTACTGAACATGCTATTGCTTCACAAGAGCTTAAAAAGATTTTGTTTTAATCGGCACTATGAAAAAGATTTCTTTTTAATCAATGCTATGAGAAACCATCTTGACTCTCTACAGTTGAGAGCAAGTACTGGATGGATCTTCACAACATTCAAAAATATTCAGTACAAAAATAAAATCAGCCACCAAATCAAGTCTTACAATGCAGTAATAACCAGTAACTTTATGAACCTACCAAATGAAATAATGGAATGGATATACTTTTCAGTAATTCAACATTGTAAGTGGTCACATAACTAGCACCAGCTGCCCATGCCAGTGAAAACAGCCATTTTGAGTTGACATCCTGCATCACTGTCGTTATATTAAACACCCGATAGTCTCTTTGGAAACCAAACAGAAATTATACATCAAATTATTCCTCAAGCTCTATACCTTTTATTTATTTATATGTATGGCTTTATCATAAAATGTCAAAATCCAACACTGATGCGTATATTACAAATTACAAATAAATAAATAAAAGAACATATTGACAGACTAATTAATGTTAAATAAAAACTAAAGTAAACACCACTATAAGCTATTTATAGTAGCATTAGAACAAGCATTTTTTTTTCGATAAGAAACTTTATATGCTAGATCTTAAAACAATAATAATACTAATGATACTCCGCTCACCGTATAGTCAAATCAACAAATGCATCCAATGGTAAAAAAGCAGCAGTTAATTGCTCTAGGCTGCTGAGATTTGCTGGTCTCCGACTGTCTTCAATGAAAGAATGAGCATATTGTGGGTGTACTGTTGTCAAAGGAAAATAAAACTGAAAATGTGTAGGTGTTAAAAAAAATATTTAGTATATAAGTTTGTTTTTGTCCACGATTGATAAGTGTTGGATTAAAACTCAAAAAAAAAAATAAAAATTTAGTTTTAAGTTTGTTTTTGTCCACGATTGATTAGTGTTGCATTAAAACTCTAGTCTGATTGTACCAAAAAGTAACACCTATTTTGGAATTGTAAGTCTTTATGGCAAGGGAAAAGTCCATAAGTCAAGGGGGAAACAGAGCCATTATAAAAGCAGAACAAGAATAACATTTTTGAAAATACTTTTAAAAAAATAATAAGTTTGTTGTTGTTTTTTTTAAAATTATTTTGGATCAGTCATGTAATGATATGAGCAATCGACCAAGACATGATAAATGTGTGCGATTAGAAATATTTTTATTTTTGTTTAGCTTTAAGCTTGCTCAATTGGCTATGATCTTAGCATAGAAGGGGGTATTTCACTGAATGTTTACGTGATTGTTTTTTAAATACATAAAAAAAGATTTTCACTCAGGACTCAAAGAGTCTTCAAGGAGACTAATTCTACTTATACCACCACATCTGTCAAGTATGATTTCTTTCTCTTGTTCAAAATACCAAACAAAATAGTTAATTAACTTGTAATTTAATTTTTTTAATTATTATTCTTGTGTTGTCTGGTAAAAGAAATAATTGCAAAATTTCAGCTTAATCTGAGAGTTACACTTGGAAATACCTTTCTTCATAAGAATGATGTTAAACTAGAAGAGGTGCTGGACACATGTTCAGCATCTCTGTTCAGGCAGAGTTATTTGAAGACAATAACATGAATCTATTTCTACGCTACAGGCAATGCAGAAACATAGGCAGTATGTCATAACACTATCAACTCAATGACTTATGATCCCAGGTTCTTTCTTTCCACTCCTGGAAACATGGAAACGGCTCACCAGAGGAAGTGGCTAGGCGAAAGGGTAACAAACAGGACTCCCATGGGGGTGCCCACGGGTGGACGAGAGTCCACCTCTTGCACGGCGAGGAGTAGCACGAAAGCTCCTACAACCCTGTCACGAATTCATGCGCCGTTCCTCAAGGGAACGTTACAATAATGGCGTATCCCGCACGGTTAGCGGCCCCCGGTACCACTTGGCCTTCGTCCATGATTTCTAGTCCATGTGTCCAGAGTACTGGTGGTATTGGAAACAGCAATGCCCTATAGACATTGACTCGGGTCTCTCCCAGACAGGCCTGTACGGTCCGACAGGTTTTTTTTTTTTACTGTTTGATATTTGTTCACGGACGGATTCAGACAGGTTTTTTTTCAAACCTAGAGCTCGAAGAGCCTTCAGCTCAGCTCTTAGAGTATCCAGCGGTTATTCTTATGACACTTGGGAAATCTCATTTGTCAAAATTGATGATATTGATATATTTCTAAATAGTTTTCACATCCATTTAGACCAGGGGTGGGCAACTTACGGACCGCGGGCCACATGCGGCCCGCTGAAGTGTTTTTTGCGGCCCGCGAAAGCCTAACTAAATCATTATAAATATCTTCAGAAATTATTGAAACTTTTGATTCTTATCACTTGTAATGAAGAGACTAAAGAAACGTTGTCTCTAAACGTCTTTCTAAAGAGTTTTATTTAAAAAAACGAAGATTATATATAATAGCAATACTATATAAATTCAGTAAAAGACATAAGCACTGTCCAGTATTTATTCAATGCTATGGTGAACTGTGTTGAAAGAGTTGGGTTGGCTTGTACAAGATGGCAAGGGTAACAACTGATGGAGCTTTGACTGAGAAAAACAACCTTTTTAATAAAATTAAGAAAATATACAAACCATAAACTAGTAACTGGAAAGTTTATATAAGGCTACATAAAATTAGGTTACCTTTTTAAGAAATTTTAGAATTATTGCTATGTTTAGGGACCGTCCCCAAACTTATTCAAATTATGTATATGTAGCTTTTTTTTTGACATTTTAAAATTATTACTATGTTTAGGGACCGTCCCCAGGCTTAGTCAAATTATGCAGCTGCTAAGGTCCATAGTTGTTAAAGGGCTACAGGAAAAACAGCTTAAAAGAACAGATAAGGAATAGTGAAGCTTAGACTTGTTCGAAGTACACTAGGTCTTTAATTAATTGCAAAATTTTAGTTTTTTTTTATTTGGTATATTCTTTTTTTATTCGGGGCCACCAAATTGACTTCGTCTATGGCCTCCAATTATCCAAGGCCGGTCCCGACTGGCAGTTCCGAAAAGTATGTGAAGATTTGGAAATAAAACATTCTGATGTATGGTAACACGGTTGTATTCACTGGCCAATCACTAGATCAATATGAAATCTAAAGGAAGAAATTGTTAGCTTCCTTGATGGACATTAACTGTGACCCTTTCCTAAAATTTCTAATGAGTTGAAGACAGACTTCATGTTTATCATCGGAAGCAATGTAATTTGATGTTTGCACATAACATGTATGTGCATTCTAAATCTTTTCATATATACATGTGTGTGTGAGTGTGTGTGTATGCGGCCCGCCTAGTCCCCAAATTTCATTAATGCGGCCCTCGGTTGAAAAAGGTTGCCCACCCCTGATTTAGACAAACCTTGAGTTACACATTATAGTTTGATGTACTGAGGTTTGATTTTCATATTAACACAAAATTAATTAAAAGTAAAGTATATTAATCAATTTTTTGTCTGACAAAGTAACAAGAATTGCCTGCCATAAGGACTTAAACTTACAAAGAAGAATCAATTAAATAAACAGTGCATATCCTCAAGGCCCAATGAGGACATAGAAGATATAAAACAGAACTACAATGTGGAATTAGAGAGTGCAGTGGAAGCAGAATTCATTGAATGTTTTTAAAATGTGTTGTGTCGCCACTGAAATGACAATGTATTACAGAGAGTTACTAACGATAACTTTAGATGAGACCAAATGTAAAAGGACAAAGAATTTCCCATTTTCGTGATGCCCTGCCGAGGTCAGGCGAATAATGGGGAAAATCCTAAGTAAAAAAAAAATATGTAATAGCTATTACAAGAAAATACAAAACTTTATATAAAATTTTATTATGCTTAAACACAATTGAGTGACAATTATGTCAAGACAAAAACAGACTAATGTTGTTAACACATTCTGTTACAAAAACAAAAATACACACTTTTCCACCTCAAAACCTCTCGATTTTGAGTTTTTAGTTTAATTTTGAATAAATAAAAAAATGATAATGATAAACCAATATCTGAAACATTGTCTTGCTAAATTAGAATAAAAAACAAAATTATCCAAATTTACCAGGTTTTAAGATCAGCTCAAAATGTCACTGAATTCTACAGTTCTGTTTAAAGATAATGTCAAAGTATGCTACATTTTTGTTCTTCGTCAATGACACTGAATATTAGTTTTTGTTTTTGATCAATGCCATTGTATACAACATTTTGTTTGTGATAAAGTCACTGAATATTACAGTTTTGTTTGTGATCACTGTCACTGACTATCCATCAACACAAACACTGAGTAACTTTAAAGAAATCAATGTCTTACATTTGAAATTGTAAGTTCTGAGTGTTCTGCCAGCTGCTGGGTTATAATATTATACGGATCCCGAGTATTGAATTTGACAAAAATCTTGGTGTTCGGATAATCGTCAATAAAATTCAAAAATTCTTCCCAGGTTGGAATTCCTGCCTGTTTAATAACATTTCTTTCTTCAGACGACAAGTTTTTAACAGTATTGCATGGATCTTTCTGTTTAAAAAAAAAAAAGATATATATATATATATATATATATATATATATATATATATATATATAGTCACCATAATATTAAGTAGTAAACTGATAAAATAGCCTATATATTTACTTCAGATTAATGCATTAAGTCTTAATTATTGCTTGACTTCTATAGTTAATGACTGCATTCAGGCACTTTTGTGTCCTTGGCAGTACATAATAAAATCTATTTTATGTTGTGGTTAGCAAAGTCTAATGGCATGTGATGAAAATCTTTTATTTGAAAAAGTTAAGAGCCATATGTTTACTATGAGACTGCTCACTGAAACATTAACCAAATATGTTCTTGTTAGTCATACAAGTTATATACAAAGTAGTATTTTGAAAGCAGACATATATTGTAGGCTATGCAGTGAATTAACATTTTAAAGGAGGTAATGGTATGTGTTAATCATCAACTGCTTATGTGAGAATTGTGAGATCCTCAGTGGACACCTTCAAGTTAATGTGTTACATTGTTGTTTTTTAGATTTAGTTAGAATTTTTTGTTTTGAGGAGTAAATGAATACATTAATAAGACTGATCCTCAGTGGACACCTTCAAGTTAATGTTTTACATTGTTGTTTTTTAGATTTAGTTAGACTTTTATAATTATCACTCATTACTTTTAAATAGAAGGAAAGTGTTCATAAATAGTTTTGATGAAAACTAAAAATAGGACACACCAAAATACATCTATACCTAGATATGCTTTGAATATCCCATATGTCTAAAAATATAGAAGAATATAAAAAAAAATTAAATGCCAAGTATTTAACAAGTCTGCCATTCCAGCTATTTACCCCAATCTGGATGTTGATGTCCCTTAATAACATGTTCAAACCTGTTTTGCCACAGCAATAGGGCAGCATCAGTATCTTAAGGTTATTTCATGTATTGTACCTGAGCCTATAAGAATCAAGTACTAAAAACAATCCCTTTTAAAATGTAAAAGAAGAGCTGGTACAATCAAAAAGAAAAAAAAAATGATATTAGATAAATGGACACCTCTTAGTACTCTCTGAAACCCCCTCCACCAATAGATTGTTTTTTATCAA
Source organism: Biomphalaria straminea (assembly GCA_021533235.1). Lineage (NCBI taxonomy): Eukaryota > Metazoa > Mollusca > Gastropoda > Planorbidae > Biomphalaria > Biomphalaria straminea. The sequence continues at coordinate 11,165,484 of JADKLZ010019686.1, forward strand.
TTGACTTACTTTTAAAAACCATGAACCAGCATTGAGAGATTTAATGTCTTTCACACTCAAATTTTTAATTTGGCTATTAATCAACAACTTTTGCTCTCTAAAGTTTGTAGTCCGATCCACTGTAGAATCACTTATAATCACGGGTACTTGATCTTTACTGTAGTAGAGAGAGAAAAAATATATTTATGACATAACTATAAAAATCTAATTAAATAAAGAATGCCATTGACAGCATTTGTTGTTGTACTTTTGGGGGGATAATTTTAAAAAAATATGTAACATGAAATGAGTAAATATATATTTATATATATATAACTAATGTTTATACAATGTTTTCTGATTACTGCCTAAAATTATAATTTTCACAAATGTGTACTAAATCAATTTTTCCTTTTTTTTTAAAAAAAAAAAAAAAAAAGTAAAAATTATTTATCAGTGAAAATGATACTTTGAGTTAGTTATCAATATTTCTACATTTAGTTACCAATATTTTTTAATTTTTTTGTTTCCCATAGTATTGTTCTCAGAAATTAGAGAAAGTGTTTGCTAGTCACTTTCAAATTATCAATGGTACCCTCAATTATCTCTCTTCTCCTTTTTGACTACTTTTTCTTTAAGCTGCACTCCTTTTTTTTTTGTTTTTGTCATTGTTTTACATGTTGAATGTTCCTTTAGATTATTCCATCCTAGCCTAAGCTTCTCTCAGCAGGAAATTGTATCAGGCCAGGTCTGAACCAGGGACAATTGAGACAACAGTCCAGAGCATATACCACACCATCAGGCTGCCATCCACTGTGTTTACAGGATGATCTTTCAATGATGTTTGTATTTGTATTTTGAGTTTTTGGCACATCTGCACAATTTAAACCATGTTGTGCTAGTAATCCCTCAGGGGTTATTCTCCCTTCATATCACAAGATGTTGGTGTGTCTTTAAATAAGAAAACTTTACTATTCCAGACAGAAAGCAAATATGGAAAAAAAAAAACTTAGTTGGGATTTTAAAAAAAAATATTGAAAAACACAATTTTAGCCACATAAAAAAAAAACTAACTCACCTAAAATGAAGTGTTATATATAAGCCTGCAGCACCTAAGCGAAGAGCCTTTTCAAAAGCAATTAATGTGTTCTCTGGTGCAACCTAAAAATTAAGTAAATATTAAACTAAATCTTTCTTTGAAAGAGTATAAGGAATTACACTGGCATACATCACATTACATTAGTCAGGATAAGGAGTAGATTCTGCTTCACATGACCAATTTAACATGCAAAATGATTCTACAAACAAAACATAGCAACTAAAAATTGTACCAGTGCTGCCAATTAAATGTTTTGCTAAGAACCTATATATATATATTTAGTTTTAAACTAGCTTAAGGCCACAGCACCTGGCTTCACAGAAAAGTTTTTATTATTTCTATAATCAGTATATCTTTTTTTTTTTTGCTAGTACAAAGGCTAAACTAATGTTTTCTCAGAAGCTGTGTACATGAATTGTGTAATTTGTATTTACTAAATGTTGACTTATATATAGCTATTTTTAATCCTATTACTAATAGAGGAAAATATTTTCTAAAAGGAGGGAGAAAGTACGTGAAAATTTTTTTTCTAAACCGCCAAATGTAAAAATGCTAAAATTTATTGTAAAGAAAAGAAGTCCATATTTTTTTTAAATAATCAATAACATACACATATCCTGTCAAATATTTTTTGCAAAGTTAATCTCTTCCACAACCCACACTTCAAAAGGCACACTGACCATATAAGGCATTAGTGGTAGAAATGAGTTAAAGTAAACCAAAGTCAAACAACTTACAGTAGTGGCCCCACCAAGAGCAATGATGCCAGGCTTAGGAGCAAGATTGGCTTTCATGAAAGGTGAATTAAAAATCAGGGGTGTCATATAGAAAATGGATAGTGTAAACAGCCATATTGTCATCCACACAATTCTTTCCACTAGTAAAGAAATGAAAAATAAAAAAGGTAAACTTTAAACAACTGTTACAATAAATAGATTCTAACAAAATCAACAAATGGGCACTGTGGCTGAGTCCTAAAGCACTTAATTAACTTCTGAACCTGGGGTCCTGAAGATTGAGGTTTTGAATTTCAGGATTTTTTTAGAGTTCTTAAGTTTCTATGGCCACAGATTAATGAGGTTGTCATATGGCAAGCACAACAACCAACTGCATTTTTTCCCCTGGAATGTCAGATACCGATAGTGTTGGGTGGACATCACCAAAATTCTAACTCATCCCCCCTCCCGATTAAGCCACCAATCCTCTCTGTAGTTAGAACATAAAAATGTAAAAAAAATTTAATTTGTTTTGTTAAATAATTATATGTATGTCATTTTTACAAGTAATGTAGCTTTTGTAACATGTTGACAATTTTAATTTTTCTAATTTTATGTACTGCTACTTTAATAACAGCACTTCTTTTAATTCTTACAAGATAGAACTCGCACACGCCTGGTCGTGCAGTTTGCGCGCTGGACTGTTGTTTGGATTTATCATTGGTCCTGGGTTAAAACCCTGCCCGCTCCCATTCCCCATCGTGCTGAGGGAGGTTAGGAGTAGGACTATCTTCAACTCTGAAGAAGGAACATTCGAAACATGTAAGACATTGAACTAACAAACAATCAAACAAATTCATCAGGACTTGTCATGAGTTTTAAGATAAGAGTACTAAAATAACAAGGACTAAGTACTCACCTTTTTGTGAAATCTTAAACCAGTGTCTGTAAAATATCCAGGAGAAATTTGTGGATATTATCAAACTCAGTACATGAATAAATGGCACAAAAATCTGAAATTATTTTAAAGTATCTTATACATTGGAAAAATTAAACCATTTACAGCGCTATCAGGTTGGTGCTTAAAAAACAAATGCAACTAAACACCCATTTGATTAAAAATAAAATTAACAAATTAATTAGCATATTTTGGAGCCTTGTTGGCTCATGTTGAAATGAGTGAGACACTCCTGAGGCAGAAAGCAAGGAATCTGCAAGGAGAGCTCTTGTGGCAAATAAAACCCATTTAAAGTGGATGATCCATACACCAACAAAAATAGACAAAATAAGATTACAGTGGAAATTGGTCCAGGTATAGAACAGCTAGTTGTAAGGTAATCTAAAATTGATATATATTTTTTTTTCTTCAACAAAACAAATTCATCTAGATCCTTGTAGTTTTTTTTTTAACATGAGCCAAAATAATATTGACAAAATTGTTTCAATACCATTTCTTAATGGCCTAGCTTATGTAGAATTTAGTTGATTCACAGATCTTATATCTGATAATAAAATAATCTTTTTTTACATTAGGACATGGAAGAAAATTTTAACTTTGGCAATGATGGCATGAGACATCACAAAAGTTCCCCTTTCAGACCCTTGTGGTCTATAGGGCAGATGATGTAAAGGTCATCTGATTCTGTGGCCTATGGTTAACGAGGATGTTATTAGGCCAGCACAACGACCAACCGCCTTTACTTTCCCCAACTAACGTCAGGTACCCATTAGAGCTGGGTGAACTCAGAGGCGCCCGAAGATCCCGAAATAAAAAAATCCCCAGTCTTCACCAGGATTTGAACCCCGTACCTCGGTTCGGAAGCCAGGCGCTTCCTAGACATCACAAAGCAAACAACAAAAAAAAAACTTCTTCCTCACCCCAAAGGTCCACAAAAGAGATTGGACCAAAGTGCACTGAGCTTGTTGTAAGTGTAGGCCTAACACATCCACTATACAAAAGCAATATTAAAAACTGATAATTATAACTGATTCTAAAGAAACATATTTTACCTTTAATGATAGAAATGCAACTGTCCATAAATGAGGCACATACTTGGAGACAAGAAAGGTGAGTATGAAACACAGAACAAGTATGCCAGAGAGAAGAACCCAATGAAATATGGAAACAATGACTTGACCACCTGAAGCCAAGCAAATAATACAGAAAACCTGAAAAGTGAATTAAAAAGTTAGGTTTTTCTAAGAGTTCTATGAGAAGGTGCTTCTATTTCTGTGGCCAAATGTAAGCAAGCACAAACAATGGACTTAAATTAATGATTATAATCCAAAATTTAAATTTGTTTTTAACTCACTTTATAAATACATTTCCGTGTCATACTAAAAAGGTCAACTAAAAACAAAACAAATAGGTCAGTGATGTCCAAACTATATGGCCTGCAGGCCATAACCAGTCTGTTATATGTTACTGTCTGGCCCCTCAAAACTCATATCTATATGAATTATGAAGCTTCAGTCAGCTCCATTCAGGACAGGTTTACCTATAGGCAACAAAAACTATAGCTAAAGGCCCACAGGAAATATTTAGCATTTTCACATATTATCTGGACTTTTAAAGGGCCCCATATCTCAAATATCTCAGAGCCTTTTCAGTCTAAATATGGCATTGGATCCATTAGACTGTTTTTTGCTTTTGCATGGATGTAGAAAATGACGATGTGTACAATTGATATAGCCCCCAGGCAAAAGAAGGGTTGGACACTTCTGCAATAAATTAATAATTTAATTTAAAAAAATAAAAAAATAAAAAATATTGAATTCTTAAAAAAAATTATAAAAACTTATCTAAGGGGAAGAACTCTACTTTTACAGCTATATCCCTTAATAATGAAGACTTTAAATTATTTCCCTTTTTTATATCAAATAAAATAATTAATTACCAAAAATTAGTTGACTAATTAAAAATAATTTTTTATTGATTAATGTTTTGTTATTTACAATAATGACTTGATCAGAGAATGGAAGTGGGAAAAAATAATGTGTACATATTTATCCATTTCTGAAAGGTTCATTTCCATTTTTTGGTATCAAACATCATTCATTACCAGTAATTAATGGTTAATTCATTTTTATTGATATATGTATTTATGTTTAGTTAGGTACAATAGATAAAACTGAAAAGTTTCAACTTGATCAGAGAGGGTTGTGGGAGAAATAACATGTTCAAAATTTGTACAAGACAGAGGGACAGAGTGATTGGATATAAGCTTAGTAAAACAAAAAAACAAAAAAAACTTACCATCATAATTAATTCATAAATCAAAGAAGCAGTTGCTATTACTATTATAATAGGAAACCATTCATTAAAAAGAGCACCATTATTCTCTAGTAACCTGTGTAAACATATACAGATGACAAGAGTAAGGGTAGAGTGTAGCTTAATAAAGGCATGCACAAACACAACCTTATGCTTTAACTTGAAGAATTAACACTAACTATCTGATAATACAGAATAACCCGGAGAGGGGTTGTCTAACTGTGTTTATGGCAAACAAAATTATATATAGGAAATAATCAAAGCTGAGTCATGGTTGTTGACACATTGCAGACATCATTCAGTCTTGGAAATCCACCTAATGCACCAGCATCTTCTATGACAGTACAGAGTGCAAATTCTAGATTGTGCTGCGGTGTTACAGTCTATGACCTAACATATGTTTCTATTTGTTTTAGGTCCAGGTTTAAGCCAATTTTTTCCTGTCAAAGTAAATAGAGTCATTGCGTTTAGTAAATATTCAGATATCCTATAGTGATTTTTTCCTGTTGTTTTCAAGAGACTCATTTCTGGACATTGACACATGGGAGGGAAGTAAAATCACTAAACTAAGAAACTGTTCAGGATAGAATTCATAAAAGTAAAGTAACTATAAAAAAAAAAGCATTAAACCATAACTTAATTAATGGCAAAGTTTTCAACTCCAAAGATTAAAGATGAGTGCATTGTTTCACATGAAACCCAGTAACAACCTGCATATTTTCCTGCATTTCATGCAGACACAGTCATGACAAATTCATTGTTCGCTGGCTGTCTATCTAAGCTTTCTTTCCATCTTCTGTGCCTGTCTTCAATAAAGGCTTTATTTGTGTCTCAAACGTGTGTCCTGCAACTTTAGTGAGAGCTCCAACTGTCTCTTTCAGAGGCCATCTGCTGCCAGCTACTTTCCTCTATGCCAGTGAGAATGATATGGAGAATGAGTTGATCTTTACAGTGAAGGGCAACTCTGTTATGCCGCCCTCCTTTAAGCTCGCCAAAGAAGATCACCTTTAGCATGCGACCGACCGATAAGTGTCCAACCCAGCACAGCTGTCGAATGATAAGTTAGTGCTTCTATACTGTCCACATCGGCTTCCAGCATAACATATCAAATACAAAACACAACCTAATAAAATACTCAGAAAAACATAAAGATAATGGCACAATTTTTAGTCCATATGTTAGGAAAAATTCCTACAATGCTTCCCTAGTGCCATTTGAACATAGAACAGGTTGCATGAATCAGCCAGGAAAACCAATGACTTAGCAGAGTTTTAAAAGTTTCTTATTAACATGCATGACTAGATGAACACATGGATACATATAAGACATAGTTTTTAAAAGAGAATCTGTAATTTATAAGATAGGCTAAGGAGTAGTACTTGTATGTTCATTTTATATGGAACTAATAAGATGTGTGTGTGTGTCTGAGAGTTCTGTATTAATAACTTTAAAAAACAACTAAATAAGAACATAAAAACATCAAACTAAATTTACCTACTTGACAATTGAATAGCAATCTTCCCTGACAGCCAAACAAAAATATAAAATGAAAATAGTGTAGAATAGTGAAAACCATACAAGCCAGAAGGTTATAAGCTCTGTCTGAACACACACAAAAGATATTATTAAATAAATGCATTGATTGAAGCTAATAACTACTGTTATTATTAACACAATAGAATTACTTTTTTGAGACCCAATATTCAAAGGGATGTTAAATGTTAAAGTGAAGTTTGCTTGTTTCAAAGTGATTATCAATAACTACTTTTACTTTCTTTAACTCATTTATCTTATCTTCTTCTTATCTTATTATTACACATCATGCAATTAGTCATGCATATTAACCAATGACCTAAACTCTGCCAAGTCACTGGTTTTCCTGGCTAGCTCAGGCAACCCATTACATGCCCTAATAGCGCTAGGGAAGAAGGAGCTTTAGTACAAATTTGTCCTAGTATATGGGATGAGGAATGTGCCTTTATCTTTGTGTCTTTCTAAGTATTTTATTAAATTTTGTTTTTAGATTTGAAGATTATGGTTCAGTGTTTTATGTATAATTGATACTTTACTTTGAAGTCTTCTATCCTGAAGGATTTCTAAATTTTGTGATTTTACTAAAGGTGTTACTCTAGTCAAATATGAATATTCATTTGTTATGAATCTCAATGCCCTATTTTGTGTCTGTTCCAGTTTCTTAATGTTTTCTTGAGTTGAGGGGTCCCAAACATATGAAAAAAAAATATTGTTGGCCTACCCAAGGACGCCCAAGGTTAAATAAGATTTTAGTTATATGTTCTTATTGGATTTATAGAAATTTCTTCTAATAAACCCTAATGCTTTGATGATTTTTTCGTAGTTTCATCAATATGGGAATTCCATGACTGTTTTTCATTTATTATAACACCTAGGTATTTTGCATTTTTTGTCTGTGTTACTGGTTTACCATGAATAAGATAAGTGGAATTAATTTGTTTTAGTTTTTTTGTTACTCTTAATAACTGACATTTTTCTGGGTAGAAAGACATGCTCCATTTTGATTCCCATTTCTGTAATTCATGTAATTTCTCTTTGTAAAAGTTATGTGTCTTGTGTTGTTTTTAATGTTCTATATATTATGCCATCATCTGCCAATAATCTGACTTTTTTTCATTTCAGGTAATCCATAATAGAAATCACATCTAACATCTAGATTCATATTCATGCAGCTTCCTTGTATTAAGCAGCCCAATTCTGTTTAAATAGTATGACCTGCCTTCTGAGACTGATGAAACCAGGAGCTTAAAAAATCCAAACTTAGAATCCAAGTTTTGTTCTAGAAACTTTTTGTCAAACACAAGTTCTCTCATAATTGACAACACCATCGTTGATTCTACCTCATTAAATTAAATTAATGTTTTATTTTATAAACGTTGTTTAGTGTCATATAAAAAGAGCATGCATTCTCTTTTAATTCTACACCAAATAAAACATTTTCTGATAACAATCAACAAAGTTATTGAAGCGTACTCATAACAGGTAATGAAATAGTAATGAGCAAATGACAAATCCTGTCGAATTGTGGAAAAATAATTACGGAGAGAAAGTGTTAAGTTTATGGCAATATTCAGTTCATTTTGTATCTTTCTATTAATCATTTTACAGCCTGTGGGCATTTCTTTTTTTTTTTGTTGAACCATGATGAGAAAATTTCATTCATAAATTAACTAAAATAACTGTTTAATTTTTTAATGGTGACCTCAGGATGATACACACAATTTATAAGTAGTTAGTGCCCAGTAGCAATTAGTCTAGGTGAGTAGATTCTAGGTTGACAAAACATCTGTTGAACACAAATAATTACTTTACCTTTTTACTTTGAATTTCAGATTGTAGGTTTCCTTTGCACTGGCATCTAAGGAACCCAGTAATCACTTTGAAACCAAGATTAAGATCAGAGAAGTTAGATTTGACACTTTGGTTACTACTCTGACTTTTCAAACTAGTGTTGCCTGGGATTGACATTTCAGTTTTAATCAGGTTGCACCTAATGACCTATATAGTATATATTATAAGATCTAGATCTATGAATAATCAGAATATGATCATGAAATGACAATTATTTATTATGATTATATTCATATAATTTAATTATTATTATAAATTTTAGACTTTAGTCTACTTTCTATATTAGTAACTGCATCTAGATAAATGATATGTCACTAAAGGATGACTGCCTGGTCATGCAGTATGTCTGCATCACTGTAAATGGATTTATTGATCGTCCTGGATTCGAACCCTGCCCGCTGCCATACCCTGTCACCCTGCAGAAGGTTTGGACAAAGAAGTAAATTATCTTCATCGCTGAAGGAATATTCAAAACATGTAAAAAAAAATATTTTTTTTTTAGATCTAGACAAACTGTCCTATAAAAATATTAGATACTAGTAGTAGTAGTAGTAGTAGAGTCTATATCTATCTAGATCTAAGTCTATATAAATAGTATAGTTATAGGTTTATAACTACTAACAATATCTATATATTATTAGATCTAGTCTCTAGAGATGATCACAGTCAATCATACTGCGACAGTGACAATCAATCATATTTTAAATATTTAAATTGTGATCTTACGTTTGTTATTGTTATCTTAGTCTTAGGTTCTAAATTCAAATCTACTGGATCTACTCTAAGATAAGTAAGTCTTGTATTCAAGTCCAAATATTAATGAGGGGTGCAGTACTTCATGTGGCTATGCAGCACCCTGCTGCAACCTACATATTTTGCCACATCCTGCACAGACATATCATTGTCCCAGGTGGTCAAATTAGTTTCTCTCTTCACTGTCTGCATCTGTCCTTGACAGTAGATTTTCTTTTGGTCTCAAATGTGTATTTCACATCCTTTGTAATATAAATGTCCAGGTGTCTTTTTTCAAAGCCGCTTGAGCCCAGGTGTTCTATCTCACCAAAAAAAAGACTGCTTTTGGCATATGTTTGTCCACCATACAGGTAATATATAGCTCCTCCTTCGTGTTCAAAGATGAGCACATTTCTCATTTCCTATGGACTCGAAGATGGCTGTTAAGTCCAATCCTTGCTTTGAAAAGCCGGCCGCAAATGTGGCATGGGTGAGTTTTGTCAGTTGCAGATAGGCCAGCTTTTTCTCTCTGCTTTCTGTTGGTTCGGCGCTCTATCGCACTGGCCACTCTACTTTCTGTGTAAACTGAATGCTTTTACCGAAGATGTTTGCTCTCCATCATGGACATACAGTGGCAAGACTGCACTACAAACAGCTATGTTACAATATGGATAATAAAGAGGGACTTCTTTGGTGTGACAGTTACACAGTTTAATTTAATTATATTTCTCTAAATCTAATCATATTAAATTTAAAATAATAATAATAATAGGCTTGTCTTCGAGTCCGAAGATTAATGATGAGGAATACAGTGTTTCCCATGGCTGTGCAGTCCCAGCTGTGACCTACATATTTTGCCACATCCAGGGCAAGCAAAACCATTGTCCGCAGGTGGTCGGTTTAGATTTTCTTTTCGTCGTCTGCGTTTGTCCTCGGCGGCAGATTTTCTTTTGGTCTCAAATGTGTATCCCGCGGCTCTTGTGAGTGACCTCCAGCTGTCTCTTTCCGACGCCGCATGCAGCCAGGTGCTCTCCTCTATGTCAGCCAAGGAAAGTTGACGCCTAAGTTGGTCTTTGAAGCGTTTCCGTGGGGAGCATAGATCTAGAGTGACTAGAGTTACATTTTTTTTTTACATGATTACATGAAAATAAATATAGACCTATGAGTGTCCTATGCCTATGCCTATAGTAGTATAGTATAGTAAATAGTATAGTAGACTAGATAATCTAGTCTAGATTGATCATACTAGTATAATCTAGATAGATCTATAGTCTAGAGTCTGTATACTATATAGATCTAGATCTAGATCTAGAACTCTAGAACTAGAAGAGGATTTAGTCAAAGAAAAAGTTTTCAAACCTAAGAATGGCAGGAATATCGTGTTTTCTTTTTTAAAACATTTCCGGTTGTATTGTAAAATATGTCTATGGTAAAATGTATATGAAGCACAGACCTATAAATATTATGATTATCTTTATGGAATTTATGCAAAACACATAGACTCTTCTGACTATCATCTTGACTTTTAAATAAGCTCGGTACTCAGACCTAGATCTATTAGATGTACACTATAAAAATAATATTATACTAGCGTTGCACACCGGCTACGCCCGTTGATTTGTTCCCAGTCTTCATTTCATATTTTTCATTATGGCCGGAACGATACCCCAAACATACTTCTTTTTTAGCCCGTGAATTATTGTATCTGTTACAATGAAATGAAATAGCTCATTCCCGTTCCCTTTCCTTCTATCTCTCTCTAAGTCTCTTTCTCTCTTTTTTTGCTTTATTTTCTACCCTGCATATACTAATTTTTTCGACATAAACTTTTAATGTAACAAGACCCGCTCCCCTCCCCCGAAACACACGCATATATGCTTTAAATCCGTGAATTCTAGTATCACTTGTACAGCACACACTCACACACACACATACACACCCGCTTTCATACTTTTCGGCCCTTTTTGATTACAATGACATGGACAGGCCTTAACTTTTTTGAGCATTCACCGATTGATCAACAAAATTTTTATTTTTATGCTTTTGGAGAAATACCGAAAATAAAATACAAAGCTTTGATAGAAAGGTTGCGGTTTTTCGCCAATCGCCGTGGTTAGAACGAAACAGGCACCTACGAGGTAAGAGGAGACTGTATACTAAATTTCATGTGAATCCGTACGACAGTTAATGAGATCTATGGATCAATCAACCAATCAGTCATTCAGTTATGGGTATTTAAATTTTGCGCAATCTAGCGTTACAATTTCTTGTGCGTTACTCTTTGGATTACTGAAAGATAGGCCTACTGCTGTCTTCCTGAGTGATTCTTTATGCTAGTATTGTTCTAGTGCTTGACAGCGGGTCGAAAGCAGACACTGTTATTCAATGATGCTTTACTCACTTATGAAGCCATCTTGAAATCATGTCTGGGCCAGTGGGAAAGGGTATCTTATTTAGCCTATATGAAAAACAAATTTAAACGACTTGTTTTAGAACTCGGGGGCTAAAGCCTCCAACACTAACTAGGCTACTGTGCCAGGGAGTGCTGATGAAAATAAAAGTTTCTATAGTTATCTATTGTTAGATTCAAACTTTTCACAGTACAAAGTAGGCCTATAAAGAGGACTTATTCAACTAATGCCACTGCATCAGTCAATTTTTTTTTATTGATTCTTGTTTTGTCTGTTAAAAAGAAATACATTTCAGCTTGATCCGAGTTTTGGGTGTTGGCTTTGGAGAAATAACGTGTAACGATGTACGCCTATAAACGTTTTACAAGGCATAGGCCTACAGAGTTAGTAGAAATACGCTTTGAAAAAAAAAATAGGCTTATAGCTTCTATGAGAGTTACTTTACAAAAAATATTTAAGAATATAGGTCTAGTCAAATCAAAAGTGTCCTCCCGAAAAAAATCTAGGGCTATAGGCCTACTACATTTGGTATATTTAGCAATGTTGAGTAATGGATCTTTAGTGGTGGGCCTTTTCACTGCAGCACTCTACTACGTCGGGAACATCGCGATCCTTGATATAACACTATTCAATGGAGATTTCATTGAAGATCATGAAGAAGCTGGTCGTTGAGTTTCCACCTGACAACCTCGTTAACTGTTAGCAAGATCGGATTTAGTCTTGATAAGGCCCTAAACTATTGGAGGAATGGGGCCCCTTAAATCAACATTAGACAATTTCTCCTTTGCTCTTTCGTCAGAATGATTTTTTAATATCCCTGAAATCATTGGGGGGTGGGCGCTCCAAACAAGCGGAAGTCCTAATCTAAAGCTTATGTTGCTTATAAGTAAATCCAGGATTGAATGTCTAAATATTAGCAAAAAAAGGTAAAGAAAGGAATAGCATTCTTACAGTATAAACATTTATTCACTAAGGCTACATAATATAAACATTTTAATATGAGAATTAAATATAATATGAAATGGCATATGAACAAGTTCAAGTGTTAATATTTCAACAATAAAGTCGTAAGAATTTAATATTTGCTATGTGAATAGTCCACATTAAACAGTGTTAATATATCGACAATGATCATATAGGCTAGTAATTTAAACAAACAAGCGGAATAGACTTTGCAGCTCCGATAAATATTATTTACCTTGTTGCACTACTGTAATAAGTAAGAGTGTATCGTTCCAATATCGTAACAATGACTATCATGTAAACACGCTTTCAAAACACACACACTGATACACACATTGCTTGCAATACTTGCACACATATTAGGCTAATATAATAATGGTACAGAACACTAAGTCCGCGTATTTTGTTTTTTCTAGACTGAAGAGTAGGCCAACTGCACATGTACACATTCTCATATCCCTAACACGGTTATGAGAGAGAATGGCTGGAGAGGTTCTAAATCTGGACAGAAGTGTGGACAGTCCAAGGTGCTTATCGCATGACCAAAGAGTTTGCCATTGACCCCAAAGTCTGTATTATATCACTTATTCAGACTAAAGTGGTTTATATAAGTAATGTACACAATATTATCAGCCCCTCCACTTGACAGATGTGCTCTATGAGAACTGCAATAGGCCTACTAGTAAAACCGTTTTGAAGAGATAGAGTAGATTTAAAACTAGTTTAATAAGTCAAAGAACAAGAAAACCAAGAGATCTAATATTTTGTTACTACTAAAAAGATCTAATACTTTATTAAAGGTAAGTAAGTTAACATAATTTAGAGGATCCGACTTTAAGGCAACACTTCCAATGCTTCTCTTAGCTCTTAGGAGACATTGTTTGCATATCCAGTTGCTATATTATTTGCCACCATTTATAATTATATAAATAGCACTGAGATGTAAGTCTCTGGTGAATAATAATGAAAGCATGCTTAGTTCACGGTAGAAACATCGCATTAATTACGGCGCACACCCGCGTGCATATCTATCTATATCAGAAGTATACATGCTGGCTACTAACCCAACCCAAAACATTAGAAAAAGTAACAAGTAGTTTAACATTAATCTGCAGCACGGACACTCTTCTCCCAGACACCCCCTTCCACTACTGGTCCACAAAAGAGACTGGAACTTAGCACTCTGAGCTTGCTAAAACATGAAAGATTAAGATACGCTATATTAAAGCTATAAAAAAAAAGGACGATTTGCAAATTTATTCTTTTAGATTTAGCAATGACTCCTCCCGTTACGCATCTCTAGCTGAATCTCTAAGCCATCTCATGAGCTCTAGCTTGTATGTATAGTTTATTGATGATTGCTGTATTGTTCGAACATAAATAACACAACCACATTTTCTCATTAAACAACTCTTGAACTTTAGTTGAAGTTCCTAAACAACTATTGCAGTAATTATGATATATTATACAATGCTTCGTTATGCACAATGTCTTTCACAAGGGTTGTGGTTGGCATGGAGAATTACAAGATTTTCAAATCCTGTTTCCGGATTCTTTCACAAATTAGAAATTTCAATACAATTTGAGAAGCATCTAAGTGAAATAGTCAATAAAGCGTTGCAGCACTGCATTTTTATTTAAATGTGCGTTCACTCCCCGTCACGGTGTCAGGGAAATAGGAATTAGAGAGAATTTTTTTCCCACGAAAGACTGTTGCAACACTCGCCTTATCTCACAAAGTAATACGCCTTTAAATCCTACGTCGACCTCTCGTTCAAGTTGCCTTGACTTTCACAGGACTCAATACACATTTTTTCATCTTGGTATCAAAATGCTGAAGCTCTGGACACGCTTCCACAGTAGGACCGCTTGAACCGCAAGTCACAAATTTCTCTCTGTTGTACGGATGTGCCAGTTTGTCTCCTTGCTTTCCTTGGCACATATTGGCTGCACACAGAAAAGTGACTAAGTTATTTTCGAATTTGATTTATTATTTTAAATATAAACCATCGATTAAAAATTTGAATAAAGGCGTACAAATAATTGAATTATTGAACATTAACAGCTCACCATCCAAAATGACCATGACCTTGCGATCAAATTTCAGCCGTTCTATGATGCTTTTCTGTAAAGTAGTCGCTTTAGGCCCAGCCTCAATACGAGCAATTATTTCTGTCCCGTTCCAGTTGACTTCAGGCACCACGGAGTACCTATATATGTGAAAATTGTAAGTGTAACTATTTATATCGTCTCCTTTTATCTTATTAATTAGTGACTTTTTTTTTTTTTGGGGGGGGGGGAAGATTATTATGTCTTATGAATATATTTGTATTAACAAAATCGTAAATGTTAATTAGATATTTAAACTTCTCTAATTCATTGGTTTTCTTGACTAATTTAATCCACCCATTCCAGAAATATATTTCCCAATGATTATTTTTACATCAGTAATGCATTTATTTGTAACGTTCACTACGTTCTTACTTATTCTCCACCATAATAGCGCAGTCTTTATACCAGGACGTTGTTCGTTCATCTTTGGACACAAATGGCAAATCTAGAAGATTAGAAAAAGTAGGGATCTATTTAACGTCATTATTAATGAGAGATAATGAACCTCATTCACCAATCATAAACAAAAAAACATTTAGCCATGTGGTTCTCTATCTCTTCTATACAAATTACGTAATACACACAGGCTGTCACGTGACAGTTTTTTTTTCATCGTTTTATCAATATTATCACGTGGCTAAATGTTGTTTGTTTACCATTGGTGAATGAGGTCATGAATGAAATAGTCATATTGGTTTGAACTGCAGATGTTTGGGTGTTTAAAATAAAAAAAATAACCCCAGAATGAGGATGAGAAAAAGAGACACGAAACAGTTGTAACTATTATGAAAAACTGTTCGAGATTAATAAACTGATTATGGTAAAACACAAAGGCACGAAAACTTAATAAATTGTACTAAGAAAAAAAAACAAGCCAAACGGACCTACGAAACCCTTGACAATGTCGTGCACAATGTGGCCAATCATTGGGTTCCCAGCATCCCAAGTTGTTGTAATCCACACTGTCTGGCCAGCAAAGATGTCGTCTGGAAAACTTAAAACTGGTTTTTCGGGTTTTTCTGCAAAATATAAAAAATGTAGGCCAATAGTTTAATATTCAGACCTCTTTCTAACGTTGGAGAGCTAATAGAGACAAAAGTGATATGAGATTGAATTAAAAAAAATCAGGTTAATATAGAATCTGAGATCATCGATATTGGGATAATGTTTCTCAGCTTATGTATAATTGGACAAAAGTAGCATCCGCTTCCCGCCAGAAATATTTGAGCCTCAGACAATTGGATTCGTGTGGGCTCTTTGATTTTTCATTTCTGCTGGGGCCCCGGACCAGAGTCACCCCCGTTTCCGGTGTCGGACCTGACAGAAAATAAAGACAATGTCAAGGAAGAAAGTGTTTATCTAAACATTTGAAGCCATGTACTACTAGAGTTTTGAGGCCATAAAGCACCGAAGCGTAACTGATAAATATAGTAGAATAATTAATTAAAGCACTCTGAACATGCAAACATTTAAAACACACTTCAGCTTTTTGTTTTTGTTTACACATGACACATGATTTAAATATATATATATATTTTTTAATTTCTATTTCTGTGTAGAGAATTTGGCAGCATGATGTAGCTTCCAAAACTAACGAATTTACACTTAACCTAATAAAATAACAAGATTACAAAGAGAGTTTGTGTGATACACAAACTCAGAGGCGGCCCCCGTCAGAGTCGGATCCCTGTCAGATCCGCCTATTCGCAAGATGTTTCGGATGTTCCTTCTAAGTCCCTGGCTCAATTCCTGTATGCTCCCATTCTGAAACTATCGCAATATTTCTGAAAGAACAGTAAAGGTTAAATCATATTTTCAAAAGCATTTAGTGTTTTTTTCTAACCATGACGGACAGACCAACCAACAGACAAAACGCACAAAAATATGCTTGTTTTATTCTAAACAATTTTTTTTAAAAATCTGATTTTTTTAAACATTTAAGAAATTAGTTTAGAATCATGTCATTTCCGGGCTTTACGCTAGTACACGAAAGCCGCTGCTAAAAGTTCATTAAAAAAAATGTGCATGATATCTACATGCCTGAAGCATTTCTTATAGTAACATTTCCTCCCTTACATTTACGTAATTGTTTTAGAATTGGTGTTTTGTTATTGAAAAATCGCTTGCATAATTAATTTTATAAATTAAACGGTTTGCTTTTAGAAAACTAAAAGTAGCCGTTGCACCTAAACTTTTCAAGTCGCATTTAATGGTGAAATAATATTTTTAGTATCTCTTCTAGTTTTGGCGCTCTGAGTCTGACAGACGGACAGACAGACAGAAAGTCATTTTAAAAAATGTGCGTGATATCAACATGCCAAGAGCATTTTTTCTAGTAACATTTCCTCCCTTACATTTACCTAATTGCTTCACAATTGGTATTTTATTATTAAAAAATCGCTTGAATAATAATTTTTATAAATTAAACGGTTTGCTTTTAGAAAACTAAAAGTAGCCGTTGCACCTAAACTTTTCAAGCCGCATTTAATGGTGAAAAAATATTTTTCGTATCTCTCCTAGTTTTGGCGCCCTGAGTGTGACAGACGGACAATTTGCACAAACCTAATAGCGGCTTTTTCCCCTTACGGGGGCCGCTAAAAAATGACAGCTTGGTTAAGTCATAAGTCATCACTTACTTTTGACATCCACGTTGAAAGTCCTGCTGAAGAAGGTGCTATTGACAATCACCTCACACAAGTATCTGCCCTTGTCCTCACACATAGCAAACTTTGTCTCCAGCACCAGGTTCACCATCTCATCGTCTCTGTGTAGGGTGAAGTCAGACATCCTGGAGTCTATGGGGATAAAGGGCCACTCGTCTCTTTTCTCTACTCCACCTGATCAGTTGGACACAAAAAAATCTTCATTTCTTTTATGTAACGAAACAAATTATAACATAAGTTTTTTTTTATTTACATATCATCTTTTATTTGCTTTCTGGTAGGCCTTTTATTCTCGAAACATAGTATGCCTTCTAAAACACAAGAGGTAAAAAAAATATATACATTTAAAATTCTTTGCACATTTTTGCTTTTTACGTGAAACTTCCAAACTCATTTTTTACCACTTCTCACAGAGTGCTTGCAGACGATGAATTAATTGACGACCTTCACCTTAATCTCCTGCCTTGAAAGTTTGAAAAAAAAAAAGAATGATGGGTAACTTACCCAGAAACTCCACCGAGAAGTTGTTGTCTCCTTCATAACGTGAAATGGCCATGTAGGTCCAGCCCCAGGCTTCCTTGGCTGAACAACCAACTTTCAGACCCTGGCTGACGCTCATGCCAATCTCAGCCACCACATCATTGGCGATAAGTATAACTGGAGAGTGGATAGGTTAATATAATATAAGTATAAATGGAGAGTGGATAGGTTAATATAAGATAACTGGAGAGTGGATAGATTGATATAAGATAACTGGAGAGTGGATAGGTTAATATAAGATAACTGGAGAGTGGATAGGTTGATATAAGATAACTGGAGAGTGGATAGGGTAATATAAGATAACTGGAGATTGGATAGATTGATGATCCCATAACCCATCTTACTTTTTGGAGGTTTTCGAGTTGTCGGTGGCGGCCTGGTCGTCAGTGCAGGGGGCGCTGCGGCTATTTTAGTTGCTATGGCTGTAGGTATCACTTGTGGTGGTGGCATGTCTCGAAGAGCTGAATCGTAATCAATGCCTCCTGCTACGTTGGATCCTTCAAACGTTGGCCCGTCAGGTCCATCTGCGTTCCCTCCGGCATAAAATGCTGAAAAAAGAGTTTCACGTGATTAACATAATCAGTTGAACGCAACAATTTTGTCTTGATTACATTTTTAAAATATATTAAAATCTTATGAGGAAGTTATGTTACTTAAATGCGAAACTTGTGGATTATTTTAAAGGGAGCTCTTATTGTGTAAATCGGACAAAGCAAATTTAGTAGCTTCCCTTTGTATCGGTTTAAACTCACCATTATATCTATGATATGTCCTATAGCACAGCGGCGTATGGGGGGGAGGGGGGAGCGGGGTCCATATTCAAAAGTTCTCCCGCGCACCCACTTGTGATTGCCCTTTAAACGAGTGTTTTTATTTATTTATTTTTTTTACATTATATATTAACTATTACGCCTCTGTCATGTAATCTTGCTATTCATGTTGTTATATATGTTAGTGACCATGTGGTATGTATTTCATACAGATTAACTCTTTCCGGCGAAGTTACACTCAGTTATACCTCAATTATATATTATAAAGTTGTACATTTATTAATTAATTTAACTCACGTCATGATGTCCAATGTCATAATGCAAAGGGCCCCTAAAGAGGTCAAGCCCCCCCCCTCCCCGGTCCAAAATCCCTAGCTACGCCACTGCTATAGCAACCTATTTGAAGTTCGAATGTTGAATTTTACGTTATCAGAAAAGCGTGATTTTTAAACCAAGTAAGTAAGAAATGTGTAATAAAAAAAAAAGTTACTGAGTTTCATTGTCGTAATTTTAAGTTTATTTTCTGAAGTCAGTAGAAGTTCGTTGGAAAGATGTGTGGCAGTGTGTATAAGAGAAATGTGTAGGCAATTATATGTTAGCTAGAAAAAAAATCAAGTGTGACATTAGGGACCTTCGAGAGTTTGGCCTAAAGTATTAAGAGGGTATACCTGCATACTGGTCGACCAGGGGCTGGCCTAAAGTATTAAGAGGGTATACCTGCATACTGGT
>JADKLZ010019686.1:11197851-11211560 GCA_021533235.1 Biomphalaria straminea
CATCTGCCCTAGAGATTGCACAAAAAAGTACTTACATACACCACACAATCATCTGCCCTAGAGATTGCACAAAAAAGAACTTATCGTTGACCATAAGTTTCTTTATCTAATATTAAATCCTTTTTTTTTTCATAACCATTAAGTTGAACTGATTCACATGATTACAGCTCCGTTAGTGCAGGGAGCTATGTACAGCTATTGGTTTCAATGAGACTAGCATTTGTCCCGGCTTTCCTGAGCATGAAGACATAGCAATTTCTAAAATTGTCCTTTTTTTATCCGGAATACTATGTGAACAAAAGTGTGGATAAATCAACATTTTAAATAAGTAATTTTATTTTAGATTTCGATTTAATTGTTCATTTCCCAGTTTCCATTTCCCATGGCTAAAATTATATACAGAGAGAGATTACTGTCAGATACACGCTCGGTATGATAGATTTTATAGAGTGGAAACTAAAGATTCAGAAGTGTGAGAGTGGGTTAGAGTTATATAGTTCATAAATTAAACACTACTTGGTTATAGATCTGTATACTTTTTGGTTTTGCTTGTAACAGTTCTACATAATAAACGTTAGTCTATAACATGTTATCTAACATTGTTAAAATGTTCTTTCCGACTATTAGTCAAATAAGTCACCAACATTTAATTAACTTACAAATGACCTTTAATTTCTGATACCTTTAATGGTCCTGACTTAATCACTAATGACCTCAACTTTGTGTGACCTACGAAATGTCAAAGCATCAATTTTTTTTTTTTTAGATCTGCTACTAAGCTACTTACCCATCCACTTTATTGAGATGTCAGGCAATCTAACCCATATATTTTTAAGTCAAGAAAATGTAAAAAGATTTTTTTTGTTTCATATTCTTATTATTTATGCATTGAGTGCATACTTTTCTTGAAACTTTTTTTGTTTGTTTATGATTGGCTTTATTCTGTACGCAAACTGGCATAGAATCCTAACATATACATCCATGATCATTTGAAAAACAGTAGCTAACAATAGGTAGATTTAAAAAAAAAATTACTTTTATAAAAACTTAATAGAAGCTTTTTAATTTATAAAAAAAACACAAACTGCTTCATAAAGAAAAGAAGACAAGTCAAATAGTTTATCTATTATTTTATTGAAACTTTAAAAAATGCAATAAATTTGCAATATTGATGCAGACTTCCTTGTAAGGGAAATGTATTTATATAGATTATTGTATAATTTCAATTCATATTCTTAATAGAATGGAATGTGGAGATGAAAGTTGGCAGATCTTGGCTAGTCCAAACAACAAAGTCAAAATATTGGACTGGAATTCAAATGGGTAGGTCAAACAACAAATTTGAATTTCTGGTCGTAAGGCTGCCACTTTCTGCTATATGGATACCATACAATGTCATTTATCTTTTATGTAATAAACTGTAAATCTGGGGTTGTCAACTTAATAAGAGAGTTCACTAAAAAAAAAAAAAGGATGGCAATAAAAAAAATATTAAGATTATTAGTTTCCTCCAAGACCAAATGGAAAGCAATTGGCAAGCAGCAAAAAAAAAATGCTGTTTATGTAAAAGATATTATTAACATCAAGATCTGAAAAAAAGTGTCAATTTAAAATTATAATTGAAATAATGGTAAAACTTCAGGTTGACAACCCTGTATGAGACAAACATAAGTGTGTTGATAACATCCAAAATCAAAGTTAGCAAAGGCACAGCTGATCTGCAACATTGTTTGGATAAGGTTTTAAAAAAAAAAAGGAATATCTTAGTTAAATCAATAATGTTACTCATGGTGGTGTTTGACTAAATTGTTTCAAAAGGCATGTGTGTGCAGTTAGTTTCTCTATATCGAAGAACAACTGACAGAATGTAACAAAGTGTGTTGTTTGAATGTTCAACATAACTTTAGATTTCTTCACGGCTAAAGAAAAACTTTGCTGCGTGAGTTACCATCATAAATTTTGTACAAAAAACCCCCAAGTTTTTAAAGTTGGTCTTTGATGCATAACCATTGTTTAACTAGAAGAAAAAGTAAGAGTCTGCCCTAACAAAATAAAATAAACTCAACATTTATATACAAAACTATGGAATGAAGTCATGAAATGATATTTACATTAGTCACTCACTATACAAATTCAAGTTATTGACTTGTGTAGACACAATATTGTCTGGAAACTAGAGATAATACAACAAAAGTAAAGAAATCTATGTGAAAAATTCAGAACAAAATAACAACAACAACAAAAAAAGATTTTATTGCAAATTGTACTCACACACACATAAAACTAGAACATTACAATCATATAATAAAAAAAATCAGTTTGTAAAGGGAATGTTTACAAAGACTTATATAAAATGGAATGTCAGATCATTTCTCCCCTGCAGCTATAAATAATTTGAAGGAAGTTTTGTCACACCAATCATTCACCCTGTTCTTTATATATATTTATAATTATGTACATACAAAATATTCATAATGTAACCATAACATGAACTGGAAACTTTGTTTTGTACTTTAGTAAGTTAAAACAAAATACTCTCCATCAGTGTAAACATTTCAGAAGTCAATAAACAATGAATCTTGCAAAAATATACCAGATGATTAAAAAAAAGAACAAAAAAAAAAAAAACCTAAACATTTGATCAAAGAAAAAAAAAAAGTAATGCAAGGGCAATAACCCTCATATTTTAAAGAAAAATTTTCTTAAACGGGTTTACATCAGTTTTAAAAAAATAGAGATTCTTAAAAATATTTTGAAAATGCAAAATAATTGTAAAAAATTTAATCTAAAAAATTAATCCACAAGTAGTTCAAACCGAACCTGGCCAATGTTTTCTGTTTTGTCATGTTCAATATTCTTGGCAAATGCACGGCAAGTGATGAAAAGGAGAGCACCAGGACGTGGGTTATCCATACGCAGAAACACGAGAGGTGACCTGTACCCCTGCTGGTTGCGGAAAGGATAATACTTGAAGTGAAACCCTGGAGCCGGGAAGTAGAGCAAGTCTCCCATGTTCTCTCTGGAAGCATCGTCCTGCACATTTTGAATAAATAAAACAGAATGTATGGTGGTCATTTAATACACACACACACAGAAGATATAGAAGTTGACAGTTTTTATGTTCAACAGTCTGTAAAAGAGAATAGCAGTAGTTTAGAAAATATTTATATTTAAGTAAGTGATAACTCTTACATCTTCTTTACTAGTCAACCTATGGAATGTTGCTTGTGATCTATAGGGCAGATGATGTTAAGACCATCTGTTTCTATGGCCAAGAGTTATCAAGAAGGGTGTTATGTGGCCAGCACAATGACCAACTGCCTTTACTTTCCGCAACCTAGTCAGGTACCAATTAGAGTTGGCGCCTTAAAAATCCAGAAATTCAAAATTCAGTCTTCACCGAGATTCAAACCCAGGACCACAGGTTTGGAAGTCAAGCACTTGACCACTCAGCCACCATGCCCCCAGTTCTGAGTAAAACTTATTCAAGATCAGAATTAATATTTCTCAACTAAAGAAATAAATTATTCCTTGTGTTGCTGTAGATTTAAATAGTAAAAAAAACCCAACATATTCTGTTCAGTCTTTTTTCCTATCAAACGAACAAATTGATAGAAGTCAATTTATACTTTCCCATAGTTTTAACCTTAAATATAATTTTATATTCTTTCAATTAATTTTTACTATTTTAGAGACAAATAAAAAATAAATGAGGAAAACTGCTGAAACTATTATATTTAAATTATGTTGCTTTTTTAAGTGTTTAGGCCTTGAAAGGTTAAAGCCGACTAGTAGCACTTTTTACGGATGTAAAATATTACATTATATCGAAAAATGTGTTAGATAACTTAGTATTACAATGAGTCTGTAAAAGTTTTTTCTTTAAACACATCGCTCACTTGTATGACCATTAACAATTTAATAATCGTCATAGTGGCATCCATGTGTTCCGTTCAATGGCCTTGTCGGCCCATTAGGGTACCAGCCCAACAGGCAATTGCATGAATGCCAATATAGGAAGTCCACCACTGGTTATCATGGATCACAATTTTACACCAAATCGACAAAGATTCTATTCTTCTTCTTCTTCTTCTTCTAACCAGCTTTTTACTGCTGAGCTGTCAGCTCTTTTGCAGACTGTGCCAAGGAAAAATACTGTGCTGTTTTTTTCAGTTGCTCAGCACTGCCATAAAGGGTGTTGGTTATGTTGGGCTGTAGTGGTAGTAGGGTCTGCCTAAGGTGGATTAGGAGGGGGCATTCAAAAAGGATATGGTTTACAGTTTCATAAGGGTGGGAGCAGTGTCTACAAAGTGGGAGTTGTGTGGGATTTATTTTATTGAGATGATAATTTAAATGTGGTGTATGTCCTGTCCTTAGTTGGAAGATTGTACATTGCTCTTTGCGGGGGAGGAAGTTAATACTGTCCAGTTTGTTTGGCATGTTCATTTCTTTGTACATGGCTCTGCCTGTGTTTCCTGTTGCCCATTGGTTAAGCCACTCCTCTTTGTAGTTGTTGATTAGCATTGACCTTAGGGTGAGGTAGTTGACAGGTCTATCTGGTTGTTTCATAGATGATCCTGCCTTTGAGAGCTTATCTGCCCTTTCATTTCCCATGACACCAATGTGTCCAGGGATCCACTGTAATATGATGTTGATGTTTAAATTGGTCATCATCTGGTGTATTATCATTTTTAGTGTTGTCAACTCTTTTGGACTTTTTGAGGTGCTGCTGTTAAGTGCTTGAAGAGTGGATTGTGAGTCTGTAAAGACAACAATATCTGATGGTGCTTGTATTCCTTCGTGTAATTTATTTTCGACTGTCTGCAAGGCTATGGTAATTGCCTCAATTTCAGCTTGGAAGTTTGAGCAGTAGTCGCCACAGGGTGCACTTATTTCAAAGTGTATATTTTTGGGGAAGACCAGGAAGGCACCAAGACCGGCATTGATGGTGGCTTTGAAGGCTGATCCGTCGGTGTATATATGGATGGTTGTTTTTGGATAGCTTTCAATTGTTTCAAGCGTGCCTACTTTGAGCTCCAGTGGATTTGATTCTTTTGTCAGAGTATTATTTATTAGATGTGTTTTAATTGTTGGTTGTTTATAGTTAAGTCCAGGAGTTATGTTTGGGAATCTGGTGATTTTTTCTCTGTTATTGGGTAGATGGTGTTTTAAGGCTAGTTCGTCAGTAATTTGAATCAGTGTTCTTTGCTTTTTTTTATTGTTTTTCCTATTTCTCTGTGTTAATAATTTATTTGGATGGTCATCCTCCAACCTTCTGTATCTCTCAATGGCTTCTAAAGCTGCTCTGTTGCGCCTTAACTTAAGAGGTTCAATATTTGAGTCTATTTCACAGGCAGCTGTGGGAGTGGTTCTCATACCTCCAAAGATTCTATAGTATGGTCTTAAATACATGAACATTACTTTTGAAGCATAACACAATTACGTAAATTTTCTGAAATTTTGTCTGCCCCCCCCCCTCCCGTTTTGAACTTGCCTGTCATGGCGACTTAAAAAAAAAAAAATATATATATAAAATTCACTAACTCTACCAATTAGACTCTAGATTTAAGTCACTAAATTCGCGGACTTTTCACGGCTGTGTGCAAATTATCGTCACTAGACTCTTGATGTAAGCAAAAAAAAAACGAAGGTTACTGCAGTGATAAATATAGAAAATAAACACTAGGTCCTAGTGATAGGTATCGGGAGGGAAAAAACTCGTGATCAAGTTATAAAATTCAAGTTTTTTCGCCGTTTTTTTACAAATTTTTCAAGGACTTAAATTTAATAATGAAATTCAATGTGTTTTCAAGATTTTCTAGGTGGCTACGAATCCTGAGATTGAGATCTACACTTAAATCTAGATATACTAGACAATATGGTAAGACTGGGTAAAAATAATAGAACTTATTACTGTGTCAAAAGACTGGATATGTGCATGCTCAAAACAAATCAAAAATCTTATTTCGCATTTTTCCGAAAATGGAAAAATAATTTTTAAAAAAAATTGAAAAAAAAAAAAATTCTGATTTTTAAAAAAAAAATATGTCAGGAAAATTTTAGATTTTTATTTTGCTAGAAAATCGGATCAGAAGTAATTGTCGGAATTCCAAAAATTTTCGGAAAATTCCCATCAATGAGTATGATAAAAACAAATATACACACTTGTGCTATTTGCTAGTATACTTTCAATTCTAGTCTACTGACATTCATGAACTGTCATGCCGATTCCCTATACTTACATCCCCATCACATTTCACATAGATCCACCAGGGGTCATCCTCCTTCCAAGTATCTTTAAGTATATCAGGAACTGTGTCTGCAGTGTACTCTTCAGGTACCCAGTCAACTATCTATAAAGCCAAAAAATAACAGCTGTTTACATAACAGTTTACCATTATAAAACTAGGAACTTCAGGATGGAGGCTTTACATAAGTAATTGGCTGTTACTAGATTATATAACTAAAATGGAAGAGTAAAACAAGAATTAACTGTAAGCAATTAAATACAAGAAACATGTACATTTGTTTTTATTTAAATTACAAAATTAATTAATTTATCAAATTACAAAACTGTAGGCCAATAATGTTTATTTAATTTCGATACTAGCTTTAGCAGAAGTAGGCCTTGCTCTTGGGCTGGGACAAGCAAAAATAATGCTGTGGCTTCAATTACATTAAAACAAATTTTGGCTACTTTTAGTATAAAAATCTCAAACATTTACACTGTAGTTTTACAAGGTATATATTACTTAACTCATGAGGCACAAAAAATGCAGCATTAGAGAAAAAGTTTCATAACTTTTGTAAACAAAACTATTATTCTTCAAAACGAGGTTATTTATAATTTAACATATAATTAGAAAATAAAATTTAACATATAATTAGAAAATAAAATAACTATTTCACTGGAATAAAAAAAATATAACCCTCAAATTTAAAACCAATGAATATTTCTATATGTATTATCTAACTTTGCAATTATTCAAATAACAGAGATTTCAACAGACAGAAGAAGAAAAAAAAGGCAATTCATACTCATAAAATATATGAGGACCACAAGTGAAAAACAAGTCAGACTGCTGCACTGACCTATATAGAAATTTAGGAAAATATTTCTAGAAATACAACACAATGTATTGGTAAGAGCAGTGATGCTCAACCTAATTCGACCTGCGGGCCATTTTAACTTTCGATAAGCATGTCGCGGGCCACATCAACAAAAAGGTACAAAAAATGAAATAAAAATTCATCTGAAACTATTGGATCTAGTACTTACATTTATTAATGGGATATTTAAAATGTATAATTTTTTACGCGTCTAAAAATAGCTTTTTTTCTCTACTTAAAATTTGAGCAACATTGTAGCTAGCTTTACTTATTTTCTTGTCTCTTTTTGGTAAATATTCTCATCGACACTATCTCTATGCAGAGTTTAACCAGTCTTTTATACGCGGCTCAAACCAAGACGGCCTTAATATTTGTTTTATAATGCCGCTGTATATGTTGTTGTTGTTTCTGAAACAGCAAGACTTTCTTTACAAAACAAATATGTTGGCTTACAATCATGTTCCAAAAAAAAAAGATCCATTTCTCATGGTACCACTCCAACACAGAAAAAGTGAGGGCTCTAACGAAGGTAAAGATACATTTTCAACTTTTTTGAAGGGGGGAGGATTTTCTACTTTTTGTGCCGACGTTTCGGCGGGCCGGATGAAACCACTTCGCGGGCCAGAACCGTAATTTGGGCATCACTGGGTTAGAGAGTTGATGGAAAAGGTTTAACTCTTTCTCTCCTAACTGATGATATTAGCATTGATTCCACCAGAATGTGGTAAATAATTATGTAGAGAAAGAGTTAAAAGAAAAACATAATCTCTCCTTAAAGAAACTGTACAGAAATAAAAACTTTATGGCCAAAAGCTTGTTGCCATGTACTTCACTTGTGTGGTCTTCATATGTAAATAGAATTTCAAACATAGACATAGAGCTAATTGTTTCAGCTGCAGTGCTCTGGGAAGGTTAGAATGTTGCAATGATTTAATTATTATTAATAACCTGTGAACCAAACATGCCAGTAAATGCTTTGTCAGTTATATTAATTATTGTGCTCATTAAAATGTAATTTTAGTACATGTTAAAAAAAACTTATCACACCACCAAGGGAAGGTGTTTTCATAATAAATGAAATATGCAGTGGGTAATTTGTAAGGGGAGAACAACAATAAACATACTGCTACATATACATTTCAACTAAGTCCTGCAGGGGACACAACCAAGGGAAACAACTATTTTCCTATAGGTAATGAATGATAATGGGAAAGCTTTAGTTTTATAAGTGCTAAATTGTGTTTAGGCTATTATGTGTAAATTTGTCAAGATAAATTGATATACCTTACTTAAAGATTACTGATTATTTTGATTACATCAAACTCATAAAATTATTACCTACACTCTGGGTTAACTTAACTGTTGATCTAATTGCAAAGTAAGCTAGCAAAAAAAACAAAAAAAAAACACTATAATTCAATCAGAACACTACAATATTGAGGCTCCATCAGGAATCAGGCCCAAGATCCTCAACTCTGTGGCAAAAGTACATGGACAATTAGCCACTACATCCTTAAAACATCAAAACTTTTACAATAAAGGGAAGTCAGCAAGAAGTTCTCTAATGACTAGATAAAACATTTGACCTGTGACCAAACTGTTACATTGTAAGATGTCCATCATGCATAATGACATATATAATATCAGTTAACAATCCCAAGACATTAGGCTTTAATATACCAAAATACTTTTAAATCTTTTAGATTTTATTTTGTGTTAATATCATTTGTATTTACATCTCCTGAGATTTTGGGAAAAAATAAAGCATAGGGATATGCAAAGGAATCAATTGCCAGGATATTGCAGGTAAACTTGTCAGCTTAAAAGTGCGATTAAATTTTTCTTTTCTGCAGGTTTAAAATGAGTCGCAGACATTGTACATACTTTACCGTTGCCTTCTTTTACTATTAAAGGAAGAGTAATAACTGAATATTAAAAAATGGCTTGATGAAGAAAAAAAATTAAATTACAGCACAAAATAATTCAAAATAATATTTTAGAGTATGGGGAAAGTGTGTCATAGCAATGCAAATTCTTAAAATTATCTATGAATATTTTAATAACTTAATGTAAAAAAAAACAACAAATAAAAAAAAAAGGTCACCAATAAAAGAAACAACAAAGCAAATTAATAAAAATAGTATCACACTAAATAAAATAATAAAAGTCAGCTACATTATTAGATCTAAAGGCAAATCTAAAAAAAATAAATTATTAAAGCAAAAACAACAAGAACAACAACAAAAAAATATTTATGAATGACAAAAAAAAAAACAACTGAAATGCTATCCAGAGTACATATTTCTGAATTTGAGTAAACTTGGTACAAACCCTGTTGAGTTTGAGTAAAATACAGGGCTGACCATCATCATAGCCATAGTTTTGCTGCTTCACACACAGATTGCCCAGAACATCAGGAAGAAATACACAAGCTTTGTCAAGATCAGTTGTACGCCTTTTTCTGATTTCACTGCAATCTTGGTAGCGATCACCCACTTGAAGACTGTTCTCATAAACTAAGAAAGATAAGCAAGTTTTCAAATTTAGTTTGAACACAAAACTTAAAAAAATATGAACACATAACATGATACATGACTGTCATATTTACTATTTAATATGTCCTTCAAAAATTTAGAGCAAGTGCGATACATAGAAATGAAATTATGAATTGTGTTGTATGAAAAGCACCACCACCAAGATAAGGCTATTTAACACCATTGTTAAGCCGATACTACTTTATGGAGCAGAGACCTGGAGAACCACCATCACCACTGTCAAAAAAATCCAGGTATTCATCAACACCTGCCTGAGGAAGATTCTTATGATCCGCTGGAAAGAGAAGTTCTCGAATGAGGAACTGTGGCAAAGAACAAAACAGAAGCCCATTGAAATAATATCCTTCAGAGACGCTGGAGATGGATATGTCACACCCTGAGCAAACCCGCATCCAACATAACAAGGCAAGCCCTAACCTGGAACCCCCAAGGAAAGAGGAATAGAGGACGGCCCAGGAACACATGGCGCCGCAATCTGGAAACAGAAGCCAAGCAGATGGGCAAGACATGGGGACAGTTGGAGAGACTCGCCCAGAACCGAGATGCCTGGAGAAAGCTAGTTGGTGGCCTATGCCCCAGTAGGGACCACAGGCTGAGATGAAGATGAGATGTTGTATGAAAATTAATGTCATTAAAGCATGTACTTATGAATCAATTCAAAAAACAGGCAAAATATAAAAGAATTATTTTTATTTAAAAAGCTTATCTTAAGGAAAGAATTCCACACTTACATTTAGATTCTCAATAATGTTGAAGATTTTTTCTCTTTTTTTTTATATCAAGTAAAATAATTAATTGCTAATAATTAATTTTTAATAAATTCATGTTTTGTTAAGTACAATAAACAATTGTTTAAGATTTCAACTGGATTCAAGAATGGGTGTGGGAGAAATAACATGTACAATTATTTCATGGGACAAAATCTGACATATGTAACCATATCTGTGAATACTGAAGGATTAATTTCCTTTGTTGGTATCAAACAAAACAACTAATAAACATAAAGTAACTGACTAAAGGTTGTTTTTTTTTATTCTTTCTATTCATCCTTGTATTGTAAATGCTAATGAATAAATGCACACATTTTAACCTTGATCCGAGATTGGGTGTGCCAGAAATAATGTATTCAAACTTTTTATCAGACAGAGTTGATGTAAGCTTTGTAAAAAAAAAATAATAGCAAGAACTGTTTATATTGAGCTGCTGAACCGAATTCCTCTTATTTAATAACAATTAGTACTGCATTAAAAAAAAACTAGGATGCATAAAATGCCAAACCTTCTTCATAAAGATAATATTATTGATTAGACATGCTGCAAACACTATTTGTATGATTTGTGTCATGTTTAAATGTGAAAAGCTTTCTGCTAAATCTTATTTAAAAAAAGGCCCTCATTTAACTGACAGGAGAAAATACATCTTTCCAGACCCTGAGTTCAGGGCTATACACCTTGACCAATATGTCATGTCCAGCATCACTGTAAAAAGAAATTTGATAGTTTGCTATGTAAAATTTAGGATTTTTTTTAAGGCAGGCCAAGTGCTTGACCATCCTGGTATATCTTTACATCTCAGAGGTATAAAGCAGTATCTGCAAGATTAAAGCCCAACAGACATGGCTATCACGAAAAAGAAAACATGCAAAATGCAGGCAGATAATCTAAAAATCTTCATGGCTTCAACTACACAATACTTGTATCAAGCAATAACACAAATATATTGTAGGATGTATTGTATATGGTATTTACCTAATGCGGTAGGATGCAGTTTTTTAAACTTTCCCGAAACAAGAGCTTAGCATGTCTCATTCTGAACTAGAACAACAGCATAATGAATTTTTTTTTTTTTTTTGGTGAAAATCAGATTTGATTTCTTTTTAATTTTTGAAACAAAAGTGCAGATTCTGCAGTGTATAAGGCCTACCTGTGAAATTGAGTATTTTTGAAGCTTGTTTTTTTAAAGGTATTAAAAGTAGAAATATTTTTTTTAAAGCTACAATTTTTGTTTCTATTTTCTAAAGTTGTTTATTAATTTTTTTTGGACAATATTAAATTTTTTTGCTAAATTTATTTTTTTCAGAGTTATCTCTTTTTGCTAGGTAATAGAGGCTATTTTTCAATCTGGAAATATGCACAATTGTGTTAATCTATTCAGCGTGCTAAAATTCTGCAAAGGGAAATAATTGTTTAGCAAAACATTTTGTAACTTCAATGTTTACAATTGTAAGGTGTGTATCACAACAACTGCATCAGCTCAACTATATTGAAAAAAAACAAATAACAACAAGCTCAAATTTCATACAAATAAGCCCTTTAAATAAGTTATTGGAGTGTTTGGAGTTCTAACATGCACCACTAGTTGGCTAAAATAGCGACACTTGAATACTGTAAGACTACTCACACTGGATGTAAGCCTCAATGTGATCTATGATATGAGTGTATGTGGTCACGTCACCCTTCAAGAATCTAATCAGTGTTGACTTGTGATCAGGTTGAGGTCGGAATGACATACCAGGTGTCTGAAAAGAACAAACATTTTACACTGTGCATCACATCATGAGAAAATGTGCTCTTAATTTTATGACAATGAAAGAATTAAAAAATTTTTTTTTTACATTTTTGACAAATTTTAAACAAGAAAACAACTTAAAACCTTAGTTAAAACAAAGGACCATACCACATCACCACCATGTACAGTGTCAATGAAAGTAAAAAAAAAGTCTGACATTAAGTTAAAATAAAGAAAGATAACACATTGTGTAACAAAACCATGTTTGCTTATATTCGTGGTAGGGCTAAATTTAGTATTCAAAGGTTGAGACGGCTGTCAGGAGGGGGTTGAGATCTTGGTCAAAAGGTAGATATGAATATTTGCAGAGGTATATGAGGTGTGTAAGTCTAATGCCCACTAATGTTTCTAATTTACATAAATGACCTACCCTCTATCAAAATGCATTTGTTCAGGAACAAAAGTCAGGTTATTTGCAGATGATTGCATAATATATAGAACAATAAAAAAAAATCACAAGATACTGAAATGTAACAAAGAGAATTACAGAAATGGGAATTAAATTGGAGCATCTCTTTCCACCCAGAATAATGCCAATTATGTAGAGTAACAAAAAAAAAAAAAAAAAAAAAAAACTACATTTATCTATATATATAATGATTGCCCAAAATATTAGCTTCTTCCAAGTTATTAAAAAAATAAAATATTTTTGAACAAATGTTTCTGGGGCCAATGAAAAGATCAATAGTGCAACAAGGCAAGCACAAAAACCATTACATTTACTCAGGAACCCATTGAAGCAATTAGCGCTTTAGATCCTGATCACTTTAACATAAATCAAGGTCAGGACTTTGAATATAACCCTCTGGCTACATAGTCATGCAGTTTGCATGCTGGACTGTCGTTCTGACTTATTGATGGTCCCTGCCCACTCCCATCCCCCGTCGTCATGAGGGAGGTTAGGACTAGGAAGTAGATTATCTTCAATTCTCAGGGAACATCCAAAAAATTTAAAATAAAAGAAAACAAACAAACTCTAGGGATTTTAACATTCAGGAAAAATGTGCCTTTCTTTAAATAATAATAACACTGTTATTATAACTTTGTAATAATAATAGAACCATTGCAAGAATGAATACTAACATAGGTAGCCTAAGAACTATTATGCATTACTTACTTGTAAGATACTGTGGGCCCCTTGTAATGTGGGATAGTTCCAATCTACCACCCAGTAGAACACTCCACAAAATGCAGCTGACATGCCAAGCAGGGCAGCCAAAAACACAACGATACACAAAATATAGAGAACTGAAATACAAAGAAATTGAGTATTTTTAGAATTTTTTATAAGTGTACATTGTAATTATGAGGAGTATTGTAAATTTGAAAAAATTTATGTTTCAAGGTCTTTGTTTGCATAATAAAATAAAAATTTTATAGATAAAGTTGCAAGATTTTTAAATGTTAACAGTGAAAATCAATAGTGTAGTCCTCTGTTTGGGACCCCTCAACTCAAGAAAACATTAAGAAACTAGA
>JADKLZ010019686.1:11211960-11223474 GCA_021533235.1 Biomphalaria straminea
AAAAAAAAAATTATGTGATGATTAAAACTTGGTTAGCTATCTGATGGCCCCGAAACTGAACTCTGCATAGTTTTAAAACTTCTGATGCACTGTATGAGATTTGGGGAGGATTATAATAATCTTTAGTTCTGAAAGAATGTCTGAGAATAAAAAAAAAAGACATTAGCTCTCAGTGACTTGCTGCAGTTTTATAAAATAAAGGCTTAACTAGTAAACATATCAATAAAGATTTTCAAGCTTATAATTTAACTTACTTTTAGAAGTTTAGAAGACTTAAAATTTTAAAAACTTTGATTACTGGTATATTTTAATATGTAAACATAAGGCCTATTTTATAATTTACTGACATTTCTTTAAAAAGAAGATTAGTTTGTCCTATAAATAGTTAGGTCTTGACTGACTACCCTGTCTCACTAATCACACAATGATGTTACAATGCAAAGCCAATAATACAGACTTACATTTAAATTAATTAGATTAATTACAAATCTACTATTGTTGGGCTCAAGTGTTGCAGAAAGAGGCCCAAGGATCACAGCAATATATGTCATACACATCTTTGCTTATGTTAGTAAATAAGTAAGTCTTCACCATTTAAAAATAAAAAAAATATTGTATTTTATTACTGTATGCTTATAAGTTAACTTTGTGTTAGGTAGACCTAGTTAAGTAATGTTGTCAATGAGTTAAAAACCAGCAAAATATAAACAACAAAGCTTATTGAATCTAAGGCTAAGGGGAAGAACTGTGTATTTATAGCCAAATATATCAATCCTATTAAGATTTATTTCCCTTGATCAATATCAAACTAAATTAATTACTTAGGCCTACCATTGAATTATTAATACTTAGTTAATTTTTTTTCTTCTTATTTTGTTAGGAACAAAGAATAATTGAACAAAGTTTCAACTCAAGTTAAGAATGGGAAGTGGAGAAAATAACTTTTACAAAAATTGTACCAGACAGAGTTGATATAAATAGTTTACAATAGTGAACAGCAATACTCTATAGCAGTTTTTCCAAAACTTTTTCCTTAATGGAACTCTTCGCACATTTTGAATATTTAGCTGCAATCTAGCGGAAAGCTTTGCTTATTTTTTTAGAGAGATTAATTCATGGAGTTGCCTACTAGTTAATTATTCGAGTAGTTTGAACACTAAGGTTTCACATAACATCATAAACATGGTTACAGAAACACTGCTAGATAGTATAGTATAAGTTGTTAGAATTAGATGAGAAGATGAAGTTCTAGACTCTATCTATATTAGTCATCATCATCATCATTGTTCCTTTGTGTTCCTTGAGG
The DNA here is from genome assembly GCA_021533235.1 of Biomphalaria straminea. Lineage (NCBI taxonomy): Eukaryota > Metazoa > Mollusca > Gastropoda > Planorbidae > Biomphalaria > Biomphalaria straminea. Next base: position 11,213,267 of record JADKLZ010019686.1, read on the forward strand.
AACATAGGGCCTGTACAAAAACATGCCACTCTCCACGGTCTCTTGCAAGTTTTTTGCTGACTTCCCAGCTCTTTCGTTAAAATCAGTCTATATGAATATATATGATCAGTGGCGTCACTAGGCAGGTGCGGGGAGTGCGGTCCGCACCGGGTAACACCCACAAGGGGGTGACACCCAAGTCAAAAAAATGCACTTTTAAAAGAAAATTACTACCTTAAATATCTTTCACAGTTTAGTATCAACATGTCCCAAACCTTTTAATTTAATATTGTTTGACTTGTAATTTTCCTATTATGAGAAAATTAATGCATTGTAGATGCCAGGAGAACGAGTTTCTGAAGATCAGAAATGTAGAAAAGAGCTTGGCGCTTGGGGCTTTGCTCCGGACAACTCAGATTCAGTTTAAGGAGCTTTCCAAACATCTTTTCCGACTGGTTGAGTGGCGAATGTAACATTTTTTATTGTAATCAATTCAGAAACACATAGTCATTACGCTGAGGTAGTAAAACTGAATTTCCATTTGATTGGATCAATACAAATTATCTTATCTTATATGGCTGGAAGATAGTGCCACAAAAATCAGTCTAAGGCTAAGGCGACTTTCACAGCCACATCTCAGCTGGTGCCCACGAAATTCAGAACTACTAAAAAAAAAATGTGTTCCTCTTAGGGGGAAATATTTTTCCTTGGGGCCACTGTATATGCCATTATATGGTTATTATATAGCCATCTCATCAGAAAGGCCTACTCAAATATATGATAGTACTGACTTTACACTACTTTACAGAGTCAGAAAGTTGAGAAAGTCAATGAAAGTGCTACAAGGCAGACTTAGCGTAGTAAGTAGTTAGAAATTCTAGTTCTAGTCACTTACACCAATCCTTAGGTGTTCTGCCCATAACAGTCCCTTCTTCTGAATTATAAAGCCATTCTTTAGTCTGTGACAAACGGTCTCCTATTGTTTCTCTCTGTATGCCTGTACTTTGTATCGTGCTTTGGTAGAATGCTGAACTGGTACCTGAGTACCCAGAGACCTGGGACGCCATGTCTTATGCTTTTACCTGAAAAAAATAAACCTTTTAACTTCGCTACTTCGCTTCCGCATTCAATTTAGCTCCACCTGAAAAACACAGGTAAGAAATGTCTATCATAATGAAAAACGATTTGCAATAAATACCATATCGCTATTTGTCCGAATTATGATTCATTCTTTGTTTTTAGGACCGTTTTGATAATACACATAAAAGATTTTTTTTTGTTAAGTGGAGTAAACGAAAATAATTTTTGCAATATTTCTTTTAAGTGTATATAAATTATTTTGTCACAGAAAGATTCAATTTGCCATAAATAAGTAACATCCAAATAAGATTTGATACATTACATGCCTACATAGTCTAAAAGTAGTAAAAGCTGAACTCGCGTAAGTATTAATTTAGACTTCTAACATTACTATCTAAATCTATTATTTCTAATGAAAGAAATATTGTTTAAAAATATGCAGGTAACAGTCGTATTGTAGATTTATATCATTACATAGATCTAAGATTTAATGCAGAGCAGTAGGCCTAGTGCATTTTCTATATCTAGCAGTTTACCGTATGATTACTCATTCCAAGTTTACCTGTTGGTGACATCACTCACCTGTATACAGGTGGAGCTTTTAAGTCAAGGAAACAACCGCTCTAGAACTTCAAAACATACAAGATGGCGTCGCACGTCTCAGTTCGTTCAGCATACTCTACGGCTAGTTCTGCCTTTTACCAAAGTACCATAACCAGCACTGGTTTACAAAGAGAAACTTTCGGCGATCGTTTGCATCAAACTAGGCTCTGGCTTTACAACCCAGAAGATGGAACTGTCATGGGTAGAACCCCAAGAGATTGGGGTAATTATTTTTTTAATTATTAGACTTTGTCACTTACTCAGTTACTGACTTAGCCTACTCTTAGACTTTTAAAATTTAAAACTAGATCTAGTTTAAATACCTTAAGAATTTAACAGTTAACTAACAAAAGATCTATCTGTCACCTATAGTATAGCCGTGTGATAGTCTAAGAGCTGAGCCAAAGGCTCTTCGAGCTCTAAGTTTGAAAAGAAACCTGTTTGGCCGCCAAACAGGAAAGAAAAACAAACCTGCATGAACCACCGTTCTGTCTGGGAGAGACCAGAATCAATGCCTATAGGGCATTGCTATGTCCAATATAACTGACACTCCAGAAGCATAGACTAGAAATCATTTTGATTTCAACTGCCAAGTTGATACTGTGCGGTATATGCCATTAATGAGATGGTCCCTTGAGGAACAGCGCATGGATTCGTGACAGGTTTGTGGGAGCTTTCTCGCTACTCCGTGCCATGCAAGAGGTAGACTCTCGTCCACCCATGGGCAGCCCCATGGGAGATCTATTTGTTACTCTTTCGCCTAACTACTTCCTCTGGTAGTTTCCATGCGGGCGCCACAATGAGTCAGAGCAACGTGCCCGCGCCCTACAAGTACGGTAGAACTTTTAAAGATGATATTAGTTTATAGACTCTATGCCTGATTTAATGATTAGATAGAAAAATTGACTGTCAAATAATCAGAAAATCTGGGACTGTCACAGTCATCATGACAAAAATAAGGTCAAATAATAGTTGAGTAAGTAGATGTCACCAACACATTCAACTAAATAAAACAGTGTTTTATTTCTACTGGAGGCGCGCTGACTGAGTGGTAAAGCACTTTGCTTTCAAACCTGGGTCCGGGGTTCAAATCCTGGTGAAGACTGGGATTTTTTATTTCGGGATCTTTTGTTGCCTCTCGAGTCCACCCAGGTCTGATGGATACCTGACATTAGTTGGGAAAAAATAAAAGCAGTTTGTCATTGTGCTGACCTTATGACACATTGTTAACAATAAGTCGCAGGTCAGAAATGCACATAATTAAGTACTGTATAATATGTTTTTATTGAAATTATACAAGCTAGAGTTATGCAACCTGTTTAGATGAATGTGTATTAGCTTGGGGTAATATTATTGTTGTTATCAATTATGTATAGTAGTATAAAGTTTTACCCTTTTGTTCAGCAATTAACATTCATATTTGGCTTGTGTAGTGATGTACCTTGATCAAAACCTATTTTAATCTGTTAAAAGACCAATTTTCTTTCTTATAAAGTTTTGACTTTTTAAATACTTTATCATCAATATGTATTTTGTACCCAAGGATAATTGATAATGACATGATTGAATTATTAGTTATTATTAGCCATCTGTTAGTCTTAATTAATAAGTCAAAGACATGAGTCAAACTCATCGCAGTTACCTATTTATGTGATAATAAGTAGCTTAAGATAATAAACAATATGTTAATTTTGCTATGTTTTGCAGCTATTTACATTTTCTGCATCTTTGCTTTCCTGATTGGACTTATTGGCATGTCTGCCACATTTTGTACTATACTCTACTGGGCTGTTGGCTGGAATCATCCAACTTTACAAGGAGCTAGTAGTATATTACAGGTAAGTTTTTTGTCAGTAAAATAAAAAGCATATTTCTTCAAACTCATATGTGGGTGCTTATTAGAGACATTGATTTTCCTGGGTGCTGTGAGAATCAACAAGAAAATCTTAGGGAAACCAAAACTGCTTAAAGAAGTTAATTTAGGAAGGCTGTGATTGAGTTCTGGATTTTGTATCAACAATACTTGTTCAAGTCTACCATATAACAAAATAAGATGGGTCCATATGTAAACATGTTAATAGTATATAATATGTTATATAAATATATTAAAAATTCAAATCATGGTGTACATGATTAATTTTTAAAAATGATTTTAGATTGCTCTAGATTATACAAAATTGTCTATTTTAGCAAACTAAATAACTGCATCAACATTGCATACTGTAAATATTTACCATACCAGTACTGTGAAATTTCTTGAATTGTCTTAAAAAAATATTTTCACTTCACACTGGGTACAGTCTAAACTTATGTACATTAACTAATTAAGGCAGCTCAAAGAAAATTTTTTTTAGGTATTAAAATATATATATAAAAAAAAGGTCTCCATAAAGTTTGTTTAATATTATAGTTGAAATACCATTTAAAAAAACAAACGTTTTACTTATATATTTAGATCAATTCTTGTTTTATATAGGGAAAGGGTATAGTAGAAGTACTATGCCTTTTAGTGCTACACCAGTAAGTTTTGTTACTTGATTGAGGAATACTTTTTCTTGTTTCTTTCATTAATAGTAGATTATATTCATATTTAACACTAACATCATTTGTTCATTGGCTTTGACATTTTTCTTTCAATTAGGAATAAAATCTTGTGTTTTGATTTGTATGTTCTTTGTCTCATACCATTTGTATGATATCTTAACTAATGTGACTAGCTTACAACTGCTGCTTGATATGAGTGTGTTGTAGTGTTATTTTGTTCATTTGGCTGATTTTCACTCTCCAGTCTCACAAATTATAAAGTAAATAGATTAAACCTCTTTACAATAGACAATACAGTTCTCTTCTCCCTTTGATATTTAGGTAAAATGATGTCTCTGTAAAAAACTTGACACAAATCACTCTGACTAAAAATGGTCAATGCAATTCATTGACTAGTCACTTGATAGCTAATATTGTTAGTAGCATTTGTTAGACAACCATGATCTTCAAATGAAACTATGACGACCCCAGTGAAGATGTTTAAAAAAAAACTTCTTATACAATTTTCAAAAGAAACTAAAAAAAAATAATAATTACACATTTTAATTATATTAATATATTAATACACATTTTAATATTTTAATTATAAGGCTCAGCTCTTGTCTTTAGATTAGTAGTTTCTATGTCATTTGTCTCAGAATATTTTTTGTCTACTTAGGAGAAATACAATCTACTTTCAACGAAAGCTTTGTTGAAATATGTCAGTGGCTTAGTAAGAGGCTGTTATCACCTCTACATATAAATAGCTTAAAAAAATGTTTAGTTTCATGTTTATATATACATTTTTAATGCTTCTTAGCATTTGTTTTTTTTTAACGAGTTATCTTTAATACTTTTCTATTTATTTTTGCTGCATAACTAATAATAGATGTAAGTATGAGCTATTTCTGTATATCTGTCTTTTCAAAGAAAATTTAATAGTTTGCTTTTGATCACAACAATTAATCAGTGCATTCTTGTATGAAGTGTTTATAGAAATATTTAGGTTTCTTTCTTAGTTGTATTCGTTTTTATTTCACTTTCTATACATTAACTGTTTTCTTTGTATGTAAACTTTTTTTTCTTTTTACCTTTAAGTAGCTGAGTAAAGTTAAAAGTAGTCTTTTTTTTTTTTTCTTCTACTTCTTCTTGTTGTAGAGTATATTTACTAATTTCTTGAATGCACACAAAATTTATTTTCTTAGATTTTTATTTTTATGAGTAGGGCAGTTATTTAAAAAATAATAAATGACTACAAAAATTACTTCATCTAAAAAAAACAACACAATTTCCCTTACTCATTTTTATCAATGCATTTTGATAAGATTTTAAATATTATGACTAATTAGCAAATTAAATGTAATATTTTAAATTTGCACATTTTTTTACAAGTAATATATAGATAAAGAGAGAGTTCATATACAAAATTAATGCCTTAACTCTTTCTCTTCTAATCAAAGATACCATAATGTTTAATTTTATAAGCTTGACTTTGTATTATATATAAAGAGAATGAATTTTCCTTTAATTCTTTACCAAATACAACATTTTCTGATAACAAACAAGAAAGCTATTGAAGCTTAATCATATCAAGGTAGTGAGATAGTATTTAGCAAAATGAAGAATTCCTTTGAAACGTGGAAAAATAATAACGGAGAGAAAGAGTTAAAATTAAAATGATTTGTTTTGTTATCATGAATGTTTTTATCTTTAACACTTAAAGACTCCAGGGATGTCATTTCGACCTCAGCCCTACCTTGGGTCCACACTAGTTCGTTTCATGAAGGGAGACCCCACAACATACACTCATTATCTCGACCACATTGAGGCGTATATTCAATGTGAGTATTATTCAACATATATCTCAGCAGTATTTGTAAAATATCTTTCAGCAATATGCATGATATTTTTAATGAGCTTTTAATCTTAATTAATTTTTCTTTTTTTTTTTTTTTTTAAATTGGTCAAGAAGTAGCATTTGACATCAGGAAGTGATGGCCATATAATTAAAATATTGCTAAAATGTTTGAGAAAAGAGAAGCCGTAAATAAATTACGACAATTTATATATAAATATATATATATATGTGTGTGTGTGTGTGCACATGTGTAAATTTTTTTATTAAGAAAAACAAAATAAGGACCATAAATAATTGTTGGCTTTAAAGGTCAAAATAATTAATTGTTACTTTGAAAAAAACACACTACATCATGCATTAAAATCATTGCTATTAAGCAAATTACCAAGTCCCAATGTATTTCCTATGATTCAAAATGTCATCTTTCCTCTCAGATTATGAAAATCAGCTGCAAGTTGGAGACCGCTACAAAGACTGTAGTGAGATCAGAAATAGACGAACTGAGGAGCTGGATAAAGTCTGTGTTTTTGATCCCATTGTTCTTGGTGGGGACTGCGTCAAACAGCAGAACTACGGCTTTGATGATGGCCAGCCGTGTATCTTGTTAAAGCTAAACAGGGTGACTAATTTCTTGATTATCTTATCTTTCTTATGAAATAAAGTTGTTACTTCAAAAAAGAAGATGATTACGTCCTCTGTCAATCTAGTCATGCATGTTAAACAATGACTTTAATTCTACCGTCATTGGTTTTCCTGACAACCCATTTACTTTATGGATCTTGGGAACAATATAGATCCAGTTATAATATTGTCTAGTGTATGTTGAAAAACCTATTTGATTTTTGGAATTATAGTGGACATGACAAGAGATATGACAAGTTCTGTTTCAGCATTTAGCTTTGCCACAGTGTAAAAATACATTGCAGTAACTTAAAGTAGAAAAAATAAAAAATATGATAAATTGATAAAAGTACTTTTTTTAAAAATCTTTCTGCTAAATCTTTTTAATATGAAAAGCATACATTTTTGTTCAAGTGCCTAGGTTTTCTAAATTTCAGAATTCTAAGTTTATAATTAGTCATTTTGTTGCAATCTGTTACATCAAATCACCTAGTGCAGCATTGAACAAGATTTATAATAATTTCATTAACTTTGATCGTAATGAGCAGTAATATTTATAATTTTGAGAGCCCTTTGCCCAAAAAACTTTCAAAAGTGTGAAAATTCAATGCAAAATGTTTGATTTAAATATTATCATTAAAACAGTTTGTTTCCTGAGATTTTAAAACTTTTTTTTCCCCTCCCCTCAGATTCATGGTTGGGTACCAGAAGAGTTTACACCAGAAACAGTTCCTGCTTTGATCAAGGATGACTGGGACTCTGATGATCCATGGTGGATTCATGTTCGATGCGATGGTGATGTAAGATTTAACTTATTTATTATCATTCCTATTTCTGGTAGCTTATGAAGAATGTCAAGTAATGGGAAAGGTTATACTTTTAATTTCCTTTTATTATAGCCCTCTTTTTTTTCTTCTTCTTTCTATGAGTCTCATATATTGCTTTAGCACATTATTGCAACAATACTGAATATAAATACACTGATAAAATAAGATTAAAAAAAAAGAACTATATTATTATTAACTCAATAAAATTTGACAAATTACAAAAAAATATTAACTCTTTTGAAATGGGAATTTACTCAAAATGCAATATAGCTACTGCATTTTATTAAAAACACAAAATAAACAAAAAGACTATTCATTGTTTACTCATTTTGTGATTCAATGCCCTGTAATATAAAACCAGAAAAGCCCTAATTAATATTCCCATTCTAATAAACAAAAAATTAAAAATTTTTGGCCCTATTATGCTTCATGTCTGCACTCATTATATCTGTCATTTAGGCCTATCTTATGCAAAGGAGTTGATGATTGTTTCAATGATGCATTATTTAAAAAAAATCAGATATGGAATTGTGAAGATTAACATTATGGTTTTAGATTGCATTTTAAAAGTATTATCTTGTATGTTATTTATGTTGCCAGGATGATACCACAAGAGAGAACATGGGTGATCTGTCCTATTTCCCTCAACAAGGCTTCCATTTCAAATACTTTCCTTTCCTCAACCAGCAAGGCTATAGGTCACCTCTCATGTTTCTTAGGTTTGAGAACCCTCATCCTGGCTTCCTCTTAATGATGACTTGCAGAGCGTTTGCCAAGAATATCATTCATGACAGAGTGGAGCAGGTTGGCCAGGTCCACTTTGAAGTTATAGTGGATTAGTCGTATTGAAACTTCAAAATTGACATTCCATTAATGTCACTGTTTAAATTTGATTGACTTCAGGATTTGTGTATATTTTTTTTATTTTTACAATACCTCTATTCAACTCTTAACTTTGTGGAAACTAAAACCTTCTGGGATTTTCATGGATCTCAAAAATGGCTCTAACAATCAATTTTCCTAGAAATTTGACAGTTGCTGTATATCGTAGAGAAAAGAATTACATTAGCCACGCTGGGGAAACTCTAGTTTGACCATTATAATTTTCAAAGTAAAATAAGAAATCAATTTAAATTTGGCTAGAGAACTAGAAAATATCTTGAATAGACAATATGTCTTTGGATATTTCTGCATTAGACATTTTATGATAGTTCCATGATTATATTATTCAAGAGTTTAATAAATTAATGTTTAGGAACATTTTGCACACCATCTTCTAAGTCTAGATCTAAAGACCTATCATTAGAATATTATAAAGTGTAGTAGATCTATACATTCAATAAACTGGGATTCTTTCTTGGATGGGTTGGGGGATGTTAATTTTTTTAAATCTAACATTTGTTAGTCATTAAGATCAAAATTATAGCTCTATAAGATGTATAGAGGAAGTAATGTCTTTTTTTAAAAAGTGTTTTTAATGTTTTTCTTGTATGTTATAGTTGATTTGCCATCTTGAAATGTGACATTCCATTAATGTCACATTTTATTTGTGTTAAGTTTACTTTAGGATATGTATATTTGTTTTTTGTTTTTTTAATGTTCTTGTTACTACTGCTGGTACTAGTCATGCTAATGAAAGATGTTTTTTCTTTGTATACATTCAAACTTTAACATTTACAATTGCTAGTCAGTTGAAATACCCACCAGTATTTGTTCTTTAGCAAAACAAAATTTTATATAGCATAATTATGATTTCAAAGTCAAAGCTTTTATTAATTATCAGTGTGATATTTTGTGTTCCAAAAGTTTATATATATTTATATGAGCAAGATCTTAATGTGTCATTGAAGTCTGTAAGCTCTTGATGTTTTTTTTTCTTTTGAAAGCATTTATTTGTACAATTGCATCGTCATTATTTTACTAATATTTATGATACATTTAATTTTATTTTGTCTGAGAAGGTTAAACTAAATCTTTAGCAAATCAGATCACAATCTACTTTTACCACACATCTTGATTTCAGTAACATTTTTTTTCTTCAATGTTATATTTGTTTTTCAATAGTACCCTTTGATAACCAATTCAGATGAGAATAGCAACAAATCTGTATAAATGCATGTCCTTTTTATACCCCAACTTTCAATGCTATCTTATAAATTGTGACACTTTCCCTAAGTATTCAAAATTAATTGTAAAACTTGTTGGGAAAATAATTATTTTTTTTCTGCTTTTTATTACTTTATACTGGTACTACTTTGCTATTTCACAGCAGCATTTAGATTGAAAGCAACTTTTTAAAGTATACTTTTTAAAACTACACTCATAATACCTTTTTCTTTAAAATTAAACTTTTTTTTCTTTCATGTGCATAATATTTTTGTTTCATCTTATTATGATTGACAACAAAAACATTTTTTTTTCATATTCAATTTTTATATTTTGTTCTCCAATTTTTGTACATGCTATTTTAAATTTCATTAGTGGCCTATTAATTGAACTTACTTGTGAAGATGGGTACATCTTAAACCCTGTAAAAATATCAACCACAATTATATTAATAAAAGCTTGACATTTTTTGTGGCAGAGTTCTGTTTTAATTAATGTTCATTCAGTTTTCCCTTTCAACCTTCATGCCTACAGCAAGCTTAGTGCTCTATGGTCCAATCTCTTTTTGGACCTTTGGGGGAGGGGGCATCTGGAAGAATGTTTAGGCACTC
>JADKLZ010019686.1:11223484-11234710 GCA_021533235.1 Biomphalaria straminea
TAATGAATAAATGTGCAAAGTTTCAACTTGATCCGAGAATGGGTGTGGGAAAAAATAATGTACCAACTTTTTACCTGTCAGAATGAGTTGATAGAAGCTTTGTAAAAAAAATAATCTGAGATACATACATAGACATAGATTCAATATTAAACTTTATTTAACTTGTGAACCTACCCTGCTATTGCCTTTCCCTCATATTTGAACCGCCTAAAATTTTATCCTATAGCTTCAAGGAAATTATCTATTAGGATTATTTCGTAGTTTGATTAAATTATTTTCCCCTATTTATTTGACATTCCATTTTTGTATTACTGTCAGAGGTAGCAAATTGAAATGTAAAAATTTAGCACATTAGCAGATTAAATCAAGTCATGTAGAATTATGACATATAGGTCTACTGTTGGGTGGTGAAATGGGTTAGTCTTTACTCTAATATTACTCTTATACAATTTACTATCGTATAGGAATTTTTTGTGTGATTGCTTCAAATGCTGACTAGCCAATCAACAATTGTCTTTAGGTATTAGGCCAAAATACTAATCACGGCAAGTATAAGTATTTCTAGTTCATATAGGATCAATATAGGCCTATCCCTATTTCTAACAACTTTTATTGAATAAGTAAAGTTACTAATCATTTTTACCCTTGCAGCTAAATCCTAAAAATTAATTTTAAACAAAAGCGAATATTGTACTAAACGGGATTATTATATAAGTCAAAAAAAAAAAAATGAAAGCAAAAAAACAACAAAAGAAGTACCGTACATTAAAAGTATTAGTAGAGCGTGGTTTCGATCCACGGACCTCTGGGTTATGGGCCCAGCACGCTTCCGTTGCGGTTCAAACTAATTAGTCTAGCCGAGTAGGTAGATCTAGATATTCGGGTTTGATTTTTACCGTGGCTGAGTGGTTACCCGCCTGGCTTTCGAACTTAGGTTTCTGGGTTCGAATCTGTGTGAAGACTGGGATTTTGAAATTCAGAATTTTTAATGTGCCCCTGACTCCAGCTCTAATGGGTACCCGACTTAAGTTAGGGAAAGTTTAAAGGCGGTTGGTCGTTGTGCTGGCCACATAGGCCTAACACCCTGATCGTTAACCGTTGGTCAAAGAAACACATCTGCCCCATAAATCGCAAGGTCTGAAAGGGGAACTTTAGGCCTACTTATAGTGTTTTTCTGTCTAGTAAAAAAAAAATCCTGTAGGTCTACATGTTAGGTTAGCCTATTTCTCCTATATCCCACTCTTGTATCAAGTTGAAACTTTACACAATGGACCTCATTCACCAATTGTAAATAAACACATTTAGCTACTTCATAATATTGATAAAATAGTGAAAATTACGTATCATGTGACAGCCTTACGTATTGCATAATTTGTAGCCTATAGAACATATAGAGAAAATGTTAATTACGTTTGGTGAATGAGGTTCATTATTTATTAGTTTTGGATGACTACACATTTTACGAAGCTCTGTCTGTCTGGTAAGAAAAAAGTTTGTACACGTTATTTTTTCCCCACACTCAGATCAATCTGAAATTTTGCAAAATAATTTCATTTAGCCTGATAAAACAAACATAAATTTAAACAAGGTTACAAAGACAGTTTGTGTGGAATATAAACTTAAAATCGGCCCCCGAAGTGGTCCACCCAGGCAGGCTTCAATATTTTCGGAAAGAACATCTGAACAGTGGCGTAGCATCCATGGCGCGAAGGGGTTCAATGAACCCGGGCCCACGACCATTAGGGGCCCACAGCCGGTGGACTAGTAAAAATGGCGCAAAGGGGTTCATTGCACTTGAGTCTATGACTGTTGACTAGTTGGGGCCCAGGCGAGAACTTACGAATGACACTAATTCACAAATTAAAATTTCGAAACAATGTTAATTATTCAATTTTCTCAAAGCATAATATGTTTCTTTTCTTTTCTGTATAAATAATGTGTCATATCAAAGTTTTCTGTAATCGAATATAGATGTCTTGTATTTTCAGAAAAAAAAAATAGTAATGATATCCTTTAAGTTGTAGATATGTAATCTGTGTCAGTGTCATTTCCTGTATCTGATGGACCCTATGAAGTATGTCTTTGCCATTATTACCGTAAGACAAAAGGCCCACAAAAGAGGCAGGAATGTCCAAGTATGAGGCCTAAGGCCCAAGAATTCCTAAGACTAAAAAAAAAAAGCATCTTAATAGTTGTGAATCAAACTTTTGAATGCAAGCTAATGAAGTAGTGTTAAACACTCCTTGAGGACAACAGAGTCCTCCGAAGTCGTCATCACATTGTTTTATTGTCTTTGTATTGTGTAAAAAAAATGTTTCATGTGATCATTAGAAAAGATTTTTTTTAAAAAAGGGCGAAATTTAAAAAAAAATATATTTAGGAAGCAAATGAAACGCCAGAGGAGTAAGTTACATATGTAGCGTTAAAGATGAATGTGTTTGTTCTGTTACAATGAATGGCAAAACCAAAATTGGAGAGCAGATTTAAAAGATAGAGAGATCTCCAAGTTATCATGGAATAATGTCACTGTCATCCTCTGGCCAATGCAGTGTTTGTTCAAAGTTCTTAAAGAAAGTTAACACCATTAGCCTTTTTTTTTTTTTTTACAAAAAAATGATCATGGAATAGTGTTTTTCGGAGATGAATGCCTGTGCATTAGCCGTGGTCGGAACGATGACCTCCATACAGCTGATCTATATAAAGGTATATAATTATGTATAATTATATGAACTCTGGCCAATGCGTAGTATTAAAAAAATGCACTGACTAGTCCTTATTGCTATGAATATATGAAATTTGACAGGAAAACAAAGCACCACAGATTCAAAACGAGATAATAGAGCTGTTTGGCAATGCAGTTCTGGCTTAAACGCGGGCACCTTACTTTACCTCAACGTGGCGCCCACGTGGAAACGGCTACCAGAGGAAGGGGCTAGGCTAAAAAGTAACAAACAGGACTCCCGTGGGGGTGCCCACGGGTGGACGAGAGTCTACCCCTTTGCACGGTTAGCGAGGTTGAAAGAAAGCTCCCACGACCCTGTCACGAATCCATGGGCCGTTCCTCAAGGGAGCGTTACAATAATGGCGTATCCTACACGGTCAGCATGGTATAGTGAAGGAAAATGGCGGCCTCCGGTATTACTTGGCCTTCGGCCATGATTTCTAGTCCATGCGTCCGGAGTGCCAGTGATATTGGAAACAGCAATGTCCTATAGGCATTGTCTCGGGTCACTCCCAGACAGACCTGTGGTCAGACAGTTTTTTTTTACTGTTTGATATTTGTTCTCGAATGGATTCAGACAGGTGTTTTTTTTTTTCAAACTTAGAGCTCGAAGAGCCTTCGGCTCAGCTCTTGAGACTATCCAGCGGTACTGGCTATAGTACAGATGTGCAATCCGCAACATTTTTCCCTTTTATTGTTGAGAGCATTCAAGACAAATTTAAAGTTGATCAAATTAGTATGATTAAAAAAAAAAAAACTGTTCTGTAATCTCAATGGCGTAATACCCCAAAAATAGCAATTAGAGAATCATTTCTAGTTGTTCGTTTTTTGTGAGAATTGGCAAATGTTCCAACTAATGAATAATCCCAATTTATCTTTAAAACTGCGAGGCTAATGTTATGATGGTGCTTCCAATATAAGTGGATGATATGACCTACAATGGTCTTCATCAAAAGTAGCCGCTCGTGCATTATGTTTATTATGCTAACCATGATTTAAATTTGGTTATAAAGGATTCTGTCGGTTGTGTTCAAGACGTTGTAGATCTCTAAGACTTTATGATTTTTGCTCACAGCAATCTCAAGATGGGCGCGTCTTAAATCCAATAGGAAGTGCAAAGTATATAATATACTCATAATATTTTTGTCCACAATGTGGTCATCAAGGAATGATGCTCTCACGACAATGAGATTAAGATGTTTTGATGTACCAGAGCAGCTTGTGTTTCTCAAAGAAAACAAAACGTATGGTAGCTGCACCAATTAGAGGAAAATTAGAATTGTAAGGGCAGTCCGAGTTGCGAATGTTCAAAAATGAGTAGGAAAATCTGCATAAAGCAGAAAGTATTGGAATGTCTTTTAGTTAACATACCCATACATTCAGATTCTTCAATTGTTCTGTCACACTATACCTTCGACTTACTCTGGGTAGGGGGCCCACCAACATATTCTTGAACCCGGGCCCAAGGATACCTTGCTACGCCACTGCATCTGAATGAAATTATATCAAAGACAAATGACAGAAAAGAATGTAGATAGAAGGTTGACAGATCTTATGTAGTGCCCCAGTAATCCTTAGGCATTAGGCCTCTTTTCTTTGCCTCTTTTTAGTTTGGTTACTTAGATAGTCAATATTCATAAATTGAACAAAAATAAACGTGAAATAAAATGAAATTTATAACATTATTAATTGTCTTTTAGAAAAGAAAAAGTAGCCGTTGCATCAGAACTTCGAATGATCTAAATTATTGTGATGTCCGATTTTCATTTTCTCTTCTACTTTCTGAGATCTAAACGGGTCGGACGGGCAGATAGCCACACAAAACTAATAGCGTCTTTTCCCCTTTCGGGGGCCGCTAATAAAAAAATAACCAATTAGTTAATTAACTACTGGTAATTAATTATTATCTTATCTTATATAGGCTAATACAGACTTTACTTCAAATAAGATGATTACATCCTACGCGTCATGCATTCAGTCATGCATATAGGCCTAGGCTATTTAGGCCTACCAGTGACTTAAATTCTGCCAAGTCACAGGTGTTCTGTTGTCACAGATTAATAAACTACTATAGACTTTACAATTTAACAATAAATAATATAACGAGACTGTCTTCATTAAGGTAGACATAGAAAGCTTATTTTATTTCCGCTCTATCTTTTACGTTCACTCAAAAACATAAACAACAAGATTACAAAGAGAGTTTGTGTGATACACAAACTCAGAGGCGGCCCCCGTCGGAGTCGGATCCCTGTCAGATCCGCTTTGATCTCTCAACGGACGGACAGACAGACAGACAGACAGACAGACAGACAGACAGGCCACACAAAACTAATATACATCTTCCGTGATTTGATCTCTCAACGTTAGCCTTGTAAAGCCGATGTTCAAGGCAACTGCCACACTTGTTTTATGAGTTGATTACTTTACGAGTAAATACTGGTATGTTACTCGTATGTTGGAACAAAAAAATATGTGAAAACATGTGCAGTATATTTGATTATTAATTGTCTTAAAGTAGGTTTCATTTATATTGCATACTAATTAGGTTTTTTCTCTTTAAATACTGTTTGCATAAAATATTTTTAAAAATTAGATTTTGAGCTTTTAGAAAAAAAAAAGTAGCCGTTGCATCAGAACTTTGAATGCTCTATATTATCGTGATGTCAGATTTTCATTTTCTCTTCTACTTTCTGAGCACTAAACGGGACGGACGGACGGACAGACAGACAGACAGACAGACAGACAGACAGACAGACAGACAGACAGACAGACAGACGGACAGACAGGCCACACAAAACTAATAGCGTCTTTTCCCCTTTCGGGGGCCGCTAATAAACAATGACGTAATATATTTTATATTAGCACATCCTTCCTTTTAAAGTTCTTAATAGGGCCTACTGATATCTAGAAGGAATCTTAACAACTCGGCCACTTCTGGTTGTTTTGACTGGCACGACAAGTTCTCTAGACGTTGGTCTATAACTGTCTGTTTCGGTTGTTCTAACAGTTTGTTGTTCATTGTCTTCGTCAGTATCATAGTACCCAGAGATGTCTTCATCAAAACTCTTGTTTAAAAACCGTTGGTTTCTTCTGTAGGTTTTTCCATCATTTGTCTTTATGATATAAGATCTGGGTGATGGATGTTTCTTAATGACGACAGCTTTCTGCCATGTTTGTCCTAGACGCACTCTCACCTTCTCTCCGACAGAATAATCTTTGGTAGTCATGCTTTTGCATCGTATTTTCTTTGCTTTTCATCTGTCGTTCGTTGAGTAATCTCTCTGCATTTTCAGCTATCGATGGTTCAAATAGTTTGGGATCAGTTGGAATTATGTCCCTGAGTCTTCTACTCATCAGCAGTTGTGATGGTGAATACGGCAGTCCACTTATTGGAGTAGGCCTATTTCTATACTCGAGCATAGCGAGATATGGATCTTTCCCACTTTTGTATGCTTTGTTGAATATCTGCTTTACGATACCAACATACACCTCACTTTGACCATTTGATTGAGGGTACCTGGGACTTGATGTGTTTATCTTGAAATTCCATTCAGAAGCAAACTCTCTATATTGATAACTGTTGAATGGCATATTGTCGCTCACTATTTCTGGTATGCCATGTCTAGCAAAAATACCTTTCAGTGCTCTGATAACACATTCTGCTGTTTTGTTCTCCAGTCGTTTTATTTCAGGGTATTTTGAGAAATAGTCCACAACTAGCAAATAATCATTGTTTCGCCATTCAAACAAATCTGTCGCAACCTTTTTCCATGGTCTGTCTGGTACAGCATGAGGTAACAATTTTTCCTTTACATTGTTTCTTTTGAACAGTTTAACATGATCTTCCTTTCCAATTCTGCAGTTAGCGTTCAACATATGCAAGCTTATGTGTCGCCATGACCAGATTGTCTTGAACTTCGCAAGTGCTGCTGTGGACTGTGGAATTCTAGCCAGTAGTTCAGGTTAGTCTCCTTAGTCTGAAAAGATAGCTCCGATGTATTGAAAACTCCGAACACTTGCCAGTTTTTGGCCTTCGATATTGTCATTTTAAAAGCATTGTTAGCTAATGGTCTACGCCCTCTATGGTATCCCTTTTTTTTTGTTTCACACAGATTTCCATACCATATGCTGTGGAAGTCCTAGTCAGCTAGCTCTTCGTCTGTTCCTGCCAGACCATCTATAGGTCTAGATCTATAAATAATATAATAATAATAATAATAATAAAGGGACTACGATGAATTTTGTTTCCCTTTAACGAAACTCGACCCTGGCTGCGCCAGAGAAAGAATACTCGTTCTTTTATCATAATAATAATAATAATAATAATAATAATAATAATAGGCTTGTCTTCGAAGATAAATAATATAGTATGATAATATTCGTCTTCAGAGTGCAAGTTAGTAGATTAGTAGATATTTATAGATCTATATAGATATAGATCTATATTAGAGTCCCAGTCTCTGAAATCATAATAATATACCGTTATTTTATTTCGCGATCCACTGACCTATATCAATAAAACAATATTCTAGATTATTACTTCCGTTACGCCCTTCCCTGTTGACACGGACCATAAAAAGGAAAATAGTAGACCTTTGTACATCTACTCATCTAGATTTAGATTATAATGGTTATTCAAAGTGATTAGACCGAGATCTAGACTTATATTGGCAAATACACTTATTCAAGTATGATAAACTGTTAAACTTGTAATTTTTAAATTAAGTTGATCTAATCTCGACTAATGACCGTAGGCGTAGTCTAGACTCTACTCTCTAAGTCTAGTCTCTACTCTACTGACACTACTAGTAATAGTAAATAGTAGTACTACTACTACTGTCTCTGGACTCTACTCTAGTAGTCGTCTAGACTGTCTCACTTCACTACTCTAAGTGTAAGTCTAGAGACTAGACCTATATTAGTATAATATCAGGTGGCCGAGCCTTGCTCGGTTAAATAATTTCTTAAGGCAGGTTATATACCCGAAGTCATTTTGGGAATATTTTTTTGTAATTTCGAAAATTAACGATCGGATAAAGACCACTAATCTGAAGAGTTGCTTTACTTATAGTGTTATTTTAGTTCTAAATATAATTGTACATGGCGATTAAATATGAAATCTCGTACGATTAAATATGAAATCTCTTACGTGTAGACAAATCACAGCTCACCTCCGTTTTATAGTTTTACAATCCATTTTTTTTTGCGTAAAACTATTGTAGGCCTACTATTATTGGCTTGGAAGAAAGACTTTGCTCTGTAACTTCTCAGATAGTAACGTTCAGACATTTAATTATGAAATTAGTGTATTCATTATGGCTTTAGTACGAAAATCAAGTGACTCAAATCTCTACGTTATAGGGTAAAACAGGCACTTTTAAAAATAGACAAAATTGTAATGCAAAGACGAATTTATTTTCTAACACAAAATCTTAATTTTTACGTATTATCCGTATCCCTACCCTGACTGGACCGCGTGCAATCTGAATTTTTTTATTTATTTTTTTTTATGAAAAAAAAAATCTGATATTATTGTTTTTCCATTTTCGGAAAAATGAAAAATAAGATTTTTGATTTCTTTTTAGCATGCTCACATCCAGTCTTTTGACACAGTTATAAGTTGTATTTTTTTTTTAAATCTCGTGATTTACTTTCTCTCTTTGTCCCCGGTGCTGCTATTTATTTATGTTCTATGTATGTACAGATTTTATTGTAGAGATAATTGAAATACTTCAAGTAACTTTTTAATTTTGTTTATCCACAATAATAAAAATAACAGCCTTTCTGTAAGTTTTCAATTTTGTTAATGAAAAAATACAATTAAATAGAAAAACTAGGCCACAATCATGTATTTTGTGTGTGTTCTCTTGCAGCTAAAATGGGGGACAAGACTCTTTATTCAAGACTAATGGTTGATGTTGTCATTGGCCCAACTCTTGACAAGGTAATATAACTACTGTAGTACAAAGCTAGTGTATAATTGAGATTTAAGTTTCATACCAGTATTTAAGTTTCATAACAGTATGAGAATAAAATTGTTTATTAAGTCTTTTTCATTTTTTTTTTTACTAAAGCTACTACAAACAAAGGCCTATAACAAGCTAGTTATTGAACCTTTCTTGAAAATTAACTTAAAATAGTTCCTTTTTTAATTAATTTATTTTTTGTTTTATTCATAGTAGAATTTTTTTAAATTGAACATGCTAGCAGCAGTTTTCACTAAGTTGAAATTTTGTTTCAATTTCAGCTAGAGAAAAAGGATATATCATCAGCACAGACTCTTAGAAGAGCAATCACAAAAGTATGTTAGGATCCTTGATTGATTCTTTTATTTGTACATTTCTTTTATGATTGAAATGTTTTCACAACTTTTAAATATTGGCAAACTCTTGTTAACTGAAAATGTTTTGAATGAACTTAGGTTTGAATTTTTAAATTGTTTTTGGTGACACTCTCCAGGCCGAGTCAACCATACCAGGCTTAACTGCTGATCTCGTGAAAGGTCTTTTAAAAAAAGGTGAATTGTCTGACAGGCTAGATATCTGTGAAACTTTGCTGAGACTTGGTGGCTCCACAGACAGTGAAGGTATGTCCAATTTAACAAGAACAGTCATTAGAATTAAGTCTAACTTGCAATCATGATTATACAAGAACAGTCATTAGAATTAAGTCTAACTTGCAATCATGATTATACAAGAACAGTCATTAGAATTAAGTCTAACTTGCAATCATGATTATACATTTTTTAATATAATACAATTTCACAATATTGTAACTTTTAACTTATTGTGTTAATTGAATGTGGCATATTGACACACTTTTAGTTTGATTTTGGTGGGTAGGTGATAACCCTGGGTAAGCAGTTAGTAATGAATTTTCAAAGCAAAGACTTAAAAAAAATGATAATAATAACAAACAAAAACTGATAACATTTGAAAGTTTGAGGGTCCGCTTTGTTTTCCTCTAAATGGGAGTGATAAATTAGATTTATTCTTGATGAAACTTAATTTGACCAATGGTTATTTAAAATTAAAGAATTACCATGTTTTGTTGACTTCTTTGTGAACAATAATAAATATAACTCATTATAATATAGACAAAAACAATGTGATGTAAAATGAAAATAAATGTAGTAGACTTTAGTAATACCATAAAATGGTATTTTGAACAAAAACTAACTATATACAATAACGCTTCTTTTCACTCTCAAGTTCTGGAATTCATCTGTCCTATCTAAGACTGCTGATGACAATGCCATATATCATGCATCGTTCAGAACCAATCGCTAACCTCTTCCCACC
Organism: Biomphalaria straminea; assembly: GCA_021533235.1. Lineage (NCBI taxonomy): Eukaryota > Metazoa > Mollusca > Gastropoda > Planorbidae > Biomphalaria > Biomphalaria straminea. The sequence goes on from JADKLZ010019686.1 coordinate 11,233,511, forward strand.
ATCACCATAGAAACACCAACACACTCCATAACACCATGGTGGCTATAAACTAGGGTTATCCATGCATTTCAGATCTGAGAATACCGAGACCAGAGACTTCATTTAAACAATTGTACAAGTGTTCCTGTGATCTAAAGTTGATCTTGAGTAGAATTCCAGATCAGATTTATGACAGAAAACAGTTTCTGGAAACAATTAAGTAAGGAAAGATTTTGAACAAATTATACCATTTGATTAACTGGTACCATTTAAAAAAAAATAAAAAAATTTCAATATTTTGGATATTTTCATTTTGATCATTTATATAAGCATGTTTATAACCAGTATCCTAGTTAGTTAAGTTATTGATTGTCTGAATAATTGTTATACTAGTGGACATGCATAGTTTGGCCCATTGAATGAATTCAGTGTCAAAAGAATACATTTCCAAAGAAAGATAGATATTTAAATATAAACATCAACCCACTTATATTTTTTGTTTTTAATAAATAATTTACATGTTTTTAAAAATTGTGTTACATACATATATTGAATGGTATCCTAACCTTTTCACTTCCTATTAGATAAACTTATCTGATAGAAACATTGAGCTCTAAAAACTATTTTTTTTAATAGAGAAATTGCAAGTTCCATTAAGATTCTTCTAGATGCTGTTAACCGAGTTATATCTGAAATACCATCATCTGAGATAGCCAGTAAACAGGTACAGATTTGAAGTGAAGTCATTGTATTCATTTAGCATAACATTATTCTTGTATTTGGCTAATAGATGTCAATGACCAGTCCCACTTGCTCTTGTTTTGTGACTAGATCTTCCAAGCTAGTACTGTAAATAACAGCAGGTTTAGTCTAGGCACCATATTATGACCTTCCTTCCCATATCCTCCCAAAACATTATTTTAAAGCTGGAGACACCTGTGTGCATTTCATTCTTAACTTTTTCTCTCCTAATAGATTGGACCCCATTAAATAAATTTATTTTTTTTTGGTTGTAGAAAGTATAACTTCTTGCATTATCCTATAATTCTATTACAAAAGTAAAGTTTTGTGATTATAAACAAAAATGTTATTGAAGTTTGATCACAACAGGGTAGAATGTACAAATGTGAAATATGAATAAGTCTGTCAGAATGTGGAAAATAGTTATTAAGTTTGTCAGAATGTGGAAAATAGTTAAGGAGAAAAAGAGCTAATATTCAT
>JADKLZ010019686.1:11234810-11245286 GCA_021533235.1 Biomphalaria straminea
CATTGATAATTACAAAGATGTATACTTATCAAAATGACTCTCTTATATTAGACATTATAGTATCTATATGAATTTAAGGTATGAAATTGAAGGAAATAATGATTAAGTTTGTGACTCATTGATTTTTAAAATATTTCCTTACTTGCTTTTATTCAAATTGGTTTGTTGTCCCATTGACTTTAACATCTATGAAAAAATAAAATTCAATTTTTGTTTTTAAATTTCAAATTAGATTTTAGAAGAAAGAAAGAAAGAGTTTGTGCGCTACTCCAAGAAGTTCAGCAATACACTCAAAGAATATTTCAGAGACTCTAACCAGTAAGAATGATAGTTTAAACAATACATTTCTCTATTTCACAATGTGTGTTACACTTGACTAATGTAATATATTTGTGCTTCTGTCTCATTGATGTTTAAACTTCTTTTTTTTATTCTTTCCAGAAACCATAATGTGTTTTTGAGTGCCAATTTTTTGATCTTGCAAACCAACGTCATTTTGAAAACAGTGAAGCAAGAATGTGTTTAGGTGTTAAGCTGCTTTCTGCGTAGACTTTGACCATGGACTGCTGGTGAATTAAGAGGAGGCTATTTCATTCACCTCAGTTTATTGTATTTAACACAAAATTTAGATGAACAGAAAAGTTGTAGTTTTCTATTTATAAGAAATATTGAAATCAATAAATAAAAGGAAAACAACATTGAATACCTTTTCATTTGGGCTGCAACCACAATTTAGCTGTTGTTTTTTTTAATACCAGATTTTCAAGATAGACAAAAATAGATCTTAGCTTTGATTTAAAATTACCAATCATAGATGATCATTTTCCTTATAGTAAAGACACTGCATTAGTTTGACTGCATTTTCTGTCCATGTAGTGCATTTGTAAATAAAAAAATAATTACAGTAATAAGGGAAAGTACTTCTTACCATTCCTTGCAAACAGTTGTCTTCAAGTGAAAAGTTTATTTTTCTTCTCATGTTGCACTGTTGAAATTTTTTTTCTTACTATCAAATAGCCAACTCTGTAACATTATTATCCAACATAAATTTGTATATTTTTATTTGTGATAAGTGATAGTGGTGTGTAAAGTAACACATTTATCATGAATACCTTGTATCTTAGAAATTCTTTCACTACATTACTTACTTTATTTGTATAGAAATACAATGTTATTCTATGATGTGTTTGAGCATTTTGAAGTTTCATATTTATGATCTGTTCATATTTGTTAATTTGCTAGTAACTCTAATGGATCAAGTTCATTGATGTACTATCTTTTCTTTTCTAAAATATCATGCAAGGAAGTTAGATACAAATTTATCCAAAGTTATAAAAATTGTTAAATAGATCCTATGTTAAGAAAGGACTAAAGATTCACTCAGCTGTATGCTGATGTTTGATGGAAACAAATCAACACTGTTCTTCTAATAACAATTGTTGTCTTGACATTTACATAACCATATTGTCTGTGATGCCATGTAAACCTTTTTTTTTAATGCATTGTAAAATTGGGATGGTTTAAAAATAAATCAACTCTGTGTTTTGTGAAAATCGGTGATCTAAGACATATCAAAATTTGAAACTGTCCCAGTGTTGCTTAGCTATATTGATTTCTTAACCAACCTTTCAAACAGGCATAGGTATTTCACATATCTATGGCTATGATCTAATTGTGACCCTCTATCACATGGTTTATTTTGCAGCATTCTGTTTAGTTATTAAAATTGTGAAAGTATAAAATTGATTTTACTAGTGAAAAAGACTTATAAATTGGGCAAGTAGTCTATGAGTTTCTCTGGTTTTTGTAGAGTCTTTTTGGAATTCTGATTTTCCTGAGATTTGAAGTCTATGGGTAGGTATCATAAGGCAGAACATTGTCTCATTGAATACACTTGTAGTTAAATCTTATTGACTTTTTTTGGAAACTAATCACAATTGATTTATGTACAAGAGCATGTTCATTTTCAATAGATGCCAGTGCTACTTTTGACACACTTTAAATAATTGTAAAATATGCTTTTGAAGAAAACAACACATGGATTTAGAAATTTAGGAATACCTAATTAGAAAATTGATATCCATCAGTGATTAGAAACCATTATTGAGTATTAGAGGTACATAATTAAGATCTATGCTTGATGTTTCCCACTAGAACTAATCCATTTGGTGAAGAGGTTGTGGAAAGTGAAAGAGCTGCTCTGAATGAAATCATAACACAGTCACAACATTCTAGGACTTAGTCATGTCCTTCATTTTAGATATAAGTGTATACATTTGTGACCAATTAATTACTTCAATGTGTTCATCATTTTGTTTAAAATACTTGGAATTTTATAATAATTATGCTGTTTTTATCACTGTACTATTAAGTCTAATGTTGATCTGAATGCCCCTTTAAAAAGATATTTTACATTCACATTTTTCAAAAAAAGATTGGTCAAAATAAACTTATCTTCCATACTACCAATTAGTTTAACCTTTGGGAGCAGAGAGTTATATTATATAATCACTAACTTATTTTGTTTGGTAAAACTCCCCAATAGATTATGATTTAAATCTTATAGCTGATAACCCTGGGTAAAAAATCACATCAAATTCATGTGGAAGATTGAATATTTCCGTAACATCAAGGAGCAAATGTTATCTCTTGAAGAGTTTTTTTTATGAAAAAAGAGATAAATATTTTTCACCACTATTTTGTTGCTAACACTTTCAAAAGAAATATATGTAATTCTAAATACATTTGTAACACACATATGATTGCAATTTGGAATTGTTAAAAGAAAAGATTCACATCACCCATCTCCTAATAAAGCACTAAATATTTATCTCATTAGTTATATTTCATGTGTAATGGACTTGATTTGCTTCTTGTACATATTATGACATATGTTTGAATAAAAATACTTTTTTTTTTAAAGAAATAAATAGACACATTATAATTTATGGTAAATTAAAAAAGTGTATTTTTTAAAATTCCTTTTCATTTACAAATAATATATTTAACATTACAGAGTAGTCACCAATAAGAAACAATATCAAAATTAAAAACTTTAACTATTAGGACTTCAATGCCTTTAATTTCCCCCATCCAAAAAAAAAATAAGAATGTTATAAAAGTGAAAAGAAATAATTGTTTTAATGAAATGGTCACATACTTTGATAACTAAATTTGAACCATTATCAAGAAATGCTTTTTCTTAAGTTGGTTTGAAAATTATTTTTACACAAGAAGTCTATTTAGATTATTAAGTTTCCAAAGCTGGCTGGATACACTCTTGTTTCCTTCCTTTTATTTAGAGCTAAGGTGTTGTTGTGCATCTATCCTGTCTCTCTCTAATAGTCTGAACACAAAAAAAGAAATACATCTTTAAAATACAAGCTATAGATATTATTAGTCTTAGTTTTCAAGGAAATTATAAACACTTAATATATATATTACCTTAAACACATTGACAAGACATTCTTCAAAGCACTATTAGAGTTCTTTTCTTCAACATTTAATTGTTCCAAACGTTCCAAACGCTTGCTCAAAAGGGGAAGTTCTTTACTGTCATTATCAACTGAACAAAAAAATGTATTGAACAAAGCTTACAAGGGAAGACATACAATAAATTAACCTAAATACTAAAAAATTATTTAAAAAAAAAACAAAGCTTATATTAAGTGTATCAAATAGTTTGTATATCAGTCACGTAATTAAATTTGTAATAAGCCTTAGACAACAATCTATTTAGGGGACTAATTTAGCTTATACCACCACTTCAGTCAAGTACTATTTCTTTCCTTGGAAAGGGGATTAATTCACCTTACACCACCATTTCACTCAAATACTATTTCTTTCTGTTGTTTGAGATACCAACACAATAATTTTTTTACCAATACTTGTGCAAAATTTCAGCTTGATCCAAGATTGGGTGTTAGAAAACTAATGTGTACAAACTTTCGGCCAGACAGAGTGAGTTGATACAATACAAAAGGACCCCTAAAGTAAAATATAATTGTTACATAGAATGACAATGCAGCAACTTAGCTAGTGTTTGTCTATGGCATTATTAAAATGGATAAACAAATACAATATTCAAAAACATGTAAAATGAGGCTAGTAAAATATTGACTTTAATGACAAGTACATTTATTAAATAAACCCTGATGTTTGGAATAGCATTTATAGAACAAAACTTTCATGCCTATAGCATGTTCAGAGCACTATGGTCCAATCTTATTTGTGGACGTGGGGGGAGGGAATATCTGTGAAAAAGTTTTCCGTGCTGCCTTTAGGCGCTCAGTAAACACAACTCTGCTCAAGTCGGAAAGTCAAACTGTGAGCCAACCCACTCTTCATAGGTAACCAGGGTCAAGTTCAATAGTACTTACCCTCTCGGTCCAATGTTTCTAACAAGTGATATAAAAATAAAAACATTCCTGTTTTATTTGTCATTGAAAACTAAAGAGACAAAAAAAAAGCTCAGTATTGGGATGAAACCCATGGACATTTACATTATTAGCTTAATAAACTTATCTATCCAGCCATTCTACTATGTACATCATAATTTTAGCTTGAAATTAGTGATTCCATTTTTACTAGAGTTTTTGACTATAAAGAAAGTTTGAACTAACAGTAGGAATTGAAAGCAAATGACATTAAACTTTTGTTTGCTCACCTAACAGCTGTTCAGCCTGCAAAGCTATCCTTGTCTCATTAATGGCATTGTTTAGAGATATTTTATTCTGCAAAGAAAATAGATTCCTTGATACACTTTGTACAATATTTAAAACAAAAAAAAAGAATAACATTTTTAGTGATTATCCTTTTAGTAGGCAATGTATTTCACTCTTCCCTTTTCTCATGTCCCTATACCAGGGGTTCTCAACCTATGGGTTGCGACCCCCTTGTGTGTCGATTAACGATTTGCCAGGGGTTGCCTAAGACCATTGAAAATAAGGATTGTTATTATCTATTTTTCTATTGCTGTGTGTGTGGGGGTGGGGCGCGGCAGAGTGGGGGATTGTAAAAGGGTCGCCAAGTATACAAGGTTGAGAACCGCTGCCCTAGACAATACTTACATACTGCTTCTTGGCTTGGAAAAGGTCTGTGGCTATTTTACCTAAGGTTGTTTCCAGTTCATTACTGTAGATAAAAGCAGATTTTTTTTTTATTTAGTCTAATTTTGAAGAAAAAAAAACAACAACAAAATCCTCAACAGTTTTTCTATTTACTTAGCTCTACTGAAACCCTAGATATAAAAAGTAAAGGAAAAATTATTGCCTCAGTCGATAATTAAATAAAAAAATAAATATAATGCATCACAATTATGTCCCCTTCTCTTATCAGCCTAATAATTATATTCTGCTTCTGGTGTTGCATTGAAACGGCTCCCAGAAAAATATCTTTTCCCTTCTGATTTCTTTCTGTACCCTACTTTGTTACTACAATGCATTTGTTGCAACAAATTTTTTTTTAATTTATGCAGAAAATTTACAGCATTTGAGACTATTTAAACCAATATAGAATCCACCATTGTGAGGCCAGTCAACTATTGAAACTTCATTTACTTTATTTCATAGCTAGAGAGATAAGCCTAATCAGGGTTCAAATTCAAGTAATACTAGCTAGTAGAATTATGTTGAGCCCTAATAGGGGTAAAGGGTATTTTTTCAAAATGTAAAAGGCTTAAAAAAAATATTGTTCTTGAAGACTTTTGTAATATTGACAGTATCTTTGTCGAAGTAGTATTTGTGAGTATAATTTTTTTTTTTTGTTTATAATAAACCAGCCTAGAATTAAATTCCTTGAAAGGCCTCCAATCCCTTGGTTTTAAAATTCTAAACAACATTACAAGTAACTTAACAAGTATGAGAGAGAGAGGGTGAGGGTTGAAATGGTTCACAAAGAAATAATAGAGTGAGCCTATAATCTTATTCAATTCACTGGTTAATAAAGATATTAAAAATATTGGTAAATCTAGTCACAACAATAAAAGATTATGAACTTCTTTAGTGATTAAATAAATAAATATCATTGATGAAGAAATATTTTATGGTTAATCTGCAATTATTTGGATGTTATTACTTTAACAATAGTGAATGTTACTTACATTGCTGTAATCTGAGTCTGTTTTTCTGCATCTAAAACTTGCTGTAAAGAGTTCAATTTATTCATACACTCACTGAGCTCTTCTTGAAAACTAAATTTGGAGATAAATGTATAGATTCTACCCAAGTGCAACTAGATATAATATCATTCATGATTAGCACACTTTTTCTTCTAGCCAGCTTTTTGCTGCTGAGCTGTAAGCTCTTTTGCAGATTGTGCCAAGGAAAGATAGTGTGATTTTTTTCAGTTATTCAGCACTGCCATGCCGATTGTTGTTTATGTTGGGTTTTAATGATAGGGTCTGTCTAAGATGGATTAAGATGGGGCATTCAAAGATAATGTGGTTCACTGTTTTGTAAGTGTGGGCGCAGTGTCTACTGAGGGGTTACATAGGCATGTGTTATTTATTTTATTAAGGTGGACATTTAAAGGTGTGTGTCCTGATCTTAGTTGGAAGATTGTAGATGGCTTTTTGAGGGGAAATGAAATTAATACTTTCCAGTTTGGTTGGAGTGGTATTTCTTTGTACATAGCTCTGCCTGTGTTTCTTGATGCCCATTGGTTGAGCCACTCCTCTTTGTGATTGTTGACTAACAATGATTAGCACACCAACATGAGGTGTTTTAACTCAATGAAATTAGATTAAATTTGTTATGTCTTATGTCTGAATCAAAAGATAAGAAATTTTAAGGCTCCTAGCTTTCAATAAGGAATGAAGGCACTCCTGCCTTGACACAAAAGAAAGCTGGAGTCAACATACAGTCATCCTACTTGACTGATAAAGGCCTAAATCAATTATCATCTACTGTATATAAAAAAAAGACCCTGCACAGTCTATATTGACTGCATCTATATTTTTCTTTTTAAATATTTATTTTAAAGTTTAAAACAAACAATGTAAATATTTTAGCATGCCTAATTAAGTCATTCAGTTTTTTTTTAATGTTCAGTTTATATATATATATATATATAATATTTATTAGGATGAATTTTCAAATAATTATTATTACAAGAACTAATTATGATGTGCAATGACTAATTACTTAGCTATAACCCTTATGACCTCAACATCAAGGCAACGGATCTCCTTAAAAAAGTAAGGGTTTGAAGAAAGGTCTTAGTAAAACAAAATAACAACAACTAAACAACAGAGATTCAAATCTTTTGTCCTAATGAAATCTAAATTTCAAAATTATTTTTACCTACACAATAAATTTGATTTTCAAAATAAACAATGTTCTTTAAATTGCTAACAACCTTTATATTTATATATATAATTTCAGTAGCATTTATTATAACTGCCGTACACAATCAACTTAGACCAGAATTTGAACCTAGGATTTTACTTCAAGCGCTAATGATCACATCATCATCAGGCAATAAGGGGAGGATAAATAAAAAAAACACATCAATGAATATGAAATAAATAATGATGTTTAATGCACACTTCAATATGTTACTTTACCTCAATGAAATGTCCTGAATATGGGAGACCTTCTGCTCTGCTACAGCTGAGGAGTCTAAATATAAAAACAAAACAAACAATATGAAAAAAAAATTTCATTTAATAAGATTATCATGGCTGATTCCTCCATCTAAGGATGATAATGATTAATCTTATTAAGCTGCAAATCAAGGTGAAGAAACATAACTGTAACATATCCAGACTTAAAGTTAAAAAAAAAATCCAGACTTACTAAACCAGGGTCAATATTTAACATCAGTAGTTAATCTATAGACAACATCAAAGAATGGACAGGCCTACCATTGAATGAGATTTTAAACAGGGCAAAGGATAGAGAGGAATGGAGAAATGATGGTCTTCAAGTCTTGCTTGGTGCCCCAACGGTCCACCAGACTAAGGGATAGGTAACAGGTAACAGTTAATCTATTTTTATATAACCAAAAACTGCTTTTGATAAGTAATTATAGCACTTCATAAGTCTTCTTCATTCTCTTTTTTTTTATGTTGGAAGGTTAAGATCAGTAATCCTATATATGAATGAACTGTGCAGTGGTTTCCAGATTTGGCAGTTCTCCTTATAGTTTTCTTCTGTATGAGGGTTCTGAGATCAAGAGTCATGTTTGGGTCTCTCCATATACAGCTTTGAAGGGCATGCTTGGCATTCTTTGGTGATGCTAAGCAAGGGCAAGTTTTGCTAGTCCAGACTTTTAGTTTTTGGAACATATATTGTCTCATTCATTGTGTCTGGTTCCAAGGCAAAAAACTATGTCGGGATAGCTTAATAATAGGCATAGTTTTACTTGTAATTGGAGTGTGAGCTGTTCCAATTCTCATTTATTAAACTTTATCATTTCCATCATTTCTTCTCGGAAGAGAGGAATTTTACATTTCTTTGTTCATTTTCCAACTTCATAAATAAGTGATAACCTTTATAATAATAAGAGTGATCTTTATGAAAATAAATATATAAAGAACATTTATTTGTCCCAAGAGCATTGTGCATATTTGTGGCAGTAACTAATATAATATATATGTAAAAGATTTAAAATTGGGATACTCATTGAGTAGAATATAATTATCTAGTTATAAAAGAATTAAATTTCAACAGGATATCTTCTGTTTTTTCTTTAGAGCGCAGTTCAATATAATTATTTGTTTCTTTTGCTAGTAAATTCCTTATTTTTACTAGTTCTTTGAAGCTCCGTCCTGAGTAAAATATGCCAGTGTAAATAGCTGGAGTGGAGACGCACTTGCTGAGTGGTAAAGTGCTTGGCTTCTGAACTGCAGGGTCCTGGGTTCGAATCCTGGGATTTTTAATTTTGGGATCTTTAGGCCGCCTTTTAGTCCACCCAGCTCTAATGGATACCTGACATTCCTTGGAGAAAAGTGAAGGCAGTTAGATGTGCTGGCCACATGACAACCTCATTAACTGTGGGCCAAAGAAACATCTGTCTATAGACAATATGGTCTGAAAGGGGAAGTTATTTTTTTGTAAATAGCTGAAGATCATCATCTGCAGAAGTTAGTCTTGGTTCATGAACTTGAATAGGCCCTTAAGAAAAGTATAGAAAATGTGAAACATGATCCTCTATAGAATGTGAGAATGTGTAACAATTAAATGCAGTTCATTGAAATCACTAAATATATCTGTTCATTTGATATATTCAAGAGAGTTGCAAATCATCATATGGATTTATGGTATTGAGTTTACTATTATGTTATCACTAACCTGATAACTGTATATGTTTATGTTGCACTTGACTGCTACATTCTTTTGCTGAAACAAAAACATTGATGTAAAATTATAAATGTTATTGTCTTGAAAACTCACGTTTTATTAAAATTTTCCTATTCTAAAGTTATTTAACTGACAATTTGTTTTTTAAGCAACAAACTATTGTTAGCAGAATTTGTGTAAAGAATTAGTTAGCAATTATAAAGTCATAGATCTAGGCCTATATACTTATTGCTACATTAAATCTATTTTAACCCAGAAGTTAGATTATGTCTTATTTTCTTTGTATTGTTTGTCCCCCTTTCCCAATTTAAAAAATTGAAAATCAGGGAATGTTTAGATTACTATATTCTAATAAGTCAAAGAATCTATACCTAGAACTATACTATACAGTTATCTAAATATAACAATATGTTTCTATTCAATTTATTTTCCTAATTAGGCTTATATCTTACCTAGTTCATAGTCATGTTCAAGTTGGCTCCGTTGTTGTCTTTTCTCACTTAAGTCTTTCTCCAGTAAGCATTTCTCTGTAAAATAAATAAAAATTTCTTTTAATGGTGGATTTCCTTATATTTGTTGATCTAGATGTAGATTTATGATCTAGTCTAGATCTATCTAGAATAATCTAGATGTACCCCTTCACTTTCCTCAAATAATAGTTTGGTGTGCTGTTACCGACTTTGATATCAACTGCCAGAAGTTTTTTGAAGAAGTGATAAGATAGTATCTGAAACGGACGCCTACCTTGCCGGTACCAGTATATTGAAATGTTAGAGAATTCTGTGCAAAAAACTGGATGACTTTGAATACAGAACATGCATTTGTTTTCAGCAGGATGTGGGCCATAGCTCATATATAGCACGAAGTTTGCTTGGAGTGTTGAGGGAAATGTTTCAATGGTATTTGATCTCTTTAAAGGGGAGATGTGGAGTGGCCAGAAATGTCATCAGATTTAAGCCCTTAAATTGTGCCTTTTTTCTTTAGAAAAGGTTTTCTGACATCCTCTTTATATGAACTCTTGAGGAGAGGATTTGAAGGAAAGGATCCAAGAGAAAGTCGATGAAATAGAGTCTACCACCTGAGATGACATATATATATAGAGAAAGATTAGAGAGAGTCTTCGAGAACTTCTGGGAAATAATCCATTAATGTATTGCTAACAATGGCTACGTAT
>JADKLZ010019686.1:11259236-11275683 GCA_021533235.1 Biomphalaria straminea
CTCTGTACTTTAAAAAATTATAACGGCTAAACTACTGTTTCTCTGTATGACCGATGAGCTAATAACTCTTTTCCCAATTGTCAAATATCTAAGTCAATCATTTGAGCCGTTTTCGAGATCCATGTCTAGGCTTTCCCCAGAAGGTTCTAAATCTAAATTATAAATTGCGAACAACGTTGATAAGCTAGAAGTAGCAAGTTATATCTTTTGATAAACAGCAAACTATTTTTCCTTGGCACTGTCTGCAAAAGAGCAGGCAGCTCAGCAGCAAAAAAGCTGCCTAGAAGAATAAGAAGAATATTTTTTGATTGGGAAAAGTATTTCTTTCAATTTTTTCCCCTATTCTCCAACCCCACCCCTTATTATAACAAAGCTATAGATGTAAATGTAAATATTAAAAAAAAAATAAAGTTCCCATTTCAGACCTTGTGGTCTATAGGGCAGATGATGTAAAGGTCATCTGATTCTGTGGCCTACGGTTAACGAGGGTGTCATGTGGTCAGCACAACGACCAACCGCCTTTACTTTTCCCCAACTAATGTCAGGTACTCATTAGAGCTGGGTGGACTCAAGGGCGCCCGAAAATCCCGAAATAAAAATCCCAGTCTTCACCAGGATTCGAACCCGGGACCTCCAGTACGGAAGCCAAGCGCTTTACCGCTCAGCCACCGCGCCCTCAAATTTAAATATTATTACAATGAAAATCCGACAAGCTATGTAAGTCTTTCTTTTTTTTTTCTTACACTATCTAGCTATGAGAGGTTTAACTTAATGTTTCGTTAAAGAATAAACATTACAATTTGGATAGATAGATCAAGTTAGAACGTCTGCCAATATAAAAAAAAAGACGATTTATTTTGAGCAATGTTATCCATAGAACAGGAACAAATTCATACGTGGATTTAGCTGGAGCAGTAGATCATGAGAAACAAATATAAATAAAATTTTTATCTTTTTCATTTCACTAACCATTTTTTTTACCGAGCTAGGCGTCCAATGGATATACAAGTTCTAGCACAGGCCCCTCCAATTTTCTAACTAGGCAAATGTTCTGAATCCTTACCTTGTATCCAGCGTTGGCCAGGTTGTAAGGTAAGGCTGCAGTGCCCCATTCCCAGACGTTCTGATACGACTGTGTTATGACGTCATCGTTCAGAAGTAATGACCTGAAATGCAAACATTTTGAATATTTCTACAACAATGTTCTCCTCTAAAAACAATGTAAAGTGATATCTGTAGGCGTATTAATAATCTATTTCGATCTCTATTGTCTGATAAAACGGGTAAATATTTGAGAAATAAACACTGCTTTATTCTGAATCACCTGAAAGTCTTGTCAATATCTAATATATCTGTCACGCTTAACTCTTTCTCTCCGTAATTATTTTTCACGTAACGATGGCATTCTTCTTTTTCTCATTACTAGTTCTTTGTACCCTTTAAGTTTGAATGACGTTCTTGTTTGTTATCACAAAGTGTTGTATATTTGGTCTAGAATTAAAGGGGAATACATGCTCTTTTAATAGAACACAAAGTCAAGTTTATACAATCAAACATTAATTTAAATTTAATGAGGTCAAATTAACGATGGTATCGTCAATTACGAGAGAAAGAGTTAAGCTTGTAACCGGGACAAGGTCAAGGCCTGTCGCTAGACTGTGACCTTGCATGATGAGATCTTCATGAGTACAGACATAAAAGCAAAAGTTAATAGAATGGGGAAAAAAGGGCGGGAAAACTAGATAGGGTGGGGGAGGGTTGTAAAAAAAAATTGGGGACGAGATTACAAGGCAAACAGTTTATTTCGTCAGTTGCAGTCAGAGTTAGGACTTTAAGAGTGGAGCCAGATGTCACTAATTTAAAGTCTAAGGCCTAAAGGCAGCACGAAAGCCATTCCACAGGTATATCCACAACACAGGGCCGGTCCTAGGCCACTGCAACCTATGCGGTCGCAGTGGGCCCCGCGCTTTCATAGGCCCCGCGCTAACTCTAGGTGTAATTATTAAATTTCAAAATATATACGAAAAATTCCATGAAATCTCCTGAATTTATTGAAATCTTCTGAAAACGTATAGAAATCTCGTGAAAAATAGACAAATAGGTAGCAAGGTTCGTAAAATAAAGTTAATTTAATAGAAATTTTGTACTTAGTAAAGAATGAATAAAATTCATAGTCGATTTTTTTTTCTAATACAAAGTCTACATTTTCACTTATTATCCTTTTTCCCACCCATACTTGGCCTCGCGCAATCAGTTTCGCATAGGGCCCCGCAATTGCTAGGACCGGCCCTGCCACAACAGATGTGTAAACAGAGCACACTAAACATTCTAATGAAGCATGGAAGTGTTACTCCACGCTGTGTACAATGCATATCACGAACTTCAATTATTATTATTATTATTGCTTTTATATAGCGCTACTTTCATGCTTATAGCATGCTCAGAGCGCTTTGGTCCAATCTCATTTGTGGACAAGTGGGGGGAGGGGGTATCTAGGAGTTGGTTTCCCGTGCTGCCTTTGGGCGCTCAGTAAACACAACTCTGCCCGAGTCGGGTGTCGAACCTCGAGCCCCCTTCTAGGTAGCCAAGCCAGGTTCAAGCACACTTAGCCTCTCGACTACGCTTCCCAATAACAACGGTTAAAGACCAACAATATAAGTTATTCGACGTTGATAGTGAATGTCGAACAAGAAGTTTAATTATAAAGGAGACGTCGTATGTCGTCAAACAAAATCTCTACGTTCATAAAAAGCTCCTTATCTCTAAAGCCGTCTAGAGTCGTCTGTTAACATCTGTTAATAATTCACTATTCTCTCTTAAAACCTGGTATAGTTTTTACTAGTCGCTTCATTGTCACTAAGTGAAAACTTTACGTATTTAGGAAACAAAATAACTTATTCCTAATCGTGCCTCTTACGAGAAGACTGCTTGTTACAAAACTAACAACCAACACTAGGTAAACTACAATTTATAAATCTTACATGTCACAGAGACGTAACGGTATCGAATAAAAACACAACCATAGATTTAAGATTTAAGTTGAACTAATTTCAACGATAGATTCTTGCTTTGTTATAAAAAACTGTGCATTTATTACCAGTGAGGTATGGAGTATGCTAAAGACTCTCAATTCTCTTCAGACAAGATTCAGAGCAAAATAAAAGGTAACAAAAAAAAAAAAAAAAGAACGGTGATTGCCAACCTGTTCCAAGGGACTAAATCATGTTTTATTAGACCATCTTCCCAGGCTCCAAGAGTAACTTCCCTTGTTATTTCACTGACACGTCTGGTGAACTCTTTCTTCAAGTTGATGCCTTCTTTTAAGAATGGTGTACACACTGAGGAGTTCTGCCACGCTCCTGTCAGGTAATATTTTTTATTTTTAAAGTCAGTACATTTATACAAATGCTAAAGTTATAAGATGATAATTTATAAGTAGCGTGGTCGAGAGGCTAAGAGCGTTTCAACTTAGCTTGGCTACCTAGAAGGGGGTTCGAGGTTCGACATCCGACTCGGGCAGAGTTGTGTTTACTGAGCGCCTAAAGGCAGCACGGAAAACCAACTCCTAAATACCCCCTCCCCCTCGTCCACAAATGAGATTGGACCAAAGCGCCCTGAGCATGCTATAAACATGAAAGTAGCGCTATATAAAAGATATAATAATTTATAATAATGATAAAAAAAAACAGCACATGGCAATTGGCTGTGCTTTTCGAAGAACCGATGACATCATGGCGATTGGCTGTGCTTTTCAAAAAACCGATGATATCAAAGTCTTAACAAAATATAAATGTTTTTGCTGAGCTGCTAAATAAACATGCACTATAATACACATACACCTTCAATGTATTAAAATAAAGATGAAAGCACGTTAAATGGATGAAATGAGAATATAACAAGAAGGTATACATTCTCATCTGTATCAATACATCTTCCTCCTGCACATCAATGATAGAAGCGAAACACGTTTTGAACCCACTTTGAAAAATTTTTTACGATTATTCTTTTTTTTTTTTTTCTTGCAAGCTGTCATGAGTCATATTTCATTATGCCACTAAAAATTCATTAAAGACATGTGTCTATCTTATCTTATACATTACAGACGTTACTTTAAAAGATAATATTAATTAGGTCCTACGCATTTCATTTGTCTATCTAGACATACATGGTAATCATGTGATTTAAACTCTGCTAAGTCCTTTGTTTTTTGCTAATTCAGGCAACCAATTCCATGCTGGCTCTAAAAAGAAGGAGCACTTTTTCACGAATTGGTCTTAGCATGTGAGTCTACAACGTTTCTTGTACAGCTTACCTTTGCTCACTTCATCGCCACCAAAATGAAAGACTCGAAGAGGTTGTATGTCGTGATGTAGCTCTTTGACTTGAGTGAAGATGTGTTGGATAAACCTGCGAGGAACCCAATTAGATTTAAGTAACAACAACATAGCAATAGCACACAACAGTATAACAATACAATAACAACATAGCAGCAACATTTAAAACATCATAGTAAAACACACACACACATAAAAAAACAACGATAAAAACGAAGCATTAAGAAACAACAAAATAGCAAAAGCGGAAAGCCAACACAGCAACACATTAGCAACAACATATCAGTATTCATGTAACAAGCTCCTATTTGTCCTTCTTAACTCTTTCTCTCCTGACTGACGATATCAACGTTGATTCTATCAGAATGTGGTAAATAATTACGGAGAGAAAGAGTTAATTAATAAGAGTTGATCTTTCAATTTGCGAAATCGAAAATAAATATAATATTTCTTATTGAATAATTGGCAATAGTTTTTTATTGTTAAAATATCGTGAGTTTTGCAGTGGAATAATTGTTGTTACTTTTCTGTTTGACCTATGTCCACTAGCTTTGAGACTTCCACTTACATGTAGCTACTTTCAATGCATGGGTTGATTGCATTGTCTGTATAGCCCTGATTTGTTGAATAAATGGAGTAGTCTTGCTCGTCGTGTAGATTATAGAGCTTGGAATGTGTCATGTTACCTAATAAACAGACAAGTAGACACTAGTGTTAATTGCTTTCAGAGATATTGCTAAATTATTGATATCATATCGTACTATGTAAATACTACAGGTTATAGATTATAAAATTGTAGTTTTTTAAATTTTCGACTTCTTCAATATATACATTATAGATCAGGGGCGTAGCTAGAAATTTTCCATCGTTGGGGGCCCGGGGGGACTGACCTCTTTGGGGGCCCCTACATTTTGCGTAAAACTTAATTTTTAATGTAAAAAAACTCATTTGGGGGCCCCCTCAAGTGGGGGTCCGGGGGGATTTTCAAATTCTCACCCCTCCTCCCCGCTCCCTAGCTACGCCACTGTTATATATATCATACTAATTAAATAAATAAAGTTGTGTTATTGCCATCCATCACATATATGTTCTTTGGCCTGTACAAATTAAACTTATTTAACTGTGTGGGTGGCAGTCGATGCTCAATCGGGTTTTGAATTCTGATGGAGACGGTGGCATTGTAATCCCGGTCTAGATTTTATTACACATGGATTGATGTGATTTTATAAATGCTTATGCCATCAGCAGGGACGGACTGAGTGTAAAATCAGCCCTTGTATGACCACACGATCCGGCCCTCCAGATGCTAATATTTGATCACGATGGGCATACGTCCGTAACTGTCCTCACAAAGTCCTATAAAGCAGAGAGAACTGAGCTGATGATTACGTGTGATAACGTACGTTGTATTAGAAGGCTGGTAGACTATGTGCAATCTTAATTTATGCTGTCCCAACCTTAAATAGTTTGAATTGCCTTAGATTCCGAGTGCTTATAACTAACGTAAATTATATATGAATGAACGAACTAAGAGATTTTATGGTATAATTTAATCGCATTAGTTGATTCTATGTATTAGGAACTGATACTCTCAAAAAAAAAAATACACGGCATACAAAATATGTAAAATTATACAGAAAATGAGCTAGGCAAGTATTACCGTTGTAAAAAAATATAAATGGTAGTACGAGGACCAGTCGTGACCTTTTATGGGCCCATTGTGTAAGAGAATGTGTAGGTTTTACTGTACTACAGTCCATACTTCAATTCCACCAGCCCTTTATAACCAGTCTGTCCACGATTAGCAGTATAAATAAAAGTGAATTGAGTTCATAGAGATTTTAGTTTAGATTTTTATTTGGATTCACACTATTTGTCAAAGAATATTTTAAAGTGACTATTGTGTAATAAAATAGTCTCAATGTTATCTGATAATTATTTGAAAGTTGTGACTGAAGTTAAAGTGTTAGGGTTATAGGCTGAGATTAGTTGTAAGTAGAACTAATTACATAATTAATTGCAAAAACATCTATGGAACACCTTCATGCATGCATTAGGCACAACAACAGGGTTTCTGTCCAGGGGCTTTTCCAAGAGGGTACTTTGGTTTCTCATTCCTGATTCAAACAAAAAATTTAAAGAATTTTGTTGTACACAGGCAACAGTAAAGTCCTGCGACAAAGAAAAGTCATAGATCTACTATAGCCCAATTTCTTTCACTGACCTATATCAGCCATTCTTCTCTCCCTGTTTTTCATGGCCACAATGGCGGCGTGGGCGTGTCCTGGCATGTGGAACTCTGGGATGACTTCAATTTGTCGAACATTGGCGTGGTGTAAAATCCCTTTGTACTAGAGATATTGGTGTAGAAGAGAAAAAAAGGTATTACAATTTTAGAAATACATTGTCAAAGGTTAGACATTTTTCTTCTTCTTCGTCCTTATTTTAAATGTCGGAGGGTTCAGATCAGTAATCCTTTATCTGAAATGAACAGCGCAGTGGTTTCCAGATCAGGCAGGTCTCCGTATAGTTTTTCTTCTATAGGAGGGTTTTGGGGCCAGGGTCTTGTTTGCATACATTTTATAATTATATAATTAAACTCATTTGTACATTTTATTAACAATAAATTATAAATAAATTATAATTCTACCTTTTAAATAGCGCTACTATCAAGCTTAAAGCATGCTCTTACATCTTGAATAGTGTAGAAGCCAGTTCCACTGTTGTCCACTCCAGCCCCAGAGCCCAACGTGGACATGACACACTCCCTCTCTTCTGGGTCGTGACATCGCCTAGAGCTGATCTGTAAGTATCAATGGCTGATGTACATTTAATGATTACATTGTAACTTACATTTGGTCTGATAAAACATTACTTCTAAAGTCGAGACAAACTTTTGAAATATTTTTGTAATTTATATTTTCCAAACGTTAGTAGAAAACCTTTTATTTTACAAAATTAGCCAGGGGCGCATTTTCCATCATTTGTGGGCCCCGAGGGGGGGGGGCTTGACCATTTAGGGGACCCTTACATTTTGCGTAATATTTAATTTCGCTGTAAAAAAAAACAACTAATTTTGGAACCCCTTTCAAGTGGGGGCCCAGGAGGATTTTCAAATTTTCCACCCCCTACCCCAACCTAGCAACGGCACTGAAATGAGGTAAATAGTTAAAAGTTGAATAGTTATAATATTAGATAAAAGTATGAACGGAACGGGACAGATCTTTAGATGGTTGATTGGCTATGAGTAGCAATTAGTGCAGTGACTGCATTGCATTTCAGTATGTCACGAAACGAACTTGTGTGTGGAGCTTCTGTCGTGTGATATGTGTGGACGTGAGGTCTGCCTGACCGTGTGGTCTGGGATTCTGAATGTTCTCATATTGTTCCTAGTTTTAGCCCTGTTCATCTGGGCTAGTGCACAACACATGTTGTTTTTTTAAAAAAACACCCAAAATTTTATTAAAATCTATTCATTTATTATCACTGTAATATATTGATTTACAAAAAGAGACGAACGTATTAGCCTACAATCTCAAGTTAAAAAGTTTAACAAAGTACAAATAGTACAATAGAAAAGTTTACCGTAGTGAGTTCTTCTAGACCTGGCATCTCCAGCCTCCAACCTTCATCGTCAGACAGGTGAAAGTGAAGTTTGTTTAACTTGTAAAGGGACATTACTTCCAAGAGTTTGAAAATTGTTTCTTTCGGCTGTACGTTATATATAAATCAAATAACCAAAATAAACAATTACTAAGGGACGTTTTTAAACATTAAAGTTTTACCAACTAATCATCAAACATTTTTATTATATATTTTCTTCATATCAAAATTGTTTTGGTTGTGTAAATATCTTGTAATTGTTTTTAAAGATAAAAAAACAACATCATTAAAGGTTTCTGTAGCTATTAGGTTTGTGAGTGCGGTTATGCAATTGTTATTGTGTAAACACCAGTGCTTTTAATATTGGTTAGTAAGCCTTATATTATTTTTATGTCTCTAATGGTTTCAATAGTTATGTAGTGTATCTTTGTTGATAAATAATATTTTATCACTATTGTTATGTTTTAGTAAAGTAATTAAGTATAGTTTAATCATATTTCAAATTTTCTTCTTAATTCTTTATCATTTTAATATTTGTGAATTATGAGAACTTACAAATTAAAAAAAAAGAAAAGCTCACAAAAAAGGCCTGAGGGCCCATAAAGCCCCCCCCCCCCCTGGCCGGAAAAAAAAAAAGAGGCAAAGAAAAGAGGACAAAGGCCCAAGGATTCCTATGTTGACAAAGCTAAAATTCTGAGGTTTCCTTTTAAAGAAAGATTAAAAAAACGACTTTAGTTAGATCCTAAGGTCCCCAGAGAGTTTGTGCGAGAACAATCGGCTCCCGAAGTAGTCTACCCAGGCAGGTAAAAACGGAGATATCAATATTTTTAGAAAGAGTATCATAATAAAATTCTGTCAGAGGCAAATGACAGAGAAGAAAGGAGAAAGGAGGTTGGCAGATCCTATGTGGTACCCCGACGGTCCAGCAGACCAAGGGATAGGTGAAAGCGAAGGAGAAGCTAGACTAACTAATGTCATATAATGCTTAACTAAATAAATAATAAATAAGTAATATATCAAATTGTTCTGTGAAGGATCAATGTCTTATTCAAAGCCCCAAGAATACGAAAATGTCCGTAAAAATATTCTCATCTTCTTTTGATATTTATATGTTAATATGCTGGAGTTGCTGTTAACGATGAAAAAGTACTTATTAATTGTTTGGTTTAAATTATGTTTCTTTTATATGCATAGATTTTTTCTCTTTAAAAAAGTAAACATTTTTGTAAATGTAGTATTTGGTATGACACAACCAAACTTAGCAATATAATTGTAAAAAAAAAAATTTTGACAAAAAATCTAAAACCTTTGCATTTACCTGTTACCTGTTACCTATTCCTTAGTCTGTGGACCGTTGGGGCACCAAGCAAGACTTGTAGATCGTCTTTTTCCATTCCTCTCTATCCTTTGCCCTGTTTAGAATCTCTTTCAATGGACGGGCCGTCCATTATTTTATGTTGTCCTCCCACCGCTTTCTCTGTCTGCCTCTTCTTCTTTTTCCTTGTACTGGAGGAAGGTCTTTGCGAGCCCTGAAGATCTTGTATTGTGACCATAGATTTCAAGCATGCGTTGTTTCACAGTAGTAAGCAGGTCATCATGGAGTCCGATCGCTGCAGTAACTCTGTCTCTAATCTCTTGGTTTGTGATGCGGTCTTTAAATGTGATGCCTAGGATCCTTCTGTAGCATCTCAATTCCATTGCTAGGATCCTCCTCTCTAGCTCGTTCTGCGGTCAGCATTCAAGACTCACACGCATATAGAGATGTGGCATACATTTGTTAAAATTATGGTAACTAGTCACCTCCCTTACTAAATAACCTCCTGTGTTCGTCACTGAAGTAAATAGTTGTAAAAATTTAACTTACTTGAAAATTTCGCCCAATGTCCACGTGCTGACCTCTGTAAGGAAACCTGGGCCAGTCGATAATCTCACAGTTAGGTAGAGAGCCCGCTGGTGATGTCTTGAAGGCCAGGTGAATCAAAGAAATGGCTGCAATCAGTGAAATGAGAGCTACGTTTACTTATTAGGTCGACACAGAGTATTTGATTTGTCTCAAGTGAGGCTGATGCAGCGCAAATCTCCCTCACTTTAATAAATTTTCATCGCGCAAGCCACATTCTCATCTCCCATGTTCATTAAGCGAGGATTGGACTTCACAGCCATCTTCGAGTCCATAGGAAATGAGAAATGTGCTCATCTTCGTACACGAAGGAGGAGCTATATGATTTGTCTCACAAACTAATTCATCTTAATTAAAAAAACAACAAGATAACCCAATCATGCTACAGGGAGTAAACATCCTTGATACAGACCACTTCACCTATCTCGGAAGCAGAGTTAGCAAAGACGTTGGAGCTGATGATGATATACTGATTCGAATAAATAAAGCTAGGTTTGCCTTCTCAACTCTTCAAACAATCTGGCGCTCCAAGGCAGTATCTCTACATAACAAGATAAGAATCTATAATACTAACGTTAAGTCTGTTCTCCTTTACGGTTCAGAAACTTGGAGAGTCACTAAGAGAAATACAAAAAGCTCCAAACTTTTGTTAACAGATGCCTACGCCGGATATTAGGAATTAGGTGGCCACTACCGATTTGTGGAAAAAAAACTAGACAAAAAGACATTACCAAACGAAAATGGAGCTGGATAGGACACACCCAGCGAAAACCAGCTACCAATGTTGCAAGGCAGGCTCTTGACTGGAATCCACAAGGAAAGAGGAAAGTAGGCAGACCCAAGCAAACCTGGAAGAGATCAGTCATCAGTGAAGTTGAGGGTAGTGGAATGACATGGGAGCAGATGAAGAAAGCTGCTCAGAACCGAGTTCGGTGGAGAGGTGTGGTTGCGGCCCTATGCTCCCCTGGGAGTACACAGGATTAAGTCAAGTCAAAAAAACTACAACAACTGAATTTCAAATTTATCTTAAAGTAGGTAGAATCTATTTTTTTTCTATTTTTTGTTTACACCAGTGTGGTTTAGGCAGAAATGATGGCTGCCTGGTCATGTAGTATGCGCTCTGGACTGTTCGGTGGTTTCAATGTTTCCTTGTTCGAACCGATGCCTTCCACTTGGTCCTGCAGTAGGTTTGGGCTAAGATGTAGTTATCGTCTAATCTGGAGAAACATCCGAAACGTGTCAAAATTTTACAAAAACAGTGGGTTCGAATCTCATGTCCATGTTGGGTGAACCTTTCTTCAAAGTGAAATAAATCTTTTTTTTTATAGGGTAGGTAAAATCTTTCCTGTACTAAAGGCTCACATCTCTGCCTAAAAAAAAAGCTCAGCCTTCAGAATTTCGTAACTGCTACTTTAGCCTTTAGAACGTCAAAAACAGCACGACATGACTGCATGTATGATAAGACAGAAACATATTTGAATTATGTCGCAATCAAATAATATAAATGACGTCAAACAAGCATATCCTAGCGGTCCTAGCCCACATTTTTTGTAGGATGTTGGGGAGAGTTCAAACTCAGATCCAACACGACTACAGTTCGAAGCGGATACGTAACAACCTAGAAGTCATTAAAATTCTCTATGTTTTCACTTAAAAAAAAAAAAAACATCGGAGGAAAACGGAGGATGGCTGCGGGCATGATATAAACCCGTGCAAATTTTCATGTCCTAACGACAGTCCAGTGCGCCTACAGCATGACCAGCCAGGTAGGTATGTAGATGTAAATCTGTAGTTTTAAATGTTTAATATCAAAGACTATACACAAATGTAAATGTGTATTGGTAAATATGTAAATTTAACTGTGTAGTTTTAAATGTGCAATAAATGTGTAGTTTTAAATGTGTAATGGTAAATACCTCCGTAGAAAACTCCCTTGATGGTCTTTCCTGTAATGTCCACAGTTTGGCCACTGACCATCAACTTATATATCTCGTCACTGGCGTTATTGCCGGCCACTTGACCAATATGTAAGATGATAACGTCAGATTCAGTAGAGTTGGAACTAATCGTCAGTCTTAAGCCTGGTACTAACTTGCTCAACATCTCTAGTACAAGGTTGAAAACAATTGTTAACATGAAGAGTAAGTGTTCGAGTTAATATTACTATTACATTAAATGGGCTTGCTAATTATATCACCACTAACAGTCCACACTGGCTAGGCCCGTTGATTTCTTCCTAGGCTTCGTATTGTTTATTATGACCGGAACAACCCTTTCTTTTTTTATTATTTTAACGATCAAACGAACATACTTTTTACCTCTTGATTTTGTGTATCTGTAACAATCAAGTTTCACAGCCCGCTCTCACTTTCATTCTCTCTTTTTTTCGCTCTCAGTACCCCCCCCCCCCCCCCCCCCCCAGTTTTTACCTACCCATCGTAATTTCTCTGTCAAAACCGTTTCTTAGTGATCGTCTTGGATGTAAAAGGAACCTGTGTATGAAATTTCACGCAGATCCGTACGACAGTTTAAGAGATATCTTAATCATTGAATCAGTGAGAGAGTTAATGGTATTTTACGTTTATATTATGGCTTAGTTTAAATGGGCTTGCTGTGAATATTAATATTCGCTTTGTTTTTTTAAGTTATTTTGGATATACCTTCAGAGTTTGTTATTATTTTATACAAGCAGGACGACGGGGAATGGCGGGGAGAGGTCCAGCCGAGACCATTCGTAATAGAGGGCCTGGACACTGATACGTGACGTTGCAACCTGTGGGCAGTGGAGACCAACAGCTCGTTGCCACGCTGTAAAGAGCTGTAGGTTGATTGCCCAAAGCCTATAGCTTAAAAAAAAAATTATGTCGTTCTCCCCCCCACCCTTTTTTTAAATGCTTTTTTTTTATTGTTAGTGTCCATCTATTACAAATTTAATTACATACTGATCCCAAACAAACTGATACAACTATGCTTAATATAAGTTTTTATTTTAAAAAAAGTATTTTTAACAAAAATTTTCATATTCTTAAATGAAATTTAACGTATTCATGCCTTTAAGATAAATAGCCACGCCCTTAAGATTAGGGTCTGCATATACGATAGTCACTGGATTGTCCATGAGTCTAAACTGACCGCCGTCCAGGCTTTTGAAACTGACTGGCGTTGGGATGACCAGTGAAGCGGGCAGTGGGGATATGTCCCTGTCCATATTTCTGTCATATCGTGCATCTGGAAAGTATGTAAGAAATTATTTTAAGCCTATGATATTAAATGATGGAGTCAAATGAAATATTATCATAATGTCATAATGAGCGATACAATTAAGTGTAACATTATGAAAAAAAAATCATTTAATTGTACCCCAAAGGATCACATCTAGCAAAAGACTGTCGGCTAAACTTCGCCGCGACGCTTCCCTGTTAAAAAAAAAAAAGACCTTGTGGTCTATGAGGGAGATGGTTTACAATATACAATCTGGTCTGTAGCACTCCCTCCCAGCAGACCTGCATTCTATATGGAGGAATGAATATGATTGTTGGTAGTTTTATATCATAGTTTCTGATACTTGTGCTAAGAATATTGAAACCCGACATTTTTCCTGCAGGCTGCATTGCTTATTGAACCGATGACCCAGGGTGGACCCTTAGGGGGTATCCTGTGAGTTTGTGTGTGAAACGTAAACTCTCTTTTTAATCTTGTTTCCTATTAAAGTCTATCGCTAGAAGGTTAGATGCAATTTAAGCGAGCTAATGGAATAATCTAAAAATTAATATTGAATTTTTCTGTCCAACGAACCAGAAGTCCAGGGCTGGAACTGATCGTCTGCAAACCTCCTCCACTGCTCCTTCTTGGTGAAGGTACTGACGTAATCAAGCTTTTCTCCAACAGTGCTCATCAGGTCACGTGCACTCATCCCAGGGGCGCTGACGTACCATCTGGGCATGGACTCGTAACGTGAAACACACCAGTTGGCTAACCTGGTAAACATGATACATTTGTACAAGGCTTATGTCATCTCACTCGGTCTGTCTGTCTGTCTGTCTGTCTGTCTTGTCAAACGTTTGTACACGTTGTTTCTTCCACAGGCAGAGCCGGCCTTAGGCCATTGCAACCTATGCGGTCATTCATAGGCCCCGCGGTAATTCTAGGTGCAAATTGTTAAATTAAACCATCATAACTTATATATCACAACAGGATTTCCTAGGCCTTCTGATTTTTCAGAAATTCCAAAATATATGAAAAAGTCATTTGAATATCATGAAATCCTTAAAATCTCCTGAAAAATAGAAAAAATTGTCATTTTGAGATCTGACATGTACGCGCGATATAAAAAAAACCCGGCTTTGTCAGCTTTCATATAACACAGATTTATTGCAAAGACAGATTTATGTTTTGTGCTTTACTATATGGTATAGATTCAGAAAGTCCCATCAAGCATTACAAAAAACTTTCTTATTGTTTTCTATTTGTTTTTTTTTTTTTTTTAGTACAGCAAAGATGACTCAGTTACATTGCACATTACTGGAACGTAAACTAGGTCCACAAGAACATTACCTAAAAGTCAAATTGACACTTTCCCAGATGTCCAGACCCTGGAACAAAGGCGTAGGACCGAGGCTGTACAGATAGCCCTTCACGTGATCGATACTCATTTTGACCTTGGAGTCCAGGTAGGTGTGACCTTCATCCAGGAACTCGGACTCCACAGCCTGTACAAAATAGATAGAATAATTTGCACTAAAATGTTCAATACATTTTGTTTATCAATGAAACAAAAAAAAAAAAATTAACAGCTTTATTAAAATATTTTAAACAATTTAAATCACAAGATGGGAGTGGTGAGGCGGCCCGGGGGTGTGTGTGTGTGGGTGGGAAGGTATTCAAATAAATATTAAGCAAATGAACTAGCTGACTAGCAAAACTTTTAGGACCGCTTTCTCCCTTCCCCTTTAGATTAATAGAAATGGACAATGTTGACCCCGTGCTTACAAACGGAGACGACCTCCTTAGGATCCCGATGGTACAGCTAAAGGAGTCGCAATGCTGTGAGTTAGGGTCGATGGCTTTAAGTCGAGTCTGTTATCAAGACTCTTTTTGTATTTATCTTACAATGCTTAAGTTAGACGTTCAGAAATTAAGATGATATTTTCAAAAAGCTCAAACTTCCTGAGGGACGGCAGACGATGACTGCGAGGCTCAAACTCACAACCATCTTTATGAGTGTCCGAAATGCAAACCACAAGCCCTAGGCACAATTGGCTTTTTATAGCACAATAGTGTTTTATTTAGAAACAGGATGGTCATTTCAAATGTATTTATGTAGGCTTATGGAGACTTATTTTATTTTCAATTTTATACAACTTTAGAGGCGCGGTGGCTGAGTGGAAAAGCGCTTCATACACAAAAACAGAGGATTCGAACCCTGGCGAAGTCAGGAATTTTTAATTTCGGGATCTTTACGACGCCCCTGAGTCTACCCTGCTTGGATACCTGACACTAGCTGGGGAAAAGTAAAGGCGACTGGTCGTTATGTTAGCTACCTAACACCCTCGTTAACAGTTGGCCATAGAAGCAGGTGACCTTTACATCATCTACCCTATGATCTGAATGGAGGATCTTTTATAAAACGTTGACAATATTTACCTCCTTGCTGTGTAAATATCGATCATCAGAAACACGAGAAACAAACAAAGAAACATTGAGAAAGAAAAAAAAAAAGCCATGATACCACTGACCTATATAAACACAAGACTTACCTGGACTGAAGAGAAATAGATGCGCCAGTTGCCTGCTGGGATGGTCCTGCTGCCATTGTTGGTTAGCTGGATGTTGGCTACATAGTACTGCTCGCCATAGGTCAAGTAATTATCTACCACAGTGAAGTTGACCACAAGAAACTTACTAATGTAATCGATGGTTGATTGAACCACAGGTCGAAGTGGGGGAGCTGTTTGTGGAATGAAAATACTATAATGTTATAATTACCTCGAAAATAATATCCCTAGAGCGCCAGATTAAAAGCAAGTAAACAGTGTGACGAAGTAGATCTAGAATAATTTTTGTTTTTGTAGATTAATTAAACACGTCGACCCACGGCGTAGCATATGCCGCTATTTTGCAGGGTCTGCCTTTTGGGCACTGCAACATAAGCGACCGCAGTGGGCCCTGCGCTTTCATAGGCCCCACGCTAATCCTAGGTGTAAATTATTAAATCAAACTATTTTATAACTTATAACAGATTTTCCGCGTCCTCCTGATTTACCAGGAGCTCCTGGAAATTTCCTGAAATTGCAAAATATACGAAAAATCCTAGGAATCTCTAAAAAATATTTAAATCTTTTGAAAAATCTTAAAAAAATTTTTATTTCGGGATGTCTTTTAATAAGGAAAACACCAATCTTACGCGCGATAAAAAAGGATTTATAGAATGCCCGTAATTGTAGAATCTGGTGGAGGAAGCTTTTTGCGCCTCAAACTATAAGGCACTCCAATGGAGAATCACATACATTTATCCTCATCTTTTTCTAAATTCTTTCCTTCTCTGTGGTCTTTGATCACTAAGTGAAAACATTACTTAATTGGAAAGGTTTTCATTCCAGGGATAGAACTT
>JADKLZ010019686.1:11278610-11295473 GCA_021533235.1 Biomphalaria straminea
GGGAGGGAGAGAGAGAGAGGGAGACAGAAAGGGAGAGAGAGGGAGAGAGAGAGAGGGAGAGAGAGAGGGAGAGAGAGAGGGAGGGAGAGAGAGGGAGAGGGGCGGAAGGGAGTGAAAAGAGGTAGATAGTTAGAAAGAAAGACAAAATGAGAGGTGAAAGTGAATGAGAAACAATGAGAAAAGAAAACAGGAGAAAGAGAAAAATAGAGAGAAAAAGAGAGATAGAGAGAAACAAAGAGAGAGAGAGAGAAAGAGAGAGAGAGAGAGAAATGGTTGTGGAATTTAAAAACGAAGTATATGTTTGTTTGAATACACAGTTTGCGACATAATTGAACAGAAATCCTTACCATCATTGCTAAAAGGGATATAACTGCGTAAAATACTCCAGTTGTGCCATTCCCCACCAGATTTATCCTCTGCGTTGTAAAGTTTGACTCAATGCTATAAGCTTCTGAGGTATTTTCCACTGTTCTTGCTCCTTTGTGTATTTCCACAGTGCCAATTTGTAAACTTATCACCTTCTGACCTGTCCTGTCGCCAGAAGACAGCACGTGGTCAGTGCTGAGATGTAAGTAATCTGAAAACCATAAATTCATTAATAAAGTACAATTGTTATTTTAATTGCAATTTAATTGTAAATATTAACCCGTATCTTGAAAGACAAAATAGCTTATAAGAAGTCTAAATGTTTTTATAATACCACACAATTCTGATGCAGTCCCAGCTGTTATGGTCAGGACACCTCTGCAGAGTGGAAGACCGCCGCATTCCTAAAAGACTCTTGTATGGCTAACTAAGCGAAAAAAAAAGCGCTCCCAAGGTGGTCAAAGAAAGCGCTTCAGGTTCACCCTAAAAGCTTCAATGAAGGCGTTCAGCATAAAACCAGGCACCTGGGAGACAGAGGCACATGACAGAGCATCATGACGTCGCGCTGTGAAAACTGGCGCACAAATTGCTGAGGAAAAGAGAACAGCGCTGGCAGAAGAAAAACGCCAGAGAAGAAAAGCAAGGCCAATGACACTAGCTCCAGCTGGAATAACCTGCCCAGTGTGCAGCCGAACATTCCGGGCCCACATAGGTCTCACCAGCCACATGAGGAGGCATAGAACTCCAGTGCAAAGCCCCCAGCCCCCTGGATGACAAAGCGGTCATCATTGAACCACGATGGACGAACTATATAATATCATACGTTTGTTAGCTTAGAAATATGTTAATTTCTATATTGAATTCCTTCTAGTTAAAGACTTGTTGCAAGAGACTCGACCAAATTGGAAGGAGTGACCTCTGACAAGCTGTTTGTGACGTATTTATCCAACTAGTTATCACAAGACGTCAGCTCTGCGTAAGGACGTCGGTGCTCCGGTAATGTACTTGATGGGAGCGGGAATTCCCGAGTACTAAAATTAAAAAGTCTGGAAATTTCTGTTTGCTTTTGTCAAAGTCTGGAAACGGAAAAGGAGCAATTAAGGCATCTGAAAGTAGGAAGGGTGGTCCAGGCATTGGAGATATGTGGAAAATGTCTTTAAAAGAAAATAATTTTAAAATCATTATATAAAGAGAAATCGTTTGGATAACTTACCCCTACCAAAACAATACATTTTAAATTTATCTTCATTATTTTTGAAACCTTTGACTATTTACATTTGGATTGTAGGTTTAAATAAACTTTTTTATTTTTAATTCAATAACAAATAACAACATTTTGGTTTCGTAGATTGGAATAAAACCGATTAGTTTTACATTCTCTGAGTGATCATCTATGGTCATTATAGACTGACCTCGTAAGTACTCCGCTTCGTTATGGAGATCTCCAGTGTAACTGATGTACCAGCTGGGGTCAATGGTCAGATATTTGAGAGTGCCCATGCTGTCCATCTTGACGCTGAGCGGTTTAGGTACCAGGCGAAGTTCCGACTGGTCATTCGGATAAGGAACGTAGTTTCTGGCGTAACGTTCCTGTAATCATTTCAAATAGTTCATACTTGATCAGGGCCTCCATTTACTTAGATTATTATTATTATTATTATTATAGCTTTTATATAGCGCTACTTTCATGCTTATAGCATGCTCAGAGCGCTTTGGTCCAATCTCATTAGTGGACCAGTGGGGTGGATGGGGTATCTAGGAGTTGGTTTCCCGTGCTGCCTTTGGGCGCTCAGTAAACACAACTCTGCCCGAGTCGGGTGTCGAACCTCGAGCCCCCTTCTAGGTAGCCAAGCAAGCCAAGCTCAAGCCGCACTTAGCCTCTTGAACACGCTTCCGTTAGACCTGGTCATTCAGGTGTGATCGATGATTTTGATGTCAAACTCATCTGTTTCCGTGGCCCACGATTAACGAGGATGTCATGGGGCAGGCGTGGCTTTAGGCCTAGGCAAATTTGAAAACCGCCTAGGCCTCCAATGGCTTGTGGTCCACTCACAGGACTCCAAAACATTTTTATTTCGAGAAGAAATAGCTAAACATGTGCCCCGTGTTATTGTTGTGGTACACTAGGTTATATGTGAAAAGTTTATGTTGAACTATGACCTCTGACCTGAGCAATAAATGGGTTGTATTCATCAAAGTCGTAACGCTTCCACTGGGCCGG
This sequence comes from Biomphalaria straminea, assembly GCA_021533235.1. Lineage (NCBI taxonomy): Eukaryota > Metazoa > Mollusca > Gastropoda > Planorbidae > Biomphalaria > Biomphalaria straminea. The sequence goes on from JADKLZ010019686.1 coordinate 11,281,198, forward strand.
GGACGTCCTCTCAGACACGAAGGCCAGATCCTCCCCCTGGGTGCTTGCGATGACCACGGGTTTTAGACCAGGATATACCATGTACCAGTTGAGCATGTTGTCTGTCCGAGCCACTGACCAGAACCTGACCTGTAACAGAGATACAACATAATATTTCAATATGAATCTATGTCGACGAACTAAGCTAACAATCTCACAGTTGCTGAATTTTCTTAATTAAAGAAAAGATCATGAATATATTGTAAAGCAATTTTTATTTTTCAATGTTTTCGTAATATAAATAAGAAAATAAAAAAAAATAAAAAAAACAAACGAACACAGGATACAAACCGAAATGTAATATCAAAACAACACCTTGAACTGTGGCATGTGTGGCTGAGAGGCCAAAACCGCTTGACTAAGGCTTGGCTACCAAACAAGGGGGCTAGAGTTCGAATCCCGACTCGATCAGAATTGAGTTTGCTGAGCTGCTTAAAGGCAACACGAAATCCCGCCAGATAATCGGTCCTTCCACTGGTCCACATAAGAGATTGGACCATAGCACATTGACTGCATGAAAGATGCGCTAAATATAAGCCATTAAAAAAAGCATCTGTCCTATGAATCCACCAATGTGACGCTTGAAACACTTTAGGGCACGCTCCTGCCATTTAAGTCTCATAAACTTGAGTAGGGATCCGTCCCACCTCTTTCCCCCTGTACTCTTTAAAAAAAACTCATGCTTTGGAAACTGAGGATTCTGAAACTCTGTATCCAGTATAAAATGCATATAGCTCTCTCCTAGACCGTATAGCTGACTAATGGCTAGAGGGTGGAGGGGGAGTTTAATCTATTTTTTGTTATCGCTAATTAAAAGTTAAAAAAAAAACAACAACACTGCATTAGACCAGGGGTCGGAAACCTTTTGAGTTAAAAGAGCCAAAAATTACAATTTACACAATTTTAAAGTTTTAAAGAGCCGCACTTTTTTTCTTGCAACAATAAATAGTACTTGCACAATTTTTTTACTAAAAAAAATCCCTTTTTTGCATATTGCATATAAGATTGAGAAGATAATCGCTTCTATCTCATTTACTTGAAACAACAAAGTTTACGTCACAGCCAAAGCACGCAGTCTTGCGTCGAAACCGAATTGAAACCTACATTAAAACATTCGACGATGGCGTCCATTCGAGAGCTTCTGACTGACTGGTAAAATAGACGACGCGTGTATTGGGTGAGGGGTGTGGTGAAAAGCGAGTACAAGTAGCTGAGAGATAGAATATGTGTCTAACCCTCTTTAAACTATTCCGAACTACTTTAAAAAAATGTTTCGATAAAATTAATATTTGCGTGTAGAACTTAAGAGCCACAGCTTCACACCCAAAGAGCCGCATGCGGCTCGCGAGCCGCAGGTTGCCGACCCCTGCACTAGACAGTCATTTTAATCATTTTACATTGTCAATTTTCCGTCTTCTTGTTTCCCCCCCCCCAAAAAAAAAAAAAAAAACAACAACAAACAAACATGTTTCGAAATCATTGACCCAAAGTAAAATAAAATATAACAATAATAAAAAAAAAACAAAGCTTATATTGAAATGAAATTGCATCAATTGTTTCGAATCAAGAGTGATATCAATTTTTAATGAGATCTAGACAAACAATAATAAATCTGTGCGATTGGAAATGTATTAATTGTTTTTGTTCAGCACAACTTTCATGAATATGGAATGCAAAGTGCGCATGGTCCAACACCTTTTATGAATCAATTGGTGGTAAGGATATCTTGGATAACGAATAAAGTTCCTTTTAAACCACATGTCAGCACAGTCTAAAATTAAACTTATGGCTTCAAACCTCCAAGATGGAAGGCCGACCTGTTAGAAGTATAGAGGAAATTCTTTAAGTCCGACAGTTAGGCTGGGTTGGGCACTATCTTTTAAACGACAGCTTAGGTGCCAACTTCACTTAACTGATATAGAAGAGAGCACCTGGTTGCATGCGGCCTCAGAACGAGTCAGCTGAAGGTCACCAGCAAAATAAACAACTTAAATACTTGTAAAACAGAAGGTTTCACAGACTCTAGTTAGAGAGAACATCCTAATTCTCTACACAAGGCTTATATTTCCCCTTAGCTTAGAGCATTCTCAATATAAAACTAAATTAATTTAATACAATCTTTTGATTATCCAATTGGCCTATTGCCATCGGTGATGAAATAAATAATTGTGCAAAGCTTAACTCTTTCTCTCCGTAATTATTTACCACATTCTGGTTCAATCAACGTTGGTATCGTCAGTTAGGAAAGAAAGAGTTAAGTTTGATCCGAGAACGGGAAGTGGGAGAAATAACATGTGAAAGAGACCACCCAGACAGACAGACAGACAGAGCTAATATTAGCTTGGATTCGATATTTCCCATCATCCATTATGGGATTTCAACCCTAGAGCAGCACGGGTAATTGCTCGTAACCAATGGTTCTCCTCCATTTTTATTTCAAACAAGGGAATCAATGTTATGTATAAATTGTTTTTTTAAATTATGAGTTCTATGGGTGAACCATATTATATGAGAATCTAAGATTTAAGAACAATAACAATACAATTACACTATACTTATTTTACAGTAGATAATAGTATACATAGTACAAATATCTGAAATATGTCGTTAATAGTAAACAAAAGTATATTTAATTTTTTGTTTTCATAAACCATTCATAAATTTGTCTAAGTTTACGATTCTAGTTCTAAATTCTAAATCTAGACGTGTAACGGACCTCATTCATCAATCGTAAACAAAAAACATTTAGCCACGTGATAATATTGATAAAACATTGAAAAAAAAGTATCACGTGACAGCAGTGGCGTAGCAAGGTATCATTGGGCCCGGGTTTAAGAATATGTTGGTGGGCCCCCCTACCCAGAGTAAGTCGAATGTATAGTTTGACAGAACAATTGAGGAATCGGAATGTATGAGTATGTTAACCAAAAGACATTCCAATACTTTCTGCTTTTTGTAGATTTTCCTTCTCATTTTTCAACATTCACAACTCGGACTGCCCTTACAATTCTAATTTTCCTCTAATTGGTGCAGCTACCATATGTTTTTTTTTCTTTGAGAAACACAAGCTGCTTTGGTACATCAAAACATCTTAATCTCATTGTTGTGAAAGCATCATTCCTTGATGACAACATTGTGGACACAAATATTTGAGTCTATTATATACTTTGCACTTCCTATTGGATTTAAGACGCGCCCATCTTGAGATTGCTGTGAGCAAAATACACTACGTTCTAGAGATTTGCAATGTCTTGAACCCAGCTGACAGAATCATTTAAAACCAAGTTTAAGTCGTGGTTAGCACAATAAACATATTGCACGAGCGGCTTCTTTTGATGAAGACCATTGTAGGTCCTACTATCCACTTATATTGGAAGCACCATCATAACTTTAGCCTCGCAGTTTTAAAGATAAATTGGGATTATTCATTAGTTGGAACATTTGTCAATTCTCACAAAAAAAACACGAAAACTAGAAATGATTCTCTAATTGCTATTTTTGGGGTATTCCGTCATTGAGATCACAGAACAGTTTTTTTTTAATCATGCTAATTTGATCAACTTTAAATTTGTCTTGAGTGCTCTCAACAATAAAAGGGAAAAATGTTGCGGATTGGACCTCTGCATTTTAGCCAGAACCGCTGGATAGTTTAAGAGCTGAGCCGAAGGCTCTTCGAGCTCTAAGTTTGAAAAAAAAACCTGTCTGAATCCATTCGAGAACAAATATCAAACAGTAAAAAAAAACTGTCTGACCACAAGTCTGTCTGGGAATCAATGCCTATAGGACATTGCTGTTTCCAATACCACTGGCACTCCGGACGCATGGACTAGAAATCATGGCCGAAGGCCAAGTAATACCGGGGAACGCCGCCATTTTTCTTCGTTATACCACGCTAACCGTGTAGGATACGCCATTATTGTAACGCTCCCTTGAGAAACGGCGCATGGATTCGTGACAGGGTCGAGAGAGCTTTCTTTCAACCCCGCTAACCGTGAATGGGTAGACTCTCGTCCACCGTGGGCAGCCCCACGGGAGCTATGTTTGTTACTTTTTCGCCTAGCCACTTCCTCTGGTAGCCGTTTCCACGCGGGCGACACGTTGAGGCAAAGTAACGTGCCCGCGTTTTTAAATAACTGCATTGCCAAACAGCTCTATTATCTCGTTTTGAATCTGCGGGGCTTTGTTTTCCTGTCATATTTCATACATTCATAGCAATAAGGACTAGTCAGTGTTTTTTTTTTAATACTAAGCATTGGTCAGAGTTCCATATAATTATACATAATTATATACCTTTGTATATATCAGCTGTATGGAGGACATCGTTCCGACCGTGGCTAATGCACAAGCATTCATCTCCAAAACACACTATTCCATGATCATGTTTTTGTATTAAAAAAAGGTCTAATAGTGTTAACTTTCTCTAATAACTTTGAACAAACACTACATTGGTTATGAAGTAATGATATCATTATTCCATGAAAACTTGGACATCTCTATATCTTTTAAATCTATGTTATAAACCTGCTCTCCCATTTTGGTTTTGCCATTCAATGTAACAGAACAAACACATTCATCTTTAACGCTACATATGTAACTTACTCAAACTTATGTAACAATGTGACGAAGACGTCTGAGGACGCTGTCCTCCTAAATGATTGTTTTACACTATTTCCAAGTATCTACTTCATTAGCTCGGACTCAAAAGTTTAAGATTCACTACTATTAAGATGCTTTTTGTTTCACTCTTAGGAATCCTTGGGCCTTTTACTTGGGCATTCCTGCCTCTTTTGTGGGCTTTTTTTTTACATATGTAATTTTTTATTTGTAAGTAATATTAGCAAAAACATACCTCATATGAATTGAATCCATCAGAGACAGGAAATGACGCAGGATTACATATCTACAACTTAAGGATATTTTTTTTTTTTTTTTTTGAAATTGCAAGAATGATTTTTCAAAATTAAAGAAGTTTTATGTGACACATTATTTATACAGAAAAAAAAAGAAACATATTACGCGTTGAGAAAATTGAATAATTAACATTGTTTCGAAATTTTAATTCGTGAATTAGTGTCATTCCTAAGTTCTCGCATGGGCCCCAACTAGTCAACAGTCATGGACTCAAGTGCAATGAACCCCTTTGCGCTATTGTTGCTAGTCCACAGGCAGTGGGCCCCTAATGGTCGTGGGCCCGGGTTCATTGAACCCTTCGCGCCATGGATGCTACGCCACTGCGTGACAGCCTTTATGAGATACATAATTTGTATAGAAGATATAGTGAATCACGTGGCCTAAATGTTGCTTGTTTACGATTGGTGAATGAGGTCCAATATATTGTACCTTACATGTTCACATTCAAATAGTTCAGCTAATAAAGACTCTAATAGTGCACATTAGCTAAATCTGAGTTAACTCTAAAGATCTATGTCTAAGAGCCCAAATAACGTTTCACCCATCCCTTTGAGTGTTTCATGATTCCATTATTTGGTGAATAATGAGATATTCGTGGATAAACCATTATGCAACTACGTGAACTAACAACCAGTTTATATTATTTGTGATAGAAAACAGAGCTGTTTGCGTTTCAAAATGGCGCTGCACTGTGGCGACATGCAATTTGGTTTGAGACAAACATCCACAAAAAAAGCTAAAAAGATTCTAGAAATAAAAAATCACCCTTTGGGTCAGGATTTTGTGATTTTACCATCACAAAAGAGATACAAGACACCGATAGCAAAGACTAACAGATGCAATCTCTCTTTTGTTCCCCTGGCAGTGAAATCATTGAATAGAAACAATTTGATATAAACATAAACTTTTTCACATGTAAATTTTGAATGAGTCAGGAATGAATGTACATTTTTTTTTTAGGTTTGATGTTTTGTTTGGTGTAATGCACAAATTGTAAGACAAATTTCTTCACGGACAATAAAGATTATTATTATGTTAGAAAAGAACGAGTATTCTTTCTCTGGCGCAGCCAGGGTCGAGTTTCGTTAAAGGGAGACAAAATTCATCGTATTCCCTTTATCAGTTTACAGTTACACTGAGGAATTTTCTGGTGATGTGACAGGTCTGCAGCAGTACCGCCCTCTGACAGGCAACGAGAATGTTCCTAGGAATGCCCAGAACCTTGAAGGTATCTGTGAGGTCAGTTGTTATTATCCCCTCGGTTGATATGACAATGGGGTATATTGTTATTTTAGATAACTTCCATAAACGCTTAATCTCCAAGCCTAGGTTCACATACTTTCGCTATTTTTCCAGCTCAGTTTTTCTTAAGTTATGAGATAGTGGTACGGCAATGTCAATCATGACAGCGGCTTTTTCTTTTTTATCGATAAGCAACAGATCAGGGCGATTAAAATCTACCGTTTTGTCGGTCAAAATAGGCCTATCCCAGTACAGCAGGTGATCAGTAGACTCGAGAACCTCTTGTGGTGAGTATTTGTAATAAGGAGGAGTATCCTTCCCGATCAAATTGTGCGTCAAAGCCAAGTGCTGGTGTATTAGCTTTGCAACTTGGTTATGGCGACCTAGGTAGGCAGATTCCTATAGGGCAGGACATCCTGCCATAATGTGTTCAATCGACTCACCCGCATTTCCACATTTTCGGCATTTGTCGACAACATTGAGTTTTAGGATATGCTTTTCGTAATTTTTTGTCCTAATTACTCTGTCTTGTATAGCTGTAACAAAGCCTTCTATTTCAGGATAGAGATGGCCTGCCTTGACCCATGCTAAGGAAGCAGCCTTGTCGATGTTGTCCCCATGTAATAAAGCCGGGAATTTCCCATGGAGTGTTTTTTCTTCCCATTGGCGAATCTCATGGCCTACGTCGTCCAGGCCGAGATTAACATCTACAGTGTGTAGGTTCAGGGGGGTTGCATCGGAGTCGTATTTCCGTAGGAAGGTAACTAGTTCGTTGTTGGAGGCATGCAGTTTTGAGCGTATTTTTGAAACTTGCGTCTTACACAGTTTGGAGATGTTCTGCAATCCACGGCCTCCATCTTTCCTGGGTAGGTATAACCTTATGGTGGAGGACTTAGGATGCAAGCATCGAAATTTGGTTAATAATTTCCTCGTCAGCCTGTCAATGTCATTTAGGTCGGTGTCAGTCCATTTGATGACGCCGAACTTGTAAAGGAGCACTGGGACGGCCCAGCTGTTTATTGCACTGATAAGGTTACTGCCAGACAGTTTGGTGTTGAGGATCTTATTAAGCCTTTGCCTATATTGATCAAGGAAGTCCTCTTTTACTTTTTTATAGTGTATCTTGGCATTCTGATTTATTCCAAGATACTTATAAAGAGATGCAGAGTTTAACTCCTCGATGCCTTCAAATGCAATGTTGGTGTTCGCTGCTTTGCCCTTTTTGATGCTTATGATGCCATATTTGTCCAGGCCAAAAGACATACAGATATCGTCACTGAAGGGTTAATCGCTAGGCAGAACCAGAGTGGGAATAGAGAGTCACCCTGATATATATCTCTTTTTATGTTCACAGAACCTAGTATATCTTGATTAAGGTGCAGGTTTATCTTCCAATTATCCATACAAATTTTCAATAGTTGTATTATTCTTGGATTGTTTCTATGAATGTCCAGTGTTTTTAAGAGCCAATCATGCGGAACAGAGTCGAAAGCTTTTTTGTAGTCGATGTAGCACATGTGTACATTTCTTTTTCTTTTATTCGCTTGGTGCAGTACAATACCATCAATAGTTAGCTGTAATTTACAGCCCATAGACTCTTTTCAATGCAACCTTGTTGTTCCTCTACTAGTAGCTTATGAGTAGAACAAAATTTGTACATTTTACTTTTTAAAAGTGAGGTTAGTAGTTTATACACAACTGACAGACAAGTGATAGGGCGATAGTTTGGTGGTTGACTCGGATCACCTTTTTTGGAGAGGAGAGATGTTCTCCCTTCAGTGAGGTCTAAGAGCATTGAGGATGGTTCCAACAGTAACTCATTAAAGCTTGATGTTAGTGGTGCATGTAAGGCGGCAAGTTTCTTCAGCCAAAAATTGTGTATGTTGTCCGGCCCAGGAGCAGTCCAGTTGTGTGTTTTTGATATAGCTGCTGAAACTTCCTCAGCCTTGAAATCTTCATCAGGCATTTCTGGTAGTAGGTTGTTTTTATTCTGGATTTCCTCGATCCAGTCAGCCTGCACATTGTAGTGTAGAGGTTCAGACCAAAGCGCCACCCAATAGTCGGTAAACGAGCCGTGTTTTGTGCTGTCGATGTTTTGAATTTTATCAGCATCATTATCAGCTAGTTTACGGAAGAAATGTTTTCTATTGCGCTGATATAGAGCATTGTGCTCCTTCCTTTTGGTGGTTTCGTTGTAGCGCTTCAGCCTAGCTCCCTTTAATTAAACTTTCTGTCTCAGCGTATCTTTCAGACATAGTAGTCGTGTGCGGCTGTCGTGGTCCGTTAATTTTATTTTAGATGTTCTTAAGATTGACCTCATTTTGTTAAGTATTCTAGCGGAGCGGTTGTCTTCAAGATATTGTCTGATTGTATCGCTTCCAGGCGCCTTTTCCATGCTGGCACATGTGTTTTGGTCTCTGGTTGATTGGGCTTACCTCAAAAGTCTTTTGTCCTGAGAGCTCCGTAACAGCCACAGCTGCGCAGTATGTGGCGAGATGTATTTCAAACAAATTTCTTGGTGTTTCGAAATAGTGTCCTAAGACTTTATTTATTTCTTTGATATAAGTTGTTGTCTCTTTCTTGGGGCATAGCTTAGGGATACGAGGTCTAGAGTTAAGATTGGTGGTTGTATAGCGGTCTATAAGCGTATAAAATTTTGAGTGTAGTTCATTGCTTATTGCCCATGTTGGGTCATTCTCGTCTTGGTTAGGTGTTCTACTTATGTTTTCGTTGGTCGACTGAGTGGGTGTGTCATTTGTATCTGTGATGAGCTCTTGTATCTGCAGTTTATGACCTACTTCCCTTCTTATTTCGTCAATTTCTTGAGGGGTCAGATAGTTTATTATTATTATTATTATTATTATTATAACACGTACTATCCAACACAGTAGACGTTAGTTACAATGTTAATCTATTGGACAATGACAGTGACTTCTCTAGATGGTTTTACGTTTTTAGATTATTATTATTTTTTATTTCCATAGTATAGAATGGAACGTTCTTGAAGGTTGTGTGAGATATTCACTTTGTTTTATTGTCTTCTGTGTTATGACGAATATAATCACATTCAAAACTAAATAAAAAACAACAACACGCAAATTATAAATTACTTAAAAAACAACTCATTAAAGGGGAAGAGCCGTACAATTACTGTCACTGCTGACATTACAGAAATTACTGTTACTATCCGTAAACTCTACGATTTATCTCCATTTTTCTATACTAAACATAATTAATTGATAATCACTAATTCTTTATTTACCGATTATCAATTAAATGATTACGTTTTTTGATTAATTTAAGTGTTGTCATCGGCAACGAATAATTCTACTAAGCATCAGTTTGATTCGAGGTAGGGAAGTAGAAAAAATAGCGTGTACATGATTTGTACTAGACAGACAGACAGAATGAGTTGATATTAATTTATTATAATGAATATACTAAACATTTTCGCGTACTAAAATTTACCTTTAAATTGATCTTTCTCATAGCTCCAGGTGGAAGAGGAATGAAGCTTTCCGTGGGCTCAAAATAGAAAAAACTGCCCTGAACGTGCGTCACCTTGACCCCTTGACCTACAAGCTCCGCCCCTTTGTTGCCCCTGTTCCCTAGCAAGTCGGGCTCGATCATGAAGATGCTGAAGAAGTAGATCTTCCATGGGCCGTAACTCAAGATCTCCGTGCTGGCTCCGTTTTGCAAGGTCATTTCTGCTTCGAAGCGCTCGTACTCCTTGGTATTCGTCCGCACCGTCCATTTTACCTTTAACCCGTTGGCAATGCTGTTCAGGGCATTCTGAGTAAAGTTTTGCGCCTCTGAAATTATAAGGTTAAATACAAAGACTGAGAAATCGAATGCAAAGAATAAGATGAATGTAAATGTCTTCAAGTTTGAAATGAATAAAGACTTCCGTTTCTGAGGCTTAGTTAACTGATTTCGATTGTAGCGGTATAATTGCCAACTAACACTATGATTTAACTCCCTTCAGTGTTTATCTGCTTTTAAGAACGAACTATAACTTACACTAAGACTTGACTATAACTTTCAACCTCAAATGTCCCTTAGTCTGTTAGACCGTTGGGGCACCAGGCACGTCCACTAGACCGTTTCTCTTTATTCCTATGTTTTACTAGGACTGGAGTCTTGATAACTTTGGAATACAAAATACTGTTTGGTTGAAAGTTGGTTTTGAAAACCAATAAAACAATTCAAAGCATTCAACTCTTTTTTTTAGATTTATGAACTCATGCTTCTGTTTATATTTAACAAGCTTAAATCAACCCACTGTGTCTGTCTGTCTGTCTGTCTGGTGAAATGTTTATACACGTTATTTTTCATTCTCGGATCAAGTTGAAACTTTGCACTATTATTCATCGGCATAGGCAAGACATAAATCAAGTCTAGAACCGATATGAAGTGGCTGTGCTAACTTGCAGTTATTGTTGTATGTACTTGTGATGTCCCGTGACTAAAACATTGTTGCCTCTTTGAGTTGCCTCCCTTAAGTTATACTATAACTGATTCGGTCTCTTAGATAATTGAACATTGTATTTCTCGCACACCCATTCTTTGATCGAGTTGAAGCTTTAAATATTTATTTATTCAACCTAACAAAACATAAATCAATAAAAAAAAAATAACTTAATTAGTTAATGAAGTATTGTTAATTGATTTTTTTGTTTAATATCAAATAAGGGAAGTAGCTTCTAAATTATTGAAAGATGTAGTTGTAAGTGTGGAGTTCTTTCCATTTAATAAGCTTTTCTTTTCGTATCTAAATATTATTTAAAACGTGTCTTGGTCTTGTATCGAGGCCACAGTTTTTCAAAGCGACAGGATCAGTCTGGCGCACGAGACATGCAATCTTTCTTAAGGATGTAGCTGTTGTGTAGTATTTACTGAATGTAAATATCCGTTCACGTGACTTGGACACGTGACAGAACCTAGTGGACCGTGTCTGTAACTAAATGTAAATAGAGCGATGGATACGAATACTACTGTATTATTTGAACGCAAGTACCAAGACTTGACAAGACTCAACAGTTTAAACTTTACAGAGACTGTGAGTTAGATAGACTTTGTACTATACTCACTAATCCATACATCATACCAAAGCTGGGTTAGCCCCCTTTCCATAAGCACTTTTCAAAGTACTCTGTTGATAGCTAGTTTTATAAAGATTTACATAACTTGGTCTTTTCAATTATATACTAGAGGATCAGACGTATTTTGTACAAAGCTTATATCAACTCACTCAGTCTGTCTGGTAAAAAGTTTGTACACGTTATTTCTCCCACACCCAATCTCGCATTAAGCTCAAATTGTGCAAAAAAATCCATTAATTGACTATTGGTAACAAATTATTTTGTTTAAGAGCTCGAACAAGGGAAAGAAATTGCACTTGACTGAAGTGGTGGTATAAGCCGAATTAGTCCTCTTCTTAGTTCGCCGCACTAAATTTTAACAAGCAATATATAACTATACAATCATCTCTAATCATAAGTACCTCAATTTTTCATGTTTTCTGTGTCAATATTCTATTCAAGGCCGGATTTATGAGAAAAAAACGCTGTGCCCTATGCCAAACCTTTGGAGGATGGCTTCACATTAAAAATATTTTGAATTTCCAAATAAATTAAAAGAAAGAGCAAAGGGTGGGGGGAAATGAATTTAAAGTGTAGGCCCCTACACATTTTCTATTTCTTTCCTCGCAAATATGAGTTGCTTTTAGATATATTAAGATGATTCAGTGTGTTTTTGTTGAATTTTCAAGCGGGTAGGGGCCCCAACAAAAAATCCTCCCCCAGGGCTTAAACTTGCTTAAATCCGGCACTGCTACTATTATATATCTCCCCTTAATCGTAAGTAGATTCTCTGTGTCTTGTGTTTGCTCACCTTGGTCTTAAAAGTTACAGGTAGATGTGGCCTGGGTCAAGGACACTAAAAATACAAGTTAAACATTGCAACTATTTCTCCCCCCTTAAAAAAATTCAGTGATGTGTGTATTAATGGGCGTAAAGTGTGTATAGGGAAGTGTCTTAGGGCTTAGAGACACATAACACATTGAAAAACACATCTAAGCAAAATTATCTTCCTAGAAAAGACGAAAAAAAAAAAAAAAACAACAACAGCGCCATTGACACTTTGGACGACAGCTTTATCTGCTTCTAATGTGACAAACTATGTTGATCAGAATCGAGTCTTCGTGGCCATGTAAAAATTTCATACACACCCATGATCAACCTAGTCTAGGACTCTAGGACACACTTTTACTATTTACTATTTAAGATTCTAAGAAATAGTTCCTTGGTAAATCATATTTCCCTTTAATCTCCCATTTCCTTTTAGCTTGTATCAATTCTAATTTGGCTAATTAAATTAATCAGCGATCAATATCGTTAATGGAAAAACAACAGCAAAATAAACTAAACAGTTCTGTTATATAAAGTTCATCTCCTTATATAGACTATGATTTGCTATACTTAAATACGTGTCACAAGTTGCGAAATGTGCACACTATTATGATTTAAGTCAAATAAAAAAAAGGTGTGTATGAATTGACCTACTAGCCACCGATAACACAAGGGGAACCAGCATAAGCTACTTGAATTCATTTCCATGGACATTGGTAAAGTTCAGAAAATCCGTAGAAGTTTTTGCCTGAAAATTATCTTCTTATCTCATTCCATGTAAAATAGCGCTAGGGAAGAAGGAGTTAATTTACAAATTTGTCCTAGCATATGGGACGAGGTCACGAGGAATGTGCCTTTGTGTCTTTCTGAGTATTTTATTAAATTTTGTTTTTGAATTTGAAGATTATGGATCAGTGTTTTATGTATAATTGCTACTTTACTTTTGAGTCTTCTATCCTGAATGCTCTCTGAATTAAGTGATTTTAAGAAGTGTCTTTGTCCTTTCACGAACCATTGTCATGGAGCTCATAGAGAACCCGTCTAATATGTACATCAAAAAGACAAAAAACAAGATTACAAAGAGAGTTTGTGTGATGCACAAACTCAGAGGTGGCCCCCGTCGGAATCGGATCCTTGTCAGATCCGCCTATTCGCAAGATGTTTCGGATGTTTCTTCTAAGTTAAAATAATTAACTTCTCGCTGGACGACGGAGGATGGCGAGCAGGGTATAAACCTGCCTTATCTTGATGTTAGCGCACTAGACTGTAGTTCGGATTTATCGTTGTTCCCTGGCTAAATTCCTGCATGCTCGCATCCTTAAACTATCGCAATATTTCTGAAAGAACAGTAAAGGTTAAATCATATTTTAAAAAGCCTTTAGTGTTTTTTATTTACGGACAGACCAACCAACAGACAAAATGCACAAAAATATGCTTCTTTCATTTTAATGGGGGCACTAAACAATTTTTTTTTAAATCTGATTTTTAAAAAAGTTTAAGAAATTAGTTTAGAATCATGTAATTGCCAGGCTTTACGCTAGTACACGAAAGTCGCTGCTAAAAGTTCATTTTAAAAAATGTGCGTGATATCTGTTTTACTAAAGTATTTCTTATAGTAACATTTCCTCTCTTACATTTACGTAATTGTTTTAGAATTGGTGTTTTGTTATTAAAAAATCGCTTACATAATTAATTTTATAAATTAAACGGTTTGCTTTTATAAAACTAAAAGTAGCCTTTGCAGCTAAACTTTTCAAGCCGCATTTAATGGTGAAAAAATATTTTTCGTATCTCTTCTAGTTTTGGCGCCCTGAGTGTGACAGACGGACAGACGGACATGTTGCACAAACCTAATAGCGGCTTTTCCGTTTACGGGGGCAGCTAAAAAACATTAATTACAATACTTAAACAGGGCAGGAAGTAGCAGGGTATTGGGCTTTGGATCTACATTTTTTACGTTGTTTTTTTTTACATCGCTCAAACCGTTTGTTGTACCAAGTAGCAATTTATTATCATAGCACTATCTAAAAATGCTAATAAAAATGTTGTTTATATTTGAATTTCTTATCTTGCAGAGACTTCGTTTTGCATAACGAATGTCTGGTACACATTTTGTACACTCACTTCGTCCGTCTGTCTGGTACACATTTTGTACACTCACTCCGTCCGTCTGTC
>JADKLZ010019686.1:11317064-11327891 GCA_021533235.1 Biomphalaria straminea
CAACAGAGTTGGGAGAAAACAAAGACACCTCACCGAACTATGTGACACTTGGCATTAGTAGATAATGTAAATTAGGTTTAGTCTTTGGTCTGGCTACTTTTTCTCCTCCTTAAGCCAGAAAAAAATAGAATGATTAGCTGTGCCATATTTGTCATATACACAGCTAGTTCTTTAAAGTCGAGTCTCTGTGCTGATGTAATGGGCAGAGTTGTATATAATCAGTGCAGCTGTGAACGAGGAGCCTGTTTTCTGGGATTGGTTTTATCACTCCTTAAAGAGAATGTGTCTTGTGTGTGTCTTGTGTCACATTATGTGTGTCTTGTGTCACGTTGTATGTGTCTTGTGTCACGTTGTGCGTGTCTTGTGTCACGTTGTGCGTGTGTTTTGTGTCACTTTGTATGTGTCATGTGTGTGTGTATGTGTTGTGTCACGTTGTATGTGTCTTGTGTCACGTTGTGTGCATTGTATGTGTGTCTTGTATGTGTCCTGTATGTGTGTCTTGTGTGTAGGTGTGTCTTGTGTCGTCTTGTGTGTGTCTTGTGTCACTTTGTATGTGTCCTGTATGTGTGTTTCTTGTGTCACGTTCGGTGTGTCTTGTGTGTCTTGTGCCACTTTGTATGTGTCCTGTGTGTGTCTTGTGTCGCGTTGTGTTTGTCCTGTATGTGTCTCTGTGTGTTTGTGTGTCTCATGTCACATTGTATGTGTCTTGTGTGTGTACTGTGTGTCCATGTTGGTCATTGTTGGTGGTATTCGTTGACATAGTTATGTTGCAGTCTGTTCTTCCCTTTCTACCAGACAATCTGGAGATAAAGTGCTCACCAAAGTAGAGTTTCCTGGACTGAAAGTCCAGTTCAAGACAACATCAGATTCCACCTGGTCAGAGCTGGATGATTCGAAATCGTTCAAAGATGTCAGTGAGGTCATTCTCAGGACGCTCTCAGCAGACGGGAAAAGGTTCAGCACTGAGGTCAAGGTCAAAATGGTGAAGACCCCTGTGCAGGTCAACAATAGAGCGCCACTAGCAGTGTGCGGTAGTTGTATGTTTGTGTTGGCGCTCTGTTTTCATATAATTTGTCAATCTCTATTGTAAGATGAATCTATAGCCTTATACTAATTATAGATTTATATTACATTATTCTCTATGACACGGCCTCTTGTTGATATATATTTACTGATTGCTGAACATCTGTATATGGTTTCATCATTAAATGTTCTTGTTGTAAAGAAACTACTACATTAGATGTATTTTGAGGCTCTAACTTGTAACACCTAGATAGAGGCATAGTGAGGGAGGGGCGGGGTAGGCGCGGTACCCCGGGCGCCACCCTCAATGGGTGGGGGGGCGCCACACAGTCTATATTTCTGTGATGTTCATGGAAAAAAATGGGGAAGGGGGGTCCGCGAATAAAGTTTCTTGCCCCAAGCGCACGTTTTACTTAGTACACCTCTGTACCTAGCTGCCGCCTCTGTACTTAGCTACCGTGGTGTATGTCCAGAGTTCTAGTTCTGCAAAAAATTGAAATCGTCTCTTTAAATTAGTTTAAGATAAGTCGTTCATCCAGCTAGTATAGAGGCTACTTTTGTCGTGGAGATATTTGTACTATACTAGTTACCTGGTATCTATTTGGGACAGTAGGCGTCATTGATCATTCTGGTAGCCACATAACAATACCTGTGGGGTGGAATTGTTGAGCTGCACTAAAGACATAGATCTCATAGGAAGAGTTTACAATGTTTACTTTATTACGAAATCCTAAATGTTACAATGAGTATTTTATCACGTCTGTGTATGATACTCATCAATATGTTTTGTTTTATCTTAGGAAGAGCTTTGCTACTTAAAGTTTCATCAATTTTATTGTATGCAACAATCGGCTAATTTGTTTCGGTAGACATGTTCCTTTGTCGGTACTTTGAGCTGCTGTTGTCATAAAAACAAAAAACAAAACATGAAAAATTTGGTCCTTTTATTTTCTCTGTAAAACTTCGCTCATCTGATTTAACATTATTGTTACTTTGTTACTTTTACTGCTGTACAAGTACAAATGTTTCATTGTTTGTTTTTTTGTTGTTGTTGTTTTTTTATTGGTTTTTTTAATCATTTTTTTAATTATGTCTGATAATGAATAGAAGACTATCGTTTTTCAATTACTAATTATTAGATCAATCTACTTAAGATTCCGCTATCAAATTAAGACTGTGCTGTTTGTAAAATAACCTGCATTAGACTTTAATATCAGGTGGCCGAGCCTTGCTCGGTTAATTAAATGTCCTGCCCAGCCTGACTGTCGGACAATAAGAAGTTCATGCCGGCTTTTGCCATCCATCCATCCCAGTGGTGCTACAGCCCGTGGTCTGCTTTTAGTTTTACACATCCCTTCATTCGTATCTCTAAACGCGTTCTTGTTTGGAAAGAAATATTTTAGTGTTCTAGGGTAAGCCTAGTGACGTAAGCAGCGTTTTTTCCGTTTACGTCATGGAAAACTTTCATTCATAAATTATTCTAATCAAAATTAATGGTCTGCTTTTAGTTTTACACATACCTTCATTCATATCTCTAAATGTTTGCAAAGAAATATTTTAGTGTTCTAGGGTAAGCCTAGTGACGTAAGCAGAGTTTTTCCCGTTTACGTCACGGGAAAACTTTCATTCATAAATTTTCCATTTCATTCATAAATTATTCTAAGATTGAGACATTTTCATATCGAAATAACGGTCGAACTCGAGTTTTCCCGATGTGCCCAATGAGCTGAAAATTTTTTTCTCAATAATATGCAGATACGTTGAAATTTTAAAGAAAATCGTTAGAGCCGTTTTCGAAATAGAAGAAATATATATACAAGAATTGCTCGCTTAAGAGTATAGGATTGTTGTAGTACATTATATCTGTTTTTATATATCAGTGCAAGAAAATTACGCACTTCCATAGAGTAGCGCTAGTATGGGGAATGCCATAAATATATCTATTTCTTCTGAAGCAAATTTCTGTTTCGGAATTGTTATTTCATTCTTTATTTGGTTTATATTTAATAATGTATATATATATATATATATATATATATATAGCTCCTCCTTCGTGTTCGAAGATGAGCACATTTCTCATTTCCTATGGACTCGAAGATGGCTATAAAGTCCAATCCTCGCTTTAAAAAGCCGGCCGCATATGTGACATGGGTGGGTTTTGTCTGTTGCAGATGGGCCTGCTTCTTCTCTCTGCTTTCTGTTGGTTCGGCGCTCTATCGCACTGGCCACTCTACTAGCTTCAAATCTTGAGACTCCGAGACTCACAGCTTCTCGCCATGCGGAGCGATCTAGAGCTAATGCTTCCCAGCCATGAATGTCGATACCGCATTCCTTGAAGGAGCTCTTGAGGGTGTCTTTGTAGCGCTTGTATTGGCCGCCTTGGGAGCGCTTTCCTGTACATAACTCTCCATACAGAAGGCGATTGTCTGGGATGCGGACTGCATGTCCCGCCCATCGGAGTTGGGACCTTTTTACTGTCGCATTAATACTGTGCATGTTGGACAGCTTTAGAATTTCTGTATCTGGTATGTGGTCAGACCAACGCACCTTATGGATACTCCTTAGACAGCGTAAATGGAAGGAGTTTAGCTTTTTGGTATAGGGTCCATGACTCTGATACATAGAGGAGTGATGGGAGAACTACAGCACTGTAGACTTTCAGTTTAAAAATGTACTTGTTATTCTAGTTCATATGATACAAAATAAGTGTAATATAATTACTCTAGATGTTTTTTGATAATGTTAATATTGTGTTAGCTTTAGCTGTGGCACAAGTTCAGAAAATGCAATATTTGTATGCCTGAAAAGTATAAAATCAAAATAAAAAATTTAAATACTATTGCGACTTACTTCTTACTTTATAAGTATTATTATTTTTTTCTTCACTTGTGTATCCATGACGTTCGTTGCTACGTCTGTCAACTTACATTTTGATCGAATTTGAATGATTGCTTAATTTGTGTAAAAAATCGAATTCGTTTGATTGAAGGTTTGATCAGAATTAAATGTCAAATCAAGTTTTACCTCATTTTTCAGTACATCTCATTAAATCTATTTTTGTTCTGTCTTTTGATTTTAATGCTTGAAGAGTTATATTTTTTCTTATGTGAGTGAATATAAAAAAAATAACATATTTATGATGTGTGCTTACAATAAAAAAAATATTATATCTTCAAATGTTTTTTTTTTATCTTTATTTATTTATTTTTTTGCTTTTTTTTTTTGTTGAAGTTTTTTAAAACTAATTTTTTTTCAAACTGTAGATTTGCTTCTTCTTTGTAGTATTGGGGCCGAAGATTCTGATGGACTTGAGGAAGGCGGAAGCTTGGTTTTATCTGCCTGTATAAACAAATGTTCCTTCTAGAAAGATCCAAGAGGATTTTTACACCCCTTTTTCCGATGGCTCGTATCCCAGGTTATAGGAGAGGCCGAAGGTCGAGCACGCTGGGAGAATTTCCTCATTCTTTTTACTGTACTACATCAGTTTTCTGCTACAATAAAGGTCCCCTTAAAGAATGTTGTTTTTTTTTGGGTAGTACCATGGTTTATGCAGGTTTAATTTCATCCCCGCCATCGCAATGGACTCGACCTTAGACATTCCAACGGGACTGGCCTACTCATCTCCTTTAACATTATTTTTGTTGACATGTGTACACTTCTATACCTCTGTGTGTACATCTTCTAAATGTACATCTTTTAATTGTGGTGTAAAACGGGTTTGATCATTACATCTAGAACTTTCTTCAGAAGACTTTTCCCTGTGTGCTTGCTATATGAAAAAAACATTTATTACACTACTTTGTTACATAAAGAAGGTAACATTTATTGCACTTTGTTATATTAAGAAGTTAACATTTGTTACACTACTTTGTCATATTAAGAAATTAAGAATTGTTACACTACTTTGTTACATAAAAAGGTAACATTTGTTTCATATGTGTGGTTAGTACAGAAGACACGATTTATATTAAACCTTAAAATGATCACGAACAGGTAAAAAGAAAGGTGGAGGGGTATGTAAATATTTTCGCTACACATACACGTTTTCACTACGCATGTTTGAGACTTTCTTTCGTTTCACTTTGTCAAAATCACGTTGAACTCCCAGTGACACCCAACACGAAGGTAAAGGTCATATCCGGTGGTGCTGACACCTCGAAATTTTTTTACAACAGTTTATAATAAAGTCGCAGATCCTCATCACCATTGGACTTGACTTTTTTTTTTAGTTAAACAGTGACGCGGCTCCCGACACACGAGTCTCAAATGATATGACCTTCAGACTAAACAATGTTGGGACACCTTTTTGGTCGACTACAGTTTGAAGCCCTTGAAGTCTTCTGATAGTTGTAAACTACACGGTATATCCTGGTTGGTAAAGTCGAAAGATGTGGTTTGTTTAAGCATGTAATGTTTTAGAAAAAAACGTTCACTGACTGCAATGTAACTTTGATGAATGCAATTACACTTCGTATTGGCGCTCGGAATTGGGCGTCTCTTAAAATTGTTCAATTTCAAGTCAATAGCTTAAAAGCTTGCACACACGCACACACACAATTTGGCGAATGTTTACTTAGCAAAATAATGTTGTTGTTTTTTACAAAGCTTATATGAACTCTGTCTGTCTGTCTGTCTGTCTGTCTGGTAAAAAGTTTGTACACGTTATTTTTTCAATGGAAAATATGAGGTTTACTTTTAATTTCATGAATCGATTAACATAATAAGGCAGTTAAGTTACTAATTGCTGGTTACTAATAATTTCGTTTGATACCAACAGGGGGAATTAAATATGTAGTGTTTTATCCTCTTATATAATTGTATACGTTATTTCTTTTGCACCCAGTCTCGGATCTAATTAAAACAAAAAATAATTTTTACCTAACAAAGCATGGATCAATTTTTTAAAAAATATTATCTTTTGGTCGTTTAATTATACTCTTTTTTTTATATCGAACAAGAGAAATAGATTGTACATTTTTGAGAGACATAGTCATAAAAGCGGATTGCATTCCCTTAAATACATTTAAAAAAAAAACATTTTTGAAGCAGAATAAGTTATTTCCTCTTAAGGACAGCTTAAACCCCCAAATAGAAATTACATAATTTAATAATGAAAAATGCTTTTTTATTGTGTGTAGGCATGCAAATAAGAATAAAATAAACAATTTTTCTTTATATCTTATCAACTTTTTTAGAAAAAAAATTTTTTTGGGCTATTTTTAGCTAAAATGATGAAAAAATAGTTAATTTTCATGTCAAGATTTCTTGAAAACTACTGGATCAAGTTTAATAAAACTTCAGCTATTTATTATTTAATACTAGTAGAAGATTATGAAGCAGAATTAATCATATTCATTGAAAAGATAAAAAGTTACAACTTTTAACATAGGCGCACCCCATAATTTCATGTTTTTATAGGCGGTTAGGCAAAGTATGAAATTTATAACTCTAAAATTTTTCAACCGTTTGTATTTATTCTGCTTCATTTTCATACTTGTATATATAATATTATTTGTACCAAATTTCAAGGCAATATATTCATAAATAAATTTTTTATCACGCCATCTCTGAACAAAATAACATAAAAATGGCTAATAGGGAAAAAAAAATAATTTCGATATAAAAATATGTATAATATATATAAAATTACAAAATGTAAATTAATATTTTAAAACCTTCCACTTTGAATTTCGACATGCTGTATACACCAAATTTTACAGAAATGAATGCTGCGTAATATTCAGCTATAAAAAAAAAAGCATTAATTTTGACCCATAGGGGGGTTTAAGCTGTCCTTAAGGCAACTTATTTTAACCCCTTTTTTAAGGGCTCATGGGTCGTCCTAGAGTCATGGTCCCTCTCTCCACCTCAGAGGCGTAGCTAAAGCGGGGGGAGGGAGGGGGAGAATCTGAAAATCCCCCCGGGCCTCCACTTGAAGGGGGCCCTCATATTAGTGTTGTTATGAAATTATAGTCTGTTTCGGTTGTCCTTTCCTATGTTTACATGTGCTTGTGACTCGTCCGTAAGAGTGTGTTCACGAACTGCGTGTTGTGTTGTCTTTCAGTTTATTAAAGCCATACTATACAGACATGGTTTTCGATTCTGTTATCATTATGTTCATAACAAGTGTTTTTCACATTAAATATTACACATAATGAATGGGCTCCCAAAGATTTCAAGCCTCCCCCCTCCCGGACACCCAGAAGATGGAAAATTCCTAACTACGCCACTGCTCCACCTTGCTGAGGTAGCCCCAAGAATGCTACAGCCATTCTTTAGCCTGGGGCGGGGATACTACGGTTGATTATTCGAACACCTACAGGGCCCCACAACTGGTTTTAAATGCAGACTTTTGAAATGACTTCGAAGAAATCATGTTTTGTTTCAACAGAGAATTAGAATAAAAGAATAATAATCCAAATATTAAAATACATTGATAAGGATATATATATATATATATATATATTAGAATTTGTTCTCAAATTATTACATCACTACCCTGTAAGTAGTTTTTCCCAAAGCAACAAGGAAAAATAGCCTAATATGGACTACGTAACATTGATGCATCAATCTTCCAACAGAATATTTCCATTCGGTTCAAATCAATGTGTTCAGACAAAATAAATGACCTTGGCCGAAGCTAGAAGGGCATTTGAGAAAGCAACAAAAAGTTATTCATAAGCTTTAAATGGCATGTTGCTTCGGGCTAATCATTTTGAGAGCCCTCAACCGTGAACGACCACCGCTGGGTTTCACATACTATAATACTGTAATTCATGGAAGAATAAAAACCCGATATTATTTTTGTGTGGCCTGTCCGTACGCCCGTTGGTCACGTCTAGATCTCGAAATTGAAAAAGAAAAAGAAAGAAAAGATAATAAAAATCCTATTTCATGACATTTTTTATCTTGTAAAGTTCAGGTGCTATGGGTGCTCTTTATCTTCTGATATCAAACCAGTTTTGTAAATTATTGTTAAAAATACAAGGCGTTTTCTGATTTAAAATATACACCATTTGTAAAACTATGCTCTTCACAAGCCATCAATTGATGATCATTTATGTTAGGCACTTCCGCGGTGTCGATTGCAAACAAATCAAGTGAAGATAACACTTGACAAGATGTAGAATTCATTAACACAGGCGAAAGGCCGAACAATCAATAGAAGTTAGTCGACGCTGATTGTGAATGTCAAACAAGTTGAATAACAATGAATGGAACCGTCGTATGTCAGCAACGTTCATAAAAAGGCTACTTATTTCTACAATCATGTTTACGTCGACTTTTATTTCGTTCTGTCTCTAAAACCCTTATCCTTGTTTTACTAGTCCCGTCCATAGACTTAAATAAATATAGACTGGCCAATAAGAGTGTTTTATGAAGGGAAAATTTATGATTTGCAAATTAGTGTATTTTAGTATACAGCATGAGCAGTATAAAAGTTAAGTATTCATATCTATTTCAGCTATAACCTATATAAGTATTACCAGGGCCGGTCTTAGGCCACTGCAACCTATGCGGTCGCAGTGGCCCCCCGCGCTTTCATAGGCCCCGCGCTAATTAAAAATATAAACGAAAATCTCCCGAATTGACTAAAACGTCATGAAAACTCAGAAAAAATGTCCAGAAAAATTAACAACACTGTCAGTGCTGCAAACGCCATTCCTACGCGCGATAAAAGAAAAAAGGCACTGTCAGCTTTCATGTAATAAAATGTAATAATCAGGAGAATATGTATTGTAATTGTAAGTTCTAATACTTTGTTTACTTTTATGGCCATTGGGGTGTGCATGTGCCATAGCTTACAAGGTTCGTAAAGTACAGTTAATTTGATCGCAATTTTTAACTTAGTTAAGTATGAATAAAATTCAAAGTCTATTTTTTTTTGTTCTTATAGAAAATCCTAACTTTCCCTTATTATCCTCGTTCCCACACAGACTAGGCCCCGCGCTATCAGTTTCGCATATGGCCCCGCAATTGCTAGGACCGGCCCTGAGTATTACAATATTTTCACTACTGTGTTTTTTTTTATCTCTTAGCGTGACTGTAATGTCAATTAATCATAATGTTCATTTTTTGTTCTGAAACTGTTTTTTTTTAATTTTAGCTTATTTGGACATTCTGCTGAAAAAATCCCAAATTTCACTAATTCAAAATTATGGACTGAACCCATTACTTCCTTTTTCCAGTCTATATTTATTTATGCTATCTATGTTATTTTGTGAATGAAAATAGTGCGGATTTGGATCACCATTTTCCTTTCACACCATGGTGCGTAAATAAGGAGGCAATGTAGTTTTGTTTAATCTCTAAGACTGAAGATCGTGCAACTTGTCAGATTTCGGAAATCCGAATACAATAGATATACATTTTTTCAAGTTACATGAAGTTACTTCCTTTTTCCAGTCTATATTTATTGATGTCTATGGTCCCGTCATTGTCACTAAGTGAAAACTTTCCCTATTTCCGAAACAAATAATTAATTCTTAACTCTTTCTCTCCTAACAGACGATACCAACGTTGATTCCATCAGAATGTGGTAATTAATTACGGAGACAAAGAGTTAATCGTGCCATACATTTCATAGTACCCAGTTAAGCCAGGCCATTCGGCGAATTGGGCGACAAGCTATCTCCACAAAAATATGTCTTTGGCAATGTCTGAAGCCTCTTCCCACCTGGTGTCCACTGTTCTGAGGTCCTCCATGAAGGTGTGGAGTCTAGTAATACGAGAACGTCCCTGTTTGCGCTTTCCTCGTATTGGCCTCCATGTCATCGCAACTCTTGGTATGCGTAGTTCATTTTGTCGGAGAACATGTACCGCAAACCTCATGTGACGCTCTGTCACAACCTCTCACTAAACCATATTAGTTTATGAATATTAACACTGTAATAACAATTACATACTTACAGCTCGTCACCCCTTTGGGGTAATAGCCGCCAACAATAGATCTCCATAGTCCCCTGTCCCGGGCCATCCATCCTGTATTGTTGCACACAAACTCTCATTGTAATCTTGTTTATATTATTTTATTGTATTATTTTATACAAAGAGAGTCGAGCTGCAAAAGTTTTAAAAAAAAGGAATAAACTTGGAACAGTGGCGTAGCGGAGTAGCTAAGGTGGTGGGGTAGGAGGTTGAGAAATTGGAAAATCCCCCCGGGCTCCCACTTGAACGGGGCCCCAAATGAGTGTTTTTTTTTTACATTAAAAATTAAGTATTACGCAAACTGTAGGGGCCCCCAAAAAGGTCAGTCCCCCCGGACCCCCAAACGATGGAAAAGTTTTAGCTACGCCCCTGACTTGGAAGCTTCAGACCGCAAGGTAAGAATGCGCCAGGTGTAACAGAGGAAAGCTCAGCAAAGATTGGGGTGATTAGTCAGATGAGGAGATGTATCAATTATCAACAGATATTTTATGTCACCTGCAAGAATTGTAACCATTCTTCTGTTTGTTAAAACACATCCTACTGAGACTAAGTCATAGAGATAGATAGGTAGATAGATAGGTAGATAGATAGATAGATAGATAGATAAATAGATAGATAGATAGATAGATAGACAGACAGACAGACAGATAGATAGATAAACAGACAGACAGACAGATAGATAGATAGATACATAGATAGATAGATAGATAGATAGATAGATAGATAGTTAGATAGATAGATTATCCGCGTCAGTAGTTTCAATTTGTTTTTATTATTTTTTTTTTGTATTAACTGATTTCACTTTTCAAAACTTTGGTCCATATTTTAATATAATAATGGGTGATAAGGGGAGGTATGTATGTTTTTTTAAGGGGG
>JADKLZ010019686.1:11327991-11340417 GCA_021533235.1 Biomphalaria straminea
TCTCACGCTACAATCTCTGGCATTTTTAGCATTCGCCAAAGATAATAACAATGATTTTGAAATTTTTCTAACATTTTAATTCCTGTTCACTTCCCCAGACAATCTGGCGATAAAGTGCTAAGCAATGTAGAGTTCCCGGGACTGAAAGTCCAGTACAAGACAACGTCAGAGTCCATCTGGTCAGAGCTCGATGATTCAAAATCCTTTAAGAATGTCAGTGAGGTCACGCTGAGGACGCTTTCGGCAGACGGGAAAAGGTACAGCTCTGAGGTCAAGGTGACAATGGTCAAGACTCCTGTCCCCGCTAACAGCAAAGCAGAAACGACCATGTATAATGGTCGCACGTTTCTGTCGGCTCTCTGTTGCACTCTTCTGCTTTGGAAATCATTATTTTAATAAATATGTAATAGACCTATTTTCTGTTTTTTTTTGTTTTTGACTGACTTAGATATGTTCGTGTTAAGACTCTTCGCTGTATGCTAGAGTGTGTCATTTCTTAAAATGTGTACAAATGTGCGGTTGATATGAAAGAAGATTAATTTACCAATTCTTTCAAATAGTTTCATCTTTCAACAAAAAGTTGTTTGTATTTAATTTAAATTAATTTTCAGACTTTAAAGCGATACATGTATTTAATAAAGCATTCAAAATCACTCTCTTCTACTTGATTTTACCATACAAGACACCGATCGCATCAACAAATGAATACAATAACTCGTTTATTCCTTTGGTGATTAAATCGCTGAACAAACTGTTACTAACTGTTGTATAGTACGCATGTAATTTTATTGTAATGATAAAAAGACACTGTGGTAAAAACTCATATTTTGTGTGCAATCGTTTACATTGGCTGCTCTAATCACGTATTACTCAAAGGAAAGCCTTGATTGAAGACAAACGCAGTAGACTTAAAGAAGACTTAAATAAACCACAGGCAGACAAAGGTTGTCGACAAGAGATGAAGGACAAAAAATATATATTCAAAAATCTTAATTGACCACCGGCGAACAATGGTCATGCTTGCCTTGGATGTGTCAAAATATGTAGGTCAAAGCTGGGGCTGCGTAGTCATGAGAAATACTGCACTCATTAATCTTCGGACTCGAAGACAAGTCTTACAGCGTGAAAAAAAAAAAGAAAAAGTTCTTTGGCAGACAGAGACAGCGTTATATATGACAAAATATATAGGTCACTGCAGGCTCTTTGTACTTTGTAGTCACATCAAATACTCTTCCTTATTCTTCGGACTCGAAGACATTCGCATTTGTTATATTATTAGAAACATTTGGAGAGTCGCTCATCTCCTGGCCAATGTGTCGCATGTATTTACCCCCCCCCCCTCTTCCTTCCTCTCTCTGCACACGTCTCTGGGGGTACCCAGGATATCTATCGGGCCATTAGTCACTAGCGCTGGTCAATTTGACCACAGGAAATTAGTTTCATTGCCTTTATAAACGTTGCTGTCTAGAGGGGGGAAACGCTGCTGAAAGGATAACATATTTTATTAAAGAAGGGATTTAATTGTCTTCATTGAATTTAAGGCTCAGAATGAGGGACCATAACTCAGCTTCTTCAGACTTTTTTTATTTTTACTTTTATGGAAACTTCGAATAATCTCTCTGGACTTACAAGAAATCCTATTATATAAATACTGCATTTGACAATAGCATTATGAAGTGAGTTTGAACAGAAACAATATTTTGGAATATCTTTCAAAAAACTTTGCAGCTTACACCTTCATAGATTGAAAACAATATGTAATATAAAGACAAAAAGGTCGATGGTGTTTTTATTATTGAATATTATATCTTTGGTGTAGTGCCGCATAGTATAATAAAAAGTACTGTTGAAATAACCATGAAAAGATATATCTTTCATTAGAACATTACATAATACATTGCTTATATACTGGGTGCTTAGGATTCTCTGAATCTTCCCACTCCATACTTATATGAAGGTCTATATATATATACTATAGTATAGTCTCAAGACGTAACCAAAGCCAGTGACTCATCTCGGCGCATCCATTGTCTTCCGAGACAGAAGGAGCCATATATATATATATACTATAGTACCGGATACCGCTTCAAGCCTTGTTAGTTCTAGAATTCTAGACTATAAATTACTGGAAATTCCGATGTTATTATATTGAACTGGATGAGTAGTGACATCACTAGACAAGAAAGGGTATTACGTGACGATGTTAAGAGTAAATGTCATTTTGTGACAACACTATGATGTCACTATATCCGCAAGAATGGTACAGATCTTCTGAGTGAAAATCAAAAGATTATTTCAAAGAAAGCTCGAGTTCTTGATATTGCTAGAAAGTCTTAAAGGGTCAATAGAAGGGAGAGAAGTGATTAACACATCACCGACTATCCAACGAATGATCGTTAAACGCAATGGTTCTTTTTTTAATAATTTTTTAGCAGTAGTGGTCTTGGCTGACTTGGACATTTACACCAAATGCCCCAGGTTCGACTACCGCAAGACATCTTTAGCGTTGAATTGACGCAGTGTTCCCACAAATTGGGGTACGCCTACCTCCAGGGGTACGGGAAGAGTTTGAAAGGAGTATGCGTACCTCCAGGGGTACGGGAAGAGTTTGAATGGGGTATGTGTACCTCCAGGGCTACGGGAAGAGTTTGAAAGGGGTATGTGTAGGCGTAGCACATGGTTGACTATAATGATTTAAAAAAATAATTATTTAGTTTATAAATTAGAATAAAATATTATTAGCTTTAAATCCTTTTCTTTCTTTTTTTTAATGTTTTTAAAAACTCTAATATTTTGCTATTTTTAGATCGGGAAATAGATGAGGAAGTAGGCGAGAGGGAATCAGCGTTATGAAAATTCTAGAGGTCAAAATTTTGGGAACCACTGATGTAATGGATTATGGATGGTAAGAGAGCTGCAGGTCGTCCAGTCATACTATGCATTGATGAAAGTGAGCGCGACACAAGCGGTGGAGAGAAAAAAAAACAAGGATTGGCATGTGCAGATGTGGGGGGACGCGGGCTGAGGACGAAATAGTGGACACTTGACAATCAGGGTGAACACTATCTTTTTCTTGATATGTAACAAAGTTGACTTAACCAACTTCTTGCACTAGACCAGTATCCCACACTTTACAATGAAAAGTTGGGCTGATCAACAATGCTCCTAGACGTTGCAGTACTCTAACAGTGGACAGACCGGTACGATTTCTTGATGGTAACTTGTCAACCCAAGGCTGAGGCCCAGTAGCAATACAGTGAGCTCATGAGGAGTTTAGAGTACAACAGATTATAATCTATGATTGGTTATTCTTTACAATTTGTCTGGTCTGGCGATAATTTTTTCCCCAATGAAGTCCCGGGACAACTAATCTTCACCACTTGACACCGAGAGGTCCTGGAGTTCTGTTAGAATCACCACAGACTGAAAAGATAAAAAAAAATAATATCTGTGAGTTATTTGTATAAAGCATAGTCCTCAGTACAAATAAAGCTCCACGAGCCTCTCCAACCTTCTATGCAACCCCTCCAATGGGTCAGACTACTACTTTACAAAGTTACAAAATTAATAACAATAAAATTATAATTTAATACCGAAGATATACTACATCACCATTGATACCATCAGAGACAAAAATGTTACAAGAATTTAGCATATCATCCGATAAAGGATAACTAACCAAGAAAAAAGGCAAATACACACCAATAATTACACCCTAATACATGCATACCCACATATCAAAACTAGATATATCTAAACAATCATCCTAGATACATAAGCATCATAATCTTACACATGGATCAAGGGGCTACAAAACAAGTTGTCGAAGACTTCTGAAGGCGCAGTCCAACACATTAAGTTACTACCTAAGAACACATACAAATACATCCAAATACAAGTCCGAAAGTTATTTTATGGTAATAATTCCATTGAGTCTAATACATTTGCGATTAGAAAACCACTACTGTGGTACTACATACATATATCCCACGAACTGCCTTTCCACATACGCTAAATCATACATAAAATCTGCATGCATATAAAAATATGCCCCCAAAGATATAAACATTCACCAATACACATATCATCCTTTATATTCCCCCTATGTTCTCTAGTTCGAAGTCTATAATTTGTCTAAACATAATCTCAAGGCCATCAGGAACGAAGTTTTTTTTTTCTATGACAATTTTCAGTATAGTATTCCAAACAAGTTTCCTATACTCTGCCAAAATAATGAGATTAAAATTCCCAAGTGCCTTATTGCGTAATTTAGGAACCTTATTTAAAAGGATCGCCAGATTTACATCCACATCTAACTCACAATTAGCATCCAACAGATGTTTAACAGTAGTTTTAGCCATAGAAAACAACGGACAATCCAGAAACAAGTGTCTCTCTTCCACTTCAACTGACATGTTACAAATTTTACATTTACAACAGATTTCTAAAATATTTACTTTCTTGCGCCCAACAGGTGTCATGGCAAAAATGAGCCTATATGTTATTTCCCTAGCCCTGGGCGCGATGTGCTTATAATGAAGATTCATAAAGGAATCCCTAAAGTCTGCTATACCTTTTTCCTTACCCCATTTGATTCTGAGACCCAAGTTCTCTTTTAGGGTGTACTTTAGGGCTGTGTAAATTTCCTTGAACTTATTATGTATTAAGTGTTCATTATTCAAAAGAGTTCGTGAAACCGACCTATAAAATGGGTGAATAAGTGCAACAAAATAATGTGGGGTATCATTCCGAATTGTAAGTAATCGTCCCAATCTAATTCCATAATAATACACTGCCAATGGAAACTTTATAGGATTTCTAACTATCTGTCCCACGAACTGAAGTCTTAATGCCTTGATCTTAACTCGAATATCCTGTAAATTAATTCCCCCATCTTTTTTATCTTAAATCAAAGTATTATGCTTGATGCATTTAATTGTGTTTCGGAAAATGAAACTTCTAATTATTGTGTTCATTTTAAATATGAAATTAGGAGGAGGTAATATGATTCTCGCCATATAGACCACCCTTGTAATGACCATATTATTTATCAAAATTGCCCTCCCAAAAATGGTTGTCGAGGTATGCTTATACATTTTAATAAAGTTACACGTTTTATTATAAATTCCGTCCCACTGGTCTTTAAAATAAAAAAAGCGGATTATTATTCCAAACTATACCACAGATCTTGATTTTGTCCACTACTGTCAAGTTGAACGCGAAAGTATATTTAAACTTCCATTTACCCAGCCCCATGATGGAAGATTTTCCTATGTTAATTCTCGACCCACTAGCCAGTCCAAAAGCTTTAAACTTGTCAAAAATATTAATGATATCGTCCTCGCTTGATGGGAAAAACGTTGTGTCATCAACGTAGGCTTTTACCTTAACAAACGGTACTGAGCCAGGAATGTTACTACCCACTATTGAGTTGTCTACTCTAATAGATTCCAGAAGAGGTTCCAAACATAGCGTGTAAAGGAATGGTGACAACGGACACCCCTGGCGTACTGACCTCGTAAGAGGAAAACTGGAACCAAGGGAGTGGTTTATCAACAATTTGCTTGTTGCTCCCTAGTAACATAGCTTAATAAACCCCAATAAATAAGAACCTATTTTACTCTTGTCCAAAACCTGGAATAGAAAAGAATGGTCGACCCTATCAAAGGCCTTTTCTTGGTCAATGGACAGAAGAGCAGCGTTTAGATTTTTATCTTTACTAAAACATATGAAATCTCTCAGGAAGTGATTCATTTCAAGAATATTATTCTCAGGATTACAGCAGAATTGATCTTCTCCAATGAGCTGCGGAATTAGAGGTTTTAATCTAAGAAAGATCATTTTCATTAACAACTTATAATCAGTATTCAATAAAGAAATGGGTCTATAGTCATTAACAGAGGTATTATTGTCTGATTTCTTTGGTATAAGTGTAATGAAAGCCTCATTAAATTGGGCAGGAAATTGTCCAGACTGTAAAGTATCACTATACATTTGTAAGAGAAGGGGGCCTAGTAATGGAAAAAAGGCCTTATAAAATTCAAATGTTAGTCCATCAGGGCCAGGAAATTTGTTATTTTGTGTTAATTGCAGAGCGGCTTCTAGCTCCTCCAGAGTAAAGGGGGATTCTAAGTGTT
Source organism: Biomphalaria straminea (assembly GCA_021533235.1). Lineage (NCBI taxonomy): Eukaryota > Metazoa > Mollusca > Gastropoda > Planorbidae > Biomphalaria > Biomphalaria straminea. Next base: position 11,334,129 of record JADKLZ010019686.1, read on the forward strand.
CTTGTTCATAATCCGGTAACTGTCTACAATATTGTAAGAACCTATTCTGCATTTCTTTATCCGTAGGTTCGTCGCTATATAATTCTGCGAAATGGCGCGTGAACGCTTTGATAATCTCCTCCTTGTCATCAGTGAAGTTTCCCTTATTGTCAACTTCTTGTCTATTAGTCTACTCCTTTGAACGTTTTGCTCGATGGATAGGAATATTTTATTGGGACCCTCATTTACATTATAGTTTTTACAGCGGACTTCAGCTCCCTTATAAATATAGTTGTTTAATCTCTCCAACTCCAGAAGTATGTTGGTTCTAAGTACCTCATCATCTGTGCTCGAGAGAGTACGTTTAAGTCTATCCTGTTCCTGCTTTCGGCGTGTCTGTATTAGTGTGGCTAACGTGTGGCTTTGTTGCTTGACAGATGCCTTAAGAAGTGTCCATGATTCAGATATCTGGGCATTTGATGCATTTATGTCCTGCGCGAAAGCGCTGATTAAAGAAGAGATTGATTGACGTGCAGAGACCACACGCAGAAGATCAAAAAAGCGAAAAAATACACGACTAGATCTAGACTAGACTAGAGAGCATCCGCCATCTCTGGAGACGTACTATTCCACTTATGGATGAATCCTTTCCATGACTGTTCAAACCTTATTAATGTTAATGTTAAACATTTATTGATACTACTAATATAGTTGTAGTTAATTTTCTTTTCTTTTTTTATTTTTTTTACCAAGTTCTGAAACTAAAAACCCTACAATTAAATTTTTACTTTTATTTATTTAAAAAATTTGTATTATTATTATTGTTCGATAGTCTTTGCATATTTGCAAACATTACGCTGAGCCTAAAATTGCAGCCTTCCGTAAATATCTCATTCGAGATTTTTACGATAAATTGCAACAACGACAAAGACGCTAAATTAAGCTTCAAAATGCCAACTAAATAAAATCTAAAAAACTGAAGCGCTTAGAAAATATAATTCTACAGTGCTAAACATTGCACAAAAATAATCATATAGCTTTAAAGAAAAAAGATAGCTTATCAACTTTTCTTTGATTCGGTACATCATATACACCAAAAAGTGTGTTATTTTTAGTTTTTTTCTCGCCATGTATGAGAATCTATAATAATCAATAGAATAACGCCGATTAAAGGTACGTTTGGTCAGAGGATATTTTTTTTTTTGACCGGACTAACACGGTTGCTCGATCAATGATTTAACGGTGTCTTCGATTTTGGTGCAGAAGTTTACGTCACCACGCTAAACTCAGTTATGACCTTCATATTTTGCCAAACATGATGCTGTCTTTGCAGACTAAGCCGTTGTCCACTGTGAACCTATTTTCATTTTGTCTTCTGGGTCTCTCTAAAGCAAGAGGTTTTATTTTGCCCTTACAAATATATCTGTGCAGACATGACACAATGATGCATTGGTTGAAGTAGAGAGTCTCACGTATGTAAACAGAATTTAGTTTGCGAAAACAACATTGAGCATTGTATAGCGATATATATTGTGTCTTTTTGTTTCCTTTCGATTCGATCTGATGCTAATGACGAAAGATCTAGTGAACACAAAACAGCTTTGTGACATTATAAAAATGAAAAGGAACAGATTTATCGAGAAAAATGATTTCTTTTACGTTAAGCCATAGACACTAATAAATGGACTGGCAAAATGAAATAACATCATGTAACTTGAAAACATGTATATCTATTGTATTCGGATTTACGAATTCCGAAAAATTGAAATAGTGCCATAGACATAAATAAATATAGTCTGGCCAATAAAAGAGTTTTATGAAGGGAAAATTTGTGACTTGCAATTTTGTGTACTATACTATACAGCTTGAGCAGTATAAAAGTTAAGTATTCATATCTATTTCCGACATAACCTATATAAGTACAATATTTTCAGTAGTGTTTTTTTTTCTCCTAGCGTGACTGTAATGTCAATTAATCATAATGTTCATTTGTTGTTCAGAAACTGTTTTTTAATTTTAATTTACTTAGACATACACAGATAACGGGTATCCATTATGTGCTTTTTTTAACTTTCTTTTTAATAATAATAATAGGCTTGTCTTCGAATCCGAAGATTAGTGAGTAATACAGTGTTTCCCGTGGCTGTGCAGTCCCAGCTGTGACCTACATATTTTGCCACATCCAGGGCAAGCAAAACCATTGTCCGCAGGTGGTCGGTTTAGATTTTCTTTTCGTCGTTTGTCCTCGGCGGCAGATTTTCTTTTGGTCTCAAATGTGTATCCCGCGGCCTTCGTGAGTGACCTCCAGCTGTCTCGTTCCGACGCCGCATGCAGCCAGGTGCTCTCTTCTATGTCAGCCAAGCAAAGTTGACGCCTAAGCTGGTCTTTGAAGCGTTTCCGTGGGGCGCCTCTGTTACGTCGACCACCTTTTAGCTCACCAAAAAAGACTGCCTTTGGCATACGTTCGTCTCCCATACGGGATACGTGCCCTGCCCAGCGTAGCTGTCGGACCATAATAAGTCCCTCTATACTGTCCATACCGGCGTTCGCAAGGACATCGCTGTTTGTAGTGCGGTCCTGCCATCGTATGTCCATAATGGAGCGCAAGCCGAATTATTTTGTAAATAAGGAGGCAGTGTAGTTTTGTTTAATCTCTAAGACTGAAAATCGTGTAACTTATCAGATTTCTGAAATCCGAATACAATAGATATAGATCTACATTTTTTGAAGTTACATAAAGTTACTTCCAGTTTCCAGTCTATATTTATGTATGTCTATGAATTGTGCATGATCTTCAGTCTTAGAGATTAAACAAAACTCATAGACATAAATAAATTACACAAAATTGCAAGTCACAAATTTTCGTTTCATAAAACTCTTTTATCGGCCTGTCTATATTTATTTATGCTTATGCGTTAAACTAAACAGTGACCGTCAGACAAGTATAAATTAATTGAACTGCGCTGATTGTTACGTGCGCAGCATAGTGTGAATGCGTATTGAAAAAGGAAGAGAGAGAATGGTCCGATGATGGAGCAATGTAAACGAGGTTATTATTGATATATTATTCTTTGTTGAATCATGGTTGAATTAATATTAAAGTCCTTATAATCTACTGAAGATGAGTTTGTTTTGTGTTTGATAAAGAGTCTCATCTGCTCGTATCACGTGTTAGAAACAAAAGAAAAAATAAAAGAATATGAAAGAATTAGACTTTTATCAGTATCTGAATGCGTAGCAAGGCGCGGTGGCAGAGCGGTAAAAAGTAAAGGTAGTTTGTCATTGTGCTGGCAACATGACACCGACGTTAACCAACTTAACCGTAGGCCACAGCTGACCTTTACATCACCTTCTCTAAAGACGACTTTACTTACTTTACAATGCGAAGCAAGTAATCTTCGTAGCAGGTCTCTTTTATATTGGTAGTGAATTGTCCATTTTCTAAAATTGCTTATAAGTCTAATACTTCCTTTATACTGAAATTATCTTATGCTATAAATAAAAGAGCGTAGAAAAGCTCATTCTGCTGAGCTATAAAAAATGCACAAGAATGATCATAATTCGTCTACCTTTATAAAAAAAACAACTTATAAACACTTTCTCAATGTTGTACACCGGAAATCTCTAAAAAGCTTGATATTTATAGTTATGCCTGTGTTTTTTTTCTACATAAATGGAAATATCTGGTAGTCCCACTTATTATTTCTTAACCATTTTCTTTCAATGTTACATAATTGGAGGTAGAAAAAAAAAAGCACAAAAAAAAAAGGTATTATGTATCTGTTTACTTCTTTTCGTATTCGTTGGTTTGATTTTTCGTGCCGCAATCAATCGAGCTAAAAAGGGTTAATAACTCATCCCTTGGGCTCTAGCCTGTTTGTCCGACAATTGATACCAGAAGTGGACTGCCACAGTAAAAGAGAAAGAAAAAAATCAGACCAGAAGAACGGGGGGAGTGGTTGAGAATGAGAAAATGTGTATCCTTCTATTGGGGCTATGTGACAAAATCAAGGGCCAATTATCCCCCTTTCCTAACATGCAGGGGCAGACAACATCGCATTTTAAAACAGCCATAGTCACGTCTGAGCGTTTTCCTATTAAATGGTTTTAGGTTGTCTCCTCTTTTTTTTTAATGGAAGGATAACGATAAACAATGGCAGACAACTTGAGGACATTTTTTTTTTTAAGATCCTCTATTATTTAAGTTGGCAATACTCGCCGTCTGCTAACAATAAATGTTATAATTAAAACAGATGTGCTGACAAATTAAGAATTTTGGTGCCAGTTTTTCTAACTGAATTGCTCTCTGGTAATAAGACGAACTAAGATGTTCAACGATTTCTAAAAAAAAAAAAGTTAAGTGTCCCCTTCAGACATTGCGATCTATGGGGAAGGTGATGTTAAGGTCATCTGTTTCTTTGGTCAACGGTTAACGAGCAGGGTGTTATGTGGCCAGCACAACGACCAACCGCCTTTACTTTCCCCAACTAAAATCAGGTACCCATTACAGTTGGGTGGACTCAGGGGCGCCCTAAAAATCCCGAAATTCATAATCCCAGTCTTCACCGGGATTCGAACCCAGGACCTCAGGATCCAAGCGCCCCCCAATTCCTGACTAGTCTACTTATTATTAAAGCTACCGCCTTTTAGCCCTTACCTAGGCGTGGTGGCTGACCAGTAAAGCGCCTGGCTTCCGAACCGGGTCCGGGGTTCGAAGCCTGGTGAGAACTGTGATTTTAATTTCGGGCTTTTCGGGCGATCTATAGATCACAAGGTCTGAAAGAGGAACTTTACTTACTTTTTGCCCGTGAGATCTATCTGGGTAAATGGTGTAAAGCTCATCAGTTTCTATGACCGACGGTTAACGAGGGTGTCATGTGGCCAGCACAACGACTTCCACAACTTGCATAAGGTACCCTTTAGAGTTTGGGAGACTCACAGGAATCCCAAAAAAATCTTGAGCTTCAAAGGCTCCCAACAATTAGTATTCAAAACTTTAAGATTGGCGCCCTTTTATAAGCGCATTCAACACTCTGTTGTAATCCAACGCTCAAATATACTATTTATGAGACTAGTACAAGCGACAATTATAAGAAGATAAATATAAAGTGGCACAGCTTAATCAATAGAGGGTATATTTGGAGGGGCAGGTTTATAACTAGCAGGGGGCTTTGCTGACCAATGGAAGCTGGACCGACCACTGGAGACTGACGCCGCGCGCTCCAAGACCTGTCACGTGCATTAATCACGAGACGCGTGCCGCCAGCGCTGGCCAACGTCCGTTAATTGAGTGGCTAATGAGCTCGAACTAATTGTGTGGACATTCCATCCACCATATTTTGACTGCTTGACCACTTGGTCCATTTTAGTCGTACATTTATTTTTTATACACCAGCAATAATGAAAATCTTTTTTTTTTCTTTTTTTTTCAGCCACAAAGCGGAGTAATATAATTAACTCACACTTTACTATTTTAAGAGTTGTGTTTATCCGCATTCAAAGTAATTCTTCTATCAGATGATATGAAATAATATATTTAGCGGTTCTTATCTCTTTCTCATTGTATTCTGTGATCTTGTATATATTTAGCAACATCAAAGATATACAGACAGGTAATTAATTAGTATGTCCACGGGAAATAGTGCATTCCTCATTAATCTTCAGACTCGAAAACCAGCCTTATTATTATTATATATCCTTAACTTAAAATGACATGACATCGCGATGCTTTATTCTAATGTTTCACTGCATAATCTTTGATTCATTGTACTGTTGTTTAATTTTTGACTTAATGTGATGCATAAACTGTGATCTATTGCATTTCTATTTAACATAGGATTAACATACATTTTCACCTACTGTAATGTTGCGTAGACTTTAGCCTAACACTTGATGTTCGATTTGTTTTCACTAATTACACCAGCGGTTTTAATGTGAAAACATAATGAAGAAAACAACGATGTATGGGAATGGCCATGTGGCCATTTCTTTCCAAAACCACATTCCTTTTGGATTGATACAAAAAAAAAAATTAAAATAATTTATTTTTCAGCCTTTGTACCAAATGTTACTGAGGATTAAGTTGATTGAGTGAGCCCAGAATACAACAACAAAAGTGAATTAAACGTGAATCCACAAGGAATACACACGCAGAGATTTAATAATTGAAAACACAAATTAAAGTAACTGTTGATAAAGTTTAAAGAGACGTATTGCCTACTTCGTAGTCTGTGTCTAATCTTCGTCCAACTCTGTTAGTGTCCTTTCATAACTTGTCATCGTTCATTTCATTTCTCTCTCTCTCTCTCTC
>JADKLZ010019686.1:11342489-11361710 GCA_021533235.1 Biomphalaria straminea
CCCCCCCCCCCCCCCCCCCCCCCCCCCCCCCCCCCCCCCCGTTAAACTGAAAGAAAGATTATTTCAGAAAGAAAACGTGCAAATCGGAGAAAGAAAGAGGCGAGGCCGACAGGGGAGGGGGTGTGAGAGAAGAGGGGGGCGTTTAATGAATCAAATTTAGGTCTGCGGCCCCTGTCGTGTACTTAACAACTGGTTCCACGATTTCAACGCGTGAGGACAACCTCTTTTTTGTGTGTGTGTGTGTGTCTTTTACAAACAATTATTTGTTCTACTTAAAGACTATCAGTGCTTTTTAATAGTTCCAGCGAATATTTCTTACAGGCGTTGAGTTCCACGATATAATAGAGTACAGCGAGGACTGTTGTGGCGTTGTTGCGACAAAATACTCAATGTATACTGCAAGCATCGATTGCATTCTGCAGGTGGACATTTAATTGGGATTAATTAGGAAAATAGAAGGAGTATTTCAGCTTATCACTCATCGAGAATACGCGACAATATATTCTGTTTATTTCATTCTATATTTAATCCATTAAGTGCAAGATAGTGAAATTAAAATAGAGTTATCAATGCTTTGCTTGCAGGAAAATTGAAATTTGGCATATTCTCTTCGAGTGAAACAGATTTTAATTTATGAATTAAAATTAAATTTGTGAACTTTGAGCTTTATACTATGAATCTGGTTTGACTAGTACATCTTTTTTGTTTGACATTTAAATTAGTATTATAGGCCTGTGTATATTGTAACTTAAGACTTAGTGTATACTATTTACAAATGCCTTGCAAACGTCCACAAACTATCAATATGTAAAGAGACGCGATGAAAGCAAAGTAGAAGTGAGCTGTTAACGGAGAGCGCAAACACTCAGGAGGTCGTATACACGGAGGATTTTTAGGCACTTAAGGAGGTCCTATATACGGAGGACCTGAGACACTTAAGGAGGTCCAATATACGGAAGGACCTTACAACTAGCAATATGGACCTGAGCGTACGCAAGAGGACAGGCTACGACATTGAAAGCCTGTTAGGTGATGTCACGCCTAGATTTATCGCCAAAGATGAAGTGAGCTCAGGTAAGACTTGAATTGTTTGGATCATACATAATTACATGTACCTATAGATAGACATCAAAAATTAAGACAATTTTATGCAGTGCTTCTAGTGTTAATGAAGGTTAATCTAATATATAAAGCAGAGAGTAAGGCGTATGTATGTAGGCCTATGTATGCGAAAGACTATACAAATAAACAAAAAGTACGGAATTGTATGTATCTCTATTTAATGAAAAAAGGTTTTTAGACAAATCGGGTAAACCCGTTTTCACAGTATTTTATATTAGATATGAACGTATTGGCTGAACCCTTTTTCACACTCTACTTTCATTTTCGCGGCAAAATAAAATAAAAAATATGAAGGGAACATACGCTTTGTTTAACATAGATCTAAATTTAATTCATCAGATCAGTAATACTCAAACTAAGGCTCTCAGGCAGTGGGTCATTTCCAGTAAGTTAATTAAAAATTTATTTTTTTTTGCTCTATTATTTTACTATTCATTCCGAGTGCACATAAATAAAAATTATCAAAATTTATTTATTAAGGAATCCCCATTCAACTGTCGCGTAAAATGAAGATATTACCTAAATATAGGGTATATCTAATTATTAGGTCCCTATGATTCGGATATTCATACATTCGACTGCAAAAAAAAAATATAATAGAAAAAACAACAGGCTTTTCATAGTAGGCCTACTTGTTGATTTTTTTCTCTTGTACTAAACTCACTAAACGGTTTCCTGTAGAGCTGAGTAGACCATTTAATAGATCTTTTTTGTTATCACATTAGTATTTGTTGTGTTTTTTTTTTAGTGATAGATAGATAGATAGATAGACAGATAGATAGATAGATAGATAGATAGATAGATAGATAGATAGATACATAGATAAATAGATACATGGATAGATAGAAAGATAGACGGCTGGTCGTTGTGCTGGCCACATGACACTCTGCTAGTTAACCGTTGGCTATAGAAGCAGATGACCTGACCCATATAAAGGGAACTAACAATAATAATAATAAGCATCATAAGCATCAAAAAGGGCAAGGCAGCGAACACCAACATTGCATTTGAAGGCATCGAGGAGTTTAACTCTGCATCTCTTTATAAGTATCTTGGAATAAATCAGAATGCCAAGATAAACCATAGAAAATTAAAAGAGGACTTCCTTGATAAATATAGGCAAAGGCTTACTAAGATCCTCAACACCAAACTGTCTGGCAGTAACCTTATCAGTGTGATAAATAGCTGGGCCGTCCCAGTGCTCCTTTACACATTCGGCGTCATCAAATGGACTGACATCGACCTACATGACATTATCAGGCTGAGGAGGAAATTGTTAACCAAATTTCGATGCTTGCATCCCAAGTCCTCCACCATAAGTTTATATCTACCCAGGAAAGATGGAGGCCGTGGATTGCAGAACATCTGCATAACATCTATGTAAGACGCAAGTTTCAAAAATATGCTCCAAACTGCATGCCTCCAACAGCGAACTAGTTACCTTCCTACGAAATACGACTCCGATGCAACCCCCCCCCCCCCCGAACCTACACAATGTAGATGTTAATCTCGGCCTGGACGACGTAGGCCATGAGATTCGCCAATGGGAAGAAAAAACATTTCATTGGAAATTCCCGGCTATATTACATGGGGACAACATCGACAAGGCTGCTTCCTTAGCATGGCTCAAGGCAGGCCATCTCTATCCTGAAACAGAAGGCTTTGTTACAGCTGTACAAGACAGAGTAATTAGGACAAAAAATTACGAAAAGCATATCCTAAAACTCAATGTTGTCGACAAATGCCGAAAATGTGGAAATGCGGGTGAGTCGATTGAACACATTATGGCAGGATGTCCTGCCCTATCGGAATCTGCCTACCTAGGTCGCCATAACCAAGTTGCAAAGCTAATACACCAGCACTTGGCTTCGACGCACAATTTGATCGGGAAGGATAATCCTCCTTATTACAAATACTCACCACAAGAGGTTCTCGAGTCTACTGATCAACTGGGATAGGCCTATTCTGACTGACAAAACAGTAGATTTTAATCGCCCTGATCTGCTGCTTATCGATAAAAAAGAAAAAGCCGCTGTCATGATTGACATTGCCGTACCGCTATCTCATAACTTATGAAAAACTGAGCTGGAAAAACAACGAAAGTATGGGAACCTAGGCTTGGAGATTAAGCGTTTATGGAAGTTATCTAAAATAACAATATACCCCATTGTCATATCAACCGAGGGGATAATAACAACTGACCTCACAGATACCTTAAAGGCTCTGGACATTCCTAGGAACATTCTCGTTGCCTGTCAGAGGGCGGTACTGCTGCAGACCTGCCACATCACCAGAAAATTCCTCAGTGGAAACTGATAAAGGGAATACGATGAATTTTGTCTCCCTTTATCGAAACTCGACCCTGGCTGCGTCAGAGAAAGAATACTCGTTCTTTTCTAACACAATAATAATAATAATAATAACAATAATCTTAATTATCCATAAGTTAACAACGTTATGCTTGCCTTGGTTGTGGCAAAATATGTAGGTCATAGCTGGGGATGCCTTGCCACGGGAAATACTGCATTCCTCATTAAGCTTTGGACTTGTAAAGAAGCATTATTATAATTATTATCAATAAAGAAATGTGTCTTACAATTTGTGCATTACATGTATTATACCAAAAAAAAAAAACAACTCATTATAACTATAGAATACACAATAGTTATGTGCAAAACGTTTACACTATTCAATCTTATAAAATATAGATTACTATTACTTCAAAGAAGAAGATTGTGTCCTACGCGTCATGCATCTTAAATTCTGCCAAGCCATTGGTTTTTCTAGCTGGCTCATGCAACCCATTCCAGAATTGACCCTCATATTCAATTTAGATTTGTATAGGTTATGCCTAAAAGAGTAAAATGTGTTCCATTTTTCAAAACTATTTTCAATTTTTAAAAATATACATTAATATGCTTTCTTAAAATTGGAATTGATAATGGATATATAATAGATCCCTACCCTTTGTCCAGTCTCTCTCTCTCTCTCTTTCTTTTTCTAATTAATTGTATTTGATTATATTATTATTATAGCTTTTATATAGCGCTACTTTCATGCTTACAGCATGCTCAGAGCGCTTTGATCCAATCTCATTTGTTGACCAGTGGGGGGGAGGGGGTATCTAGGAGTTGGTTTCCCGTGCTGCCTTTGGGCGCTCAGTAAACACAGCTCTGCCCGAGTCGGGTGTCGAACCTCGAGCCCCCTTCTAGGTAGCCAAGCAAGCCAAGCTCAAGCCGCACTTAGCCTCTCGACCACGCTTAGCGAGTATTGTGACACAATGTCCTTTCTACAAAAGATAAGAGTGATCATAGCTTTGAAGCCCTGAAAGAAAAAAAGATGTTAAACATTTTTAAATCTCTCCACTCCAGCTGATTTAAAATGAAGGTTTAGAAAACAATTCCATGCAACAAAATAATAATGATAATATAAAAGTAAAGTAAAAGGTCCCCTTCAGACCTTGCGATCTATGGGGCAGTCTCGCAGATGATGTTAAGGTCATCTGCTTCTTTGGCCAACGCTTAACGAGCAGGGTGTTATGTGGCCAGCACAACGACCAACCGCCTTTACTTTCCCCAACTAAAGTCAGGCACCCATTAGAGTTGGGTGGACTCACGGGAGCCCTACAAATCCCGAAATTCAAAATCCCAGTCTTCACCGGAATTCGAACCCAGGACCTCAGGTTCCGAAGCCAAGCGCCTAACCATTCGACCACTGCGCCCCCAATAATGATAATATGCACTAAACTTATCCGATAAATAAATGTTAGGCGCTTCCACGCTGTGTCCTACGCAGATTAGTCAAAGGAAGGTAACATTCAAGGAAATCCAATAACACTGGCGAAAGGCCAACAATATAACTAACTCCTAATATATATATGTAACTCCTATTCCCTGATCGAACACTATCTCATTTCCTGTGAACTCGAAAATGGATATGGTGTCCTTTCTTCATATTGAAAAGCCGAAGACACACATTATAATATGTTATAGATATTAAACGGGACATTGTTTGTTTAATTTGCGAGATAATCAACAACAACAAAAAAAAACAAAAAAAAAACGATATTATGTCACTAAACTTAGAAACCCTTCAGGATAGAAGGCTTAAAAGTATATTATAATTATACATTAAGCACTTAGTCATAATTTTGAAATGTAAAAACAAAATCTAATAAAATACTCTGAAAGACACAAAAATAAAAATCTCTTGTTCTATTTTCTAGAACAAAATTGTACAAATACCTCATCTCTCCTAGTGCTATTAGAGCGCGGAAAACAGAAATAACTACATTAACAGGATTTAGTTCAAACCGACACACCCTCAAATATATTATCACATTCTCACATTCTCGCATATACTGTCTGATTAATTAAATATCACATGGTATATATGAACCACTATTTAAAACATACACATATTTATCACACACGCTTACGTAACACAGATCTTTCAATCCATCACTTTACTATGTACTTCAAAATCAAATCAAAGTGTACATTAGTGTACTATGTATACTAAGATCAAATTTAGCCACTTCATATCAAATTAGATTGTACTATTGATCCTCTTAAAATCAAATCAGTTTGTACAATTCAGCCACTTAAAATCAAATCAGGTTATACAATTCAGCCACTTAAAATCAAATCAGGTTGTACAATTCAGCCATTTAAAATCAAATCAGGTTGTACAATTCAGCCACCTAATATAAAATCGGGTTGTACAATTCAGCCACTTAAATCAGGCTGTACAATATACCTACCTAGAATGAAATCTGTTTGCACAATTTAGCCACTTAAAATTCTTAAATCACATAAGTTGGCGACAAAAAAAAATGTTTGGCTATTGACAGCTGACCTTTTCGACTATTAACAAGCCTCCCCCCCCCCCCCCCCTTTTTCCTCGCACCACCCTTCCCCCCCTTCCCCCCGCCCCCCCCCCCCCTGTATTTCTATCCCTTGTCTTAAGTTTGTAATGACGTTGTCTCTCTGAGGACCTCCAAGGTAAAGGGCGCCACGAGGGCGCGAATGATTGCCGACTCATTAATGAGACAGTGTCAGACGTAGGCGGGCAAAATGAATCGCAAATAGTCCACATTTCTAGAATTGTTTTTTTTTTTTAACTTTTAATTTAGACTTACATTTTAAAAGACAAAAACAAAATGGCCCGTTCCCTGAATGGTGTGATTCGGGTGTTCACTGCCTTAATTTGTTTTGGAATTTTAATTTGTCACTCTTTCTGTGCATGTTGTCAATTTGAGAAAACAATAAATGTACTCCAGGTGTGTGTGAAAGAGAGAGAAAAAAAAGAGAAAATGAGAGATAGTTACAGAGATGATAGAAAAGGAAGAGGGAAGAAGAGAAAGAGAGGCAGAAAGGAAAAGAGAAAGACAGAATGAGAAAGAAAATGAGATATATATATAGAGAGAGAGGAAATGTAAGAGTGAAAGAGAAACATTTCAGCATATTTTCGTGAAATTCTTTCTTTTACAAAAAAGGCAGTGTGTATATATACATATTTATTTATTTATTTATTCATTTACCTATATGCCACGTCAGTTCTGTCCTCAACTGCTCCTCAGCACCAAAAGCATTGGCCGCCTGGAACAAAATCGTCATTTATAAACCTAATTTAATCCGTGTATTCTTGTCGTAAATCTTGAATGTTTGCTATTTAAAAAACAACACGAAATTACAAACCATTGAGTGTCCATGCGATCTATAGGGCATATAGTGTAAAAGTAATATGTTTCTGTGCCCCATAGTTGACGAGGGTGTCACGTTGCCAACACAACGACTATACGCCTTTTTTTCCTCAACTAATATCAGATATTCATTAGAGCTGGCACACTAAAGATCCCGAGATTAAAAATACCAGTGTTCACCAGGATTCGATCCCGTGACCCTAGGTTCCGAAGCCAAGCGCTTTACACTTAATTCCTCTTTGCTATCCAATTGACGTTAAAATATATTCGGCTTTACACTTGATTCCTCTTTGCTATCCAATTGACGTTAAAGTATATTCGGCTTTACACTTGATTCCTCTTTGCTATCCAATTGACGTTAAAATATATTCGGCTTCATGGATTCTGCTTATAGAACTTCGTTACAGATGACGCTCTGAAGTTTTTCGATTTCTGCTTGAACTATTGATGTAAGACCCTACAATAAAATATGATTATTAAAATTACATAATAAGCAGTAGTTTTGTAATTGTTATTTAGTACAGCCAAGATAGAGATTCTTTAAGGGGATTACAATTCATTTTAGTCTTTTTCAACATTGTCCACTGGAAAATACTTTTTTTTTTCAATATTTTTTTTAGATTATTATTACTAACGGGGCGCTGTGGCCGAGCGCTGTGTCATCATGAATGAACGTTCGTTTTAAATTTTAAAAAAAGACCTTGAGATATACGGGGCAGATGAAGTAAAGGTCAGATAATCATCTGATTCTGTGGCCCACGGTTAGCAAGAGTGTCTTGTGACCGACCACCTTTACTATTCCCAACTAATGTCGGGTACCTATTAGGGCTGGGTGGACTCAGGTAACACTAAAGATATCCCGATAGTAAAAATCCCATTCTTGATCAGGAATCTCCGGTTCGAAAGCCAAGCGTTTTACGTCTCAACCAGCGCGCCTCGAAGGAATATTTACTAAATAAAATTATTGCATATCTATGACTCGTTGTCACGTACACGTGTTGTTTTGCAAAAGGCAAGGTCAACAAAAAAAAAAACAAGAGTTATTTTTAGCTTGTCGGACCATCAGTCACGTGACATAGAGACGTCTATGTGGTTGGTTGAGAGAATGAATTCAAAACGAGTCTGCTGACAACTTCCGCTCAGAGAACTGAAATGAATTTAGTTGGAGCCTAACTTTTGTAGATAGCAGTCGCATGTAATTTTGTAGTTCTAGAATTTAAAGAAATTCTATATTATATATATTTGTACATAGCTGTACTTATGTTGAGTTTTAATAAAGGTTCCTGAGTTGTTTTATGAAGGCATTTACTCTATTGAATCCTAGATCGTCATTGTTCAATATAATATTTCAAAATACAATCCCCGGCAACACAAGACTTCTCTCCTAACAGCTAGTGACATCTAACAACATCATAAGAACAGATCGTGACGTCAACCACTAGAGAGGAAGAGAGTTTGTGACACTCGTTTTCGATCATTGCCGAGTCATGCTATCTTAGCCACCATAAAACGTTCCAAGAGGATGAACCTTTAAAAAGTCTTGTGTTCATGAATGGTGCGGCGACGGCAATGGAGTATTGACTTCAAAGAATCTAATGAGAATTGACATTGAGGGTCGGCAAAAACGGTTGGGTGGTGAGGATACAAAGTTAAAACCAAAACATGGATGACAATGCAAATAGTTGAAAGTTTTGGTGACTGACACTTTGTTCACATTGTTAAACTGTTTAATGAAGTCACAGGAGTCAAAGAGACAAGGTGGGCAAGGGAGGAGACGTAGGGCGCCTGTTTTCCCTACCTCTTCCAGAAGGAGGAAGTGATGGCTAGTTATACTCCTACGCCCCCCCCAAAAAAAAAAACGCAAGACAGGTAGCTTCCCCGATACACAACCCACCCAGGTCCCCAAAATTTCTTACAAGGGGAAAAAAAGTTATAATTCTCCCCCCCCCCCTTTTTCATCTTACCTGGTTTCATGAATACCTCTCATTTGCAACGGAAGCCTTGTCGCAGCCAACGACCTTACATCGCGTTGAATGAACGTAGTTTTTTTTTTTTGTCTTGTTTCTTCCCACAAGTAAATATGTGGTCAATTATCTCCTAAACTTGACCGCTGGTAAAACTCTCCTTACCTCACCCCGATGGTGGCCTGTAGGTTGAGTGGTAAACGCTTGGCTCCTGAACCGAGAGGTCCCGGGTTCGATCTCAAAGGAACTGGGGAACATTGTTTTTAAATTTTAAATTCTTTTCTGTCTGATTGTAGCTGACGGTCGTTGACAATGTGACATGCAGCACCAAACTCCTGTCAGACAACTAAGCCACTGTATCATATTATATCTTAATTTGAAAATATTGGAATAGCTTGAATAACTTCTCTGAGAACAACAATGTATATAACTTTTGTTACAATATAGAAAAATATCACCGTGATATAAAATGAAATTAATGAAGAAGATTTTAGTAGTAATATGAAATGGTATTTTGAACAAAATCTAACTCACTACAAAAACACGTCTTTTCAGTCTGGCGATCTGGAGCCGTCTGTCCTGCTTAAAACCGCTGACGACAATGCCGTTTATATTGCATCATTCACACTATATGGCTAACAACCTCTTCCCACGCTTTTTCTTCTTTTTCTTAGTGTATTTAATTGCTTTAAGAACGTAAACTGGAACTTAAAAGCGAAAGAAAAAAAAACAAAAAAACAAGGTTACAAAGACAGTTTGTATGGAATAAAAAATTCAAAATCGGACCCCGAAGTGGTCTAACCAGGCAGGTAAAAAGGCAGGTTTCAGTATTTTTAGAAACAATATCGGAATGAAATTCTATCAAATGCAAATGACAGAGAAGAATGGTGAAAGAAGGTTGACCAAGCAGACCAAGGGATAGGTGAAATTGAATGTGAAGTTAGATGTCAACCTGGCCTGATGTCTTATAGTGATTATCCAATCGATCTTATTGAAAACCTTAAGAAAAACAAATTCTTTAATCCTTTAGTTACGGCTATATTATGATCGGACCCGTGACTTATGTAGTGATATGAAAAACTAATTGTTAATTGTTGTTTTAAATTATGTTCCACTTTTATGCATACTAAAGTCTAAATAGATTTTTTATCTGTAAAAAGAAAAGTATTTTTTTATTTAATCTTTTTAAAATGTACTAGTTAATATGGCAGATCTTACTTAAATTACCAATACAAAAAAATCTAAAACCATTTACATAAATGTGATTAAAAATATAAATATTTGCTGATATCTCTTACTAAATACAATCACCTGTTTCTTTGTATTAATAGTGAATAGTTGTAAAAATGATGTATTTCTACGGAGAAAAATGCTTGCATACTTGATTTTAAAAATTAGAATTTTCGCTTTCAGAAAAGAAAAAAGTACCTGTTGAATCAGAACTTTGAACAGTCTAAACTCTAAAGTATTATTCTACACTAAATTGTGTTTACTGAGCGTCTAAAGGCAGCACGGAAAACCTCCCAGATACCCCCTCGCCCAACTGGTCCACTAATAAGATTGGACCATAGCGCTCTGAGCATGCTAAAAGCATAAAGTAGCGCTATATAAAAGCCATAATTCATTTTTTTAAATATTTTTTTACTAAGAACTACAGTAGTTAATACATAATAAGACTTCAAAGGCTTTTGTGAGAACTCTCATAGACACATAACTAGGAAGATTTCTATACACATTTAGACAGACTCGTTTAACAATTTGATTTATGATTAGATGTCTTGCTTAAACTGAATTAAAAATTGCATTGACTCTTACCAGGCATCTACATAATCGATATTTCATCTCGTAGTTAACATATTTTAAATTCATTATTTAGTATCGTCGCCATATCTCAAAAGACCTTCGTACTTCGATTATGTTCTATCGTCACAATTATCCCCAAAGATTAATAATCCTGTCCTGAATTATTGACCGCTGTAAGGGGATCAGGAACACAAGCTCCCAGATTTTGTCATTCACATACACATGAAAAATCGAAATGTGAAGATGGCGAGGGTCGGCCAAATAAGAGGCCAGACACAGCCAAATGAAGATCAACGCTGAGACAAGAGGATTACTTTTTGGCTGCTAAATCTGGTTATAAGGGGATTGATTATCATTTTAGCAAACAGAATTTGGTTTCTGGTTACACGTCTGCCAGGGATAATACAGACAATATGGCGGTAGCAAGAGAGAGCGGAGAGGGGGGGGCGGGAAGTGTTCTAAAGAGAGGGATATCGGCTCTCTTGAATGAATAATGCTAATGGTCAAACAAGAAGCAGGCTTTTAGAACATGATACGCTGCCATTTCACATTTTATTTTTGTTATACAATGTATGTGACTAAATGGTAATCTTATTTAATTATCTGCCGTTTCGTTGTGCCTTGAAAATAAAAAAAAATTTATTAAAACATTAAGCTTCGTAGAAATTTCAAATACATTTTTTAAGATATTGTTAAAAAATTTAAAAAAAATAACTAAAAATGTATTATAGTTAACGAAGTAAATTGTATTTATTTTGTTGCTGTTGCTAATGATGATGCTGTTTAGTTGTTAGTGTTGCTGCTGTTACTGCTTCTGTTGTTACAGCTTCTGTTGTTGCTGCTTTTGTTGTTGCTACTATTGCTGCTGCTGTTATTGCTGCTGGTGTTGCTTTTTTAATTGTTACTGTTGCTGTGCTGTTGAAACATGGGAATTTCTGATCAGACCCAACGATTTACTTGGCAGTTTGGCTAACGGAGCATATTTTAGCCGGTTCCGTCTAAGCTATAACCACCTCCCCGTGTACCGCCAGTGAAGAGAGCCAGTCTCATTCTTTTCATGAATATCTTCAGCTCCATGGGTGGAGTTATTTGAATTATCTCGCTACTTGTATTAGAGCTCTTACGTACAGCCCAGTCCCTATCTAAACACTTTGGAGCAGTCCTGTCTGCTCTTTTGCCAAAGAAAATTCATTTCAGACCCGGCTAGTTCGTATGTGCTACGCATGACTTGATTCTGGTCTGCTGAGTTGACATAGTGTCGATACTAGGCCGTTGGTTATTTGTACCTTCAAACAGCTAGTCCAACTAAACCAATTTAGGCGTAGTACATTCTAAATGTAGAGCTTGAAATAAACCTGAACACTTTTTTTTAAATAGTGAATAAAACCTTTATGAATAAATAGACGCACCTTTTAAGTTCATTATACTAGATGTATGCAGAAATGAAGTACTGATAATTTAGATCGGATGTAACTCACTCAAAATACACGTCTTCTTGTCTCTCGACTCTCACTTGTTCTTCAGCTCTCACGCTCCCAGTTTATCAACTACGACAGACCATTTCGTGGTTTCTTCAGAATCTAATCAGCCTACACAACCAAAACATCCGCCATCCTTTACGCATGGTTACATGAGAAACATACACACACACGAATTCCATAGTGAATGACCCTTTGATATACAAATTCTGAATTTTCTTTCGACTGAAAGCAACATAAATGAGAACTGAAGTGCTCAATATTAAAGAGAGACCTGGATTCGAACTAGGAGGCTTCATAACAAAATAATAAAGGTGTACATACCAGCCAATGAAACCTCTTAAACAATTTGTTATTTGTTCTCTACCATTCTCTGATCTCCTAATGAGTGTTAAAACAAATCAATGGCTGTAACTAATGATGTCATAATAGGGGTGGACAATCAGGAAGAACTCTCCACGAGACAGTGTTATGAGAGTAATGGCACTTTACTCGGACCTGACGAAGTACCGCATGGCCTCGATGTCTGGGAAGTTTTAGTTGATGTGCCGTCAGGGGAGGTAAATGAATAAATTCTAACATACTTGTAGAAAGCTTGTCTGTAAACCTTGGCCTTCCCCTTTTCCGCCATCCCATAATGACAACAAAAAAAAAAAGTTAACTTGCCCTATTTGAAACAAATCTCAGAGAGACTTCCATTTTTTTCCTGTTTTCGCAGTAAGAAATTATTTTTATTTATATTATATTTAGCTGAATTATCTCATGTTCTTATTAAACATATACCGAATAATTTCAACATTTCTTTGTTCCCTCAAATTGGAAATTTTGCAACATAATTAAAACACAATGTCAGGCTGTGTATGTGTAAAATAAATAATAAATAATAAATAAATAAAGGGAAACAATCAAAAATTGTCAAAATAGAGAAAGGCTTTTTAAATGGGAGACGATCATTTATTATATATTTAACATATTATGGAAAACCTTGTAGATAATTTGTCAAATTTATTTTCTTCATATTTGAATTGTTAAATTATGTAACCTGTGTTATACAAAGTACTATGGACCTAACTTAGGACAATTAATAATGTTATGTCACATTATTATTTTCTCACGTTTCACTGTTCACATGCAATTGAATTGCATGTAATCCGGATGTGGATAAGTTAAACTGTTTGTCTTGTGTGTTTCTGTAAACGAACGTATTATCTGAATAAACTGAAAAAAAAAAAAAAAAAAAAAAAAAAATAAAAAAAAAATAAAACACAATGTCATGTTGACTTTAAGTTTCTTGAAAGGATAAAAAATCCACAGTTTAGGGATATTGTCTAAAAAATATATACTAACTAATATGCATTAGAATGAACATTCCGTAACGTTTTGATTAAAAGTCTCCCAGGAATATTGTTTGCGTTGGTTTGCCCAGTTTTAAGAGAATCACTATGAAAATAGCTAGAGAATACGGCATCCCAGAAAAATTCGTCCAGATCTTACGACTCCTATACAGTCAGTCTAGTAGCTGCATTAAAACAGGAGGAGGAACAGCAGAGTTTTTTAGGCATCGAGACAGGTGTGAGACAGGGGTGCATCTTATCTCCCTTCCTTTTCCTCCTAGCCATCGACTACATAATGAGGAAAGCAATGAACCAGACTGCCTTTGGTATTCCATGGTGTGAACAAAACCGAATGACGGACTTGGACTTCGCCGATGACGTTGCACTACTCGGGCTACAAATAATAGTATACAAGAAATGACGGAGAGCCTAGATAGAGAGGCACCCAAAATTGGCCTCCGCATAAACTTGGATAAGACAAAATTTTGCGAATCGGATATAAGGCAAAGGGTGCCCCTATCAGACTTGGCGAGTCAAGGCTTGAAGAGTTGGACAAGTTCACTTACCTTGGCAGCATCATAACAAATGATGGGGATTCATACCATGATGTAGTGTGCCGAATAGGAAAGGCAGGGAGCATTTTCCAAAGGCTGCAGCCTATTTGGACAAGCCAAGCCATTGGAATCGAGACAAAAATACACCTTCTCAACACAATCGTAATTCCAACTGCAACATATGCATGTGAGACATGGAAGTCATCTGTCAAAATTGAGAAGAGACTAAATGTGGCTCAACAAAAATGGCTGAGACGGATTCTGAGAGTCAGTTACACACAGATCGAGTCTCAAACACTTAGTGAGGTTGTGACAGAACGTCGCATGATGTTTGCGGGACATGTTCTACGACAAAATGAACTATGAGGAAAACGCAAACAGGGACGTCCTCGTATAACTTGGCGTCATACCTTAATGGAGGACCAATGCCTAATGATTACAGGGAGCCTCTGTTTCTGATTCAGTCTCAGCGTCTTTGCCATCAGATGCAAACTTGATGCCAAGGAAAGCACAACATGCTGCAATATCTAGCAGACTTGAGCCATCTCTCCCTTCTAAATCAGAGAGCAGTGTAGGTCCATTCTTGGATAGATCATACCAGAACCAGAATTTCCCTCGTGGAAGCAGAGACAATTTGAGCTCACTACCTCGCCATCCGCCATACAATGATACAATGTTGAACACATCTCGATCACAAAGCAGAGACAAGTTGAACTCTAGAGGTAGCAGAGAAAACCTGGATGAACCGCCACCATATTCTCCAGGTTCTGCTGTCTTTGAATTCTGGATCCAGTAATGTTTTGTATCTTAACAGTGGAGCACGCCCCAAGAAACATGAATCTGTAGAAACTGAAATTTAGAAATAATTTTTATTTCCATTCTGATAAAGCAGCACATACACATGTATATAGATATATATATTTATATTTCATTCCTCATTTTTATTCAGTTTTAGTCACAACTTTTGAAAACTTCTCTGTTCACCTTTTAGAACAGCCTAGTTTACTTTATGTATAAATATACATTTCTACCCAACAAAAATGGCTGCGACGGATTCTGAGAGTCAGTTACACAGATCGAGTCTCAAACAAGAAAATCCTATGCCAAACTGGGAGTCGAACACTTAGTGAGGTTGTGATAGAACGTCGCATGAAGTTTGGGGGACATGTTCTACGACAAAATGAACTACGCATACCAAGAATGGAAGCCAATTCGAGGAAAACGCAAACTGGGACGTCCTCGTATAACTTGGCGTCATAGCTTCATGGAGGACCTCAGAACAGTGGACACCAGGTGGGAGGAGGCTGCAGATTTTGCCAATGACAGTTCTTTATGGAGACAGCTTGCCGCCCAATGCGCCGAACGGCGCGGGAGGACCTAAGTCTAAGTAAGTAAGTAAGTTGGACATAGAACAAGAGGGATTCAAGCTGATCTGTTAGCTGGTAAACGCACTGGTGCAGAAAACAAGACTTAAACATAACGTGATAGTGACTGAGTTATGTACGGTAACATTGTTTGCGTTGATTAGCCCAGCTCTAAGTGGTACACATTGTTGGACATAAAAACATTTACAATAGGAATTCTTGCTTGTCAGCTGGTAAATGCAACAATAAAAATCATTTTGCATTATGTTTCAGGGAATTGTTGGGCTTCCATAGAAACTAAAGACAGTTACTTTTGAAAGAATCCCAATACCTTGATCGTGTACGTTCATGTGTCTTCAACAGAGGACAATAGACTGACTACCTAACGATCATTAAGTTTGAAAAATGTCGGAAAAAATTTTAACCTTAACAATTGTGAAAACATTGAACTTTTTGTTTTGTCTTGTGTGTTTTTTTGGCTATGCAATCTTCTCCTTAATTAAAAAATATTTTGAAGTTAAGAAGAAAATAAAAACTTTTTTTTACAACAAAGTTAATACTAACTTTAACGCAGTTGTATCAATTATATTATTCAATTAGTAAAAGATTTACACCAGGGGTGGGTCCATAAGGCCCGCGGACAACCACAGAAATCAGGTGTGCCCACAGATTATACATTTAAAAATGCAAATATATTAAAATAAATAATCGTAAATACCTATAGAAATTATTGAAAATTCTCATTCTGATCACTTACGATGAAGAGGCTCAAGTACTATATTTATATAGCGCCTAATGGCAGCACGGAAAACCTTCTCTCTGATAGGCTGATACCTTTACCCCATTGGTCCACAAATGAGATTGGACCATAGCGCTTTGAGCATGCTATAAGCATAAAAGTAGCGCTATATAATAGCTAAAATTGTTTTTGTTATTATTATTAGTATTATCATCATTATTATTATATATGTCATTCTAAAAAGTTTAAAGTAAATGAAGATTTTTTCTTTTTGATAATTTTTCGAAATATTCGAAGACACAAACCCAGGCCAGTAATTATTAAACGCTACAAGGAACTGAGTTCGGTTGGCACAGAACAAGATGGCGAGGGTAACAACCGATGGAGTCAGCGCTTTGATAGAGAAAAAGTTTGTTTGTTTTATAAATAATTTAAAGAACAATATCTTTACTATAAACTTTAAACGGGAAAGTTTGCACGAAGCTGCATTGAATCTTTAATATTATCTATTACTTCATATATGTCCGTAATAAAACTCATCAGAGCCATGGGTTTCTACCACACTTCCGCCAAGCGATTTAAGATTTGCAAACAAAACATTCTGAATTTTGATACCACGGTAATATCTGATTGCTTAGCATGGGTCTACTATTGAGAACAATATGGGATTTCAAGGATGAAATTGTTACGTTCATTGAAAGACATTGCTTGCGACTTTGTTTCTTATATTTCCAATGAAGGGTGGAAGAGACTTCATGTTTTTTCAACGGAGTCTTTGCATTTCTCATTTCTCTAGGCAAGCAAGTGAAAATAGTTGTGTTTTTTTTTTAAATATAATTTTCCATTGATGAAAGGTGAAACTATTTCTAGCGAAATGGTTGAGAAGTGCACAATTTATCTAGATTCCTTGATTGTGGAATTTAAAAGCAAATTTTAAGACGTCATGAACTTGGAACCAGCTTTCAATACCCTCAGTGCACCATTTCGTGCAGAGGCTGATTCGGCACCAGAGGACATAACTTCAAGCAAATTATGACCTGAAATAAAAATAATCAGATAATTCACCCAATTCTCAATAAATAATCTATTAGATACTCCACCAGATACTCCACCAGATACTTCAACAATTAGTTCAACTGGCAGCAAATAGTATCAGAAGTAAAAAAAAAAGTAAATTTCCCCTTTCAGACCTTGTGGTCTATAGGGCAGATGATGTAAAGGTCATCTGATTCTGTGGCCTACGGTTAACGAGGGTGTAATGTGGCTAGCACAACAACCAACCGCCTTTACTTTTCCCCAACAAAGTCAGGTACCCATTAGAGCTGGGTGGACTCAGAGGCGCCCAAGGATCCCGAAATAAAAATCCAAGTCTTCACCATGATTCGAACCCGGGACCCCCGGTTCAGCAGCCAAACGCTTTACCGCTCAGCCACCGCGCCTCCAGTATCAGAAGAAAGCTGGAGAAATGTTAAGGCCCCCGCGACACATGTTGGAGAGGAAAAGGAAAGCTATCGTTGAAGATACAGGAAACGGTAAAAAGAGAACTTAAATCGACCCCGACAAACAATGGCTTTGTATGCGTTGTTGTAGCAAAATATGTAGGTCAAATTGGGGACTGCCAACGTACTTGTAATACAGTACTCTTCTTTAATCTTCGGACTCGGAGACAAGCCTTATAAAGTGCTACCAAACAAACAAACAAAATACACTACAGTTTGAAAACAATGTCTTGATAGCAGGACAAGTTGACATAGCACTTGTTTATTTTATTTTCATGTACACTGTCTTAGGTCTGACACCAAATATATTCTTAATGCCTCTCCAGTAGCCACAGTAGTGGGCTCGATCCACCTTTAACCAAGTGTAATTAAAATAAAAAAGTAGTCGATACTTTATTGGGAAAAAAATGTTATGGCGGAATGGGGGAGAGTCGGGTAATGGGGGGGGGGGGGCTAGATTCTTCAGAGTACAGGTGAATTTGTCCCTTCGAGTACTACACAAACTTTGCTCAGGTAAATGAAGAGCTCTCCAGACTATAAACAATGGAACAAAAAGAGCAACGGAGGGTGTCAAATGTAATTAGGTGCACACAAAATGTAAAGTTGTCCCTTGTTTAGTCCTTCTTCTCATCTTCCCCTTTTTTTTTCTATAATTAAAGTAAAGGGCAGAGAACATATCCTTGTATATCAGTGGTTCTCAAACTGTGGTCCACGGACCTCCAGGGGTCCGCGAGAAACGAATGATGTCCTCAGAAAGGTGAAAATTGTATGTAATTAAAAAAGCTTCTTCACTAAAAGCCAGTTTATTCGATCAGAAAATTTGAACAATATTCAACTCTCCCGTCACTGTTGTTTGATATGTTTATTACGTATCACTAGTCTATAACAACCTAAACCAAAGATTTAAAGACATTCTTCAGTTGGATTTTTACGACTGGGTAATGCAGCTAATCATAGATAAATCCATTCTAATGCAGCAGGAGCTTATTACAAACAAGGAACTTTAACCAATGTCACATGAGAAAGGATACAGGAAATTCTAGTTGCTTTTTGTACATTCTAAATTTATATACTGAATTATGGGTCATTGAAATGAAGTTGATAACACTATTTTGGTACAACTTGGATTCATTGTCTTATTGAACCATATCACAAATAAAAGAAACATCATCCAAGTCATTTTTTAAATTTTATTTCAACAAATCGAATTATCTCGATAAACATTCCTTCTGCGAAATTATTTATTTTTTGCAATTGTTACTTATATAATATGCATTTATGCAGCTTTTTAGGGTTAGAGGTCAGTCGGCAAGTTTTACAAGCAAATAGGGTGAATAAAAGTTTGAGAATCTCTGCTGTTTATGACGCAATAAGACAACAGACAGAAAGTATTGCAGTACATGTATTCACTCTCGGTACTTCGTTCTCTGAAGCCCTGCTTGTTAATTGGTTGATTAATAACTCGTTTAATAAAGCAGCGGGCGGGATCGATTTCTGGTCTGTTACACGAAGGTCCCAGCTTAAGTAGCTCTCGAGTGGGTGTACGAGAAGAGTATTTAGCTCGCCCGCATTTAAGTGTGGACTGTATCGATGCTTGTATTTACTGTATCGGAAAGAAAGGATCGTTCGAAATGTGTACTGTGTGTCCTTGGAGGTACTT
>JADKLZ010019686.1:11361810-11377040 GCA_021533235.1 Biomphalaria straminea
GCCGGAGCCGGAGCCGAATACCTAAGTATCTAGTAAATAACTTGTATTGCTGAACATTTTACGAAACTGTTATATAACATACCTATATTTGTTGGTATTATTTTTTTTACCTTTATATACCTTATTGTTTTAAACTCTGTTACTGATTGATTTATTAAAGATTAATAGTTTTTATAAACATAAATTAATCTGCGTAGCATCATCATGAATAGCATGAGTGTGTCTGTGTGTATGTACGAAGCCACCAACCATATAGGCTGTGTGTTGGAGGGTCACTGTATAATATGTTAGTATATATTTTACTAGTTACTAATGTAAATCTCTCATCTGGCTTGTATGATGGTTGAATGTATGTTTTCAAGAATTTTGACCAACAATCGGTCATCAGATTTGTATTTTTAAGTCCAAAGACTGTTTATAGTTTATAGTTGGATTCTGAAGCGTAGTAGGTCATATACTTATTAATCCGTTTGCGGCAAAAGATATTTCATTAACAGCAGGAACATCCATTACACCTACATTATTGATGTTTACATCTACCTAATATCAAAGAGCATTAGGAAACCAAATATAGACGAAAACTCATCCACACCCTACCTACCAAAAAAAGAAACAGATGGATTTTGTGTTCGATTGATTGTAACAACCTGGTCAGATAGACGTAGTGAACTTACACATGCTGTCCTAGTGTGGTGTGTATAGATGATTGTGTTGATCTTCACGCGTTTTTTTTTCCTTTGGGCATACGCAATAGTGTTTAGTGTGCAGGCAAAAAAAAAAGATAACACATTAGCATGGTCAGTCAAGCAAATAGATAGGCTACATTATCCGTACACTAGTTACAGAGGTGAAGTGTTTCTTAACATTCCAGCATATTATGGTGCTTTAGATCAATTTATTTTCTGCGATCAATAAATTTTACTGTAAGGTTTTCCTTTATGCCCTATATTTAAGTCAATAGGATTAAGCAATGAAATTAGCTTTCTTTCTAAAGGTTTTAAGACTAGGAAAAAACTACATACACCCATACATTTCTCTCCAGGAAAAAACTACATACACCCATACATTTCTCTCCAAGTAAACAAACATAGTGTCATCATCTGTTGACCTATAGACAATGTCAATATGCCTTAACAATTTGCGTTAATCCATTCTGGCTTAAGAATGGTCAATGTTTATCAATACATTGTCATGGGTTAAACAAATAAGAAGTTAAGGGTGTTGAGTCTATTGAGCCCTCCCTTAAAGATACCACTGGTCAGTGTCTGTTTGGCTTGTAGTCCAGCCTCCTAATTGAGACTTAACTCAAAGTAAACAAACTTATTACCCGGCCAATAGTAAAAAAGGTGTGGCTTGTGGTCCTTTGACCCTTTGATTGACAACCTATCTCAATAAACAAACCCAAACCAGATTAACCTTATAGATGGCTTGTAGTCCCGCCCCCCTAATAAAAATTCTTCTCCAAGTAAACAAACCTAGTTCCCTCTTAAGATAGACCTCTAGACAGTGTCAACACGTTGACATCTGGCTTAATGTGGTCATCTGCCTATCTGTGATCTCAATGTTATGGACTAAATAAACAAAAGGAGTTGGGGGTTGCTCATCTCTACCTCTCCAGATATACCCGCACATCTAGACAGATTATCAGCGTGACGTAGTTAATGAATATTACATGTTTACTAGAACACTCAAAGGTCAAAACAAGCTTTTAAAATGTGTCAGACATCGCTGCTATGTATGTAATGCGATCTTACAATGTCCAGTTTTATTTCTATTTAGATTAACACGCCTTGTCTTTGTACTAAATAAGATTTGGTGCATAGTCTATAGTCATTGTTTATTGTTTTAAAAAACAAATTCTTTTATTTGAAACAAAAAAAAAGTAAATGTATTTCAGAACTGACATTATTTAATCATGTCCACTTTGTGAATATTTGTATATTTTTATCAACATGGAGAATTAGTTTAAACTTCTTGTTGGACATCGTTTATCAGAGTCGACACCCTTTATATTGTTTGTCTTTCGCCTGTGTTGTTTCAATATTTAAGTGTTACCTCTGTATGGCGTATCTGGAAAAGACTTAGCACGCGGAGGTGCCTAACAATATTAAAAGAAATACAGGTACTATGCTGTAGTTTTTACTATCCGGTTTACTATCCGGTAGTGATATTCGACCGGAGCCGAATAGTGCCGGATAGAGAAAAAGTGCCGAATATTCGGCCGGAGCCGGAGCCGGAGCGACTATCCGGTACACCCCTAATATATATATATATATATAACTTTGATTACAATATAAACAAATATCACCGTGAGATAAAATGAAATTAATGTAGTAGATTTTAGTAATAATATAAAATGGTGTTTTGAACAAAATTTCACACTCCCTACAAAAACATGTCTTTTAAATCTGGCTAATCTGGAGCCCGATGTCCTACCTAAAACCACTCACGACAATGCCACTTATCTTGCTAGATTCACACTATATGGCTAACCTCTTCCCACCGTCACCATAGAAACACACACACACACACACACTCCATAACGCTGACATATTGCCCTGTATATATTTATAATACAATTATAATAAAAAAAAACTTACTTTTTAATCTCGTAAACTACCCATACAGTTTCATCTACGCCTCATAAATTCTTTGAATTAATCAAAATGTGTTTGAAAGAAAAGGATTGCGCTTTAACAGAGTTCTTATATTTACCAAAACTATTGGAGATTTCCATACATGGCGTTTCTTGGTGGCGATTTTGTATTCAGGACTACTGATAAGCGAAGAATCTAAAAAAAATGTTTTGTACTTTTCATCACTGTAGAGGGAAACTTTTAAGCCTTGCATCTCAAAGTAATGTGTGTTACTTAGTTGACAACTCTGATCTTTCCATATGGTGTCCTTGACAGTGTGTATTTTGTTTACTTACCATCAAAATGTCTACCAACTTCCTCTTTTCATTTCCTTACGTTTTTCTTTTGCCTCCATTGTATCGCTGCCACGTTGCTTCATCACGCTTTCTCTTCTTTTTCTCAGAGTATTGTATTGCTTTAAGAAAGTAAACTGAATCTTAAAAACAAAATTAAAAAAAAACAAGATTACAAAGAGAGTTTATGTGATCAGAGGCGGCCCCCGTCGAAGTCGTATCCCTGTCAGATCCGCCTATTCGCAAGATGTTTCGGATGTTCCTTCTAAGTCCCTGGCTCAATTCCTGTATGCTACCATCCTTAAACTATCGCAATATTTCTGAAAGAACAGTAATGGTTAAATCATATTTTCAAAAGCCTTTAGTGTTTTTTTTTCTAACCGTGACGGACAGACCAACCAACAGATTAAACGCACAAAAATATGATTGTTTCATTCTAATGGGGGCGCTAAACAATTTAAAAAAAACAACTGATTTTTAAAAAAATTTAAGAAATTAGTTTACAATCAAGTCATTTCCGGGCTTTACGCTAGTACACGAAAGCCGCTGCTAAAAGTTCATTTTAAAAAATGTGCGTGATATCTGTATATAGAGAGCATTTCTTATAGTAACATTTCCTCCCTTACATTTACGTAATTGTTTTAGAATTGGTGTTTTGTTATTAAAAAATCGCTTGCATAATTAATTTTATAAATTAAACGGTTTGCTTTTAGAAAACTAAAAGTAGCCATTGCAACTTAACTTTTCAAGCCGCATTTAATGGTGAAAAAATATTTTTCGTATCTCTTCTAGTTTTGGCGCTCTGAGTCTGACAGATGGACAGACGGACAGACAGACAGAAATTCATTTTAAAAAATGTGCGTGATATCTACATGCCAAGAGCATTTTTTCTAGTAACATTTCCTCCCTTAGATTTACGTAATTGCTTCACAATTGGTGTTTTATTATTAAAAAATCGCTTGCATAATAATTTTTATAAATTAAACGGTTTTCTTTTAGTAAACTAAAAGTAGCCGTTGCACCTAAACTTTTCAAGCCGCATTTAATGGTGAAAAAAATATTTTTCGTATCTCTTCTAGTTTTGGCGCCCTGAGTGTGACAGACGGACAGACGGACAGACGGACACTTTGCACAAACCTAATAGCGGCTTTTTCCCCTTACGGGGGCCGCTAAAAATACAAGACAGTTTGTATGGAAACACAAACTCAAAATCGGACCCCGAAGTGGTCTAACCATGCAGGTTTCAGTATTTTTAGAAACAATATCGGAATGAAATTCTATCAAATGCAAATGACAGAGAAGAATGGTGAAAGAAGGTTGACCAAGCAGACCAAGGGATTGAATGTGAAGTTAGATGTCAACCTGGCCTGATGTCTTATAGTGATTATTCAATCGATCTTATTGAAAACCTCAAGAAGAACAAATTCTTTAATCCTTTAGTTAAGGGCTTCTTTCTCTATGGGCGGTCCCGTAGCTCACGCGATAATATGAAAAACTAATTGTTAATTGTTGTTTTAAATTATGTTCCACTTTTATGCATACTAAAACGATTTTTTCTCTGTAAAAAGAAAAGCACTTTTTTTATTATTTTTTTTTTAATTTACTAGTTAATATGGCAGAACTTACTTAAATTAGCAATACAAAAAATCTGAAATCGTTTACATAAATGTGATAAAAATAAAATAGATATTGATATTTCATACTAAATACAATCCCGCGTTTCTTTCTATTAATAGTGAATAGTTGTAAAAATGATGTGTTTATATGGAAAAAAAACTGCTTGCATACTTGATTTAAAAAATTAGATTTTTCGCTTTCAGAAAAGAAAAAAATACCTGTTGAATCAGAACTATGAATAGTCTAAATATTATGATGTCAGATTTTCACTATCTTTTATAGTTTACGAGATCTGAACGGATCGGACCGACAGACAAACCACACAAAACTAATAGCGTCTTTTCCCCTTTCGGGGGCTGCTAAAAAAAAAATCAGAAAAAAAAAAAAAAAAAAAACTTAAAAATACAACAAACTTGTCTTAAGTTTACTTGTATCAATTAGTTTGGGTCAGTCATGTAATTAAATTAGCTCTTGACTAACAATTATAAATCTGTGCGATTAGAAATATTTTGTTACTATTTCTTTTTTTTTTTTTTTTAGCGTCATTTCATGCTTTGAGCTTTCGTAATACACTATGATCCTATCACTAGTCTGGACTAGTTGGAAAGGGCTGGGGGGGGGGGAAGAAGGGGGTATTTGGGCGAGACTATTGGTCAACGAAGACCTCAACACTGACCAACACTGACCTGCTACGTCACAACCTTATGGGCAGTTTAGTCCAATAGCTCGTTGCCAACATCACATAGAACTGAATTGATATTGGTTGACAATTGGCTTTGTAATAGAAGTGTAAACAAAGAACATATTATTATGTTTAGTCTATACCAGGGGTTCTCTGCAAAGAACATATTATTATGTTTAATCTATACTAAATTGTGTTTACTGAGCGTCCAAAGGCAGCACGGAAAACCTCCGAGATACCCCCTCGCCCAACTGGTCCACAAATGAGATTGGACCATAGGGCTCTGAGCATGCTAAAAGCCTGAAAGCAGCGCTATATAAAAGCCATAATTCATTTTTTTAAACTATTTTTTTTTACTAAGGACTACAGTAGTTAATACATAATAAGACTTCAAAGACTGTGTGATAACTCATATAGCCACATAACTATGAAGATTTCTATACAGAAATAGACAGACTCGTTTATCAATTTGATTTATGATTAGATGTCTTGCTTAAACTAAATTAAAAAATGCATTGATAAACTCTTACCAGGCATCTACATAATCGATATTTCATCTCGTAGTTAACATATTTTAAATTCATTATTTTGTATCGTCGCCATATCTCAAAAGACCTTCGTACTTCGATTATGTTCTATCGTCACAATTATCCCCAAAGATTAATAATCCTGTCCTGAATTATTGACCGCTGTAAGGGGATCAGGAACACAAGCTCCCAGATTTTGTCATTCACATACACACGAAAAATCGAAATGTGAAGATGGCGAGGGTCGGCCAAATAAGAGGCCAGACACAGCCAAATGAAGATCAACGCTGAGACAAGAGGATTACTTTTTGGCTGCTAAATCTGGTTATAAGGGGATTGATTATCATTTTAGCAAACAGAATTTAGTTTCTGGTTACACGTCTGCCAGGGATAATACAGACAATATGGCGGTAGCAAGAGAGAGCGGAGAGGGGGGGGCGGGAAGTGTTCTAAAGAGAGGGATATCGGCTCTCTTGAATGAATAATGCTAATGGTCAAACAAGAAGCAGGCTTTTAGAACATGATACGCTGCCATGTCACAAATTTATTTTTGTTATACAATGTATGTGACTAAATGGTCATCTTATTTAATTATCTGCTGTTTCGTTGTGCCTTGAGAATAAAAAAAAATTATTAAAACATCAAGCTTCGTAGAAATTTCAAATATATTTTTTGAGATATTGTTAAAAAATAAAAAAAACTAAATAAAAATGTACTAGTCGACCGGCGGCATACCATACGCCGCTATTTTTCAGGGAAGGCCTTAGAAGCACTGCAACAAATGCAACCGCAGTGGGTCCCGCACTTTCTTTGGACCCGTGCTAATTTTTAGGTGTATAAATTATATAATTGAACCATTTTATAACATGATTTAACAGATTTCCCGCGGCCTCTTGATTTACCAGGAGCCCCTTGAAATCTCCTGAAATGTTATTAAATATAGGCCTACGAAAAAGTCCTGGAAATCTCCGGAAATTATTGAAATCTTTTGTAAAGTAAAAGTAAAGTAATTTGTGATATTAATTAAAGTACTTCTAAAGTCAAACCTGAGAGTAGTATCTATCTGTGAATTGTCGTTCTAGTTTCTAGAGTCTTACGACACAATATAATCTCTTCCGGCTTCCACTTTTTTAACCTCCCTTCCATTCACTACATCAGTTCATAAGAGAGTTTTATGAAACAAAAATTTATGCATTGCAATTGTGTGTACTTTATATTATGTCTATAAATTGTGTTTAATCTCTAAGACGGAAGATCATGCAATTTTTTAATTTTTCATAATTTGGAAATCCGAATTCAATTGTATATATATAGGCTATATATATATATATATATACATGTTTTTAAGTTACATGAAGTTACTTCCTTTTTCCAGTCTATATTTATTTATGTCTATGCTATTTTGTGAATGAAAATAGTGCGGATTGGAATGCACCAGTTTCTATTCACACCGCGTGCGTGCGCCATGGGATCTTTCCAATTACTTGTTGCTCGTTTGACCTCTTACTTTGAGGAATATATATACAGATTTTAGTTAAAAATCCGTAACTTTTTGGTTAATAACTCAAATCTCCGAAGTAAATTGTATTTATTTTGTTGCTGTTGCTGTTGCTAATGATGATGCTGTTTGTTTGTTAGTGTTGCTGCTGTTACTGCTTCTGTTGTTACAGCTTCTGTTGTTGCTGCTTTTGTTGTTGCTACTATTGCTGCTGCTGTTATTGCTGCTGGTGTTGCTTTTGTAATTGTTACTGTTGCTGTGCTGTTGAAACATCGGAATTTCTGATCAGAGCCAATGATTTACTTGGCAGTTTGGCTAACGGAGCATATTTTAGCCGGTTCCGTCTAAGCTATAACCACCTCCCCGTGTACCGCCAGTGAAGAGAGCCAGTCTCATTCCTTTCATGAATATCTTCAGCTCCATGGGTGCAGTTATTTGAATTATCTCGCTACTTGTATTAGAGCTCTTACGTACAGCCCAGTTCCTATCTAAACACTTTGGAGCAGTCCTGTCAGATCTTTTGCCAAAGAAAATTCATTTCAGACCCGGCTAGTTCGTATGTGCTACGCATGACTTGATTCTGGTCTGCTGAGTTGACATAGTGTCGATACTAGGCCGTTGGTTATTTGTACCTTCAAACAGCTAGTCCAACTAAACCAATGTAGGCGTATTACATGTAATAAATGTAGAGCTTGAAATAAACCTGAACACTTTTTTTTAAATAGTGAATAAAACCTTTATGAATAAATAGACGCAGCTTTTAAGTTCATTATACTAGATGTATGCAGAAATGAAGTACTGATAATTTAGACCGGATGTAACTCACTCAAAATACACGTCTTTTGTCTCTGGACTCTCACTTGTTCTTCAGCTCTCACGCTCCCAGTTTATCAACTTCAACTACGACAGACCATCTCGTGGTTTCATCAGAATCTAATCAGCCTACACAACCAAAACATCCGCCATCCTTTATGCATGGTTACATGAGAAACACACACACACACACGAATTCTATAGTGAATGATCCTTTGATATACAAATTTGAGAGTACCTGAAATTTCGCTGCTTGTTTAAAAAAAAAGCCCTACAACCTTCTGAATTTTCTTTCGACTGAAAGCAACGTAAATGAAAACTGAAGTGCTCAATATTAAAGAGAGACCTGGATTCGAACTAGGAGCCTTCATAACAAAAGAATAAAGCTGTACATACCAGCCAATGAAACCACTTAAACAATTTTTTTACGAAATGTTATTTGTTCTCTACCATTCTCTGATCTCCTAATGAGTGTTAAAACAAATCAATGGCTGTAGCTAATGATGTCATAATAGGGGTGGACAATCAGGAAGAACTCTCCACGAGACAGTGTTATGAGAGTAATGGCACTTTACTCGGACCTGACGAAGTACCGGCATGGCCTCGCAGTCTGGAAAGTATTTGTTGATGTGCCGTCAGGGGGAGGTAAATTAATACATATAAATTCAAACAAACTTGTAGAAAGCTTGTCTGTAAACCTTACCACCCCCGCTCTTTCCCGCCACCCCATAATGACAACAAAAAAAAAGTTAACTTGGCCTATTTGAAACAAATCTCAGAGAGACTACCATCTTTTTCCTGTTTTCGCAGTAAGAGATTATTTTTATTTATATTATATTTAGCTAAATTATCTCATGTTCTTATTAAAGATATACCGAATGATTTCAATATTTTCTTTTATCGTTCGAATTGGACAAATCCTAACTTAATTTGAACACAATATGATGTTGACTTCCTGAAAGAAAAACAAATTCCACAGTTTTGAGACATTGTCTAAAAAAAATACTGACTAAAATGCATTAGAATGAACATTCAGTAACGTTTTGATTAAAAGTCTCCCAGTAATATTGCTTGCGGTGGTTTGCCCAGTTTTAAGTAAACATTGTTGGATATAGAACAAGAGGGATTCAAGCTGATCTGTCAGCAGGTAAACGCACTGGTGCAGCCTGTTTACAATGGTACAGGACACAAGACTTAAACACAACGTGATAGTGACTGAGTTATGTACAGAAACATTGTTTGCGTTGATTAGCCCAGTTCTAAGTGGTGCACATTGTTGGAAATAAAAACATTTACAATAGGAATTCTTGCATGTTAGCTGGTTATTGCTCTCATAAAAAATCATTTTGCATTATGTTTCACGGAATTGTTGGGCTTCCATAGAAACTAAAGACAGTTTCTTTTGAAAGAATCCCAATACCTTGATCGTGTACGTACCTGTGTCTATATATATATATATAGCTCCTCCTTCGTGTACGAAGATGAGCACATTTCTCATTTCCTATGGACTCGAAGATGGCTGTAAAGCCCAAACCTCGCTTTGAAAAGCCGGCCGCATATGTGGCATGGGTGAGTTTTGTAAGTTGCAGATAGGCCTGCTTCTTCTCTCTGCTTTCTGTTGGTTCGGCGTTCTATCGCACTGGCCACTCTACTAGCTTCAAAACTTGAGACTCCGAGGCTCACAGCTTCTCGCCATGCGGAGCGATCTAGAGCTAGTGCTTCCCAGCCATGAGTGTCGATAACGCATTCCTTGAGGGAGCTCTTGAGGGTGTCTTTGTAGCGCTTGTATTGGCCGCCTTGGGAGCGCTTTCCTGTACATAACTGTCCGATTGATATGATCTTTGCAGTCCGCCAACTCCAAGAGAAATGTAGAGAACAAAACTAAAATCTCTATACTGCTTTCATAGACCTGACTAAAGCTTTTGACAATGTCAGTCGTGAAGGCCTTTGGCAAATCATGTCCAAATTCGGCTGTCCTGACCAATTCATAACAATGGTGCGCCAATTCCATGATAACATGCAAGCAAGAGTCCAAGACAACGGAGACTACTCCAAGCCTTTTCCTGTCTCAAATGGCGTGAAGCAGGGCTGTGTGCTGGCTCCAACACTTTTCAGCTTAATGTTCACCGCCATGCTGAAAGATGCCTTTTGCAGAGAAAGTTTTGGAGTTGACATACCTGTGACTACAACAATAGACTGACTACCTAATGATCATCAAGTTTGAACCATGTCGGGAAAAAAATGTTAACCTTAATCGTTGTGAAAACATTGAACTTTTTGTTTTGCCTTTTTTTTTTTATTTTGGCTAAGTAATATTCTCCTTAATTTAGAAAAAAAAAATTTAATTGAAGTTAAAAAAAACAAACTCTTTTACAACAAAGTTAATCTTAACTTAACGCAGTTGTATCAGTTAGTTTAGATCAGTCATGTAATTAAATTTGTAAAAGACTTAGACCAGGGGTGGGTACATGCGGCCCGCGGACAACCACAGAAATCAGGTGTGCCCACAGATTATACATTTAAAAATGCAAATATATTAAAATAAATAATCGTAAATACCTATAGAAATTATTGAAATTTCTCATCCTGATCACTTACGATGAAGAGGCTTAAGAACTATAGCCTATCTATATAGCGCCTTCTGGCAGCACTGAAAACCTTCTCCCTGATAGGCTGATACCCTTACCCCACTGGTCCACAAATAAGATTGGACCATAGCGCTCTGAGCATGCTATAAGCATGAAAATAGCGCTATATAAAAGCTAAAATTGTTTTTATTATTATTATGTTAGAAAAGAACGAGTATTCATTCTCTGACGCAGCCAGGGTTGAGTTTGGTTAAAGGGAGACGAAATTCATCGTATTATTATTATTATATATGGCATTCTAAAAATTTTAAAGTAAATGAATATTTTTCTTTTTGATAATTTTTCGAAATATTCCAAGACACAAACCAAGGCCAGTAAGTATTAAACGCTACAAGGAACTGTGTTCGGCTGGCGCAGAACAATATGGCGAGGGTAACAACTGATGGATTCGGGGCTTTAATAGAGAAAAAGATTTTTATTTATATAAATAAATTAAAGAACAATATCCTTACTATAAACTATAAACGGGAAAGTTTGCACAAAGCTGCATTGAATCTTAAATCTATCTATATATATATTTTTCAAAAGACAAGTTCAAAAAGCAACACCAAAGAAGTAAATGGGAAGATCCCATGGCGCAGCATGGTGTGAATGGAAAATGGTGCATCCCAATCCGCACTTTTTTCATTCAAAAAATAGCATAGACATAAATAAATATAGACTGGAAAAAGGAAGTAACTTCATGTAACTTGAAAACATGTATATATATCTACTATAGAATTCGGATTTTCAAATTATGAAAAATTTAAAAATTGCATGATCTTCAGTCTTAGAGATTAAACAAAATTTATAGACATACAATAAAGTACACACAATTGCAATGCACAAATTTTTGTTTCATAAAACTCTCTTATGAATTTGTGTAGTGAATGGAAGGGAGGTTAAAAAAGTGGAAGCCGGAAGAGATTATATTGTGTCGTAAGACTCTTGAAACTAGAATGACAATACACAGATAGATACTACTCTCAGGTTTGACTTTAGAAGTACTTTAATTAATATCACAAATTACTTTACTTTTACTTTACAAAAGATTTCAATAAT
This sequence comes from Biomphalaria straminea, assembly GCA_021533235.1. Classification (NCBI taxonomy): domain Eukaryota; kingdom Metazoa; phylum Mollusca; class Gastropoda; family Planorbidae; genus Biomphalaria; species Biomphalaria straminea. The sequence continues at coordinate 11,373,566 of JADKLZ010019686.1, forward strand.
TTCCTGAGATTTCCAAGACTTTTTCGTAGGCCTTTATTTAATAACATTTCAAGAGATATCCAGGGGCTCCTGGTAAATCAAGAGGCCGCGGGAAATCTGTTATATCATGTTATAAAATAGTTCAATTTAATAATTTATACACCTAAAAATTAGCACGGGTCCATAGAAAGTGCGGGACCCAATGCGGTCACATATGTTGCAGTGCCTAAGGCCTGGCCTGCAAAATAGCGGCGTATGCTATGTCGCCGGTCGTTTAGTAAACTTTAAACAGGAAAGTTTTGCACAAAGCTGCATTGAATCTTTAATATAATTTATCGCCCCATATATGTCCGTACTAAAACTCACCAGAGCCATGGGTCTTTACCACACTTCCGCCAAGCAATTTAAGATTTGCAAACAAAGCATTCTGAATTTTGATAATACTGTAATATCCGATGGACTTTGCATGGGCAAAGTATTGAGAAGGGATTTCAAGGATGAAATTGTTATGTTCATTGAAAGACATTGCGTGTGACTTTGTTACTTATATTTCCAATGAAGGGTGGAAGAGACTTCATGTTTTTTCAACGGAGTCTTTGCTATGCATTGTTTGTATTTCTCATTTTCCCAGGCAAGCAAGTGAAAATAGTTGTGTTTTATTTTTTAAAATAATTTTCTATTGCTGAAAGGTGAAACTATTTCTAGCGAAATGGTTGAGAAGTGCACAATTTATCTAGATTAGCAAATTTTAAGTCGTCAAGAACTTGGAACCAGCTTTCAATACCCTCAGTGCACCATTTCGTGCAGAGGCTGATTCAGCTCCAGAGGACATAACTTCAAGCAAATTATGACTTGCAATAAAATGTTTAATAATTTTAATTCAAACAATGTTAAGAAAAGGTCGATGCTGTAATTTGACAGCAGTCACGAGGATAACAACTAATAAGCTAGTTTCATTGTTCCGAAATATTATGCACGAGTGTAAACAGTCAAATACTTCACATTAATATTGTCAGCTTTGTAATGTATGATGTCTCTTTGTAAAACCTTCCGAAACTGCAAATAACAATGTCTGATCTGGACTCCTAACTAAGAACATGTGCAGAAAATGACTTGTGTAATGAGATGTCATAGAAAAAGAATTGCACCTTGTTATCAACACTGACAGCAGACATCAGACACATTAGATAATTCATCTAATTCTCAATTAATAATCTATTAGATACTCCACCAGATACTCCAACAATTAGTTTTAAAAAAATCAATCAAATACTCCACCAGATACTAAGGAACACTAAGAAGACTAAGAAATAGATATCGTGGTGACACAAATCAAAACTATAAGAAGAATATATCATTACATAGACCAAACCATTTACCACACTATATACCACACTAATACACTATATACCACACTATTTACCACATCATAGCGAGACTCACGCATAAAAATTGAACGTCCTTTCATGAATCTCCATAAAACATCTCTATGAGGCGGGCCGCGGACGTATAACTAAAACTTGCTTTTAACTCTTTGACTCCGGAATTTTTTTCCACGTTTGGAAGGAATGTATAGCTTTATGGCTAGATAAAATCAACGCTGGTAGCGTCGTTGCGAGTTCAAAGAGTTAAAACCGCTACATTGTTTCATGTATTTTGGAGTTGTAATCCTTACTGAAGCCAACCGAATCTCGAAACAGGGATTTTACGAGAGAAATTTGTTCAATTCTATATGATACTAAAACAGGTCACTTCTTAATATATAAATGCTACTAAATAAGGCATGGAGAAGAACAACTGGCAGCAAATAGTATCAGAAGAAGACAACTGGAGAAATGTTGTTAAGGCCGCGCGACACACGTACGAGGGGAAAAGGAAAGCTACCGTTGAAGATAGGTGAAAACGGTAAAATGAGAACTTAAATCGACCCCGGCTAACAATGGCTTTGTATGCGTTGTTGTAGCAAAATATGTAAGTCAAATTGGGGTCCGCAAACGTACTTGTAATAAAGTACTCTTCTTTAATCTTCGGACTCGGAGACAAGCCTTATAAAGTGCTACCAAACAAACAAACAAAATAGTTTGAAAATATCGTCTTGATAGCAGGACAAGTTGACAAAGCACTTGTTTATTTTATTTTCATGTACACTGTCTTACGTCTGACACCAAATATATTCTTAATACCTCTCCAGCAGCCACGGTAGTGGGCTCGATCCACCTTAAACCAAGTGTAATTAAAAGAAGAAAGTAGTCGATACTTTATAGGAAAAAAATGTAAAGGCGGAATGGGGAGAATCGGGGCGGGGAGGGACTGGATTCTTCAGAGTACAGGTGAATTTGTCCCTTCGAGTAGTACACAAACTTTGCTCAGGTAAATGAAGTGCTCTCCAGACTATAAACAATGGAACAAAAAGAGCAACGGAGGGTGTCAAATGTAATTAGGTGCACACAAAATGTGGTTTTAAAGTTGTCCCTTGTTTAGTCCTTCTCATCTCCCCCCTTTTTTTTCTATAATTAAAGTAAAGGGCAGAGAACATAGCCTTGTATATCAGTGGTTCTCAAACTGTGGTGACGGACCTCCAGGGCTCCGCGAGAAACGAATGATGTCTCAGAAAGGTGAAAATTGTATATAATTAAAATAACTTCTTCACTAAAAGCCAGTTTATTCGATCAGAACAATATTCAGCTCTCCCCTCACTGTTGTTTGATATGTTTAATACGTATTACTTATCTATAACAACCTAAACCAAAGATTTGAAGACATGCTTCACTTGGGTTTTTACGACTGGGTAATGCAGCTAATCAAAGATAATAAATTCATTCTAATGCAGCAGGAGCTTATTACAAACGAGGAACTTAAACCAATGTTACATGAATAGGATACAGCAAATTCTATTTCCTGTGTGTACATTCTAAATTTATATACTGCATTATGGGTCATTTTTGGTACAACTTGGATTCATTGTTGTAATGACTCACATCACAAATAAAAGAAACATCATCCAAGTCATTATTCTAATTTTATTTAAACAAATCGAATTATCTCGAAAAACATTCTTTTAATAAAATTATTTCTTTCTTTCATTTGCTAGTTATATAATATGCATTTATGCAGCTTTTTTGGTTAGAGGTCCGTCGGCAAGTTTTACTATCAAAAGGGGTTCCCGGGTAAAAAATATTTGAGAATCTCTGCTGTATATGACGCAATAAGACAACAGACAGACAGAGAGTAATGCAGTACATGTACTCTCGGTACTTCGTTCTGTGACGCCCTGCTTGTTAATTGGTTGATTAATAACTCGTTTAATAAAGCAGCGGGCGGGATCGATTTCTGGTCTGTTACACGAAGGTCCCAGCTTAAGTAGCTCTCGAGTGGGTGTACGAGAAGAGTATTTAGCTCGCCCGCATTTAAGTGTGGACTGTATCGATGCTTGTATTTACTGTATCGCGAAGAAAGGATCGTTCGAAATGTGTACTGTGTGTCCTTGGAGGTACTT
>JADKLZ010019686.1:11377140-11393853 GCA_021533235.1 Biomphalaria straminea
AAGAAAGGATCGTTCGAAATGTGTACTGTGTGTCCTTGGAGGTACTTGTACTTGATCCAACGATGACCATTTTTTTCTTCTTCATCAATTGCAATCAATATTTTCTGAATGCAGACTTCAAATTTAATAACTTTATGAGGAATTTAGGATAAGTGCTAAGAATTTCGCCTCAATTTTTTTTGGCGTAATAAAGCATTTAGGAAAAGTTATTTATTTATGAGACTCTATCTTTGTGTCTTTCTAAGTATTTTATTGGGTTTATTTTTCTATATGTAAATCACTGTTTTTATTATTATAGCTACTATATTTGTATTCTTCTGTCCCTAAGTCTCTAAGTTTAGGGATTTTACTAACGGTATTACTCTAATCAAAATGGAATATTCGTTGTTATAAATCTGACTCCTCTCTTTTGTATTTGTTCTGGCGTCTATATGTTGTTGTTTTTTTGAGTTGAGGAATCCCAAACAACGGATGCATATTCTAACATTGGTCTAACTAAAGTTAAATAGCATTTTAATTGTATGTTTTTTTAAATGATTTGTAAACATTTCTTTTTATTAAACCCAACTGTTTTGGTATTAGTTATGGAAACATTCAGTTGATGTAATTGATCAGTTTAGTATTCTCAATCATTTAGATTACTTTTTACGCGACTATTGATTTCTTTTCCCATCGATTTGCAAAAATTTATTTGTGGGAAAACAGAGCAATTTTTCCATTGAATTATTTATCATCTAATCTATTTTAATTTCTCCCGACTGATTCCATTTTTTTTTTATCTCTTACTTCTTTCAGGCTATAGGACAGCCAGTGATTCACAGATTGCCTGTACGTTTCAGAGTTCCAGGGTGGCCATCTTGAAACCGGAAGTCGGAAATACATCGCCTGGAGGACAATCACCACAAGAACTGTTCGTGGCCAGGCCGCCACCTGCGACGAATTCCCCCGGGGCGTTGACTTCCGTAATTAGAAAGGATATTATCAAAATCGGCTCTGGCCTGGAAGATAATTTGTGTAATGGAGGGTATAATGGAAATAAATTCCAGAGCTCGCCCGGGGGGATGAAAAGTGTCGGCTACTCCCCTGAGGAGCAGTGCTCGGATAGAAGAGACTTGCCGATGGACCATCTCGTGGATGACGAAAACGAAGAGACAGGGGAGGACAACAACAACAACAATTACTCCCGCGAAGACGACGCTCCTGGGCAAGGTGAAGTCATCACAAAGTGCAGGGTCACGTCAGCGGCGGACCACGCTCTGGCTCCGTATCCGGACAGGACTTTCTTCTCCGAGGTAGACCGCTACTCCGCGGTGAGGCCGAGAGGGGACGCCAAGGATTGCCCTTACGTCATCAAGTCCGAGCAGGCGAACGACGCCGGCAGCGATTACAACAGCGGCGACGAGAACAAAGGCCGGGCCAGCTGCGAGGTAGACGAAGGTGAGAACGGCTGTGATGATGACGACGAGGCTTCCGAAAGAGATAAAGAGCTGGAAGAGATGGGCAAGAGGAAACAGAGGAGGTACAGAACCACCTTCACCAGCTACCAGCTGGAGGAACTCGAGAGAGCGTTTCAGAAGACACATTACCCGGATGTATTTACCAGGTGAGCATTGCAATACCAAAGTTAGTATTGGGGGCCGATCCTGAACCGGCTTTTCAAATAGACCGTTGATTGAAACAAAAACCTTCTTTACATAAAACCAAACATACAATTAATCGCATTAGTAACAATAGACCCTGGAAGACCAACATTAAAATTTAACATGAGTCATGAGTGTGTATGTCTTTTTTCGTGTGTGAATGTTGTTCGTATGTGCATCTATGATCTATATCGTAAATCTATATTGTTATTGTACAGTAGTTACGCCTGACGTTGTCAATTGTAGTCAAAACAAATTTCCATTTGTTTGGATCAATAAAGTTATCTTATCGTATCTATCTTATTAGTACAAAATTAATCACATTAGTTCAAGAGACGATTATTGATTCAGCATAACAGTTTACTTTCATCTTCTTTCTCTTTGTCTGTTCAACCTTTGGGGCATCACATATGATCTGTTGACCGTCTTTCTCCATTCCTTTCTTTTAACTTGACCAGAATCTCGTTGAATAACAGGCCCGTTCAATCTTTTATGCAATCCTACAGTTGATGAGTAATAAAATAATATAATCTGAGTTGTTGTTTTTTCTTTATGTCTTTCTTTTAATAGGAAAGAAAAGAATAAGTCAAAACTTCATGCTCCATTTCTGTTCATTACATTTCTTAATCTTTACTTTTCTTTTTTTAGAAACTGATTACTGGGAAAGAGCTTACAGCTCAGCAAAAGCTGACAGCAACAAGAAGAAAGATAAAGAAACAATAATCGTTATGTTATTGCAAACTTTATAATTAAATTAAAAAATTGCAAAAAAAAAAAAAAATAAATGAATCTCGAAATGGTTCAGATGTACCGAATCAAAGGCCTGCTCAACCTGGCTGTTTTAAGTGGGATAATGCCCCCCCCCCCCACCACCATCCCCAAATATATTATAATCTCGGGCTATGCAAATTTTGAGGATGATAATACTTTTAAAACGAAAATGTAAGCATATGAATGAGTAATCTAATATTTTTATGGGCTTTGTCTATTGTTATGCATTATGCTTTTATATTATATTTTATACTATATATGATGACTAGTGTATGATCATTAAATTGGCTTTAATCTAGTGATTTCTTTCTTTCTCCTTTTTGGTTTTTTTAACCCGATGAAAATCTACAAAGTCTTTTATGGTCATGCACTTTCCAACACTTAAAAAAAAATCTTCCTCGTCTCATGACCTTTAAATCAGGTCAATCTGAGCGCAGACGTATGCTTGACTACTTCTTGAATTGTTTCCCTTTCTTATAACTTGAACTATGGGAACAAATCTCAAGACAAAAAGAAAAAAAAAAAGAATCATAGGGACATAAAATCTGTCCTTTTCCAAGAAGTAAACAAAAGATGGCCGATCAGGGCAAAGACAATGAGCTATTTAGACGCCATTTTGTTAATGCCAAGGATCACTGCAAACAAGAGCAAGGGCCGACAACTGTTTCTTTAGCAAAGCCAAGAGTCAATTTGTCAAAGGACCTTTAATCGGCGATGACAAATTTGATTCCGCCTGCCGGAACACACCAGTTGATGTTGTGTGTTTTTTTTCTCTTTCTTTCTCAATCCCATTTTTCTCTCTCTCCTCCCCCCCCCCCACTTTCGCTTCCCATCATCCTTTCTTTCTTTCCCTCATTAGATTTACCTGCATAGCCGCCATGTTTGTCAGTATGAACCAGCAGCTTCATTGCGGGAATGACGTTAGACCTCAACGCGAAGAATTGAATACGAAACGAAAAAAAAATGGCTGAGGGGGGAAGGGGGTCAACTCCAAAATCCGATTTCCTTACCAGAAGCCGTTAAGACAATGCAAGCCATTTTCTTTGTGAGCGAAGTCAAACAACAAAAAAAATCTCAGCAAATCGAGACCTCATCGCCCTGAGAGAGAGAGGACGGGAAAAGGAAGAGGAAAAAAAAAAAACAGCTTTCTAACGTCTGCAGGCCCTCACGGTGGCTAGTGTTGACTTGCAACCCAGTAAAATATTTCCGGGGGACCGTGCAACATATCCGGCTTGGATTTGTTAAGTCCGGTGCTCCAGGTTGAAAATACTCTTTAATGTGGAGATTTAGAATTTCAAGAAACTCTAAAGACAAATAACGATTAAAGCCTCCGCCCCCTACCTCCATCTCCTTTAACTGAAGGGTGTTTTTTTCCCCCCTTCTTGTCCCCGTGACCAGCCCTCTTTTCCCCATTTGATGTGGACAGAAAGCAAAGACCAATGTCACATGTGACATTTGACATTGACACAGGCGCGAGAGATATGACATTAATGTCGACGCATTTATATTTCAAACTCGTCTGGAAATGTGAAATTTCCGAGCGGAATATTTGAAGACACGATAGAAGAGGGGGGAAAAAAGTTAATGTCAATATGTACTGGGTTTATGAAGCTGTGATTGTGTTCAGTTGGTCTGGGAACTGTGTGAAGAACTGTAAAGGGAAATACAATTATGTGCGTAACTTTAAAATGTTTTCAAATTTAAAAAAAATGAAAACGTGAATAATGCATTCTCTAATTAGCATGACTCCATCATTATCATCTGACTCAATTGCAAATAAAGGAGATATAGGTAGACATTTCAGATGGATCACCGAACTACTTAGTTTTGAATCTGCCATTTGCAAGTGGGGCAATCGCTTACGGACCCAGGCTGAAAGGGGAAGGGGTGATAGTCGAATTTTGTTTTGTCAATAACAGCATATGCGAAGGGGGGGCATGTACCTTACATTCTAGTGTCAGTTCTTATATGTTTTCGAGACTGAAATACAGAGGTGAGCAGTGGCGTAGCTAGGAAGTCACCATCATATAGGGGCCCGGCTAGGCTTAACCTCCTTGTGGAGGGGCACTGCATTTTGCGTAATATTTTATATTTAATGTCAAAAAAAACATTTGGGGGGGGCCCTTAAGTGGGGGCACGGGAGGATTTTTGAATTCTCCCACTCTCTCCCCCACCCTAGATACGACTCTGGAGGTGAGGTGTGGTGGGTGGGTGGATTCTATAAACCAGGACTTGCAACTCCATATTAAGAAAACTTCCTCAGCATCTCTATCAATTACAGAATATATTTAGATTAACCATTCGCTTGCTAGTTTCCACGTAGAAAGAAAAAAAAGTAGTTATGGTAATAGTCAATATAATAATCTAAGTGATCTATATTCTTACCTTTTCACGTGAGTGGTTCTTAACTTGACAGATGCCACTAATGGTGTTCAAAACTATATTTCTAACTGGAGGAAAAAATCTAGAAGATTGCGTTAAACAGAACCAATTCACAAACAGACGGACAATCACACGATTAAAAATACACACACCAGGCATAATCAAACTCAATCTCATGAACAGCAGGATTTATCACAGAAAGCTGTCCATTCATTGATTAATATCATATTTATTGATTTTTGTTTTTTGCTTCTCTCCCACAGAGAAGAGCTCGCCATGAGAATAGACCTGACAGAGGCTCGTGTACAAGTAAGTACAAAATACTTTTGAACAAAATTATTGCAACACCTCTATTCAACTCATACCTTCGTGGAACCTAGGCGAAGGGTTGAGCCTGGACACGGATCTCGAAAATGGCTCTAACGATTTTCCAAGACAGTTGATGTTGGGAAAAGATTTACTAACTCGTTGGCAACTCTGGAATATAATTATAATTTTCCAAAATATATAAAGCAATAAATTTAAAAGTGTGGTAGAATAGGAAGTATTTACCTTGAAAGTACTATATGTCTTTTGATGCATCTTATTCTAGGTCTAGATCTAAACATATATCATTGTAAAATTAAAAAGTGTAGAAGATCTATACATTCGTTTAACCAGGATTCTTTCTCGAAGGGAGGGAGCGGATATATATGTTCCATTTATATAAATCTAGCATTAATTAGTTAGTAAGATCAATATAATCGCTCTTGAAGTTGTATAAAGTATGTAATGACTTTAAAAAAAAATATGTTAATAGGAGATATACAATTAGAAAAAAAAATATATAAGTTACTTATATGTAACTTATAATATAATATTTTTACAAAGTCATTAAATAATATATATATTTCTAACAGGGTATCGAAACCAGTTATTTTGACAAACGATGTTACCAATACGGCCAGCGTACAGTGCATACGTGTGCGATTATTTATTGGTATTTTCATTATATGAACATCTAGATCTAAAACTAGACCTCATTGGCCACCGTCATTCGTAGAACGACTATGGTTCATCTCGCACACATACTCATGTGGCTCTCCCTATTTTGGAGAGGGACTCCAAAATAAACCTAGATTTCTGATTTAGAACTTTTAAGATCTAGTGTAGATCTGGATCTACTTCTAGAATCTAGATGTAATCTATATTAGATTTGCGTAAAAAAATTTACGTAAAGCTTAGATAATTTTTCGATAAAGTTGAAGCGATTTTGGAAAGTAGGCCTAAAGAATGTAAAGGGGATATATTAAACATTGATAATTAGAAACTATTTCATCTTATTCCATCTTAAGTGAATCAAGAGTAGTTGCTATATATTTCATTGATGTTACTGTTCTTATAGATTGTATTGTTGTTCTGTTTGATGTTACTGTTTTATTATTGTTATGCTGCTGTTGTTATACAATACGACAATGGAAAGGAATGGCATTCTTTGCTTCCTTGTTCAGTTTTGTAAGCGCTTTAATTTTTTTTTCTTAACAATGATTCTTAAATCAATGTAAATTTTGGTTTTCAAATAGATTATTTAATTAGGTCTAAACAAAGCTGACACACATACAAAAGTTCAAACAACAAGTAAATGGGGAGATCCCATGGCGCAGCATGCGATGTGAATGGAAATTGGTGCATCACAATCTGCATTATTTTCATTCACAAAATAGCATAGACATAAATAAATATAGACTGGAAAAAGGAAGTAACTTCATGTAACTTGAAAACATGTATATATATCTACTATATTGAATTCGGATTTCCAAATTATGAAAATTTTAAAAATTTCATGATCCTCAGTCTTAGAGATTAAACACAATTTATAGACATAAAATAAAGTACACACAATTGCAATGCACACATTTTTATTTCATAAGACTCTCTTATGAATTTGTGTAGTGAATGGAAGGGAGGTTACAAAAGTGGAAGCCGGAGGAGATTATATTGTGTCGTAAGACTCTTGAAACTAGAACGACAATACACAGATAGATACTACTCTCAGGTTTGACTTTAGAAGTACTTTAATAATATCACAAATTACTTTACTTTTACTTTACAAAAGATTTCAATAATTTCCGGAGATTTCGAAGACTTTTTCGTAGGCCAATATTTAATAACATTTCAGGAGATATCCAGGGGCTCCTGGTAAATCAAGAGGTCGCGAGAAATCTGTTGTATCATGTTATAAAATGGTTCAATTTAATCATTTATACACCTAAAAATTAGCACGGGTCCAAAGAAAGTGCGGGACCCACTGCGGTCGCATATGTTGCAGTGCCTAAGGCCAGCCCTGCAAAATAACGGCGTATGCTACGCCGCCGGTCGACTAGTTTTCTATAAGCTTTTATCAACTCACTCCATTTGTCTGTCTAGGAAAATGTTTCTACAAGTCATTTCTTCGACACCCAATCTCGGAACACACTGAAATTTTGCATTATTTTTTCTTCTAATTGCCAACAAAGGAATCAATTTTACAAAAAATTAGTTAATTACCGATTGGTAATGAATTATTTTGTTTGGTATCTCGAACAAAGGAAAGAAATTCTTCTTGACTGAAGTGGTGATAAAATCTGAACTCCTTCCTTTATAGGTCGCCGCTCTAAATTGAAACAAACAATATATAACTATACAATTTTCAATTGTCATAAGCGCCTCACTAGCAGAGTGGTTAGCGTGTCGGCCTGAGGAGGCGTGAGCCATAAGTTCCAATTCAGGTCGTTAAAAATATTATTAATCGCACATTTTATTGTTGTTGGTCTAGATCTATTACAGATTTAATTGCATCACTGATCTAAACTAATTGATAATAATTTGTATCAGCATTGTTTTTTTTTTTAATTAGTATTTCTTATTATAATAATAATTGTTTTATGTCGATACTTTTTTTTTCTCGGTGTTTTTCCATCATTGTTTCTTGCCTAATTTGTATAATCAAACATGTAGTAGCTATTTTCTTATGTTCCCCGGAAGAACCGTGTGAGAAACCCTGCTGGATACCATTAGTTCACGTGAGTTTTAAAATACACTCGTCAAGTCTATACCGAATCGCAAAATAGGCTTTCAATTTATGTCAATACAAGACGAACTATCCACCAACCAAGGACCTAGCATCACGGTAAACAATCATAAAAAAAAAACACGAGAAATCCATTTGTTAGTCGAGAAATATATTCAGAGGGCGCCGATAATTTCTGAAGGTAACTCCTACTTTTCTTCCCTTAGCGCGGGAAAACATACCGATTTGAGGACATGGCTATTGACACTACGTGTCCTCGTGTAACTCGCAAAGGAAATATTATCTGTTCAATCCGGCAACCCGAGCAGGCCAGATTTTTCTAATTAATCGTGATTAATCAAAACGTTCCCTGGTCAAACACCTACTCGAAGATCGTCAAACAGGTTCATCTTATCCCCACTTTACTCCTGTAGTCCCGCTGCTCTCTCCGTCATTCCCCTCTTTCCTCTCTCCCTCTCTTCACTCCCTCCCCTCTCACTCCATGACCCCATGCCCACTCCAGTCTAGAACGAATCTTTTTAATATTTAATTGAGACGTAATAGGGATAAGGTCACGAAAGAGCATACCATTAATATTCAATGTGGACTTTTCTTTCTTTCTTTTTTTTTTTTTTTTCAAAAGAAATGTAAAAAAAAGTTTAAAAAGAGGAAAAGATTTGTCAAATAAACATTGGTAATATAACACTATTTAATTTCTGTTCATCTTAAGTGAATCACGACTAGTGCCAATAAGAGCGTCTATGGAGTTTTTAAAACATTTTTTCTAATATATATATATATATATATTGGTTTAAAACAGTAGGACCTCCCTGGCAATGTTTAACTTTGCCAGTTTGGCCACCAAAAAGCTACCTATACAAGATTGTGTTCACATTATCATCTATTAAATATGGAAGACACCAGCTTGGCGCCGAGCCCAATTGGAGAGAATAACTAATGCAAACAACGCAATGCAAAGTGTCCATTGTGTTCGTCTGCTCACGTGTAGGTCTGCTTGCTGATTCTTGAATGGGGCAAAACGGGTAAAAAAGGTTAAGGGAGGATCGTTTTGACAGCCGGGAAAGAAAGAGACGGTATAAGCACTCGACACGATGAGTGTTTGTATTACAATTTGTCGGAACATTGTACGATGAATGGACTTTCTGGTGGCTAGAGTGAAGTCATGAAAAACTAGCTGTTTAGGTGTAGTCCCTTACGTGCGTTGTACTCCAACTTTGCTTTGGCTGATTTAGCATTAAAAAAAATTGGTTTGTATTACAATTTGTCGGAACATTGTACGATAAATGGACTTTCTGGTGGCTAGAGTGAACTCATGAAAAACTAGCTGTTTAGGTGTAGTCCCTTACGTGCGTTGTACTCCAACTTTGCTTTGGCTGATTTAGCATAAAAAAAATTGGTTTAATTTAATAATTTACTCATAGAATTAGCGCGGGTCCTATGAAAGTGCGGGCCCACAGAGGTCGCAGTGGCCTAAAAGTCTAGTAAAAAAAAAATAATTTTAAAAAATTACTGGAATACTTTACTATAGTCATCAGCTACATTTTCAAAAATAGGGGAGAATTCATAAGCAATAAGCTTTTTGAATGTATCCAATGTAGACAATATTAAAGTAAAGATAAACTATATATTATTTTAATTTCTAAATAATTTAAAAACCTACAAATGATTGTGCGCGCTGAAGAACCAAATTACGAATCAAAATTTTTATATGTTGGTTTGAAATGAATTCTTTCTTACAGACAATCATTGCTATTGCTATAATTAATTTTTTTTTTTATATTTTTTTTTTAGGTTTGGTTTCAAAATAGAAGAGCTAAATGGAGAAAGAAAGAAAAAGTCGGTGGTCAGTCAAATCCTTTTAATCCCTACCCACCTGGTTTGGGCATGATGACCAGGGGTATTCTGGGACCTCCACCAGGGCCACATCTTCATCATCCACATCACCCCTACCAAGGATCCTACTCTGATCTACTTTTGAAGACCTACGAGAACACGCTCATGTCAAGGTACGGAGTTCCACCGCAGATGAGCCCATTCGGTAACGCTGGTTTCTACTCCCCCGCCGCTGCGTTCTCCTCTCTAGGGATGACGCCGCAGGGAGGACTCGCCGCCATCAGGGCACTCAATCCCATGTCGATGTCTCTGCCGCCTCCGGGGTCTTTTCAGCACCTCCTTGCAAGCATGACCTCGACGGCCCTGAAAGCCAGACAGACGGCGGACGTGACGTCGTTCTCGCCGCCCACCACTCCGGTTCTGTCCAAGACGACGACGCCGTCGCCTCCTAGCAACGAAACAGACCCGGCCAATCGTAAGCAGACGTCACCCGATCTGGGCCACGAAGAGGAACTCAACAGGGGGTTGCTACTTCCGGTGAAGGGTGACGTCAGAAACTCCAGCATAGCATCCTTGAGACTGAAAGCACGCGAACATCAGCTACGACTAGGCGCAGACAACACAACAAGGATTGTTTACTGAGTTATCTTCCCTTGCTTATGTATTCTCGTTTAAACGTCCCCAGCGAAATTCCTGAAAAATATTCCTAGCACATTTGACGAAATGTTGGTGTCTTACTTTTCAGAAATAACAACAAATCAAACATGCTCAGGCATTACTAGAAACAGATATTTGTGTTACACGTATTGCGTGATATGCCTTCGATCCTGCAACTCGAATTACAATCTCCAACCTCTGTCAATAGCATTGTTTTCTGCATCCCAAAAAGCAAAGGACCTTGTTGGCCAGGTAACAGTTCCGCGAAGTTCACATTATTTAAAACTTCTACGCCAAAGATTGTCATGACAAGCCTCGATTTGGCTAATAACCAGAAACGTATCGGGCAAATACATTTGAAATTAGCTTTTTTTTTTTGGCTTTATTATTAAGAAGGCCATAATTACTTTGCAAGTCGAATGGAAAATGAAATAAGCTTATTCTGACACCAAACACTTTTAGTTTGGAAATTCGGAAACCCGAACTATTAGACAATGTATATTTCTTTTTTGAAATGACTTTTTTTTCCCTTTAAGTTCTAATCTCCGTTCTGAAAACAAGGAAGGGAGCTGGTTAATTGTACATATTACATTTAACTACTCGGACTTAGTATATATCGAAAATTCAACATTTTGCGGAGTGCATGAAAACTTTGAACGTGTAAGATTAAGGTTATCAGACGAATGGAAAAAAAACGAGAACATGTCCTCTTTTTCGGACTTTTACTCTGCTACTCATTGCTCTTATTCAGACTTTAAAGTACTTTGTAGTTTAAACACACAAACTCATTCATTAATTAATGAACGCTGACACCATTTATTGGCTATCTTCGACACAATATTTCGATTGATATTGAAAAATAATATCGCAAAAGATGTGAAACAAAATATAATAGAGGTAAAGATTTGAAACACATCTTCTCTTTGTTTGCAATTTGATTCCTTGTAAGATACGGTTTACATTTTAAACAAATAAAATACAGAAAGGTAGACAAAGCGATATGGAGAAAGGTGAAAAGATAGAAAACAACCTTGTGGTAAAATGGAAGAAATTTTTTTTTTTAAAAGAAAGATTTGGGAGAGATTTTAAAATAACTAGACAAAATAAAAAATGTCAAGACAAGTGTTATTTATTTGTGGGCTGAATACACCAAAAAAAAAAAGCTAGCTACATGTAGTTATTTATTATAGATGGAATTAGTCAATATCCTGATGTATATAGTTTGAAAGAATCCATCTTTGCTTGCTTCTCTTACTGTAATACATTCATTGAGTAGTGTTATACAAAATGTTTTTTTTATATATGTAATTAATTTAATAATTTCTGAAATGCTTTTTTTAAAGTGCAAACTATTTCAAATTGTATGATCTAATTTATTAATTTTATGTTATTTTTCACCTGAGACACAGTTTTAGATTGTGTGAACTAATGTATTCGTTTGATCATAATTTTTTTTTTTCAACTGTGCCATTCCCGATATTGTATAAAAATCACCTTTCAATGGACTGTTTTAAATTGTTTCCTAATAAAGGCTATTTTCACCTTATGTTTCATACAATCTATTTTCTTATAATTTATTTTTTGGTTGTTTGCTTCATTTTGTATATATTACAGTTGAAATACAATTCATGTCGTGAATCCGAATCACTCTCTTATCTGTCCCTTGACTTTCGTCGTAGGGGCGCTGTGGCAGTTCGCCCAATCTACTCCTTCCCCTTTCCCTGGTAAGCAGCTGTCGTTTAGATATCGAGAAAGAGAGAGAGAGAGACCAGTCCATTCATTAATGTTGTTCAGCCATCTTTTTTCTTTGGACGACCCTATCTTCATGCTCCCTCCACTGTACCTTGATCATTCCCTAAATCGTTAAGATGCTTATGATAGTTTTTTAGCGGCCCCCGAAAGGGGAAAAGATGCTATTAGTTTTTTGTGGCCTGTCTGTCTGTCTGTCTGTCCGTCCGTCCCGTTTAGATCTCAGAAAGTAGAAGAGAAAATGAAAATCGGACATCACAATAATTTAGATCATTCAAAGTTCTGATGCAACGGCTACTTTTTTTTCTAAAAGCTCAAAATCTATTTTTTTTTAAATCATTTATGCAAGCAGTTTTTTAAAGAGAAAAACCTAATTAGTTTATTTTTTTCGAAACTATATGTTTTTTTACTCTGCAAGTAACCAACCCAAAAAGATGCAAAGAAAAGAGGCCTAATGCCTAAAGAGTACTACTGGGGCACTACATAGGATCTGTTAACCTTCTATCCGCATTCTTATCAGTCATTTGTCTTTGATTTAATTTCATTCGGATGTTCTTTCTGAAAATATTGAAACCTGCCTGGGTGCCTGGGTGGACCACTTCGGGGGCCGATTTAAAGTTTGTGTTTCCACACAAACTGGCTTTGTAACCTTGTTTTTTTTTTAAGAAATGTTTTTTAATCACTATTTGGGCATTCTAATTCTTTTAGTTTTTGACAGTGGTTGGCAGCACTCGGTGGGCCGCATGTGGCCGCGAAAAGTCTCCATGAGGTCCGCTGAGTTTTTTTTTTTTTGAAGAAGATATCACTAGGGCCTATTCCTTTTCATGAAATGTGATTTTTATTTCAAAAAAAAAAGGAACGAGCTTGTAATTTGATTGATTGCTATTATATAACAGTAACATCTGTGGCATTTTACGTCTCTAGAGACGATCTTTTCCCCTTGCAAGCTCTTGTGTGACTAAAGAGGCCGATCCTTGATACACAGCTGCGATCGCAGGTTGGGCATATGTAGTCACCAGGCGCCGTTGCACTTTCACCCTTCTTTCTGCTTCTGTTGTGTATGGCATCTGCAATCAAAGACCCCCTCTTTATGCTCTCTCTCCAAGTGGATCTATCTTGTGCCACCTCTTCCCAGTTGCTGGTGTCGATCTTAAAGAGCTTCATGTCCCGTTTGAATACATCTGTATAACGTAAGAGTGGACGACCAGCGGCTCTTCTGCCTTCTATTAGATCGCCATACAGAATATCCTGTGGGAGTCGACCTACTGGCATTCTACGAACGTGGCCAGGCTTTCCCCCAGCAAACAGTAACATATGATATAGTAAAACCAATATTACAAAGCAAATAATTATATCTTGCCAAAGGTTAACGAGCAGGGTGTGATGTGGTCAGCACAACGACCAACCGCCTTTACTTTTGCGAAAATCCCAGTCTTAGCCGAGATTCGAACCCAGGACCCAAGGTTTGAAAGCGATGCGCTTAACCGCACAGCCACTGTAGTCTGTGTCATGTCTTTGTTGAATGAAATTACTGTATTATTATTGAGTTGTTAATTATTACAATATTAACAACGTATTGTGTCCAAATATTACACTAATGTAAAATTACAGTGTATATATATATTAAAGATAAGATTAACTAATGAATTACTATTTTATTCTTGTATGATTTTAGGCTCAGCCCGACAGTCACACCATACAAATTCAATTATACAGAAAGTAATAAACAATGTGTATGATGATTTTAAATAAACTTATGAATTTGATATAATGAAATATGTACACTGAGTGATTATCATTAATAATAATGATATGAGTTAATAAAATATATAAATACTTTGATGTAACTAATATGCTCTATTTCACTATAAGTAATTAACTATTTTTATACAAATAATAGAATCACTTAACTTATAAAACTCAATAACTATGTCCATATAGTTATCCAAATAACAACTAGTAACACAAGTAGAGCAATCTTCATCAACAGTCAACAGCAAAGTTCACAGCATCCTCAACAGCTTTGAAAAAAAATCATAATACAACAACAGGTCTGAATACAGCAACCCGCAGTCTGGAAACAGTAACCTCGGACTTTCAAAACACACAACAGGCAGAGAAACTAAGACAACATCTCAGTTCAAATAATCTCAAGCCTGAAACTAAAACCTAAAACTAAGCACTGTGGAAAGATAAAAGAACGGAGTCTTCTAATCTTCTAGTCTACAAAATAGAATTACAAATACTAAATACTATCGAATCAAATAGAATAACTATTGAATGAGAAATTAAAACTCACCCTAAACAGGGGTCAAGATAATCCAATCCAAGAATAATCTGAATATCAACCACAACGATAAGGCTATCAAGTATCGTAGCACAAGGCGAAATCAGAGCTCTCACAAACACGTATTGTCTCTAAGGTACAAGATGGAGAAAGAAAGACAGACAGACAATTTACTACGTCAATCGTAGCGCGTGAGCACTACGTCACCAGACAAGATTACAATCTACATAGGGAAGTCATCTAGTAGCCTACACTCCTACACAACAAAAATAAAATAAAATAGAGACAATGACGTCATCAAAAGTGTTGAACGCGGCATTATTTGAATGTGATAATCTTGACTATGAAGTTAATTTTATAACTGCGACAGTCAGCACGACGATCAACCGCCTTTACTTTTCCCCAACTAATGTTAGGTACCCGTCTGAGTTAAGCAAGCTAAGGGGCGCCCCTAAGGATCCCAAAATGCAAAACATTCCAGACTTCGCCGAGATTCGAACTCAGGACCCCAGTTTTAAAAGCGATGCGCTCAACCACACAGCCTCCGCTCTGTCTTCATGCGCACGAACAGACGCGATATGTTCAAGGGGCATTGTGCTAACTGTGAAAGAACTGTTAGGTATTAATTTATACATCCATTTAGAACTAGATCATTAACTTTGATATTCATTGTAATGATACTTTCTCTCGGATTAAGTTTCAATGTCCATAAAAAAAAATTACACAAAATTATAGGGTTTCATAATTCTAAGTAATTATATTTTATTTAGTGGTTATAATATGACTAAAACACATTTGTTCAAAAAAACGTATATATGATTTTATTTCACTATGTTCCTAAAGGTACAAATATTTAAAGCTATTTAGTTTAGCTGCGTCTAATAATATTTTTATTCATAAACTTTTATACAAAATAATGAAAAGTTATTGAAACATATTACAGAAACAATAAGCTTTATCTTTATACAATTCAACTTATTGCCTCCCTTTCTAATAGAGCCGTTCTGCGAATTACAAATGTGTAAATGAACAAGTTACAAAATAGAAAACCTTTATCGCTTTATATTAACACAGTGGTCTTCAACCTTTTTTAACATACAGCCCCTCTTAAGAAAAATACTATTCGAGAAGCATAAGAAAGCACATTTTAGCAACATTTTATTTATTAATTTTCACGCAGTCAATAACAGATCGTTAATTGTATAACCGTTATACAATAAAAATATGTCAAATTACTTTTAGTTATTACACTGCCGCAGTGGCCTAGGGCCGGCCCTGACCGTGTAGAACAAACCTCTTGTTTAGCCTGGTTTGAGTCACCACTAAACTATGAATCCTCCAGTTTCTCAAAAAGATTTCAAAACTTGTATTAAAGAGTGCAATAAAACGAGCAAACTAATAATGCAATCAGTTATTTCATACAAATACACCACTTTTACAACAATTCACTATTAATTGTAACAAACACTGGAGGCTCTTTACTAAAGGAGATGACAATTTAACATATTTTCAACGTATTTATGATAACGGTTTTAGATATTTTTTTTTTCAAAAATTTCTGTCATACTAACTACTACATTTACATATAAAAAATGTTGTTTTTTTTTTAAAAAAAAAACACTCTTTAGTATGCATATAAGTTGGACATAATTTAAAACAACAATTAATAAGTAGTTTTTCATATTATCGATTGAACTGCAACGCTAACTACAAAAGTGTAACACTTAAAAATATTTTATTTTTCACGGGAATGTGTTTTTTTACAGACGATGACATAAACCTTTACAAAACACTGAGATCATTATATATACATTATAAGACACCAGGTAGGCCAAGTTCACATCTAACTTCAGATTCACTTTCACCTATCATTTGGTCTGATAGACCGCTGGGGCACCACACAAGATCTATCAACCTACTTTTTCCATTCTTTTCTGTCATTCGTCTTTGACAGAATTTTATTGTAGTGCCCTTTCTGAAAATATTGAAATCTGCCTTTTTTTTAAATTTCTTTTTAATATTGTTCGAATAGTAGATAGCTTTTTAAAATTGTTAATGAATATTCCTAAATTTATTTTGGATATTGCTATTTGTCCGTGAAGCAGACTTGATTCCATAACCTCCTTGAGAATGTTGTCATGCAATGTAGAACATTGGAATACTTGTATTTTTAAGAAAAGCTTCAGACCTTGGGGGGGGGGGGACACATTAATAAAACTTCGGGAGGTGTACTAGAGAATTCTCATCACGATTGATATTGTTAATGTTTCCATTGTTAAAAAATGAATAGCGTTTTATTTTAATTAACGTTTATATTTAATAATATTTAATATTTATCTACAGTA
>JADKLZ010019686.1:11401410-11421945 GCA_021533235.1 Biomphalaria straminea
GGCGAAGGGAGAGCAGCGAGATCATCGGATTTGTCAGGTTTTTGCCCTTTAATTATTTATGCGATCGTAATGTGATGATTAGTGGTGGACTCCTCTTTGCTTCTACTTCAATTCGCTTGCAGACGGCTTTCTCCGGCTTGTTCTCTCCCCTGTCCTCTACCCTCAAGCCATTCATTGCCTCTTAATGCTTGGGTTTCAGCCATTAAGATATTGAAAGCAAGTAAACAGCCAAACACAATCAGAAATGAAGACAAGTTTTGGTCTTGCGTCAGTTGTCAGTGACTTCTAAGTGCTGCTCTAAACTGACTTGTGCTACACTTAGCGTTACCTTCTGAGAGACATAAAGACTGAAGCACGTCTCCAGTGACACACTGGAGAAGTACACTTTAAAAAGATGTTGATGTACCAAGCAGAACAATTTTAGTACATGTTAAGTTACATATTTTAAATGTCAGAAGTGGAAATAAATAGCAATGGAACCGATAATATATTCAGAATATTTAGGCCTACAAATATAAGTAGGCTCTAATACACGAAAAGCGAGTTGTTGTTTTTTAGCTGCCCAGGTTAGGGGAAAAGTCGCTATTAGGTTTGTGCAAAATGTCCGTCTGTCCGTCTGTCACACTTAGATCTCAGAAACTAGAAGAGAAAAGAAAATATTATTTCACCATGTTTGTTTTGCTTTACTTTTTAATTTTTATTTAAAAGGAAAACAGTCTAGATAACAAGGAAAGTTGACTTCCTAGACTATTTAATGCAAATAAATGGCTGTCTGGTTGTGTGATATGCGCACTGTCTTTCGTTGGTCTCAAAGGTCTGTGGGTTCAAACCCTGCCCGCTGACATCCACGTTGTCCTGCTGGAGGTTAGTGCTATAATGTAACAATCCTCAAAATCTGACACAACATTTAAAACATTTAAAACCAACAAATGAAAGTAAATTATAGTTTCACCTTATTGTAATATTACTGTTGTTTGACCACAACGACTCAAAATATATGTAATAATACATAACAAAAGATTGTAATTGCGTTTTAAATTTAATGTCGTGAAAAGAAAAAAAACAACAACACTCAAATGCATGCTTAGAAATGTTAACAGAAAAGCATCCCCCAAACAAAACCTCGAATGCCATTAACTATTCAGAAACCCAAAATACGCCTCGGGAGTTAACGGACTTTCCAGATCTCTCCGAGTATATCTAGGATCTCGTGGTAGCCGTAGTCGTGGATCAGAATTGACCAAAGGGGTTGGTCAATTGTTGGTATTGAGATCAAAGGATTTATAGTACCTGAAAAAGAAAAAAAAAAAGGGGGGGAGAAAATGTTCAGCAGTTATAATAATAATAATGATATTAATAATATTATTATAATACTACATCATGATGATTTCGGAGTCATTTGAGATTTGCATGTGTGGCGGCGAGCTATACGAGGCGAGTCATTCTGGTATGTTTGGTGCACATACAGGGCCGGATTTACATATTGCCAACATAAGTGTGTCAGGGAGAGGTATGGCGAGAATGAATATGTTACGTTGATATTTTGGTATAATAGTTATATCCCATTGTTGTGAATGTAAATAACTTTCCATATGTTATGAACGGAATGATTTAGTCTTGGTTGAATGTGCGAGAGAGTGTGCTAGTTAATGAGGTTTTGTCCCCGGTCCAGCAAGGTTGGATAGTTGCTTCCTGGACTGATGTCTGTGTAAATATTCTTCTTGTGTATATAGTAACATTTCTTGAGAGTTGTTATAATTGTGTGCTTTATTCAATATTAAAGTAATATCGTAATACACGGAGAGTTGAAGTGTGTCTAGTAATAATTATTATTAAAAAGTAATATTTACTTGTAACCCCCAACGAGCCAAGCCATAGCAAGATTAGAGCCCTGACAATAAGCCATAGCCTTCCAATAAACATTTAGCACTGAACTATAAGAACTGGATTTATAAATGGCACCAATTGGGCCCCATATCTTTAATAGCTTAGGGCCTCTTCAAGTCTAAATACGCTTCTGTGTACATAACATAGGACGTATTGAAAATCTTTTGGATGGCTGCCTGGTCGTGCGGTTTGCGCGCTGGACTGTCGTGAGGACTTATTGATGGTCCCGGGTTCAAACCCTGCCCGCTCCCATCCCCCGTCATCCTGTGGAAGGTTATATCTAGGAAGATAAATTATCTTCAACTCTGAAGGAAGATCCGAAACACGGAAAACATTTGACAAACAAACAGTGTACTTCTTAGTGCTCTAGGCTTAAAACAACATTGATAAGGTTATGTGTGTTCTAGTTAATATCCGAATAGACACAAGATACACTACAGAAAAAAACGTGTAAGCACAATATACCTAGTTTGGCAACTCTTTCTTTGTTAACAATAAAAAAAAGAATGGACATCTAAAAAAATGTTTGTAAGTGTAAGGAGTAAAAAGGCGGCCGACAGATGTTTCGAATGAGCTTTGACCTACAAATTTCACAGTAAACCAATGTAATAGTGTTGCTAACAAGTTAAGATAAGACTGAAGATAATATTCAAAAGTACAGTTGTAGCGATCAAAACTTTAAAACTGAACGTTGGGATCAAGAAAGATTGTGTAGATAACTTTACACATTGGCTAAATGTTAGTCTAAAATCTAGAATCACAAGAAAAGTGGAAACAAGTAGAAATAAGTTTATTTTTTCTTATGAATTCGGATGTTTAAAGTGAACAATGGAGTCCCAAATAGTAATGATGAGAAGAAGAAGGCTTTTCTTCGGGTCCGAGTAGAGCCTACAGTATTTCATGTGACTAGCCACTAGGCAGTGCCAGCTGCGATCTACATAATTTTCCGCAGACCTAACAGTTGTCCGATAGTGACAGTGGCGTAGCTAGGGAAGGTGAAGGAGGGGGAGAATTTGAAAAGCCCCCCCCCCCCGGGCCCCCAATTGCGGGAAGCCCACGAATGATTGTTTTTTTTTTACATTAAATATTAAATATTACTCAAAGTTAATGGACCACAAAGAAGTCAAGCCCCCCCCCCCCAGGGCCCCCAAATGATGGCGAATTTCCTAGCTACGCCCCTGGATGATCATGATGGTCGATTTAGGTTCACTTTTCTCCGTCTACGTCTGACATCGAATTTTCTTTTGGTCTCAAATGTGTATACCCTGGCCTTAGTATGAAACCTCCAAGTGTCTCGTTTGAAAGCCTATTGCTGCCAAGTGCTCTCTTAATCAAGTTAGCGCCTAAGCTAGCCTTTAAAAAAGCGCTTCCGGGGGGGGGGGGCTTCTCTGTTACGCTGACATCATTTCATCTCTCCAAATAAGATACTCTTTGAAACAGAAAGCTTAATTTAAAAACAATATTCATTATTTAAATGAAATGTCAGTTATGTGGAAAGGTCACAAATACTAACGTCACAGGACTGCAGGAAGCTTCGGAGTTTTTAGCAAAATATATAGACTACTGTTAGGCTCTTCCGCGCTGTGGAGGTAACCCTCCATTAACAAAATCCAATAACACAAGCGAAAAGCCAATAATATAAGTTAGTCGACTCTGATAGCGAATGTGGAACAAGAAGTTTAATAATAAAAAGGAAAAGTGGAATGTCGTCAAGCTAAATCTGTAAGTCCTTAAGTCATTGGTTAATATACATGACTGAATGCATAACGCGTAGGATGTAATCATCTTCTTTTTTTGAAGTAACGTCTGTATGATATAAGATAAGATAAGATAAAAACTACCTGCCTCTAAAGCCGTCAAAAAGTAGTCAGTTTCATTTCGCTAATCTTCCTTACATCCTAGTCTTGTTTTTTTACTAGTCACGGCATCGTCTCTAAGTCAAAACTTTCCATTTTATATGAAACAAATAACTTTTCCCGCCAAATTCCTAATCGTGCCCTAACACTACATAGCTTGTAGGATCACAAAGGTGCGGGCACGTTACTTTGCCTCAACGTGGCGCCCGCGTGGAAACGTCTACCAGAGGAAGTGGCTAGGCTAAAAAGTAACAAACATAACTCCCGTGGGGGTGCCCACGGGTGGATCAGAGTCTACCCCTTGCACGGTTAGCGAGGTTGAAAGAAAGCTCCCACGACCCTGTCACGAATCCATGCGCCGTTCCTCAGGCGAGCGTTACAATAATGGCGTATCTTTCCCGGTTAGCGTGGTATAACGAAGGAAAATGGCGACGACCCCAGCTATTACCTGGCCTTCGGCCATGATATCTAGTCCATGCGTCCGGAGTGCAGTGGTATTGGAAACAGCAATGTCCTATAGGCATTGACTCGGGTCACTTCCAGACAGACCTGTGGTCAGACAGGGTTTTTTTGTTACTGTTTGATATTTGTTCTCGGAAGGATTCAGACAGGTTTGTTTTCAAACTAAGAGCTCGAAGAGCCTGCGGCTCAGCTCTTAGACTATCAAGCGCATCACAAAGGATGATTGAAAAGTTTGGTTGGTAATAACTTGGAAAGTAAAAGTTTGTTCCCTTGCTTACATTCCTTGCCATCAAGAACAAGATTGTTAGATCAAAACCTCCTGCAGAAGGGCAGGGTTCAAACACGCTGCCTTGAAAATAAACTAAAAATGGAAATAGGCTACGCCATTCAGAGACCTACCGTAGACATGTTGGATCAGCTGTCTGTATGCAGCAGACTGCAGGAGATTGTCTCTTCTGGTTGTTGAAACTTGAGGGGAAAAAAAGGAGACTGTCAGATGTAGTTTATAAGGGGCCTAACTCTTTCTCTAAATTCGATATATAGCTTGTCCTATTTTCTCCATGCCTTGTTGTTGCTTCCCTTTTAAATACTGCATCAGTGGCGTAGCTTTGGTTGGGGGGGGGGAGAATTTGAAAATCCTCTGGACCCCCCAATAGAAGTGGCCATCAAATGATTGTTCGATATTTTATTTTAGATTACATATTAAACATTACGCCATTATCTCATGGCAAGATGTGGAATGTCAAAATGCAGGGGTCCCTACAGAGGTCAAGTTCCATCCCACTTGCCCCCAAATGTTGACTAAGTCCAGCTACGCTACTGTACTGCAAGTGAAATCTGCGAGGACGAAGTCAGACTTTTTTTTTAAATTAACCAAGCAACTGTCTCTTTTGTTAGTGTAGCTATTATTTCTGAATATCTTCAAGTCAAGACAATTTTTTTTTTACAAATTATCAGCATTTTAATAATTGTTTACGTTTGACAAAGAACTTATGAATGTATGTAAAAATTTTACTTTTCTCAATAGTCGAAATACTTACTATTGTCCTTAATTAATTGTATGATTTGATCGTGCGTTAAAGGGTTTTCCCACAACTGTTGTCTCTTGCTGTTCACTGCAAAAGAAAATTGATTAAAATGTTGATTTTAATACAAGGTTAAGGTCAATGTATGGAAAAGTAAACGCCAGTGAAATAAAATCAGGTATGTATTCTTCGCCAGTAGTCTCTGTATTCTTATATGGCTGTAAAGCTTGGACACTGGACGCTGAAGCTGAAAGAAGAATCCAAGCTTTTGAGAGTAATCGCTGCAAAAAAAAAAGGCTGGGTATCAGATACCAGGAAAAGAAGACAAATGAGTTTGTTCGTTTGCAAGTCAATAATAGACAGTGAAGAACCTAGAGTTCTGCCGGTTTGGTCATATTGTAAGACATGACTCACTATAAAAAGTCATTCTTCAAGGTACAGTGGAGGGAGCACGAAGAAAGGGTCGTCCAAAGAAAAGCTGGATTAAAAACATAAAATAATGGACCGGTCTCTCTCTCTCTTGATATCCTGCTAGCTGGCATTGGAAAGTGAGGGATTTGTTCACGCAAACTGTCACAGCACCTCTACTACGAAAGTCAAGTTTACTAATGGTAAAGCGTGGTCGAGAGACCAAGTGCGGCTTGATCTTGGCTTGCTTGGCTACCTAGAAGGGGGCTCGAGGTTCGACACCCGACTCGGGCAGAGTTGTGTTTACTGAGCCCCCAAAGGCAGCACGGAAAACCAACTCCTAGATACCCCCTCCCTCCCACTGGTCCACAAATGAGATTGGACCAAAGCGCTCTGAGCATGCTATAAGCATAAAAGTAGCGCTATATAAAATCTATAATAATAATAATGGCTTTTTATTGTATCTAACAAAACATGAATCATTAACAAAACTACTCAATTAGTCAATTAATTATTGGTAATCAACTACTTTGTTTGACACCGAATAAGGGAAATAGCTTTTACATTATTGGTAGATCTAGTTTTAAAAAACCGAGTTCTTCCCCTTTAGATAATGTAGGCCACTAGCTTTCTTTAGCCTTTAGCTTTTTAAAGAATTATCTTTAATGGAAAAAAAAACACGAAAGTATTTCTTACTGTGGTCTTTGATAAGCTGTATGATCTGGTCGTGGGTCAGAGGGTCGCCATACAGAGACAACTGCTGTCTTTTGTTATTCACTGCAAGATCAAGATCAATGTGTGGCGGTTTAAATTCAAACTTAGGCTCGTGACATATATTTTTTTTTCAATTGACAATAGACTATGTTGTTGCAGAAGTGAAATGAATTATATTTTACGTGTGGCGAGTGGAGACATTGAACCGCAGATCTTTTAAACAAAAGCTAAAGAAAATAAATAAGGTTTCTTAATTAAAGGAATGATAAAAAATCCTGCTAGCGGTCGGTTATATAATAATAACTTTCTTGGGATAGTTCCAAAGCACAGCGGGAATTTTAAATAGCATAGAATTATTCCATTACCATTTCAAATGTAAACCTGAGCTAAGAACTTACATCTCTCTAAAATATGTCCAATGTGTCATGTAGATCAGCTCCAATGATGCAAACATTTTAACTTTAAACCATAGACTACATAGTCTATGCTTTAAACACAAATCGCAGATCGAATTTAAAAGTTGTTTTTTGTATTTACCCGCATAGTATATTTGAAAGTTACATATCGAATCGTAGTAAATGGAATCGGTGGAACTATTCATTCGTTGTAATCCATGCCCCGTACCAGCTAATTAGCATACAAGCCAAACCCTGCATACAGTCAAGCCAAGGCCTAAATGCTTCATATTACAACATTGTCTGACAAGCTTATGTACTCACTGTGATCTTTGATAAGTTGTATGATCTGATCGTGCGTTAATGGATCGCCATATAATTCTGTGGAGACTTCACCTGAAATAGTATTGTTCTGTTATTCCCAATTGACATCCATGAATAGATCTTAAGCTCGTTTGAACTGTTTTTTATTTATCTGTAATCCTTTATAAATGTTTCTTTCTTTATCCATTTATACACATTGTTTTAATTTTAGAACGTTTTCAAAATCATAATGAATGAATAAAAGCAATGACAAAACAGCAAATAACATGGTAGGCTCCTTTCCTGTGATAACGAGGCTCAGAAGCAAATTATTGCAGGATAAAATATCTTATTGAATAGAAAGGGTATACTATATTTTAGATAACATAATTCAGCTAGGCGCAGGACGTTAACATTTCATTGTAAGTTACTTCATATGTGCTTTGTGCAACGTTCTTATTAACCCACCATTTTTCCCATACCCATTTTCAAATAAAGCTGAAACTTTATATATATAGTTCGTCCATCGTAGTTTGATGACCACTTTTGTCATCTAGGAGGCTGAGGGCTTTGCACCGGGGTTTTGTGCCTCCTCATGTGGCTGGTGAGACCTATGCGAGCCTGGAATGTTCGGCCGC
The DNA here is from genome assembly GCA_021533235.1 of Biomphalaria straminea. Taxonomy (NCBI): domain Eukaryota; kingdom Metazoa; phylum Mollusca; class Gastropoda; family Planorbidae; genus Biomphalaria; species Biomphalaria straminea. The sequence continues at coordinate 11,409,099 of JADKLZ010019686.1, forward strand.
ACACTGGGCAGGTTATTTCTGCTGGAGCTGGTGTCATTTGTCCTTTTTTTTCTCTAAGTATATATTATACCTAACAAGAGTTGAACGAATAAAAAACAAAAACAAATAGTCAATTGATACTGATAACTAAATATTATGTTTGATACCAAAAAGGTTAAGCTTAATTCTTTATTATACAGAGTTATGTTTAAATATGTTTGGTATTATCTCTTTAAAGTTCCATACGCAAATATTATTTATTTTATAGAAGAAAAATGTTTTTTGAAAAGTTCGAATTGTTAAATTTGCATTAAGCACCGAAAATCTCTCAGCCACTTGTACATTATTTTCACCACACCCCTTCTCCACTAAACGCGTTGTTATTGTTGTCAGCCCATTTGAAACTCTCAGTAGTTTTAGATGTTTCTAAGTAGGTTTTAATTCGCTTTCGACGCAAGACAAATTGGCATATTCAGCACTCGCTTTGGCTTTGACGTATAGTTTGTTGTTTCAAGTAAATGAGTTAGAATTATCTTCTTAAAGTTAGAAGCCATGTACAACTAATGCTAATATGCCGGTACGACTAGAAATTGCATAAAAATGCAAACCATTTAAAAATGTCAAAGACTGCTACCTCCGTGTATCTGAAGAACTGTTTCGTGATTTCAAAACAAACCAAAAAATCTTGAGACAAAAAAAAAGATTTGCCACTATCTTCTAAAACAGTACAAGATAAAATAGCTAACATGTCTTCAAATGTAACATATTTGCAGGTGAACGATATTCAACTTTCTTCCGTCTTATCTCTTGCTATAGATGAGTCTTGCGATATAAAGACACGGCACAAGTTGCCCATATGGTCAGTCTTTCCAAAAAAACCTTGAAAGCATTAAGCTCGTTTGAAATAAAATCTTTCAATAGCAACTGATGGGGCCACAAGCATGACATGAACAAATAAAGGGGCAACAACCATTCTTCTGAGCTAAATAAACCATGAAATTGTTACATTTCACTGAATAATAAAACAAAGCAAGAAGAATTCTGTGCAATTTAAATTATACATAATAGCAAGAAATCTGGTAATCAAGATTGTTAACAGCATCTTGTCTTAAAGGAAATAGAGACTCTTAAAGGGCAATGACTTTCCAAAGGCTTAACCCTCTTGCTTAGTGCTTGAATGAAATATATACACCCCATCGCCCTGAATTAGACAACAACAAATGGTTGCAAAAAAGTTACTCTATGGTGGATATAAAAACGATATTAAATGAGCTGAATCTACAACCGCAAAGAAAATAAAACCCAGTCTATATTTTGATAGAAAAATTCGTTTTGTTTTAAAGAAAAAATATTTTTGCAGAAGATATTCAGAGCGGCAAGGTACTTCATTTTCAATGTCTACAACATAATCGCGTTAAAATAAGTGAAACTTTTAAGATGAGTTACTTCAGCCCAGTTGTAAAAAAAAATATATATAAGATGAATTTCTTGATAGGTTTGAGGAGTGCAAAGCCAACCATTCTAGCATTCCAAGTAAATCATCTCAACACAAATAGTAACAAAATCCACATTGATCATTTTGGAATTGATACTGGATCTCTAGAAATGCAATTGATCGATTTAAAAAGTTTTGTGGCGTGGAAAATTTACAGAGTTGAAAATCAAGTTGGAAGAATTGGAGGTCCAGAACTGATTACGTAACACAACAAAAGTGGAAAGCTGTCAAAGGAATGCCGCGAGGTGATGTGTTGAATAGAAATCCAGATTGCTACAGTCTAGTGAAGAAGTTGGCATTAGGAGTGCTCACTATCTTTAGATCGACATATTCGTGAGAGAAAGCGTTCTCCTGCATAAATATAATTAAAAGTAAAGTAAGAAGCCAACTAACAAATCAAAATTTTGAGTTGTGTTCGAAACTAAAAACAAGCTATGAGCTAAATATATCCAAACTTTCTAAATCCATGCAAAGCCATAGCTTCTTCTTTGTTAGTTCGCCCAATTGTTTGTTATTCAAGTAGAAGTTAGTGTTGTGAGTAAATGTTTAACTGTTTTGTTGTTTCCTAAAATATTTTTGGGGGGTTGAAAAACACTACTTATATAGGAATAAAAAGTTTATTTTTTTTAATTAAAAAGTGTGTAAGTACTATTTATAGTTGCAAGAAAAAAGATGTTGCGGCTATTTAAAAAACTTTAAAATTTGTAAATTTTATTTTTTGGCTCTTTCGACTCCAAAGTTTGCCGACCCCTGTCCTAAAGCAATGCAGGCCGACACGTTATTCTTGGATCAAGTGAAAAATGTAAACAATTATTATTGTACCTAACAAAACATGAGTCAATTTTAAAAAATGATCAATAAATTATTGATAATTATTTTTTTTTTTGTAATCGAAAAGGGGAAATAAAATTCTACATTTGGAGGAGATATAGTTGTAAATGTTGAATTCTTCCACTTAGATTAGTTATTCTTTTTTTATAATAGTATTTATATGTTTAGCTTGTTATTATAACAAGGTTCAGTTTAGCTAACTTGGGTACAAGACCATAGCCTTACTGGTGTCAAATAGTTTCAACTTGCCATTGTTGATTTGGTGTTACTTTGATCCCACAAATATTAATAAGCTTATTGTTAGGCACTTATCACCACTCCGAAAATTCATTACGTCCGGATTTCGGATATATGGTACTATGTTATACATAGCCTGCCCAGTGCCGACTCATTTTTTTTAGAATAAAATTCGTATCAAAACCAGTTAGTTAAATTATGAATAAATAATTTTCAAAAAACGGGGATCAAAATAATACGGTCTTTCGTACCTGATGTCAGGGGCACAGCATTTATTCCAGCAAAGGCAACAACAAAGCAGAGAGTTAAATACATGGCGATGGTGTCACTTACTTTCTTGCACTAAATATTTAGTGGCCAAGTCTGGACTTTTAACTAAGTGGTTAAAAAAAAAAAGTAAACATTCACATTTACACTAGTGACCTATATATATGTATATAATTCCCAGGTGTTTTTTTTTTTATTTTTGCATAAAGTCTCCTAAAGGTCAAAGGTTGTCATTGTCTTTTGGAACTGTTTGAATACTTATCTGAAGATAAAGATTACAATGTGAACTGGAAGACAATGTAGAAAAAGAGAAGATTCAAGTCTGGAAACTGTTTAGATACAATGTTAGCCACTAGAGTCAGGCCATTGCTGTTGTTGTCATTAGTAATATACTACAATATCTAGAAGGAGCTTCCATACACGAGAAATATCTACAGTTGAGGATCGCCACATCTAGTGTAGATCTACCAGGAATTGTCTACTCGTCTCGAACCGAGAAGGTCTGAAAACTGACCTGCAACGTGACAACCTGTGGACTGATTAGACCACGTCACAGGCCTGTGCGACGTGGCAACGAACTATTGGTCTCCAATGCCCACAGATTGTGACGTCACGGGTCAGTGGTGAGGCCTTCTATAACTAATGGTCAGGTTAAAACACAGTTTTGAAATGTATAGTCCTGAAATAAGCTTTAAAAAAAAATATACTATTGTAGTTACGCTATTGAGAATGGTGAGTAGTGGTCTGGTTATGCCAACGTATATAAAAAACTTTGCAGGCATAAAATAACTGACACTTTTATCCCATTTTCAGCAAAGGCCAATATTGTTTGCATATATGTTTTTTACTTTGACTGTAAAATTGTAATTTGTCTTCATAGACCAGCCGGCATTAAAAAAAAAACTAGTAGTAACGATACTAAAGTATCAAAGTCAGCAAGTTTCAGAAGGGGGGGGCGCCTTGGTCGAATGTTGTTGGCATATATGTTTTTTACTTTGACCGTAACATTCTTATTTGTCCTCATAGACCTGCCGGCATTAAAAAAAACTAGTAGTAACGACACTAAATTATCAAAGCCATCAAGTTTCAGAAAGGGGGGGGGGGGAGGCGTCTTGGTCGAATGGTTAAGCGCTTGGCTTCCGAACCTGAGGTCCTGGGTTAGAATCCTGGTGAAGACTGGGATTTTGAATTTCGGGATTTTTAGGGCGCCCCTGAGTCATCCCAACTCAAATGGGTACCTGACTTTAGTTGGGGAAAGTAAAGGCGGTTGGTCGTTGTGCTGGCCACATAACACCCTGCTCATTAACCTTTGGCCAAAGAAACAGCTGACCTTAACATCATCTGCCCCATAGATCGTTAGGTCTGAAGGGGACACTCTACTTCACCTTTTTTTTTAAGTTTCAGAGGGCTTCAGCTTTCTTGGAGCTAGATCTATATATAATCTTTGATGAATGGTGAACTATGTGAATGGTTTGATAATTGATCCTACGGCCAAGATACACAACATCATCCAGCAAGGCACAAAACCAGGAAATGTAAAGACATGTTAAAGAATCGATGGAATGATATTAACGATTCGCTTGTAGTAGACTTGTGGAACAGATGAAGAATAGTTTGTTTATATATTTCGGATGCCCCTAGCATAACCTCCTGGAGCACGGCGACGGACATGGTACAAACCCGGGACTATCTTGACGATAGTCCTAACGCGATCCACACGACCATGCAGCTAGTTGAAAAGAGACCTACTAGCTCAGTGATTGACTACATTGAACGTCTTGACACAGAGTTTCTGTTTGGATAAAACTCAATTCAAGAGATAAGAAAAATGTCTACTACGTTTTTTAAATCTACTTTTTTTTAGTCACGATTTGTTAATTGGCATTGTACACATTGTTTTGTTTTTTTTGTTGTTGTTGTTTTGACATTGTATTAAAAGGCATTAAAAATTGTTTTTGTTTTATAACTTGTGTAAGTACTTTCAAATTGTTATTCTCTAGCACAGGGGTTCTCAACCTGTGGGTCGCGACCTCCTTGAGGGTCGATTGACGATATGCCAGGGGTCGCCAAAGAATTGGATTGTTTTTGTCTATTCCTCTATTGCTCTGTGTGTGTGCGGGGGGGGGGAATCGCGGCAGAGTGTGGCATTGTTAAAAGGGGTCGCCGATCTTAAAAAGTTGAGAACTGCTGCTCTAGCGAGTCTAGCCCATACTTCATGCAAGAAGGCACGCAATGACATCCATTTCAGAATGTCACACTTTGTCTTATTTTGTAAACGTTTTTTTTTAACTTCTTCAAAAAGACTTTATAAACTCATGCTGACACACAGAGGCGTCACTAGGCAGGTGCGGGGGGGTGCGGCCCGCACCAGGTGACACCCGACAGGGGGTGACACCCAAGTGTAAAAAGGCACTTTAAAAAATAATTTTAAAATACCAACTTTAAAATGTGACAGAAGCAAAATCATAAAGCTTAGAAATTGTTGAATAAAAAATATTCTAAATGGGAAAACATCAAAAGCAAAATTTTTTTCACTAATAAATAGTGGGCATGTCCACAACGAGAAACTCGAGAGAAGACTGAAGAACATTTATCAGGCTTTCAAATTAGGAACATTTTGGGAGCAGGTCTTTAGCTTCCAAAATTTGACAAGGACGTCATTGCTATGATTGACGTTTAGATGGGAAAACAGAGGAACATCTTGTATTATAGATTGCTTACTATCGCATTGTTTCTAGCAAAGAAAAAGTTGGTATATGGTGGCGAACTGAAGAAGACTTTTCATTGAATAATGAATTTTTTTTCTCGGGATTGTGGAAACGTTATCCAAATATGAGCCAGTGCTGAAATAATAACTTATACGATCGCAAGTCAGCGATGGAAAAAAAAGTTACTTTCCAAGCTTGTACCAAAAAAATATATATATATGTGTTAGCAAACCACTTCAGGGATATACTTATCAGAGATGAGAGACATAAAAGCTGCAAGGTATTCTGGTATCTTGTATTACAGCACACCTAACATAGATCTCTGAAGTTGTAAGATATATTAACAGTAGCAATGGTAATATTGAAATGACAGAAATGTAGGATATTCCTCTTAATGTGGGCCAAATCTGGTGTATCAGTTCTGATAATTTAAAACGACTGAAAAGAGATGGGCTTAACGTATCGATATGATGAGCTCAGGGACATGGAAATGCAGCTACAATGTCAAGGATTCATGAAGAAGTGCAGGCAGTAATAAATGAAGAACAGAAAAGAAACTTGAATGGATGTGTACACCGTTTACTTTAGTCCAAATTCTTAATCGGAAAATATTTTCTAATTATACTTTCTTCGTTCTCTAGAAAAAGGGTTTTCTTTTTTTGCCACTAATAGTAATAGATAGGATAATATAATTAATGAAGCGTGTCATATGAACAAATCGATGGTGTGCTCATGGTGTTGCTGTTAGACCCATTAAAGAACGATTTTATGAAAGTGTGACGGCGAAAATTTTTGCCGTCTCTCTGAAAATACAATCACTAGAGGCGCAGCACAAATATGATTGCCAGCTGTCTGTGAATACACGCATAACTTTCATTGCTTGACTTTCTTATTGGCAGATGTACTCAAAAAGTAAACTAAACACACAAGTACCTTCAAATTAAAGTGTTAATTATTTTCAAAGTGGTGGCTAAGCTCAAGCACTTAAACATTTACTCTACGAAATATGTGAAAAGTTAGCTCAAAATGTTATTAAGATAACTTTTCTCAAATCAAACTAGCATGTATGAAAAAGAAAAATACGTTTTAACAATATGAAAATATCAGGAAAGTATTCTTAAGATTTACTATTCAAATAGAGAGCAAGAATTTAATACTGAGTGCATCAATCTCTTTTATATTGGGCCTGACGGCAAGATATGTGAACAGAAATACTAAAACTAGAATACTAGAATGCAGCAAAGTTTTGAAAGACGACAACGAATCTCTACCAGCCTTTGAATTAAACCTTTAACTGTTTCTTGCCAAATGCATGTTTACAAGGCGTCATGTGAAAAGAAGCTTTGCAAAACTAAATTTAACTAACAACGTTTCCTTATTAAAACATTAACTAACAACGTTCTCTGATTAAAACATTAACTAACAACGTTCTCTGATTAAAACATTAACTAACAACGTTCTCTTATTAAAACATCAACTAACAAAATTCTCTCATTAAAACATCAACTACCAACATTCTCTCATTAAAACATTAACTAATAACGTTCTCTAATTAAAACATCAACTAACAACATTCTCTTATTAAAACATCAACTAATAACCTTCTCTTATTAAAACATCAACTAACAACGTTCTCTCATTAAAACATCAACTAACAACGTTCTCTCATTAAAACATCAACTAATAACCTTCTCTTATTAAAAAATCAACTAACAACGTTCTCTCATTAAAACATCAACTAATAACGTTCTCTCATTAAAACATCAACTAACAACCTTCTCTCATTAAAACATCAACTAACAACGTTCTCTCATTCAAACATTAACTAATATCGGTCTCTTATTAAACATAAATTAACAACGTTCTCTCATTAAAACATTAATTAACAACTATTTTTTGAAATCAAATCAAGCAATTCTGTCCATTGAAAACGAAGTGCAAGATATATTGAGTTTAAAGCTTTTTTTTTTTAAGTTTTGTAATTTGAAACCCTGAAAAGGAAATTAAAATATTTATTTTCTAAAGTTATTGTAAACTTTTATATGTTAAAAAAAATTCTTTAAAAATTTTTGTACCAATCAATATACTTTTCATTAAGTTGCATTTTTCATTAGTTGTCCTCATGAAACTACCACTATATGTGATTATAATGTTCAAAAGTTTCCATTAAGAGCTGTTTAATGTTTACTTAGGAAAGCATGCTCAGTTGGTTTTTAATTTCTTTCTATTTAAAAAATTGTAGATGTTAATGAATGTAATGAAAAACGATAATATGTAAGAGAAAAAAACATGATACTCATTTAAACTTTGTGTAGCATCAATTAACGAACTGTATTATTGCGCAAAAAACAACAACTGAACAACGATAGTTTTTTATTTGAAGAATAAGTGGAACGCTGGCGGGGGGGGGGGGGGTGACACCCTGATTTTACCGCACCGGGTGACACCCCCCCTAGTGACGCCTCTGCTGACACAGACACATACCTGCATAGTCCAACCATGGTCCAACAATGTTTCCAAATCATAATACATTTTAGGCTTACTCATTGTAGGTACACGAATATACAAAGTCTACATTTTCTGTGCGGAAATTAGCATCAGTGACGGATAATTCTAAGAAGCTCCCTTTTTACTGTATCTGTTGTACACAAACTCAAAATCATTACTAATCTGTGCATTCATGTAGCCTATATAGTTTTACAAAGCTTATATCGACTCACTCTGTCTGTCTGGTAAAAGGTTTTTACAGGTTATTTCTCCGACACCCAATCTCGGATCAAGTTGAAATTTTGTACAATTATTTCTATTACCTAACAACACAAGAACCAATAAAACAAACAACAAATTAGTTAATTCACTATTGGTAATTAATTGTTTTTGTTTGGTATCTCGAACAAGGGAAAGAAATCGTACTTGACTAAAGTGGTGAAATACGCTGAATTAGTTTCCTTTATAGGTCATCGTCTGAGGCTTAGTGAACACAAACGTGAAATAGAAACAATAGATAACTAAAAATCTTCCATGCTCATACGCGCTAGCATAGTGGTTACCGTGTTGGCATTTAAAAAACGATCACAAAGATATTGCGTTCTTTCTCCTCCACCCTTTCCAACTGGTCAAAACAAGTGATAGAATCAGCGTATTGAGAAAGCTAAAAGTATGAAATTGCGCTAAACGAAAGCAATGGGTAAAAATATTTCTAAACACACAACTTTATTATATAGTCTAGATTTAATAAAAATTTAATTACATGGTTGATATACATTGATTGATACACTTAATTTAATATAAGCATCGTTTGTTTGTTTTTTTTTTGGTTTTGATTTTTTTATTTATTTATTTATTTGTGTATTTTGCTTGTTATGAATTTTTAAACTCTTATTTGCTTTTCTATTAGTTGCATATGACAGTGTCGCACTCATAGACATATATATATAGACTGGAAACAGGATCTTATTTTCATTTAGGAAGAGTCAAATATGTTTTATGTCCACATCTACGTTAGAAAAAAATGGTGGCAAATGAGCTATCAATTCTATGACGTAAATTTCAGTCTATATATAACTATGATCTTTAGTTTTGAAAAGTACAAAACTTTATTATTCCTAATATTAGCCTTTATAGGCTACGCATGCACCTATGCGCACCATATCAACAATTTCATATTGAAAGACATAGGAAAATTTATATAACTAAATCTATGCTTGCCCAAATTTTCCCAATAATAATTTGTTCTTCATCGGCCAGTCTATATATATATATGTCTATGGTCGCACTTTAGTCACAGCCATAGACTATATATTACATGGACTGCCAACTCTATGCAGTAGCGGTCTTAGGGGGTGGCAACTGGGGCAACCGCCCCAGGCCCCGCGCCTGAGGGGGGCCCCGCGCTGGGAGATTTTATTGTTACCAACTTCGAAAACTAAATGAGTGGTCATAAACAAGGACTTGTTACTCAATATTTTCCCAGTATACCAAATATACCAATTGCTATTTAAGATTACATTTTTTATTTCGAAATACCGTTTTGTTTCGGTAAAGACAGAAGAGTCTTAGAGGCTATCATCGTTTTACATTCACAATAAAAACACATAAGTAGAAGCAACCATTGCTAATCGTTTAGACGTCTAATCGGATTTTATGTGGAAAATGCGTAGTGATAAAGTTTGAACTACTATTTGCATTATGAAAAATTGTATATGAAAAATACATTTGTAGTAACAATAATGGAACTTTTGACCAATTGATTATTTAATGAAAATAATCAGTGCTTTTTTTTAACCGTCAGGTCGTACGGCGTACTTCACTTTTTTCAATGTGGGGAAAAAATATTAATTTTCTTGAATTTTAGCGTTTATTATTAATTTATTAATAGTTAAAAAATTAGGCAATCCATTAATTTTTTTATAATAAAAAAGCACTGAAAATAACTAAACAATTGTACGGTGTATTCTCGACTGTCGCTGGTGATACGTTCTAAGACCGCACGCGAAGATCAGATTTTCGCAGTAGGCTGTTTCATTTCATAAACGTATAATATTTTTCGGATATAAACAGTATCACCAGTTGATGTGCTCGTACGGTTATTTCGGCAAATCAGCTTCCAGCATGACATATTAAGTTTTCTTTTTCCAATTGGCTACTGTGTGAACGTGTTGAAAAAAATAAAAACGCGGGAGTATTTTAGCGGTCCCAGAAAGGGGAAAAGACGCTATTAGTTTTGTGTGGAATGTCTGTCCGTCCATCCGTTGCGTTTAGATCTCGTAAACTAGAAAGTTAGTGAAAATCCGACATCATAATATTTAAGACCATTCAAAGTTCTGATGCAACGGCTACTTTTTTTTTTCTAAAACCGAAAAATCTAATTTTTAAATCACGTATGCAAGCAGTTTCTTTCAGAAAAATACATCACTTTTACAACTATTCATTATTTATGTTAACAAACACCGAAAGCTCTGTAATATAAGAGATATGAAATTACTCCTTTTAAACAGGTTTATATGAAAACGTTGTTTTTTTTTTCATTTTTTTAGACATTTGTATTGCTAAGTTAAGTAAGTTTTGTTATACTAACTACTACATTTACACAGACAAAAAATCTATTTAGTATGCATATAAGTTGGGCATAATTTAAAACAACAATTAATAAGTAGTTTTTCATATCACGTGTCATAATGTGGTAAAGTAGCTAATAAATTTCATTGGGGCACTACACAAGATCTGTCAACATTCTTTCTCCATTCTACTCTGTCATTTATTTGTCATTGATAGAATTTCATTCTGATGTTCTTTCTGAAAATATTGAAACCTCCTTTTTTACCTGTCTGGGTGGACCACTTCAGGGGCAGATTTTGAGTTTGTGTTTTCACACAAACTGTCCTTGTAACCTTGTTTTTATAAATTATTTAAAAAAAAAACGTGATACAGCCTTTCCGAAAAAGTCGGGTCTTCGAAAGTGAATGGATCACTGTAACTCCTATAGAACACTTTATTCTTAAAGAACATCCTATTGGCTTCAATTAGCATACTGATAGAGGCGACATACTATTAGTAGTGACGAGTGTTTTTTTTATTTGCATCTGTTGATGCAGAACAATTAAAATACAGTATATAATGTACTTTAGAGGCCAATAGTAAACCAGCAGTACCCTACGTAATGTTCTATCTTTTGTTACAAAAATAAGGCCCACAACTTTAAGGAGAACATACTGTATTGTTATTGTTGCAGCATTAGAGAAGGATTAGCCCGTTAGCGAGATGTGGTACGATATATATATATATATATTAGGGACCTGCGAATATTCGATATTCGATTCGAATTTCGAATATTAAAAGAATATTCGAATTCGATTCGAAATTATTTTAAATTTTCGAATGTTCGAATATTTTCAAGCTTTTTTTTGTGGATAATTCAAGCTCGGTTTTGGTGTGCAACTTTCAATCAATGCTGCTTTAGATGCTCAAAAAATCATTCAGAACCTAATCAGTCATGTTCACAGGATTGCTGGCTTTTTTCATTCATCAACTGTTGGTCAAACTATGTTGTCCAAATATCAAACTGATCAAGGAATGAAGGAATCAAAGCCTCCTTTAGATGTTATTACTAGATTCAATAGTACATATTATTTGCAGGAATGGATTGACCAAAACTCTGTTCCTGTCTCTCTTGCACTTGTAGAATGTGGTGTTAAAAAGAAATGTGCAAGAAATCCACCAAAACCATTAACACAAACTTTACAAGATACTCTGAAAGCTTCTCTTCCAATTCTAAGACCAACAGCAGAAGCAACAACAGTTTTGAGTGCTGATTCCAATGTCAGCATAAGTTTGATCTATCCTTGCATTTTTACATTGAAGGAAGAGTTAGTGTCCAAATCACCAACAGGTCTCCAACAATTTCGAGATGAGCTATTGAAACAACTTGGAGCAAGATTTGATTTGACAATGGATCATCTCCTGGCAGCCACATTCATTGATCCAAGATTTAAACACTACTTATTTTCAGAAGCTGAAACTAAAAAAGCTGTCTTATTTGTAGAGACAATATTGGCTAACTCTGACGGAAGCAAAATTGGCAAAAATTCTGATGAATTGCCACGTGAAAGTCTTGTTCAAGACAGGAATAGGGGAAGCCTTATGGATTCAATGTTCAAGAAAGTGCATGATGCTCAAGGAGATACCAGAATCAACAAAATTTCCACCATTTCTGAGCAAATTAAGGATGAAGTCAGTTTGTATTCAAAGCAAGCAGTCGTAAATCGAAACATTTTAAAAGTATTAATATTTTTCCACTTTTGGCCAGAGCAGCTAGGAATTTGCTTGTAATTCAGGCAACAAATTGTTCATAAGAAAGAGTTAATTCAGTAGGAGGACAAATTATTACTGACCATCGTCACAATCTCTCGGAAAATAATGCTGAAACTTTGATTTGGGCCAAAATAAATAAAGATCTACTTTTTTAAAACGCGAGGGCGCGGTGGTTGAGCGGTAAAGCGTTTGGCTTCCGTACTGGAGGTCCCGGGTTCGAATCCTGGTGAAGACTGAGATTTTTATTTCGGGATTTTCGGGCGCCCTTGAGTCTACCCAGCTCTAACGGGTACCTGACATTAGTTGGGGAAAAGTAAAGGCGGTTGGTCGTTGTGCTGGCCACATGACACCCTCGTTAACCGTAGGCCACAGAATCAGATGACCTTTACATCATCTGCCCTATAGACCACAAGGTCTGAAAGGGGGAACTTTTTTTTTAAAAACGCCTGCTTTGCAATTTAATTATTGCTAACATTTTAATGTGTTTCAGTATAAATAAACATAATATAATAAAAATTTT